>JADWPL010000001.1:1072222-1672222 GCA_016109495.1 Phialophora tarda | reverse complement strand
ACAAGACCCGCTTCGTCAAGCTACATTACCAGATTGCCGAGATGGAGACGGTCCAGATTCCAGCCGTCCTGGCATACCGAGCCGGCGAGGTCGTGGCCACGATATCAGGCGCCAAAGCTGAAGGTCTGGAAGGTGTACTATTACAGTAAGTGCCTCGCAATGCTTCAAGTGTACAACTGGAGCCGACACTGACCTGCTGCGAAAAAAGGAACCGCGTCCTCCAGTGACGTTTTGACGCCTGCCGCTTGTCCCACGGCCCATGAGTTTACGTCTCTCTTTCTCAGCCATGTATTACCACCAGCCATGTTGCAGTTGGTCTCTCACCATGATCTCATGCTTCACAACGAATGAGGCGTCGAAGCGCACAGCACTCCCTCCATACCGTCGATCGGGCAGGGGGAGACTCGATCAGCTATCCTCGTCCGCGCCGTATGCTACCACCTTGAGCGTTTCCACTAATTTGGCGTCGTCTGCGCACGTACAAAGCATTTCCTATTGTC
Source organism: Phialophora tarda (assembly GCA_016109495.1). Classification (NCBI taxonomy): domain Eukaryota; kingdom Fungi; phylum Ascomycota; class Eurotiomycetes; order Chaetothyriales; family Herpotrichiellaceae; genus Phialophora; species Phialophora tarda. The sequence goes on along the minus strand of JADWPL010000001.1, from coordinate 1,671,722 downwards.
ACAAACACAGGTCGTTCTCGTCTGGCAATGCAAATGCAGCAAACATTTTTGAGGATTTCTAGAAAGTGGAGCTGAACTATTTGAGAAATCCGGTAACGCTGCTGGAGGACATGGCGTCCATTTGCGCTGTACAGCAAGACCATAGACTTTGGATACCGAATGAACTCGCGTTCACGAATCATTGCTTTTTCATTCCGTGGGCCAGCTCTACCGAGTAACTTGCGTTTGATTCACCCATGTCTTAATCTGAGACTGATTGCCAAGGCCGCATGATGCACCCAGCTACGGAGAAGCAACCCATTGCTCCACTGTCTGTGCTCGCTCCCGCAGTCTCGACGGCATAGCCATGAATCCAAGCCTCCCGAGATTGTGTCCATGCGCCCCCATTACGTTGGCCTCCCACCCTACGCCCTTCGCATTGATTCCTTGTAAGATCTTTGGTATCATTTGCGTGAAAGTGGTAAAAATGCAGAAAAGCTCAGGTCACCCCAGATGACTGATGGTACAATGGATCCAACTTTTCTGGAAATGCGCCCACGCCCACGCCTGATGCTGTCGGAATCGACGACCGCAAGCTCAAGGAGATCCAGAAGAATCATTTAGATGAAGACCCGACGCGGTGGGGCCAGGGGAAGATCTGCGATGCAGAGTGTAGGCTCCGCCATTGTCACGCTTGCCAGCCGCCCGCCTTTACTTCACACGTTGAGTTCGTTGCTCGTGCACCTCGTTTTCACGTCCAGTCTCGTGCTCTGAATAGATGCATCGTACAGACCCGAGAATCTGTCGCGTGCTATGCGGATGACGAGATGGCGTTCTTCTCCGTCGTGAAGTCCCAGAGCATCTTGATCAGGTTCTCGGGCAGGGTGTACAAGTCGACATGGAACTCGCCCTGCTCAGCGTCATTCCTCATCCAAGAGTCCTCGCTCTTGTTGTCATGGACCATCTGAACGACTTGCAGGAGATCGTCCTCTCCGAGTTTCTGCAGACCCTCCGCCAACTTGTCCATATCGACGACTTTGGAGTCGCCCTTCTTCTTCTTCTGCGTTGACGCCCCGCCGATCTCGCTTGTTCTCTTCTTGCCGGCTATGGGTGTATCTGCGCCATTGGCCGCCGCGTTCTCGCCCGGGATGGGGCCGGAATTTCGCAGTGCCTCAAGCAGTGCGCCCTTGGGGTTCTTGAATGTGATGATTTGCTTGGTCTCGTAGCGGGAGTTGGCGAAGTTGAGGTCGTGGACTAGGGCGTGGGTCTTGCCAGAGAGGTCCTTCAATTCGATTTGCAGCTCGAATTCACCCCAGCCATCTTCAGAGACGCGGAAAGGGGGTTTCTTGAGCACTGCGAAGGCGGTCAGGTTAGTACTGTCTTGTAACACGGTGTCTGAGGGTCGGGTCTCATAAAGGTTACCTTGTCTGGCCTTGTCGCCGAAGGACTCGTGGAGGAGGTATGTGACTGACTCGAAGATGTCTGCGTCAATCTCTTGTTTGGTGTCGGCGTGGAGGAGGACGATCCTTGTAGACCAGTGTCGCAGGGGGAAACCCGCAACGCCACTGTCGGCACCGGGACTATAGCAGCAACGTCAGAACATGCGCATGTCAACTGTAACGACCTTTTCAATTTTTCCGGCGCAAGTAGTCACGGCGCCGGGAAATCAGAAGGTAGAGTGACGAATAGGTGAGCGCGTGCGGTGGTGTGATGGAACATACATGACCTTCTGGTCGGTTATGATCTTGATGCTGCGCTTAACCTGTAGAGCCTGTCAGCTAGCCACTCAGACAGGAGCGCCGTGTTGCGACATACGTCCGGCATGGCGGCGACGCTGTATGTCGTCAAGCTTGAAGTTGCAGAGAACCGTGTGGGGTTGAAGACTGGCTACGGCGCCGCTGACGGTGGATGTGGTGGAAATAGAATGTTCCGTGACGGAGAAGAAAAGAAAGAGTGGGGAAAGTAGCAACAGAGAGACACGATTTCCCAACGTCGGTGGATTCTGGTCGGTCAACAGTCAGAAGTCATCTATCTATTGTGTCTGTGTAGAGGGACGGGAGGTGAGGCCGGCGAGGCTGCGACAGGCGCGGGCTAGTCTAGCCTAAGTAGGCTAGCGTTCTTTTTGGGGGATGCATTTCATTCTCGATTCACTCTTGTCCATGTCTGCGTGAACTCCGATCTCTATCTAAGCTTGGGTATTGGCACAGGTACCGGTAGAGTCCAAGGCGAAACTTCCATCATGCTCTGCTCCACTCTGCTTCAGTCATCTCCGTCAATTCAATGCTGGACACCAATTGTCACACATTCCACACTTGCTTGCTTGTTTGCTATGCGTCAAAGGATCACGACTTCTGGAACAAAGCCTCGTTCTCTTGCTGTGCCTTGATAAAAGCTTCCTTGAAAAGGTTGGCATCTGTAGGGAAATCAGCAGCTGCGCAGTGTTTGCGTGATAAAGTTCCACATACTCTCACTGTTTCCAAATCGGATTGCCAATGTTTGGGCTTCGGGCTCCCCTTCGCTGACATCGGCTGCGACGTTCCACACCCAGCTGCGATCGCTGCCAACATTGGGCGAGAGCTTCATGTCAGGAGTAACTATAGGAGTATCAGCACTTGCTCGCAAATAATCAAACAGGCAGAAGCTTACCGTAATGATTGGCGCAAACCTTCAGAGTCTTGTCTCGGCGCATGACCAGTCGAGTTTTGCCGTTTTCCTTGTGCTTGAGCAGTCGGACATCGCCAGTGCCTCGTTCCTTCCATTCTCTTGAGTCTCGGTCGAACTTGAAGAGTTTGGCGCGCATCTTGAAGACCTGCTCCTCAGATTCCTCGTTGGTCTTGGTGTCAACCCGCTCTGTCAATCGGACAACGGGTTCAAACTCGACGTCCACTTCTTCTTCCTCGGCCTTGTCCTGTTGCAGCGACCCAAGTCAGTTCACATGCCCAGTTAGACTGTTGTAAATCTTACCTCATCGTCTTCGTCCTTCTTCTGCGCCTTGGAACTTCCACTGGGCTCGTCATTAGCGTCGTCCGCCTCTTCAGGTTTGCGTTCCTTCTTGGCTCCGCCACCAAACATAGAGAAGACAGAATCCTTCACATTGGAGGCGGCGGCAGATGCGGTGCTGGCTGCGCTGGTGGCGGCATTGCTGGCGGCTTCTGTGTAGGTGGGAGGCTTCGTTTCACTGTCGCCCTTGGCATCAGCTGCAGGACCTTCAGCCGAAGGGTCACCGAGCGGGTTCTTGACGAGGTCGGTCTCTTGTTCCGCGGGTCTCAGGTCGGCGGAGGCATCTTGAGTCGCAGAAGGAGTCGGTTTGGCATCGCCTGCATCCGCCATGATTACCGGGATCGGGAAGGAGGCTTGATGGGATTAGAGTTGAATATTGAGCGTAAAGCGTCGAACGTGGTCTGAAGTTATGGTCCGTAAGTTGGGAATTGAAAGAATTGTTTTGTCACAGGGGAGGGACAACACAGGACATCCCGCTAAATTGTTCGCCAAGGCGCTGCTCTGCTATGATATCACAGGTGCGACCTCGTTGCCCTCACCTGGCCCTCACCGTCAGCTTTACTCTTCTCTACGTTCCCAAGCCTTCCTCCTCCAGCTCCTCCTCTGATTCTCCATCGCCGTCTTCAAGTTACATGCTTGATTTTCAAACATGCCACTTCTAGATCTGCCAGATGATATTCTCTCCATCGTCCTGTCTTACTTGCCCCCCGAGGACTATCTGAGGCTCTGTCGAGTTTCAAAGCAGGTCTACGTCAAGTATCGACAGGACTCGGTGTATTGGAGAAATGAGACCTCGAACACATTCCGACTGCCCATAAGTCCCCTGCTCGCCGCGGATGGCCCTCGCTGGTACTGGCTGTACAAACGACTCAAGACCCAAACCCGCCTCTACACATGGGGTCAAGGGACCACCCAGGATGTAGGCCCTGAGAGACCCTTTTTGTTGCCTCGTCGTCCGCCACCACATGTTCCACAGCGAGTGCTCCCGCGTGTACCTGCTCGACCACATCCAGCAATGCTTCCTCCACGACCAACCCCGCCCAGTATCGCTCCTCGGCGGACCCTTCACCGAACCTCCTCCAGCTGGCCCGTCGAGCTGCACATTCCAGACGAGGTAGGCGTGATTGCCGATCTCCAGTGCGGAGGATGGTCGACAACGATCTTATCTGCCGATGGCAAACTATACACTAAGGGCTCAATTAATTCGATGGATCGCGGGTCATTAGGCCAAGCATCTAACGATTTCCACCCACTCGAATACTTGACCCAGAGCACGTCTGCCATCCGACAGTGTTCTTCCGGGCGTTCTCACGTCCTAGCGTTGACTGATCACGGGAAAATCCTCTCTTGGGATCGAATCAACGCGAAAGGGCTGATGGTGTTCTCGAGAAGTGGGACGCCCTTCGAAGGCAGGCCGACAAGAGTCGCCGCGGGTTGGGCAGAAAGCTCTGCCTACGTGCCGGACATAGGAATCATATATTGGACCCCCCTGCAAAATGACCAGACAGATGACATGGAGGACGGGAAGCCCGTGAAGGAAAAGGTGATTCCGGGCACTGCTCTCAGAGCCACCGAGACCGGGCACGTCCAAGTCATCAAACACGTCGTTCTCGAAGATTACATCGTCTATATCACCAACGAGTCCAAAGCATATGCATGTTGTATGCGCACAGACAACCCGGCCCAGTCCGAACCGTCGCAACGCCCCTTCGAGATTCCAGGATTCAGTGCACCAGACCGGGAGCTGAAGGATATCCAGGGCTCCTTCCGGCGGTTCAGTGTGTTCACGGCGGCGGGCGAGGTTCTATCCGGCGATGTCGACTACATCAGACGCTGCGCCGATGCCGCTCGAACCTATCCCGAAGCCGTATCGTCGGGCGACTGGTCCACGTTGACGAGCTTGCTTGCTTCCAGACCGCAAGATATTCCTGCGTTGCAACACACCAGCGTCATCTCGCTGGCATATGGAGACTACCATTACCACGCCCTGCACGCCGACGGCAAGATCACTTCCTACGGCACTGACTCTCAGAGCTGTGGATCACTAGGTCTTTCTGGCCCAGAGACCGGTGGTCGTTTCCGCGGTCTTCGCCGCGAACGAGCTGGGCCTCGTTCTGACGCGGAGTTGCTTCCCATCGCCAACATCCGAGGCCGACAAGTCTGGTTCGAACCTGAGAAGGAGGACTGGCTGCAATGGATGGAAAACAAGCTCAACAAGCCACTCCTGGCCGCCAATGGCCAGCCAGCCCGACAAATCTGGGACATAGATGCCGTCAAGCAAGCCGCGTTCAGCGAGTGGGTCGAGCAAGAAGGGAGGCATTGGGAAGAAGGGCCACTAAGCGGCGTGTCTGCCGAAGTGTCTGCCCAAACAACCAAAAAGGACAGAGCAGGCGACTACGCAAACCTTGGATCCTACTTTCCTATCGCGATCGCCGCTGCGGGCTGGCATAGCGGAGCTTTGGTCCTGGTCGACGAGGACAAGGCTCACGCCGTTCGAAGCAAATGGGTCGCCCACCCACAGCAAGAGCTCGAGGACGACAAGACGCCTTCCATGCCCGGCGCATTCGAGAGTCCAGAGCCCGACGAGGTGGAGGCGTGGAAGGTGGACGGGTTTCCGAAAGTGCGCCTCCCGAATGGATTTGAAATGCCCGGTGAAGGCGAGCCACGGCCTTGGAGGGACGGGACACCGACCATGCAGGAGCTGGGCCTCGAGTAGCAACGTGCGTGTAGGGTTCTTGGTCTCCCTCAGCCCGTAGTCGGCGGTGCTGTTGCACAATGCCTCTTTCACCTCACCGAAAACGGTCGACTGAGAACGGAAGTAGAAGTGCCTATATCAATAGGCTCTTCCCTCACATAGGTTGTAGATCTTTAAGCAATCAGATTATCCTTTCGAACAGTTGCTGTACCCGATGTGACTCCAGATGACGTTGTACAGGGCCGTGACGACGCCGTACCTGTATTTCCGTCAGCATTCATATCCGTCAGTTTCAGGCCGGTTAGGCTGATTGCGAAGGAGGGGTATGGCATGGCGCTGCCGGTGGTTCCAGCAAATGCGTCGTCGAAGTTGTGAGGATTGGGAACGTTCAGTGCACCGCCGAGAGCAGCCCAGCCAGAGACCACGATCAGCAGGACCATGATCAGCTTGATGACGCCGATGAGGTTCTGCAGTCGCAGGCCCCATTTCAGCGCACATCCATGGATTAGGTATGCCGTCGTGATGCATGCCCAGCCCACACCACGCTGGTTCCATCTGTAGACCTTCACCTCTGCAGTATGGAGGATGTACTCTCCGAAGATGACAGAGTTCGATCCAGCCCACACGAGAAGGACGACGTGGCCGGTGTAGAAGCCCGTCGCTAGGAACTTGGAGCGTCGATACACAAATTCGAGATTGTTCTTTCCTCCGCCGTTTCGAGGGATTGCCAGCCCGGCTTCGAGGTAGACGGCCATTCCACAAGATGGGATAATCACGCCCGCTACCCAGATGAAAAGGCTCAGGCCGACACTGCCGGAGAGGGAGAAGATGGTGCTGGGTAGTGGCGAAGATACCGGTACCCAACCATACTGTTGAAACATGAGGAAGAAGGCACTGAAGACACCCGATCTCGCGCTTCGTTTCCGTCAGGGTACCTGGTACGCAGTAACGTCGGGGAGCCTAGAGGGCAAATTAGCACCCACCTCGCCGAGCCAGCTTGTTCATCCCACGAGTTACCATCGTTCTGCTCAGGGTCCAGTCCAGCTGCTGTCTCGGTCTTCGTTTGCTCGGTTTGAGCAGCCAACCGGCGTCGGACGGTAAAAAGGAATGTTGAACCTTCCCCTGGCGGACTCGGATCGCAGCCAACCGGCGTCGTACGGAAAAAGGGAATGTTGAACCTCCCCATGGCGGACTCGGATCACATGTCAAGGCGTAGAACTGAATGATAGGACTAGAAAGAAGGGAAGACATCCTGAAGCTCCTGCGAGCAGGGCAGGCAAGACTCTGATACACCTCCCCGGTCGTGCCGTGCTGATCCCCCTAGCCTCGTGTCGACCGGGGGATGGACGCCGAGCGTCAGGACACCTAGGTGCCCATGAAAACCTGGAGCTCAGTAATACCTCAGGTCGACAATCCCCCCAAACCATGGCGTGAGGCAGCACGAGATTGCGACCGGTTGACGAGATCGTCGTGGTCTGCTGGCTGACTGTGCCGTCTCAATCATCCAGTCTAACAACAGTGAGACGTGCTGTAGTCGATGGCCTTGGCAACCCAGCCGAACCACGGGATGTTGCAGGCTGGCGGAACTGTGCGGGATTTGCAGGTTGCTCGTTCGCTCGCTCATTCGGACGCCGGGGCGGGTCAGTCAAGACTGTATCAATTTCTATCCAAGGCGCGATTGTATTGCAAACAATGGTACTGCGAAGCACTGTATCCAAGAATCTCAGCCGCCCAGTCTAGAATGAATGCGTGCCCACCTCGCCGCCATATCCAGGTGCCGATGTAGATAGCCCTGCGAGATCAACCTCCCCGTCACTTTCTTCGTCTCGGACCGCCGTCTCCGGCCGTCCCTGCCATTGCTCGTCGCTCGCTTCCTCCCTCTTCTCTTCCTGGTCGATAAACAAGAAGCTGCCGACCACGATCCCGGCTCCGACCCAATAGACCCATCCCTCGTAATGCCCTTGCAACAACATCTCCCCGACCAGAGACAGCGGGATCGTCAGACTCAACCCCACCGTGACCAATAACGGACTCGTCAACACCATCGCATATGCCCAACAAATGTCCGATCCGAAGCTTGCCATGCTGTTGATAATCAAAACGGTCCAGATCCGCCGCGTGGGCGGCAATTCAAAAGGCTCCAACCCCGTGAAGTGCAGAATGGGGAAAAGCGGAGAGAGGAAGATGAAGTTGAAAGTCCCGACGAAGCCGAAGAATAAGGGCATGTTGATCGATCGGGGGAGGGCCGTCAACGTGGCCTTTTTCAGCGTGACGGTGTAGACGCCGTAGAGGATGGCCGAAAGCAAGGCGAGGGCATCCCCGAGAGCGAGCTCCGCGGCTGGTTTATCGGGGAAGGTGTCTTCTCGTCTCGTCATGGCCGTAGTCTCCAGGGCTGTCCCCGTGGCATCCCCTCCATCCGTCCTCGCCGACAGGTCAACCTTGCTGATCAAGAGAATGCCCGCGAAACTCATCAGAACACCAAAGAGCTTTCTCCACGTAAACTTCTCGGTGTGTGTGAGCGCGCCGATGAGGAGCGTCCAGAAGCTTGACGTCGAGGTGAGAATCGTGGTGGACGCCACGGTCGTGTATTGCAAGCAGGACATGGCGAAGTAGTTGGCGCCGAACCAGAGCATGCAGAATGTGAAAGACAACCGTGCCGTCGGGATGATGCCTAGGTGTTTGCCCTCTTCTCCCGCGTCGTGTGACCCGAGATCGCGGTCGCGCACTGTAGATCTATCGCCAGTTCTTCGCTTGTGGATGGATGTTTCGGCCTCGATGGCCTCTTCCTCCGGGTCTTCTTCCTGCAGGATGTCATTGTCCCGTAGCGGTCTGTAGCCTTCCTTGTTGATGGTGCGTAACACGTTTGAGCGGATGGTGTCGTACAAGTCTCCTCGATCGCGATGTCTCCTGTATCCGGTGCGGACCAGTTGTGGAATCATGGCCAGCATGAACGTCGACGTGTTGAGATAGGTGAGGAAGAAGGGTTTGGCATAGGTACTATCGGCGAATATGCTCTATAGATCCGAGGTGTCAGCCTGGTTGCCCTTGTTGCGGCGAACAAGTATAGAATGCATACACTACCCAGAAAATTGCACATGGTCCAGAGGAAGACGACGCACAACAGCAGAATCAACCCCAGGGTGTGCCTGGCTACTCCGCTGAGCCATGGTCGACCAGGCTCTACCGGATGCTGAAGCAGCCTCTGCCTGGAGTGGCCTCTTGATCCCGAACCGTGGTCGTCCATCTCGATCTCAGCGCTGGAGGACTGAGATAAGGAGAGGGTGTCGACCATGTCGGAAACTCCACGTACGGCATTGCTTTTTGACAAGCTAATGATATCTGTCACGAGTGCGGCGCTGACGTCGTGAGCCGGGCCCTAGGGAATGGCATGCAGGTGTAAGAAAACATGCGATACGATAGTATCCAATGCGCCAGGGGGTCCCGAACTTCCGGGGATGATAAGTGAAGAATGATACGACGACAAGGACCCAGACCAAGTGGAGGACGGCCCTGTTAGAACCATGCAAGCCACGCTTTCGGCAAGGCGAAGCGTCGACGAACTCGAGTTGAGGAGATATCCGCGCCAATCGCTTCAATTGCATACCACATGGAAACGGTGGGGGCGCTCTATCTCGCATTCGAACCGATTTACCGCAGTACTCGTACGAGATACAGAGCCGTGAGAGCTCAGTTAGTCAATGCTCGCAGTCCTCGCATTGCTCGTTCCCACGTACTGTAAGTGGCTTGAAGCGTGCCAGCACACCACAACCTGGCCCTGCGAAAGTCCAAGTACGGAGTACATTCCAGGGCGACATTCACGCATCATGACGGTAGCGACTACTTCTACTTCCACTCCTACTTCCACTTCATCCCCAACCTCTGAAAGAACGAGAACAGGCTCCCCTTGGGCACGTATCCCGCATACCTCGACTGCCACCACGCTGCAAAGGTACCTAAGCACAGGCAACGCGACGCCAAAGTTAGATTCGATCTCTTGTTCCGTTTCACGATGTAGTCAATCGTTGGGAAAGGGGTGGGGGATGCGATCACGTCAGGAAAGCGCAACACAAACTCACGAGCAATAGGACCTCGGGCACCGAATCCCAGCGCCTCAATCACCCACGGCAACAGCACGACCAGGATGCCCAGCGCGATCAGAGTCGTCCAGACGGGATGGTCTCTCGCGAATTCCGCCGCCTCCGCTACGGCCTTGTCGAAGGCGTCTTTCAACGGGCCTTTCAGGACCATGCCAGTCTGGTGTGCCCGGCGTGAACGTCAGCCATCGGCAATACAATCTTAAGAAATGTGGACGATGCGATATTCGCAACCAGCTCCGATCTTGTGGACGTGCAAAACACCGAGACGGAATATCTCGACCGCCGGCGACGAACGATGATGGTTGGAAAAGCGGTTCTGACTACATACCTTGATGCCGTCGTCAAGACGAGCCAACACCGCCTTGGCCAGGGACTCCGTCCAACCATTGATCTGCACCACATCCGCGACCTTGATGCGGAGTTCTTCGCCAGTCTTCTCTGCGTCTTGCATGGCGGCAAGGATTTTCTGCGCGAGCACGGCGTCTGTGGTGGTGTCCGGGGCCTTCTCAGCCTCGTCCGGCCACTTCGTCTCCGTCGGGACTGCCACGTCGTCGTCTCGACCTGCGTTGATACATTGCCAGATTGCCCTGAACATTGTGGTATGGAAGGCTGTTGTGTCCTTGAGGGTCTGTACTAAATCTGTAGGGCTTACTTGAGTGGTAGAGGCAGAGATAAGTGATGCCTGACGCGGGTGAAGTGGGCTATAAGTCTTCTTTTGGGGTGGTTACACAAGTCTAGCTTGGCGGGGTCTAGTTCAACTGTGAAGCTCCAAGCAGAGCAGTGACCTGCTAGACGACCGATCGAAGCGCCCGTCGTGGCTGCCTGACCGGTGCACGTGAGATGCTATCGGGAATTGGTATCCCAAAAGAGTTGTGAGCCTCCAAGGCTGACTGCCAGGCAGTGCTTTTCCTGACCGTCACCTCGACATGAGTTTACTTCTGCGCACAATTGTGAGCGCCTCCTCCGTCTGGGTCAACTGTTCTCAACTGCCGCAGTGGCGCAGGGTGATAGCCCCCAAACTGTACCAGGTCGGTCGGCCAGCTGCAGGTCTGTCTGACCTGTCGATGCACACGTGCATCTCCAAAGCAAAGGCCCCGCGTCTGCTCAGCTCTGTGTGCTCTATGGTCGAGTCGGACATCCGACCCTGAGAGCGGCCATTGAGCAGACATCTCTTGCTCAAAGCCTGTCATTGGCCGAGGTAGAGGCTCACGCTTGGGACAGTCGCTGGGCTCTCACAAATATGCAGATGTTCTGCCTGATCCTCACTCAGCTTTCATCGTCGGGGAGTAAGCCACTCGTTGACCTCGGAGAAGAGCTTAGCTTCCTTCACATCTGTACCTGGCACTTGAGTTGCGGCATAGACCTGCCAGCGGTTAGTATCATTCAAGTTATCCAGCGGGCTGTGAGTCTCGCTTACGGCGTCCCAAATCTTCCAGGCTCGGTCAAGACTCTTTGTCAACGTGCCGCTGCCTCGAAGCTGCGCGAACCAGTTGTATTTTCCCTCTTGCTGCTTGATGCTGGTCTTCAAAGCCTCAGTTACCTCTGGCTCTTCGCTGACCGCATCCAGGTAGGTCTTAACGGCGATACCGTTCCCCGAGCCATTGTCACTGGCGAAGGGCAGTCTGAAACCGACGTTAGCGATGTGAACCGCGAAAGGCCGGCTCTACGTACTTCTGAATGAGAGCAATCCAATCTTCGCGGTCGCGATTAGCATCACCGTTCAGAAACATACTCGTCAGGATGGTCTCCAAGAGATCTCGAAGAGTCGTGCGAACCGCGGTGATCTTCCAAGCGAATGTCAATAACTGCCTATCAAGAGGCCCAACGAAGCCCATAGATTTGTGCTGAATTCTACTCAAACACGCGATCTTGGAGATGAGGTTGGTGTTGACCTTCCGGTCGTGGTCCTTATCTGCAATTGTGTTAGCAGTATCCAGCTACAGCAGTTGGGCCACAAACCAGTCTTTGACACTGGGTCTCCAGAGGCGAAGTTGCCAGTGAAGAGTCCCATTCTTAGCATCTCTATGCCGACAATAGTGTACTCTTCGTCAGCAACTTCAAGCGCAGCTTCTAAAGCTTTGCCCCACGTGGTCAAGTTGTGCTGGTCGTCAACGTAGCCGCGAACTTGCAGATATCGGAACATTGCGTTGACCACCACCTCGTCGGCAGTTCGAAGAGCTGGATGTTCGACCTTTTCTTTGGTTATGGTCTCTTTCGCGAAGGCCGTATCCTTGAGGGATCGCAGACATGGCAGGAACAAGGTAGCATCCTGCAAAAGTCAACACCGGCGAACTACAAGGTAGTCAAAAAAAACTCACCTCGCCTTTGCCGACTACAGACTCAATCTGGGCGCCTCGTACTTTCCACTGGGCCAGTTTCTGCTTCATGGCTGGGGCATAGCGGATTTCGATGGTCAAATTGCTGGTATCTTGGTTGACCCACGGGGTTACCTTGATCACTCTAGACTGATAGTAGTAGTTCAGAGACTCGGCCAAGATCTTTAGGGCTTCGCTTCGGAAAGGGTTCAGCAATTCTATCACCAGCCTCCGATAAGGCTCCGAGTCCAGCACCCCTCCGGGTAGAGACAGTACGATTTCGCCCGAGGTGAGCCAGTTCGGTATCTCTGGAGCCAGCATGCCCTTCGACAGGTAGAAGAACAGTTCTTCGGGGAGTCGTTGTCCGACGAATGCGTGGACGTCGCCAGGAGCTTCCTCGAAGTGGAGAGGAGCCACCACGCCCGTCTTGTCCATAACGACATGATGCCTGATAGTCATGATTGCCTTTTTGTAGCGATCAGCATATTTGAGACTCTGTACTTGAGCATTTTCGCGGTGGTAATTGCAGAGTTGAATGACACTGTTGCCGAAGCCCTTGAGCAGGGCAACGGCATCGACGATACCAGTCAATTTTGTAGTAGCCATTGCTTCAAGAATGGGAAAGGTAGGCGTGAAGGACGTTCCAAGCAAGATTTGGGCGTCTCGAAGCAGATCTTTCTCGGCTTTCAGGATCCCCTCGCACGTAGCACGGCTGACCAAGCCCAGGGTTGAATCGTTCTTGTTGAAGTCCGTCACCACACGGTCCACGCCAAAGAGGAAGCACTCGGTACTGCCCATGACCGCATCGATGAACTGGTCTTCCAATGCGAGGAGATATGACAACTTTGGCCTTGTTTAGCTTCGACCACTGACAGCCTTGACCCCTATGGACTCACCTGTGCAGTCGCACTGTATGGGGCAACCATGTATTCCACGCTGTTCTCAGCCAGTAGCTTCTGCAGCCCTCTGGCCGTGGTGTCAACATCGTATGTGGCTTTCCCAAAGTCGGTAACGGTCCGCTTGCTGTCCCCATTCAGATAGGCGTGCCAGGCGTCATCCTGCACTCTCCTGCTCGCGGCCAGTTGTGAGGTGCGCAAGTTCTTGTTGACGTAGTCCAAGCCGTCAAAAACAAAGATGAGGGTGATACCATTCTGACGCAGAAAGGTAATGTCTTCCTCGACCATTCTCTTGAAGGTAAAGGGTTGTCCGCCAAGGGCGTGCTTGAGAGGCTCCTCGTTGTTCGCATTGAGGCGCAGGTTGAGATAGTACGAGGCATCGACGCCGATCACCGCGTCCTTTAGCATGTGCAACTGGCAGTGTTCGACATGTTTGCTCGCCCAGACGTCGAATTTCTGGACTAGGATCTGGTGTGAGCGACGCGACGTTTGATTGTTTGGGGTACCCATACCTGACATCCTGGGGTCGCTGGAGAAGGAAGCGGGAGGGGCCTGCGTGAATACAAGAGGTCGCGGAAAACAAAAGGCAATCGCGAGCAAAGAACGCACGGACAGTCACAGAGTCGTGCGGGCTTGTCAAACTGAAGTTGTAATAACTCGTCTCAAAGAGAAGGAGAGAAGAGAGAAAGAGAGTGAGAGCGAGAGGCAAACTGCGCCCGAACAATTCATTTACTGTGTAACTACTCACTCCGCATCCAAACTAAAACCGATGTTCAGGGGTCCAATGCAAGGCTGTACGACAGCCTCGTCACCCTAGCCCACGGCAGCCAAGCGCGGTTACCTTCAGGTAGTAATGCCAGTGTCTTCCTTCCCCTTCGCTCCCCTAAAGTCATATGTCGCATTCAACCGACTAAGCAGATGCTCGTGCGCTGTCAATGCCCTCTTGCTTGTGGCTCCTCCTCCGTAGCCTACCTCTTCACCATCCTTCAAGTGATGCGCAGCCACGATTTTGCTCGGCACAGGCGTCAGTTCGACGTCGTTGCCAGGATGAGAAAAGTATGCTATCGAGTAGCGATCCTCTCCTCCCCGTCTAGCGTCTTTGGGGAAAACCACCCGATGCACAGTGCTCTTCAGGATCCCGTTCGTCCAGTACGATAGCAGGTCAGCGATGTTGACGAGAATCGGTGGGAACGTCGTCGAGTGGTATCCCTCTGGGATGACCGGAACTGGAGCCCACGTGTCTTCGGGCGTCCTGATCTCCAGGCCCGGCTGCGAGGGCCGCTGGAAAAGGAGAGTGATGCTTCCGTAGTCCGAATGAGCACCAGCTCTCACATCCACCTCCGGTTGATAGTCGACATCTGCGGGGATCGCAGGATAATGGAGAAGACGGACGGTGCACCCACTGGGCTGAGTATGCCGCGATGAGAAGAAATTGGGCTCCTCGACCTCGAGTCCCAGACCGAGGAGATCAAGAACCCGATCGCAGGTTTGCTTGCATGTCCGCTCGAACTCTGCGAGCCCGGCAATATGGCTTTTGAGTAGGTTGGGAATCGGTTGCTGCGGCTTTCCCTCCTGGAACTCTCCGATGTTGAACGCCTCCTTGAAGTCTCCCCGGCGCTGTGATTTCGGATCGAGGATCTCGCCATGCATGCCCGTCCAGCCGCGATTCGTCTGGTCGATTCGGCAAGGTTCTTTTTCTCCGTCGGGCAAGGCGAAGAATTGACGTGAGAGTTCGAACTCGCGAGTCACCATCTCCTCCGTAAACGCTGTGCCCTTGGTGTCGATATAAAGGAATCCATACTTAGTTGCCGCCTCAAGTACCCTCTTGCCCACTTCGACTGAAAAGTCGGAAATATCAATGACGGGGAGTTGGATGGCGCTGTTGTTTTCACCAATCGAACCCATTTTGATGACACTAAGTATACCCTGGGCCCGGTATTTGAGAGCCCACTTTATGCGTCTCTGTCAGATTCAGGAAGATGAACGCTCACTCACCGAAGGCGATGCGGTCGTGGATGTGCCCAAATCGACGAGAGGCTTTGCTCGAGCAATCTGACGGGGAATAACGCAAAGAAGAAAAGCCAGCGGTTCCCGCAAGGGTAGATATCGCCAATGCCTCCCTCCGACCACTTGAGGCGAATTCTGGTATCCTTGAGCGGCGAGCTCCGCGACTGGCCCTCTGTTCGTACAATCACGGTCCGCCAGCCAACGATCATTGTCCAATGAGATACGCTGAAAGAAACATCCCCAGTCAAGCAAAGCAGGTGGGAAATACAAAGACCATGTTCCTAACTCAAAGAAGCGCTGTGGATCGAATACCTGGCGGACGGCCCTCGACACACCAGCCAGACGCAATCTTGGGTAAATGTTCATCATTTGTGCACTACTCAGGTCGTCATATTACACGTTTTTGTGTCAATACCAGTTCATCCAAGGCTGCACAGTGCCCGCCCGCATCAACGCTTGACCCCAGCTCAAAGGTTCAGCAATCCAAAACACCTTTGATAGCCCTTGATGCTCATTTCTGTCCTCTGGACACCGTCTCTTCATGTCAAAGCCGCCGCATCCTCGGCTGCCGTCATCGGTAATATGTTCCGCCCCAAAGCCGTTCATGCTTCGTTCAACAATAGGGAATCGCTGTACATCAATCGTGCTGGTCGCTGCCCATGGCTGAGTTTCAAAGAGATGCTGATATTTTACGCCACAAAGAGAAACTCCACGACGCCAACCCAACGCTCAGTTCACGTACTCCATGGCTATGCAGATTTGATAGATGGTTCATGCATTGCCACGTCGATTGAGGTATGCATTCTCCAAATGGCACCAGTGCCTATGCATACTCCACGACTCTCGTTGGCATTCCTGGTAAGACGGGTCAGCACCAAATTCTCTCAAATGGATAGAAGCACAACATACTTTGCTGCAATACTTGGTCCGGCGGCAACGCCTGCACTTGGCGAATTGGCGTGTGAATTCTTCCCACTTGCCACACTTGTAGTTGGCACACTGGCGAATCCCTCCTCGAGCGTCGTCTTTCCGGCACAGGTTGCGCATAACCACACATGCCCAGTATTGCATGTCTTTCGAGTGGTGACGAACTGTAAACTTCTCAACTAAAGGGAAGATATTATAGTCGTCCTGTTGTAGAAACTCCTCGTCTTCATCTTCGGTGGGCTCTGGAAGTGGCTGGCAACCTCGCATAGGTCCGTAGATCTTCTCAACTTCTCGATCGATCCTCAGCCTTGGCACCAGGTGGGTTTGTTGGAAGTAATGGCGAAGATAGCAGTATTTCGATATATACGCCAATAGCTGTAGCCCCATCAGGACGTCCTCGTCTCGTGGCATGAGAGCTGTTGTCGATGCTGTGGCGGTGGCGTTTCGCAGAAAGAAGTTGGGATATGCATTGAGCGGTATGGCAGGAGAAGCGGCAGTGGCTGGTGGAGGAGGAATCGGCGAAATGCCCAATGTTTCGTGGATAGTAGCACCCAAGGGATTGCCCATGCCGCCTGTGATTGGTGTTTGTTGAGCAATATCTACGTCGTCGATTTCTCGGGTTTGCGGCGGAGGAATGGCTAAAGTCAAAGGCTGGCGTTCATCCATCTCATTAGGACTCGGATCGCGCGTCTGATCCCGGCTTCGACCTTCAGCGGGGCCTTCAGGGTCTAGCAGTTCGTCATCGGCACCAGCTACATCTTCCATGCTCATGTCATCGTTGTCACCAGTCGAATTCTGATGACGAATTGAAGGCCTCCTCAGCCTGCGTCCGACTGGCGACAAAAGACCACGATGCGGAGGTGCCGAAGGTGTCGTTGGCGAATCGGGATGCGAGGTAACCCCTGTGTTGAGGGGCGGCAGCATGGAGGGTAGTCTGTCTACCTCGCGGACCGGGCGCAATGAGAATCCGTCTGAAGCGTCCATAGAAGGTACTGCGGTAGCCGGGGGTTGTAAGGTTAGAGACCCATGGTTAGAGCCTCTGCTCTCACGTCCGCGGCTGTGGTGGTGGTGATTGTGCAAGTCGCGACGCGGGAAGACTGTCCGTTCGGGGGGAGAGGTGAAAACACTGGGCGGTATCACGCCGCCATCCGCTGGGCCTGTTTCTGCGCCGCCAAAGCCTTGAGAGAAGGATTGAGGGAGCTCAAGTGACGGTGGTGGGGCTTGGCGACGCGAGCGGTTGTCTGTAGCAGCGTGTAAATGTTCGAAGAAAGAAGTCCTTGCCGCCGGGTCTTGGGCCAAGTCTCTTGATAACTTGGAGGATCTGGAGCTTCCCGAGTGTTTCGAACCATTGCGCTTCTCCTGCTCAGCATCGGCCTTGGCCTTTTCCATTTCAATGACCAAGATATAGTCCCACAAGATGGTCGCAATGACAGGCACCATGTCTGCTTCGACGACACGTGTCCGAACATTCTCTGACCCTCGCACCCCGATGTTGACGATGCATTGAAACGCGAGATTCCACTTCCACATGTGCATTTCATCCTTGCTCCTTCCCTCCTTCAGGATGCAGACGAGACGCTCCACACCGCCATCAACAGTAAGGATATCTCGAATACGCGCAGAAGAAGTCGTCAGGTAGGCCAGGTGGTTGAGCGAGTTGATCAGGGGCAGTGTTGAGGTGCAGTCCAAAGCTCGGCGGTCATAGAGGGTCGTGGTAATATGGACCGACGCCTTGTTGACATTGGGGATGCTGAAATTGACCTCTCTCATGATGTGCGATGCCTCTTTACCATGCAGATGGGCAGGAATTCAAGTCGAATCGTGTAGTCAGGCAATGTTTTGTATCCACCGCACAATAGTAGCAAGGTTGCAGCAAACTCTCTTGTTGAATTATGACGGGCCACAAATTTGGCAAGGGGGGTTCTCGTCCCAGCGGAAACCTTCTCCAGCTAGCTTATGCAAGGTAATAAGGGACCAACAGCCATCAAGTGCCCGACTCGAACAGAAAGGGATCGAATTGGGAAGGATAGCAAGGCGTCAGAGCGGCAGAGGGTCGGTGGGTGGCCGGGGGCAAGAGTCGGCGCCAGCAGCAGCGTGACGTTCAGGGGGTTATCTGGTAGCTGGCTATCGATGAGTCGCGGAATCAGGTCGAATAATGAATACAGAGTAGAGCGAGATTTGTAAAGAGAGTGGCGGTTGGAGTCGAGGACGCGGAGTTCCCAGTCGGAGGCGGAGGTTGCTGAGGCGAGGCAGAGACTCAGGCAGGACTCGAGGATTTCCGCTGCCCTAACTTGAGGGAGGGATGGCCCAGCTCCGGCGGATCGAATAAAGCAGGCTCGAGAGAGGGACTCAACACGCGAACCACAAATGTAGACGGATGTGAAGGATGGGGGTGGGATGATGAAGGGAGGACAGGATGATGGAAGAGTGAGGAGGCAGGTGCAGTTGGTGCAGCGCAGCGGTGGTGGTGGTAGTGGCAGTATTGAATTTAGCGTCGCTGAACCCTTCTGCACGATGGTCTCAAGTTGCGCTGGCTGGGATCTCGCTGCTCTTGGTTCGCTTCCCGACTGACAGGCCCAACCCAAGCTCAAATCTTCACCAACCCACGGGTCTGGGACATAACTATTGCCGATGAAGGTCTATGCTTGTCTATGATTGTACTCGGTACTGTAGCTGCACCACAGGAATCATCGACTGGCTAGCAATCCCTTTTTGAGGACTGCGCCATATGCTTGCTGATAGGCTCTGCCACCTAGGATTTTGCTTGGGGTCTCCACCCGGGCAATCTTGCCAGACAGCCCTCACCCACAGCACCGAGGATCGCACCTTTGTAACTCAGCAGGGACCATCAGCATAATTCAGAAGAGTTCCGACCGATCTGTGCGTGTAGTTAAGATTGCAGCACGACGCGACGAGCGTGAGTTCCGGTCTCCAAAGTCTCTCACGGCCACAGACGGTCGCGTCATTAGTCAGACAGCCCGCTTGCGCAAGAGGACTGCAGCAGTCTGTTATTCTCCGTGCACCAGCCTCCGCCGCGCTAATTCTGCCTTCGTCTCAGACCTTGGTTGTTAATTGTGCTGCGCTCATGTGGCAAATACGTAGCACTCGCAGAAGCTCGCTTTGTGACGACAGCTGCGAGGACAGTCGCTGAAATCTTCCCGAGCTGCTGTCCATCTGAGAGTCTGGACCGGAACCCGACTGGTCTCGCCCATTTAACGTTGTGGAAGCATCCGCGGAGGCTCTGGAGGGCATCTAGGCCTCTCAGGCGCCTCCGATCTTCAGTCCCGACGCCTCGCCCCCCTACGGCCCATCGAAGCTGCTTGACGTATTCTGTGCAACCAGCATTACTTAGCATTCCATGACATGTTGTAACAAGTCAGCAGCACCCTCGACAACTGCTCTGACCTTTCCTAAACGGTTGACTCCAAAGGGTTGCTATTTTTGCCCGCCTGCGCATGCCAGCACGGCCCCGGTGTTTCAAAGCGCCTAGCCGGCCAATGGCGAAAACATTCCATCGATTGAGAATTCGCTTGTCTGCAGATCCTGTCTCAATCTGCTCCAGTATGCTTTCTGTGGCAGACAACCACAACAGCTCATCTTGACGACCCTTGGCTCGGTGCTGCTGGATGATGTAGAAACGACGACAAGAATCCTATTTTCAGTGCGATTTCCCCGTGCTGTGTTCGTGTCGGTGCTCCTCGTCACGATGTAGGTTCAAGGGGTTGAGCGCCCGTGCAGAGCGCTTCGCCGACATATCATCGTTGTCGCTGGATATGAATACATGCAGACTGGTCGAATTGGCTGCGAACTGTTCCCTTGCTCGGCCTCGATGCGGACAGGTAAGTCTGTGCAGCTTCTCAACATTGATTCCCTCCCTGGGGACTCTCACGTACGCTTCTGAAGGCGTTGCCGAACGGACTCGGTAGAGCCGAACGGTCCGAGCGATTTTGCTGATATCGCCCATTGTGGTCTCCTCGGAATGAATCAGCACGAGTGTACAGCTCAAACGAGCCCTGTCTTGGTCCCTGGCCAGTGGAGGACACACATGCAGCCGCTCAACTTCCAAGATACAACCTCCTTCGGCATGGGAGGAGCGACCGGAGGGCTATGAGAGACAGCTTCCAAATCAAACAAAACATTCGAGCACACTGCAGAGTTCACTGCAGTTGGTTCTCGTGGTCGAGACACGTCTTCCTGTCCCAGCTGAATGCCTTCTTGATATGCCATTCCGAGGAGCTATCTTGGCCGGGGTCTGCAGGTCAGATGGTTCACCAGCAATGGCGACGAATGTGCCGGCCATGTCTTCCATGTAGTCCACGTCTTGGCGAGTACATCTCTGCGCGCGAAGCCGTCGGCTCGTTCTGCGGCTCACCTATTGTACTCTCATCACCCTTTCCCCATTCCCATCACTAATCAAGCGGCCGCATGCCCGTCCATTAGACATCCGGAGTTGACGGACATAGGACGCGTCCGCAAGGCTGCAGCTGGAGCCCGCGATAAAAGCCTCCTAAGCTCTAAAAGGACGGCGCTGTAGAACACCGCGTCTTGCCCTGCACCGGGACGACGACCATAGCTCTCGACTGCCTTGTCTCGCGAGGTTGTCATCAAATGCAGTTACAATATGCCACGAACGAGTGCGGCCGCTCTCGAGGTGAATCAGGCCTTGCTATTGGTGGACTCTTACCGGCCCTCGAGATGCTTTCCCGATCCAGACGTGCAACTCCTGTCCGAATATGCTTCTCTCGAAGAGAGAGAGAGAGAGTATATCCAAGGTCCTTATGTGCTTTGATTTCACAGGTATGACGTCTTGTTGGAAGCGCATTTCTGGGGGTATAAAGGTGACGGAAGATGTCGTTTGAGAGTGTCCTGTTCCCGTTGCAAACCATCTCACAGGAAAGGAATACAAGAGAATCCAAAGCAGGCTCACAGCCTCCTCAAGCAACAAATTGGAATGGCTCAAACACGTGTGTTGCTCACCGGAGCCAATGGCTTCATTGGCAGCCATATCCTGTCGCTCTTCCTTGAGAAATCCATCTTCGTCCAGGCCGTCGTACGTTCCGAAGCAAAAGCACAAAAGGTCCGGCAAGACTTTCCTGCCTTCGACAAGTCCAAGCTTGACTTCTCTATCGTCCCGGACATCACAGCTCCAGGTGCCTTCGATCACTGCCTCAAAGATGCTCAACCACTGGACGCGATCATCCACGCAGCTTCGCCCTTCAACTTCTCCACCGCAAAGACAGTGTCCGATTTCATCGAGCCAGCCCTCCGTGGCACCACTGAAATGCTCGACTCTGCAGCGAAATATGCGCCGGGGCTGAAGAGATTGGTCATCACGAGTAGTTTTGCGGCAATTGGTGACCCCTCGGACCTCCAGGGCAATGGCAGGGTATATTCTTCCGATGTGTGGAACCCTGTGACTAAAGAGCAAATCCCGGCGTTGAGTCTGAGGCACTCGTACTGGGCAAGTAAGACGTTCGCAGATCAAGCAGCATGGGAGTTCATGAAGACGCACAAGCCAAGCTTTGAGCTAGTCGTGCTCAACCCGCCGGCTGTCTATGGGCCGTTGAGGCACAGCATTGATTCGATGAGTGACTTAAACACCTCGAACGCGCCACTCTGGAACCTCTTGACATTGGAGAAGACAGCACAGGTGCCGGAGGACTCGTTGCACATCAGCGTCGACGTTCGGGTAAGCAAGTTCTTGCTGACAATATCACGATTTCATTCACTCACATTTTCTCGGCAGGATTTGGCACTCGCACATTATCAAGCTGCGTTTGCTCCAGGAGTGGGAAACCGACGCTACCTCGTCACTGTGGGCAGTCACGCAAACCAGGAAATCTGCGACATCATGAGGAAAGAGTTCCCACAGTTGGGTCAGAAGATTCCTCTGGGCCACCCCGGCAAGCATTCTTTACCTGAAGGGTCCTTCAAGATCGACAACCGGGCGTCGAGAGAGGTATTAGGCATAACCTATCGGCCGTTCGCGGGGACGATTGCAGATACGGCGAGAAGCTTGTTGGAGGTGGAAAAGGAGCTGAGCGTGAAGGCATGATTTCGCCACATTGACAGGCTCGACCATTGCACTCAAGGCCATGATTGAGGAGAGTGTCGCCGGTTAGATGATGTATAGACCATTAAAATACATGTGTCGTTCGTTCTCGCTAGCCTAAGGGAGAGTGATTCTCCCCCGACTGGTGAAAGCAAGAGCCCCCCATCCAGCAATCAGGCACAAGCCGCCGATAGGCGTCACCGGACCCAAAGCTTTGAAGCGTTGAGGATCCAGGACGAGGAGGTAGATGCTGCCACTGAACATGGTCATTCCGGCTGTGAGAAGCGCTGCTGCGACTTTGTTCTTGGGTGCCACAGATGCCGCCAGAAGTAGGACGCCGCTGTGGATTAACTGTGACACGGGACGAGACGTTAGATGCTACCTAGTCTAGGATTCAGAGATGTGTTACCTGATATTGTGCTGCCGTAGACCAGTTCGCGAGTCGTGCTGGATCTGCGATGTGTCTCTTCAGTCCGTGAGCTCCGAAAGCGCCGAGCATCACGGAAGAGGCACCATAGATGCAGCCTATCGTCCAGAACATTTTGACACGGGGGTTCGGAGAGGATTGGGGATAGAAGCCACAGTTTTTCTGCTGTGATTTTGACGCTGACGCTGGCGATCGACCGAAGTCAGGAGAGATACGGAAGTACGTACGAGAGCTGCTTAGTACGAAGAAGTACTAAGTAGCTGCGAAATGCTTACCCTGTTTGCTGGGTTTGGCTCCGCGTGGATATGTTACTGTAGTGCCTCGGATTTCGCTTGGGCCTTGCCACCAACGGACCAAACATAACGCTTGAGACCTCGAACAGAATTCTCATCCCGAGATACTGTATCCAGATTCTGGAGTCTGGCACTTCACAAAGCCTAGAGTTCGTGCGCAGTCCTCATCTGCAGATACACAGAGCAATTCAGATGGTGCCTTCCCACTACAAAAGTCGCCGCCGGTGGAGCCGGATCACAGATCGGCGTTCGAGACGTTCGAGAACAGTGAGAGACGGGTGTTAAAACTCGACTACCTGTTTGTTGGCAAGATATGCCTTCAAAGCAGCGCAGTCGTCTTATGTACTCCTCTGGACTATTACAGAAGGAAGACCGTCTGGAAGCATTACCCTGCGACCCTCAGGATTCGGGTGTGAACAGGTGAGGAGGCTGAGACAGTGCAAGCATGATTTCCAGAACAATGTATGTGACTCTTTGGTTGTTTGGGTGATCGTATGATAGAATCATAACCCGTGCTCGTCCGTGTGAGTCTGGCTGTGTCCTTTGAATGTCCGTGTTGCGAGATCAGTCACGGCCTATATGCAAGATATGGTATTGTGGCATAGACTTTGTTAGACAGCTATCATGTGGATTTGGTTGGTAACGGTCATCAAGACATTTAGCTTCCCCGTCTTCCTGCAAAAAGGTCAATCGTTTCCCGTTACTTAGCTATGAAGTCATTATCACAGTCGAGGTTGCTGGGGGCGTGGCTAGTGCTTGCGATGTGGCTTTACCATGGTGCACGGAGAAAGGTTCCGCAATGCGAGGAGTATATGTAACTGCCCCTGACGAGCGCAAAGCTCAGCTTCCGCCTCTCCAGAATGCAGAAAATATTCTGGCAGGTGAAGATTCGACAGCAGCAAAGCTTGGCAGTCAC
Organism: Phialophora tarda; assembly: GCA_016109495.1. Classification (NCBI taxonomy): domain Eukaryota; kingdom Fungi; phylum Ascomycota; class Eurotiomycetes; order Chaetothyriales; family Herpotrichiellaceae; genus Phialophora; species Phialophora tarda. The sequence goes on along the minus strand of JADWPL010000001.1, from coordinate 1,648,118 downwards.
CCGCACCTGTTTCATTGAGACCGGACTCAAATCCATACCAACCAGTCAGTGTGGACCAAGTCCAATATAACAGTACTATCGTACTCGCCGCTCAATTTTGCTTCTACACAGTACAGATGTTGTCCGTAGCGTTGTGTAGGGATGTTCTTTCATTCGAGCTTTGTGGAAGAGTCCAAATCGCCGCTGTCATTTTGTGGTCATTGTCTCTTCTCGCAAGATTTCGGAGGGTGATAATTGTCATTCGACATCGGCCACACAAACTACTTTCGACGATAGCGAATGGAAAAGCAACATGGTATTCTGTACTGTGCACTCTGTACTCCTGCCTCAGGTAGAGTCAACGCGTGCTCAGCCCGAAAACAAAACTGGGTACGAGGTACATGGCGAGGCCAGTTTTTGGCGATGCTACATAGTACGGAGTACGTACGCATAAGTATGGCTTTATCGAGGAGATTAGCGACACCACGTGTGGTTCGTGGTAAAATGGAAATGATCAGCAAGCGACGATCCCTCCTGGTTAGAAGCTGCCGACTAAGCGCTCTGCTGTTCCCTTCAGATTGCTTTGTTTGCTCCCTCACCAACTGCTGGCGGGCTGGCCGCACATGAAGTTGGAGGGTCGTCGGGTCGAGATTTTGCGGCGAACAGGCTGTCAGGGCTCTATGAAAAGGGCAAGCAGCACATCCGGGCACCCACCGATAAGGTTGCGGGGATGATTGCCTGTGCGCAAGTGGGAGGATACTGGGTACAGGCCCCAGTGCGCCCCTCAATGGAGAAGGAGCGAGTGGTTTGACAGGCGCGCCCCTTTCTGCAGCGCGGATATGAAAGCAGGCGGGCGGAAGCTGCAGACGGGGATCGGGCGCTGCACCAGGCTTGTCTCTAGCCACCGGCCTTGAGACGCGACCGGCCAATTTCTCTTTCTGCGCGACTTGTTCTCGCTTCCCATCTTGCTCTGAACTGAAGTCGGCTTCCTGCGCCTTCCATTGGCACCTGAATTCCTTGGGCAGGCCCGGCGCGCCTCGTTTGCCCTTGTAGAGCCACTCGGCTCTCGACCCCCGACAGGCCTACTGTTCAACCAGCGCATCCCTGGGACGCGGTGAGAGAACAAAAGGTTGCGCCAGCAACTAGCCCAGCCGAGGGAAAACTGTAGACGACAAATTTCGGGATCGACTGCAGTTACATTCCCTACTATTTTTGGGAGAGGAGCTCGATTGTCGCAGCCGCTCAAACCAAACCTAGTTCACGACGGTGTTGGCACCGCGCTGCACGCCGTGACAGCGAAGATCTGCAACTGTAATCCGTAGAATCGACCGCGGCCGGGTGGTTGTTTGGCCTGCCAGTGATATTCGCGGGACGAGTCTTTGCTTGTCCTTTGTCACTGGCAGCTCGTAACAGGCCTGGTGCTGGGGCCTCGTAATCCGTTCTAGGACATTTAGTTAAAGGCGCTGGACAGGGGAGCGCCCAAACCAACCCGCTTCGTTAGACAAGTTTGAGTGGGTGGGACCTCCACTTCGGAGACACCAAGAGTTCAGAGACCAACGACCCAGAACCGGACCTCTTCCTCAATTCTGTGCCCCGACCTCACCACCGACCCTCAGTGTTTGTCCACCCTCTGGACTGCCGTCGTCTGTCCCAGATCCCGCAGTTCTCTTTTCCACCTCTACGACTCATCAGAGCGAACTCGTCCTCACCGTGCCGCTCGCCTCCTCTGCAACTTCCCGCGACTCGGAACTCCCCATTGGAGCTTTGTGGTACCCCCGGCAATTATCCACCGTATCCCTGATACCTGGCTCGTTTGAGCTCCTGCGCCCCCGATCATCGCCCACACCGGTCCAGCATCGAAGACACAGCGATTACTTTGTGCGCGTCGCCTCGAACGGCTCCGTCCGTCCCAGCTGAAGTTGTTGCGAGCTTCCATCGTGTCTTGGTCCGGAAAGGACCTCGCCCGGGACCATGTCGTCCGACTTGACTGGAGAGCAAATGCAGGCTAAAATCACGGCTGCGAGAAGAGAAGCGGAAGGTCTGAAAGACAAAATTAAGCGCAAGAAGGATGATTTGGCAGATACAAGCTGTAAGTTGCGGGACACGTCGAGTCGCCGTCGCTGAAGCCCTCGAGGACGGATTGCTAATCAAGACTGCTTCATCCAGTGCGACAAGTCGCCCTCAACAATACCGAAGCCTTGCCGCGGATAGGCATGAAGCCCCGACGGAACCTCAAAGGCCATCTCGCAAAAATCTATGCCATGCATTGGTCGACAGATCGCCGGCATTTGGTCTCCGCATCTCAAGACGGCAAGCTCATTATCTGGGACGCCTATACCACCAACAAAGTTCACGCCATTCCCCTGCGCTCCTCTTGGGTCATGACCTGCGCCTACGCTCCCAGCGGCAACTATGTTGCCTGCGGTGGTCTCGACAATATTTGCTCAATCTACAATCTTTCCACGCGGGAAGGTCCCACACGCGTTGCTCGTGAATTGTCTGGCCACTCCGGCTACCTCTCGTGCTGTCGCTTTGTCAATGACAGGAAAATTATCACTTCGTCTGGGGACATGACCTGTATGATGTGGGATATTGAGACGGGCTCCAAAGTCACCGAGTTTGCGGATCACTTGGGCGATGTAATGAGCATCAGCATCAACCCAACAAATGCAAATATTTTCGTCAGCGGCGCGTGCGACGCTTTCGCCAAGTTATGGGATGTGCGAACCGGAAAAGCTGTTCAAACATTTGCCGGTCATGAATCCGACATTAACGCCATTCAATTCTTCCCGGATGGAAACGCCTTTGGAACCGGCTCTGACGACGCTTCGTGCAAGCTCTTCGATATCAGAGCAGATCGGGAGCTGATGTCCTATCAGGTTCGTTTGAGTCGACATCTTGAATGCGGAATTGCGCTGACAATGTGCTCAGAATGACCAGGTCCTTTGCGGCATCACCTCTGTTGCTTTCTCAGTTTCCGGCCGATTGCTCTTCGCTGGTTATGATGACTTCGAGTGCAAGGTTTGTACTGAGCTGCATATATCTTCGATCCAGTACTAATGGTGATTTCCAGGTCTGGGATACTCTGCGCGGCGACAAAGTCGGTTCATTGAATGGCCACGAGAACCGCGTCAGCTGCCTGGGTGTTAGCAACGATGGGATCAGCTTATGTACTGGTTCATGGGATTCTCTGGTAAGCTAATGTTTCCGTTGATCCACGAGTCAAACATGCTAACGCGGTGTTTCTCAGCTCAAGATCTGGGCTTGGTAATCGGGCGCCATGGAGGCTATATTCTGTCACATCAATGAGAGCTAGCTCAGTGCTATTCTCAACTTGGCGGGCACCCATCGTCCTCATCATGATCAACAACAACAAAGTCGCTGTATCAGGAACCTCCCATCGCCAGCTTTCGACGATTTCTCATGTGCTTCCCACTGACTTGGACGATGATGGGGGCCCGAAGACCATTATTGTGCTTTTACACCCGGGGAAACCTTTGACTGGATAAACCTCTTTGCGAGTGGGGATGTTCGAGGGACAGGCGAAGCTATGGCTTACGGACGGACGGTCTTATTATTCTTGCCCTCAGAAGTCGCTTGCAGCAGCAGGGAGAGACACAGCGCGCGTTGTTTGAAAGTCTACGACTGTCATGACCACCGGTACTGGGTGCGGGCGGAGTTCATTTTGTTCCATGTGCATTGCTGTCCGCACATCGAGCACTGCCCTGTCCTTCTCCCTTTCTCGCAGAACGGAAAAATCGGCTATTTGCCAGAAACCACCCTTGTTTCGAGTCCTTCGAATGAGCAGCACAGCAGCAGCACAGCAAACACCTTTTCTTTACTCAATAGCGGTGTCGAGGGCTCCGCACGAGGCAGAAGAAAGACCAAAAAGTTGAACGATTCGACATTTCAGAACCACGTCTTGATTTTGTCCGTCTTTTCTTTTCTTTAGTAGGTTTTGCTTTACCTTTGTGCTCTGGAGTGATTCGTACGAGCTAAAGTAAGCTACGTACGGTAGTAGTATCAGGGAAACGACGAACCGAAGCGCGACAGTACTTAGAGTAGAGTGAACGAGCCTTCGATCTCGACCTCGACCTCGAACATCGAATATCGAACTTGTCGGTCAGCCAGGACAGAGTACCTGGTATGTACGTACTCGGCACCGTCGGCTTGAATAGGTCTCGTGCTCTTATTCGCACTCGTACTCGTACTCGTATTGTATAGAGTATCCCTGTTGGTATGGTATATGTTTTGGATACTCGTCGTCGTAACTGTATATAGAAAGAATATATAGCGGACTGTCCGTCCTTCTCTATCTGTATATCTACGTACGTATGTGAGTCTGTACCAGTGGCTGTCGGGGACGGTTTTATACAAGACTACGAGGTACTCGGTACTCCGTATAAGTATGGGTGCGACTTGACATGGAGGCAGCACTACGACGAGCACGCGAGCAAAAGCAATCTAATCTTGCTGTCTGCAGCAGGCATATGCATCGTTTCCTAATGGACGTAGGTAGTACCGTACTGTACGCGGCGCGCAAGTCTTGTGGTGGTCAATCGATTCCGGTTCTGTATGTCTGCCTGTCTGTACACTCCATGATAACTGTGCCGCTTGCGCCAACGACGCCCGATTCCAACGGGCAGAACGAGAAGAAAAAAGAACAATTCCAACAGCGCCTGGGACATGAAACCGACGAAAGAGACAAACGACCTCGGTCTCTCTTGCAGACCTGCGGATGGATATGGATGTCCTTGACACCATACCAACTGAGATGGATAGAAGGCGATACTCCACATCTTTCCTTCTTATCCTCATGTGCCAAGTGGAGTGCCCGACCAGATCCGTGACATGAAGTGCTACTTGTAGAGCAGCACCCCCGGAGTCGTCCACCCCGGATCATCCACTCGCGACAGACCGGCCATTGCACTTCCCAACCTTAGCAAGCGCAACCATCCCTCTCCTGATCCAGATTGATATTGATTGGATCCGAAAAGTCGCCACCATACTCCTCACTCTCTTCCTGCGCGAGGGCGTTTCTGGCAATCACCTCAAACGCCTGCTCCACATTGATACTCTCCTTGGCGCTGGTCTCAAAGTACGGCATCTGCCCCCGACTCTGACAATACTGCTGCGCTCGCTTCTGGCTGACCATCCTTCGGTCCTCGCCCATGTCGATCTTGTTGCCCAGAACCACGAACGGGAAACTCTCTGGGTCGCGGGGGCTGGCTTGAATGAGGAATTCATCGCGCCAGCTGTCTAGGGTTTCGAAGGACTTTGTGCTGTTGACGTCGTAGACGAGCACGCAGCAGTCTGCGCCGCGGTAGAAGGCGACTCCGAGAGACTGGAAGCGCTCTTGGCCGGCGGTGTCCCAGAGTTGAAGCGTCACGATGCGGTCGTCGACCGTGACTTCTTTGGTGAGGAAGTCGGCGCCAATGGTGGCTTTGTAGGAGGTGGAGAATTTCTTGTTGACCTGTGAGGAAGTTAGGACGGTGGGTTCTATGGGCAGTGATTGAGAGTGCTCGTACATATTGATTCATTAAGCTGGTCTTGCCGACGCCGCTGTCGCCTAGGATGATCACCTGCGCAGACGACTTGTTAGCTGGATGTGACTGCGATAAAGCTAAGCGGCGGATGGGTACCTTCAGTAACACCTTCTTCCTCGACGCCATGGCTGGTGTAGTCTGTATTCTCCTCTCTTTGCTGTCAAGCAGAGGTTGCAAGGTGCTCTCGCAGGTGTCGCTCCCTCGCCTTCAGCTCAGTTACCCTGCGGCTGCGAAACTGGTGGAGTTTGGCCGGGTAGAGGTCACGCGCAGTGCGGAGGTTGTTAGAACAAATACAGTGACAGCAGGCGGTGGCGATGGCTGCCTGATAGGTCAAGGCAGGTGGCTTGCTTCTGGATTATTTGGCGTGGGATGGCAAGCTTGTAAGTCGTGGTGTTAGATGGGATCTTGCGACACACGATGCATCACCACAGACGTCAATCAACCACAGCCACTTTCCCGCTCCAGCCTCCAGCCTCACCAGTAGAACAGGGAAGGTGAGCCGGATACGACACCTGGTTGGAGAGGCTCGTCCACATGTTCTCACTATCCGACCCTCTCTGTACCAGTCTCACGTTCCAACATCTTCAAGCATATCCTCTGGAATGCTTTTGATTTGCATGAAAACTCCGAAACAATGAGATGCAGATGACCAGTCCAAACCAACCATGGCAACATGGAGAGAACAATACCTCGCTGCCCTGCAAGCCCGGGATCAGCTAGAGAAAGCCAACATCGACCTCTACGAATACTGCACCAAACTGGCAGATGATAAAGCCGAATTAGAAAAGAAAGCCAGACTGGCAGAGAGGTTATCCGGAACAGAAGATGTGCCTGCTGTGCCTGAACCTGTGACGACCCCGGGGTGGGGCATAAGGAGAGTCACTTCGCCAGCCGCACGGCCCGAGTCGCCGAATTCAAGCGCCGCTACACAGCTGGCGCAGTTGAGACAGGATCTGTCGAAAGCCCAAAGCGAGCGTGCAGACCTGCAGACGCGGCTGGACGCAACGCTCCGTGACCTGGATGCATTGAAAAGCAAAAGCAAAGTGGACGGGAAACGGATCGCGCAACTCAGCGCTTCCGTCAATCAATTGGCGATCAAAGTCCGTGACAGAGAGGAAGAACTCCGCGGGAAAGCCAAATTGATTGAGGACGTCCAAGACGAGAACGTCACACTGAACCTTCAGCTCAACATGGCGGAAGAGCAGTCTGCAAAGCTGAAGAAGGAGAACCAAGAACTTGTGGATCGATGGATGGCCCGCATGGGTAAAGAGGCAGACAGGATGAATGAGGAAGGGAGATTTGGCTGAGGTGGCCGTGCACACCGCTCAAAGCGCGTCTCGAATTGAGTGTGGCTGGTGTCAGCCTGACTACCGACGCTGGGTCTTTGATCGCTGTCCTCGACGAGACCAGGTCGTCAGGACGCTTCTTCCTCCCGCGCAATCCAGCAAAGGGCAATCAGCTACCTCCAGAAATCGTCAGCGAAGCAGTCGGTGCCAACTCTGTCAAATCATGAAGGGTGTGCCCCGGTAGACCAGTGCCAGTGTCCGGCATGGCTCGATATGAGAGACCATAACTCATATGTAAGTCGACCGTCAACGCTGTCTATGGACGTCGCCATTATTTCAACAGACAGACTTTGCAATCATGTTACGCCGATGCAGTTAACGGTGTATAACCAGCAGGGAGCCACCTTGCCGCCACACCCACTAGGGAGAAGCAGAACCTTGTGGTCAACTTGTGTTGATTTCAAACTCTGCAGCGGCTTCAAATCGACTGGCTAAGACCACAGTCTGATATCTCACTTCTATCCTGAAACTCACAGAATGCTGCTCGTCCTGTACGGTATCTACAGAATGGAGAACCCGCGCCTGTGCAAAGAGACTCGTTAATCATCCAATTGCTTTCGCTATGCCAGTTCGAAATTCCCAAAGCCCAGCACGAGTCGTCGATGCCTTGACCAGCCGCCAGTACTACATCTGTTCGTCTTCGTCGCTTATGTGCTTCGCCATCTGATCCGTCGGCGCCAGTTCGTAGCCATTAGCTCCTAACACTTCTCCGTCTCACCGAGACCCTCCATAAAGGCTTGTAACTCCCTGGAATCCTTGCGTTGATGATACCATTTGCCCGGATCATCGGTCCAGCTTACCATAGAACTCCACCGCTGCTTCTCCACCACCCGCAGCACGTTGATCGGGTCGTTGACATTCGCGGCTTTGATCTGATGCGTCGGACTGCGGAATGGTTTGAGCGACACAATCTGGCATCCTTCCTTCAAATCGAGGAAGACGTATTTCAACTTATCATTCAACTCCGAGGTAAAAGCTTGGTTGTTGATCAGGATGACGTCGGCTCGCTTCAGGACTTCTCGGATCTGTTTGTTCTCAAGGAAATCACCGTGCACGAGGTGGATGGCCCCGGGTTTGATGCCCCAGAGACGACACCGTGCCGGGAATTCGGCGGCCTGGAGCTGGGCGAGCGTGTCGCAATTCTTCATCACTTCGCAGCCCCATGATTCGCAGCCTGTCTCCAGCGCGGCCTGGAGGACACAGTTGCCGACGCCAGAGCCCAGGTCGATGAAAACTTGGTCGGACTTGAGGTGCGTTTCCTTGAATATCTGACTCAGGAACTTGGGGAGGAGTTCGCCATAGACATTGTCCGAGAAGCCCTCGTACTGTCGCACGAGGTTGACCCGAGGCGAGACTGTCCGAGCGTAGATCTGATTCTTGATTATGTGCTCCACCAATTTGAGATCGACCCGGCGCATCTGATCCAGCTTTTTGGCAATCGTGCCATCCTTGCGCTTCTCCGCCACCAGAGCGTTAAATTTGTTGACCAAGTTGATGTATTTGGACTGAGCTCCCTGAGCGTTCGGGCGGCTTTTAAAGCCAAGAAGAGCCTGGTGATGCAGCTGCTGCACGATCCCTGAGCCGTAACCTTCGCTTGTGACTATTTCTGCAGATGCACTATCGAGATAGTATTCTGCCACGATTTTCATGTTCGCTTCAATCTCGTCCAACGGTTTGAAGTCGGATTGATCATTGGGCCTAAGCAGCTGGTATTTTTCCGTCTGCAGAGAAGTAGGATATTGTAGCTCTATAGTAGGGCACTCCTCCTCGTGGGCGTCCAAGATTTTGAAGAAGGCGGCGTACTGGTCATGGCTGTGCTCGACGAGATTGTTGTTCGCAATGTCGTAGGCATGCACCATGTGGAATCCACCATCCTCCTCTTCAGAAAACGCCTGCACGTCTCTCACTTTGCGGTTCTGATCGATGCTGTCCTTGCGCTCGAGGCGGATGCGCTTCCGCGGCTGGGTGGTGTCTTCCTCGCTGTCGTCGTCGGAACTCGTCAACTTGGGCGTTGACACGGCGGGAGAGGCTCGCTTGGTTTGGTTTCGCCGTGCGTTCTTGATGCGCTCGATGGGCTCTCTGCTGCCTTGCCGCGAAGGCACTGAGACCGGCGTACTTGATTTTCGAGGGGCACTTGCGGTCCGGGAATGGCCGTTGCTGAGCGGCTGCTGTGAGGCCGAAGTCGGCCTCGCGGGGCCTGCGGATGGCGAGGATCTCGCGACTGGCTTGAGCGTCGAAGTTACCGTCACAATCTTGGTAGCGATCTTGAGAGGAGCCTTTTTGGCTTTCATGGCAGAGAACGACAAGGGCCGCCCTTCGGTAGGCAGAGACCCCATGCTGAAAAGACCGTGCGGCTGATAAAAACGATGTGACCCAAATAGCGCAAGGAAAGAACGTATTATAGAATATGTGACATTGTAAATGGAAGGAAAAAAGGCGCAGTGAAGATGAAATCCAGCCGCACTGCCTTGCCTGTGGCACGAGACAAGTGGAGGTGGGATCGAGGGAAAAGAAAGCGGAAGAGGCGACAGCGGCGAGATCCCTGGAGCCTTAGTGAGGCGCCACGGCGTCCACCGTACTGTACCTTGCATTATGGCTCCTTGGCCTACGTCATGCAGGCTCGTTTCGTTGTGTGTGATCTGTGATACAAAAGTACAGATATACAGGTGTTAAGCCTCTGGCGACGAGCTGTTCCGTCTCTGCGGTTTTGCATCTCTCCCATGTTCTCCATCATTCCATGTCCTCTTCCGACCACCGCCTCTCCATCCGCCGCCGTAGTTTGATCGCTTGTGGCGAAAGTCCCTCTCCGGCCGATCTCGATCATCAATTCTGTTCTCGGTCGAAGGCGGCGGGTGTGTCTCAACCCATTCCTCTAGCACCTTCGTGATTTTTGGGCCCCAGATATCCTCTCCCGCCTTCAGGTCCTCCCATGTGACCGCGGGCACAAACTCTTCTGGAGTAGGTTCAATGTTGGTGAATTGGCCTTGCTTGCTGCGGACCAAGGCCGCCATCGTTCCGTACGAGCCACACGCAGTTCCAAGGTCGTACGCGAATGAGCGAACATAGAAGCCACTACTGACGGTCAGCCGTATGCGGGCGGCCGGTGCATTTGCTGGCTCCGCCTCAAGTGTCCCTATGTCGTGAGTGTGCATTGCCGCCTTCTTGTCAGGAGGGAGATTGTTGGAATCGCGAAAGTCCTTGTATCTCTCACTTGGAGGAGTCCGCGGCCTAGTAGGTTCTGCGTCTTGGCCCAGTAACCTTTTGGTCGACTCTGCTCCAGCGATGAGCTTTTGCGCAACAGCCTTCTCCTCATCGGTTGCTTGCTCAGCCGGCCATCTGTAATCATGCTTGCCGGGGGCATAGTAGTCAAGTAGCGTACACTCCGAGATCTCAATGTCCCGGCTTTCCAGTTGTCGAGGTAATTCTTTGCCACTTCTTGCGTATTCGTACAGCTTCATGCCTTGCACCTTGATAGCGCTGTAAATGGGTGGGATCTGCTTCATCTTGCCTTGGAATTGGGTCAACTTGTCTTCAACCACCTCTCGGGTGATGTTGCCCGTCGAAGCCTCGGCGACTACTTTGCCCATGATGTCGTAGGTGTCGGTGCTTTTGCCAAAGAGAACCACCGTCTCATAGGTCTTCTTACAGCCTAAAAAGTCGGGAAGAGATTTGGAGCCTCGGCCGATCCCGACAATCAAGACGCCAGTGGCCAGAGGGTCCAAGGTGCCGCCGTGGCCCATCTTGAAGATCTGATCATCGCTCGTCCTTTTCCGACGTTTCGGCTGGTGACGCTCTTGCGCTTCCCTGGCTCTTTTGGTTTGCTCAAGTAATGGCGCAAACGTCTTAGAGTCTGCAAACGTATGTTGGAGATCGCGAAGAACCTGGGCAGAAGAGACGCTTGGTGGTTTGCTGACAGCTAATGGACGACGGATAGCCAGTTAGGGTTTGTACGCGAAAATAGGGAATGTCTTGGGAGAGGAATCGGCCTCACCGAAGACGCCTTCGAGGAGTTTCCCCGATGGCTGTGCCATCCTGATAATCAAAGACGGCCTCATACACCAGAAGAGATGTGGCAAGCTGCTGCAGTTCGACAGAATGGCCCAGGAATGCGTGCTCCTACTGGGGTATCTTGGAAAGGAAAGATCGAAAGAGTCGAGCATAAGGTTCGGCGAAGTGACTCCACGTGACGCTAAGATGCTTGCGCATGGCTGCGATTCGTCTCGCTCCCCCCTCCATCACGTCCAACCTCTTCTCTCATTACTCCAGCAGAATGACTCCGAGCCATCTCTTCGTCGATTCACCCGAACCCACGCCGACAGCAGCTGTGGTCGACATCGAATCCATGCTTACTTTGCATTCACACTCCCACACGAGCCCAGGGCACTGACGCGCATTTGCCCTGCCCACGACAGTGGACCCCATCGACCAGGCCGCAGCATGAGCCTGCCACCCTGCTGCCTTTGGACATGGGCACTCTGCCGGAAGAACGCGTGCTGAAAGCCCTCGACCCTCCTCCGGACGACGTCAATAAATGGCCAGACTTCGCGCTGCGAGAAGTAAAGATCTTCTACCAGGGCAAAGGCCGATATGCGGATCTGCTTCAGGCTTCGGACGAGACACCTCTATGCGTTGTGGGCGAGTTGATGCCTCTAGATGACGACCAGGAGCATCTGGCATTAACAGAAGACCCCACCCGCGCAAGAATAAAGATAGACAATGTCACAAACTACAGTTTTGGTCAAGATGACAACGGCAAGCCTGTCATCTGGGCTGCGGGCAAAGCAGGCTGGTATGAGATATCGCCCTCCGACCGCTACCTGAGCCACTACAACGACACGGTCGAGGCTATCGATCTCTTCTATTTTATGGTCGACCAGCACAATAAGCTGCCGCGAAAACAACAGCGATTCGGCTTCAAGATAGATCCCTTTCTCACGGATTACCAAAAGCACACGGATTACAGGATTGATGATGATGACGAAGCCATAGAGACGATCCACAAGCATCACCGGTTCCTGCTCAAGCAGATGATAGAGGAGCGGGAAGAGATTGACTGGTCCCAAACATATCTTTGGAAGCATTTGGCCGAAACATATCCCGATGAACTGGAAGAACTGAGAGTCACGCTAGCACGTCTGAACCAGACAGACCAACGAATGGAGCACTCTTCATCATCGTCATCGTCATCATCTCCCTCTTCTTCCACCTCAGAAGTGGAGGAGGAGTCAGGGGATGAAGGAGTAAAGGAGGATGCATCGCGTACCGAAGCAACCAAAGCATCAGACGACTCCGACGAAGAGTCTGGTAAAGATGAGTCCGAAGACAGTTCCGAAACAGCTAGCAGTAGTTCAGAGGACGACAAACCCGAGCCAATTGACTGGACCAAACCGATCTGGGACATGCTCAATGTCCTCCGCAAATCCGCAAACTTCAACATGCGCCACTGCGGCATCGACCAAGCCGCTTCAGAACTCGAAAAACTTCCCGTGTTCGAAGGCACCCATTCGGACGCAGTCGCGGCCTTCGAACGCTCGGCAGAACCACTCCTGAAACTCATGAACGAGGCCAAATTGCGCAAGAAATTCAATTGGTCTACCCGGAGAATCTACGACGAATTAGCAGCCACGCTCGCGGATGAAGTGGCTGAGGAAACGATCAAGACCCCAGGCAAACCGGGGAACAGAGAGAAACAGCGACATCGGATGAAATCCGTGCTGCGGCCCAGTGGGGCCAGTAAGTCACATAAGCGTGCTCGAGGCACGGCCGATGAGGATGAAGATGAAGAGATGGAGGACGTGCCGGTCTCGTCCCCCGTTGCTCGACGTCAAGGTGCTGCCGCGCTTTCCACAAGTGTCAGGGAAGCCACAATCGAGTCGGACGCCAGTCGAGAAGACAGTCCGAGTCGACAGCTCAACGGCCATTTCGACCCGTACGCATTGCCAGAGTTGCCGCCTGGGCCGGAGGCCCAAGAAATGCTCGACCTAGTCGCGCAAGAGGCGAAGCGAGTGGGTCGGCAGAACCAGACGGGCCATCTGAAGGAGTTTCTGGGCCAATGGGTGGTCGAATGAGTTATTCCCGCGGAGCGTTGACGACGGCGCTGGACTGGACGGCTGTGTCGAGATTAAAGATTCTGGCATGAACGAAGGCATGCATCTGTATGATTATGATACCCCCATTGTGCTTTGATCGCTGTTTCGCGTCTGTCTGTGACGGAAGAAGCAACAGAACCAGAAACCCAGTTATCTTTCATCATTTCATCCACGTCCCCCGTGCGTGGGCTCTCACCGAGCGGCCGACCTCTTGCTCTTGCCCGGTCTCTTTGCTTTCACCTTGGCTCCTCCTTTCCCTTTCATCCTCGCGGCCGAGAAGCCCCGTATGTCGGAACTGCTAGCGGCATCACCACTCTTCGAATGCCTCTTCTTGCCTCCGAACCCGTATTTCTGGTCCCGCTTCTGCCTCTTCGCATTGAACCCCGGTCCTCGTTCGCGACCGGAGCGATCCTTCGCGGCGGCCTTCTCGATGTCGACGGTCTGGAAGAGGTCCTCGTCCAGATTCCCCTCGGCGACTTTGCCCGTGTCGGCACCTTTCCGTTCTATTCGTCACGTTAGCAGCCAGCCACGCCAATACACATATATACACCCATGCCATGCCATGTGCACAATGCAATATCAGAGGGGGGGACGCACTTCTCTTCAACTCCTTGATCCTGTCCAACGTGGTTTTCTTCTCCTTAGCCCGTTCCTGCTCTTTGGCGACTTGTACGGCCTTGCCGAATTTGCGGGCGTCGCGCAACTTGCGCGCCTCCTCCGCGGCCTTCTTGCCCGCCGCCTCGTCGTACATCTTCTGCTTGACCCGCCCCATGTGTTCGTCCGTTTTGACCATCTCGGCGAAATAGTCGGCCGGTCGGGAGAAGGGGATGCCTTCGGATTTGAGGAGGTCGCGGGCCCAGAGCACCGCCGTGCGCGCGATGCGGTAGAACTCGAGTTCGCGGGTTAAATCGTCGTTGGGGTCAGGGATGGATTCGCTCGTGGGCGGCAGCGAGCAGACGAGGGAATTGTGGTGGTGGAAGGGTGTGGTTTTCGGGTTCTTTACGACGGCGATGCGGGTTCGCGAGGCGACCAGCGCGGGGCCGTTGTTGATGGTCATCTTTTGGTAGGGGACAGTGTCTTCTAGGTCGGAGTCCTCGAGGTCTGATACGGGGACGTCGGATTCATTTTCTGCTTCAGACGCGGAGGCGGCGGCGTCGCTGGGGTGGCCGGGCTGTAATATCGTGCTGTTGGCTTTGTCGTCCTCATCTGCTGCACTCTCGTCTTCGTCGAACTCGGCAAAGTCGTCCTTCTCGGTTGGTTCGACATTCTCCTGGTCCTCCTCTCCCGTGTGTGACGTCTGGTCGTTATCCTGTATCATATCGTCCTCCTTCTCAGCTTGCTCTGAAGCATCCAGTTTCTGCCTCTTCCGTTTCTCGGCCGCTTTCACTTGTGCTTTTCTTTTCTCGGCCTGGTAGTCGCGGCCCTTGTGTGCGTCCAGCGCGGCGAGTAATTTGCTCTTCTTCGCCATGTTGCCGAAGTTCGTCTCAAGCTAGTCGTGGCGCAGTGGTAGCCCTATGTATGAACGACAAGATATCAATCAATCACTCGACGCTCTCAAAAAAAGTTGTAAGAGTCGGGGAAATTTTCAGGTTGGAGTTTCCTCCGCAAAGATGCTTACCGCCTATTGGCGGAGTACGATGATAGATACGGAGGACCAAACCACCGGAATGGACAAAGTCGAGGCGCTCGGCTAGACTGCCCTTTCTGCTCTCCGTCACTGGCTGGCCAGCCTCGAGCCTTGCGGCAAGCGAACTGGTCCTTTAGGTGATGGGTGGTAACTGAGCGACTCCGTCCCGACCAACTTCCTCATCCTAAGTGTCCCAGCACAGCTACGAAGCGAAGTGGTCTGGCTGATCTGCTCGCTGGTCGGGCGACATGTGTCTCAAGTGAAGAATCCCGTGCACCCACCCTTGTTCCCTTAGGAGTCTCACATTCCTATTCTCCGCAACGAGCACGAGTACACGCATTCCACCCATTGTCCCCCAGCGCCCTGCTTTGCGCAAACACAAACACGCCAAACAAGGCCGTGTAACATGAATATCAACATGGTAAGTCCAAGTCTACAATACAAAAAGGAAACGGACGTTTCCTTGTGGCCGTCAAGCGGCGCAGACACGTTCCCTTTTTCCCACCCACTTGGCCGACGATGCCTAACGGGACGTATTTCCAGTCGTCGCCTACTCCGCCGCCCCTTCCCGCCGGGATTGCCACCAGCCCGCCCCTCTCGGCGCACCATACGGCGCACCATACACATGCCACGCACGCCGCAGCGGCGCCGCCACCGTCGGAAACCGGCCAGGAGGCCGCGACGAAGCTCGCCGAGGCGATTGACGACTTCCTAGGCGATTTGGAGAAGAAATTCAAGGGCATCAGTGATGAGATCCTCACCAAGCTGGACGACATGGCGGAGCGGTGTGATCGGTTGGAGCAGGAGATGCTCGTGAGAGAGACGAGCAGCAACGCGCTGGAGGGGGTCGGGATGAAGGGCCCGGGCAGCCAGGCGTCTGGGTGAGGGGTCACTGTGCGTGCTTGAGTGACTCGTGATAGTTCCATCGAACGGTCTGGGAGATCTGAGTGTGGTGCACTGAGTCATGCATGTGCATGTCCGGGAAGGTGTTTCCGCGCGGGAGGGCCTCGGCTTCACGCCAAAGAGCAGGAAGCTTCCCACGCGGTCCTGCGATGGAGATGGTACAGCGTACCAATGAAGGAGAGGAACGATAAGGCTGAAGCTTTATGAATCCGAGCTTACGAGGAGCAAGCAGTCTCTTCCAAATTGCGGTGGATGGATGGAGACGAGAGGGGAGGCTCGGCCTCATGACAAGGGCAGACGACGCGGGGAGAAGCACATCTCCTATCCCAGTCTTCAACCCGATATCAGCACTGCAGTCGACTTGGAGAGGGCTACAGAGGAAGCGGGCACGGGCACGAAGCGCAAACCACGGCAACAGCCACACGATGGCAGGTGAACACGACAAGATCCTTTGGAACTCCTGATGATACCTACCTAGCTATGCCAATGTACAGATTTCACTACAAAACCGAGTAACTCCTCCCTTCCCGCCAGGCATTTTGACGCCCAAGTCCAGGTTCTCGTAGGTACAGTAGCTTACAGCTCGCTCTTCTCTTCAGGCTCTTTGACCAGGAACTTGGCAAGGATGTTGCTTCTCTTTTGCAGGTCGTCGATCTTTTCCGGTGCGAGACCGCCCTTCTTCAAAAGACCAGCCAGTCTGGTCTGCTCTTTCATGGCGTACTCGGGGTTTCCCGTCAACTTGGACAGCGCACGGAGGTAGTAATCGACGGACGAGTTCTTGAGGTCCTTGGCCACGTTCTTGATCTCAGCCACTAGGTTCTCCGCGTCCTTGAGACCATTGGCTGTGATGTACTTTGAGAGAAGTGAGTCGATGACCTCGACGGTCCCGGCTTGCGAGTTCAACGTCCCACCCGGGGCTCTGTACGTGCCGGCCTTGGAGTTGACGAATTCGACGATGGCTTCTTCGCTTCTCGCCCCGCTATATGATTCCGCCTCCTTGGAGCCCTTGGGGAAGAACTTGATGGTCGGATAGCCTGTGATGCCTTGGTCCTGGGCCGTGGCCTTTGAGTTCTCTGCTTCGGCGTCGACCTTGGCGATCAGGACATTAGGCTCGCTGGCGAAGTCGGCGGCGACCTTCTCCCATGTCGGAGCGAGGGTTTTGCAGTCTGGAGCGTCGAGGAAATAGATTAGCACTTCCGTCCATCTGCAGGTTTGGAAAAATCCAACTTACGACCACACCACGGAGCAGTGAATGCGACGAGCACGTCCTTGTCGCCGCCGATCTCGGTCTTGAAGCTCGAGTCGGTCAACATCTCCACATGGCTGGGCGCCTTCTTAGGGCCCTTCGCCTTCACGCCACTCTTCTCACTGACAAACGCAGTCAAACTCTCTAGGTCTCGGCCGCCATTGTAGTCCTCCGGCTCGGATCCGGGCTTGCCATCGAACCACTTCAGCGTCGGAAATCCTTGGACGCCAAATCTCTTGCCTAGATCCTTGTGCTTGTCGGCATCGACATTTGCGATGGTGACTTTGTTGCCCGAAGCCACGAAGGCGGTGGCCAACTCTTCATAGACGGGAGCGAGATTCTTGCAGTGCCCGCACCAAGGGGCAAAGAACTCGACTAGAGCAGGCTTGCCGGACTCGAAGACGACTGTGTCGAAGTTGGAAGGGATCAGGTTGATCACGTCGGAGGCGGAGGCAAGGAGGGGCAGCGCGAGCGTTGCGAACGGGAGGAACGAGCGTAGCTGCACCATTGTGCGTAGACTGGGGAGGATCTGGTCGTGTTCAAATGGTTCAAGTGAGCGTTTCAAGAGCAGGGAGGAAGTCGAAGTTCAACAAAGGCGAGGGGGATAGAGGCGGTGAATTGAATAGTCAATCACTCTGGATATATTCTTTGGTGGCGCCGCTTTTGGTGCCCTGAAGCATGTGGATTTCCAAGCAGATCCCTGAAATGGCTGCGTCTACGCCGAGGAGGAGAACAAGGACACCTTGCCTTAACCGCACAGCCTCGTCCACAGCGTGCAGCTCAATCTATCTTTGTCCTCTACTTAACTAACAGTGTGATTAGTATTCTCTGCGACGTACTAAAGTGTCCCTTAAAGACTGTTCAGTCTACATTGACTGACGGTCATGACGTAGTAACGTGGTTCACTGTGACTGCTTGATGCTTGATCGACCAGACGTTACTCATTTGTAGAAGCATGTCAACGAGGACAGAGAACAATCAGGTTGAGTGTGTATGCCTCAGATCCGTCCATTTGTGAAGGCAGAGCCAAAAGCTCTGTGCGGCCTGGTTCCATCTCGATCAAAGTTAAAGTTGACCGTCCGTGACTTCACCTCTCTCGGAGCCAGTCCTCGTTGATCCACACTTCGTCTCCAGTCTTGCAATTGGTATCCTTTTGCTGGGGATGACATTGTCGACCCCAGGGATGTGTCTGTCATTAATTCGGCTACAACACGACCGATTGTATCCAAAAGTGGTGGAGTTGCCAAAAGACTAAGTAGATCAAGCAGGTCAGAGACAAGATGTTCCCCGGTGCAGACATTAATTTAAGGGTATGTAGAACGACTGTGCTCTCTCATAAAAGGCTGGAATCCAAATTTAGAACTCTGTAGGTCGTTCAAGTTATCAACAGCATTTCAACACCGCCATTCGCCATCGCTTGTTGCTCGTCGTGCAGTGAACCCACCAGCTATGCAAAAGTTCGTCATCCATTGGAGTCACCTTTGCTTCTCCTGGGCTTGATCCCACTACTTTCCCTCATCTGGCCCCGTACAATTGAAGGTATGCAGAATGGGCGTCAACAAGCACTGCCAGATTGGTCAATATGGGTTGCGGAGAAATATCGGAGGACAAACTCACTTTGCAGCACTTGTTGCTGAAACTGCTTGCTTTCGCACGCACACTGTATACACCTGCCGTCTTTCAAGTCGAGTATGACGCTGCAAGCCATCTCTTCCCGTTCGTAATCAGGCAGGGTTGGTCGCTTGAAATCGCCCAGGTGATATTTGCGACTGACACTTTTCATGCTACCTTCTGTTGCGGGCGGCGAAAAGATCAAGTATCCTTGGTCATCGATCCTCATAAAGCGCCGCTTCCATAAGAAGGACTCGGGAAATTGTACGTTGACATCTCCTATGTCGACAACATGAAGTAGCGAGTCAGCTATCGAGTTCTCTCGGGTCAGGTCCTGGTGGTCTTTGCCGTAACTTGGTTGAGATTGATGAGACTCTGCTTTCACTGGCGATTGCTGTCTGTTGCGCGAGCTGGTGAGATTCGACATCCGCTTCATCAGTCTGCTGGTCATTGACGTTCTTGTCTTGTCGTCGCTTATGGATGCGGCATCACTAGCCGACCTAGGGCCGTGCCTCTTGTTGTTGCCCGACTTGGAAATCTTGCTGTGATTCGATTCAGAGCGAGGGAGGTTTGTGTGGGAGTTTGAACGATGTGAAGAAAAGGAAAATCGGCCGCGTTCGGATTTCGTGGGGCTTTTAACCCTTGGTTGGTTGGCAGCCAGGCTCTGATCAGAGCGCTGGTCGTGCTTCTCATGTTCGACAATTAAGGGACTTCTGTACAGATTCAAAGGAGCGTGGTAGTTGGAACTGGGGGCGAGAGGAGGATGCTTGCTGTTTTGGTCGCGGACAATACGTGCTGTTACAGAGATGGTCTCACCCTTCTGGGACGATCCGCGGGTATCAATAGATGGGCGTCGCAGTTCTTTCACAGCGGCTGAGGAATGAGGATCATACTGGGCTCCTGTCATCGGTAAAGTTTTTGGAGGTGAATTCTCAGTCGATGTGTTGGGGGTCTGTTGTTGGTTTGAAAGGAACGACGAGCGTTTCATGAAAGCTGAAAAGGCAGAAGTTCCGGCACTGGTCTCGCGGATTGGCTGTCGCGGAGGGCTTGCTTCCTTTGTCCTTAACACTTCCAATGCTTTGATGCGTTTTGAAATACCCGTGCCGAGCGTAGCCTTCTTCGTAAGAGGGACTGAGACTGGCTCCGCAGGTAATGGTGGCCACTGCGGCAGGGCCGTGGACACGCTGCGCACGCTTCCACTCGCGGATCTGCCGCGTTCAGGTGTGGTTGCGGCGCTGCGTCGGCTTGTTGAGTGGCTGGTAGTGGGAGGCTTATTGACAATCTCACGAAGACGATCAGAGCTTCCTTTGGCCATGATTGGAGTTACTGGTGAACGCGCCACAGATATTGGCTTAGCTTCATGGACAGTGGCGGTGTGTATCTCCTCTATCAACGAATCATCTTCGGAAAGGTCTGATGCTGAAGCATTACTGTTTCGCAGCAGCTTCAGAGGCTCTGGTGGTCCGAGCCGCCTTGACTTCTTGGGTGAAGAGGGTTCTGCTGTTGATGTGGCCACCGGAGGGCGCAGCTGAGCATCCAAGGCTGGCTGTGGTCTGATTTCGACGACATGTGTGTCTGCTTTCTTGTCTGGTACTGCTTCTAAATACGCCAGCGCTAGCTTTACGTCGACATTGGGGTCAGGCCTGGGCTCGATTGCAGCAATAGACGTGGTCGAACTGCTTGACGGCCTTATATCGGCCGGATCTGCTGTCTCCGCGCTGGTCTTGTCGTCCTCAGCTAAGGCCTTCGGTGTAAGTGATGAGCTGGTGGCCGAAGACAGCGACCGGCGGGAATGGGAGGTATTGTCATGTTCGCTGACAGAAGAGGCTTTGGTTGACGGTTCTTCGGAGATGTTCGTCATAATCGTCGGGGACGTTGTGTAAGAGGATTGGGTCAATTTCGACTCCTCGTCGAGATTCGAGAGCTGCTCCTGGCTAGGGATCGATGATAAACGAGTACTTGAAGTATTCGTGCTTAGACTTGACTCCGAAGCACTCTGGGTGTGCAAATCCGGTGTTGAGGGTGCCGCCGAAGCTCTTTGGGCTAATAGCATATTCCTCTTCCTCAGCTGCAGAGCCTTCATCAATCGTACTTTTTCTGGGGTTGCCGTGAACGCATCTCCGGTGACGGAAGATGGTCGTATAATCGCGGAACGACTATCGCCTGGGCTATATGGTGATCGAAGAAAAGACGGCGATGGAAGGGGAGGAGCGCCGTTGACCGACTGGCTCGACGTTGCAAATCGACCAGGAACACTCCGGGTCGACTGTTGTGAGCCGGGTCTAAGCCCCAGACTGACCAGAGACTTATTGTTGACTCGGATAGAGGTCGGGAGATTAGCCACCGGCCGTATACTCGTGCTGCTGTCGGTTGTGCCCGATGTTTTAGGACGTCCAGTCGGTTCGACATGTGGACGCGGGCCTAGCTTCTTTTTCTTTGGCTTCACTGTTGCATAAGACGTCACGTTACTGCTCCATAGGCTGATACTGTCCGATTCAGCGGCTGAAAGGTGACGAGTGTGAGGGCGAGGGGTCGTCTGACTGGACGAATCCGCTGCTGTTGCGGCTGTGGCACCCAGGAGGATATTGCTCGTGGTGTCGAAATCTGGAGCTGTGGGTGGCTCTCCCTCGCTGGTAGAGGGCGGTGTCGGCTCAGGCGTCGCTGGGAGCGATTTGTCTGTGATGACCGAAGGTCGAGGTGAAGGTAGGGGTGAGCCGGACAATTTGGGGGATGCAAGCAGACTTTCCTTCCGTGGAGGATGCAGGTTCTTTTCGGGCGAGGAGTCGGCATTGCTGCTGGGAGTGCCGGTGAGAGCAGACGCTGCGGCAGCCGCTTCCTCCTTCCTCTTCGCCAACAGAGCTTTAGCAAGCACGGCGCTGGCCGGCAATTCGTCGAGTTCGCGCCTTCCAAAGACCGTAGCCGTGATCGGTGTCGGTGGCAGAGGCACCTCATCTGACTTGGGCGTCACAAACTCGAGACCGAGACCGTCCTTTCCCTGTTGCTTTTCTTCCTCATCGTCGTCTTCGTTGTCCTCCTCCGCCAGCACAGTGACGTCCTCAGCATCTTCAGAGATCTCGTTCAACCTTCGCCGTCGCAAGGAAGAGCTAGACGAGGTTAAGGATCCGGCGGACGGTAGCAGCATTGTGGACAGGCCCAAGGCGGACTCGGTCAGCTCGGAGGCTGCAGCGAAGGAGAAGACGGTGTCATGCGGTGTGAAGGTCTCCAGGACAGATTGAAATTGCACGGTAAGCCGCACTGCAGGAGGTGAGGCAGATCAGTCACCGAGTCTTTCTCGCGAATTCACGTGTCCACGCACCTTGCAGCAGTCGAGATGTCCCGTCCGGCACATATTTGAGAACAACCTTCTTGCGCCGATACTGCACCAACCCGTACAGCGGAGATTTCTCTCCATATTTCTGGATCAAGGCTCGCACTTCGGGCACTCCCCCAGTACCCTTGCTCAGCACCTCTACCGTGTCGCGATTCACGTACTTCAGCAGGAACCTGGACCACGTCAGCAATCAAAGCATCAAGCAGCGCAGAGCAACATACCATCCTCCTGCATCCGCCTGCGCAGCTTGTAGCGCCTCGGCGACTTCAGCTCCATCAAGCCCATTCAATGACATTTCTTAGCCCTCATCGGAGAGGCTCAAGTGTGCGCCTGTTCACAACCCGCGTTCGTGTGCACTGTACAGCGCAGCCAGTTGGTGGTCTAAAGTGAGGAATATAGAACTACACCAGCTGAGGGCATTCACAGCAGCCCCCAAGGTCAATCAATAACCACCGCCGACAGCAGCTGGCAGGAACAACAGCCTCGAACGCCCCGGGACTGTGCAGGATGCACCTTCGAGGGGAGCCCACATGCAGGATGCAGGACATTTTACAAATGGGGCACAGCGCGGAACTCAATGGGCGGGTTAAGCACTGTCAGGGGTGCTGGACCAAGCCCATTTCGGAGCCACGGCATGGATAGCACGCTCACAGTCCGTGGTCGATGTGCTTCAAGAGCGTGACAGTGGAGTGGGCTTTGACGCTGAAACCCCCGAAAACTGCTGCGATCCAGGCGTCCCATTCGCCCATCTCGACCTCTCCACGGGCCAATTTCCCGATCCCTGCTGCCGGCCTGCGGCTAGAGCGACAGAGACAGACACCATTCCCCTTTTGCAGGCTTGAATTTCCTCCTCCCACGTAAAACAAGCGAAAGTCTTTCCAGAGCTCGATGCCGTCGATGCGTCAAAGGCGGCTGGACACACATCTGTTGTCGATCTTTCATCTCTTCGACGCCTCAGGTCTCTCAGCTCCTCCAGACGAAGTCCCGATCTCGATTCGCCGGACGAGTTCGGCGGGACCTGGAGTAGTTGCTTGCGACGATGCACAATAGCATCTGAAACATACATGGCGGACCGGTATCTGTCCGTGTCAAACATAGATCAGGACACACTACTACTTGCATTCTTGGGCGCTTGCTCGTGCATGAACTGGGCCTTTCTGGAAACCGAAATTCGGATTCCGCTGAACATGTGCCAAACGTTGACAGCGTCGCCAGATCCATTCTTGCTGCGACGTTTGCTTGCTCATGTCACGCGGAACATGACTACGAATCTGCAGCCGAGGCTTCAGTATTCTACCATCCATAAACTATTGACACGCCGTTTCTCGCGCGTTCCGCAAACGAGCAACGTTCCATCAAATGGCGAGATGACACCGTCAGATGTCCGCATCCAAGATGGTTGAATCCCTTGACGAAGTTCTCGACTCTACGGAGTATTGTAGCAGGTTGGTGACTAGTACCGATATTGCGAAGTGCGTTGAGCCGTTCCGCGAGATGAACGCCAGACCACGTGAACCGAATCTTGACATGTTCGGGGGTGGCCGACGGTTGGTTCCAACACCAATGACGTGGGGCAAAGTATATCTATCAGAACGGGTTCACTATTGCAACTGTCGAGAGCGAAATGCGAGAAGTGTGTCGTCTCGCGCATCAAAATCTCCTTCCTGATAGAACTTCCCACCATGGCCGCTCTGCCACCCATTTCAACCGTCCCGTCACTCGAGACCGAAGAGCGAGCTCGAGTCCTTGACTTGCTTTTTGAACCATGTACTCAACTCCACACGTTATCCGTTAGCCTGCTACACGAACAGAATTTCTCTTCCTACAGCGACCTCATTGACGCCGTAGGCAACCAGCTCCAGGAGCTCCATCAGTCAACCCTTGAAAGCGATCACAAATGGCTCGAGGCAATACTATCCGCTCACCCCAGGTTAGGTGAAAAAAAAGTGGACAGCGAGCAATCCCGTAAGGAGCAAGCACAGCTTAATCAAGGCGGAGCAGACCAGGCGGAGAGGTTAGCGGAATTGAACCGGAAGTACGAAGACAAGTTTCCCGGCTTGAGATACGTGTATGGTCTGCCCGTCCTGTGTTCACCCTAGCTAGCCCTGCAAGACCTACTTAACCAGGAAATGCCCTCCTAACATCTTGCAACAGCGTCTTCGTCAATGGCCGAAGTCGGCCCGTCATCATGGAGGACATGGAGAAACGAATAAACCGTGGAGATATCCAGCTGGAGAAACAGGAAGCCATCCAGGTAGGTTGGTCCCTAATCCTGGCGCGTGCCGTCCCTGGCCCCAATGGTCAGGAGTAACGATACTGACTGCCGTCTCCTCTCTTCGAACAAAAGGCAATGGTCGACATCGCAAAGGACCGCACGAAGAAATTGGACGGTTGAGCATGTGATCATGTCCCGGGCGTCCATCCGATCTGTACCACTACACAGTACGAGGTACACAGTAAGGAACTACGGAAATGACTGCTCGTATACATGCACATGATCGCACACAGATATCACATGTTAAGCAAAGCATGTGTCTCTACAGTATAGCCAATGTGGATCGCCTCGCTTGTCGCGAAACAGAACAACGTCAGATATCCTCGCTTTTGTGGCCTTCCGCAACGATACTATAGCTTGCAAGGTGGTGACCTCGCTCCCTCCTGAGGGAGCCAGAGCCCTTATATCACCCATTCCTATGTAAGGTAGGGTAAGTTCGCATCCTGGAGTGAATTCTGCATAAGGGGGACCGGCGACCGTCCAACCGATATTCCCGAACAACGTGCTGCTCCGTCACTATTTCGTCAAAGTGCAAGTCCATCCCACCTCATGGTCCCCTGGATCTCACTTGAATACCGAATATTCTGGCTGCAATGACCAACCTGTGATGGCACGGGGGTGCGATCGAAGCAGTGAAACTCGTCTTGTCGTTGGAACATGAGTGCTTGCGCTGTGATGGAAGAATAAAACGGTATGACTTGACCTGACATGACATGATATCTGGACTTCGCCCTACGCGACCATAGCTCGACAGTAACATACCGTTGGCATTCTTCTAGCTTGAGTCTAGCAAGCATGACCTTCGCGTGTCCTTGCATTGGGGAAAAAGGGATACAACAGCTTCGCACTAATGTGTCTAGTCGCGACAACGCAGTCCGGCGCAGACGACTGTAATCGCAGATACTCAACGCATTCTCGCAGGGCCGACGCCACATCTTCCCTCGTACCCACAGCCCGACTACTTCTCAAAAGTATACCTCATCCACTCACCTACGGCCTTCAAACTCTCCCACCGAACACTCTCGTCACTGTCGCCCATCAACTCCAACAACCTTGCCTTGAGACCTAATTTCTCCAGCATGGACCTCTGCTCTGGCACCTGTTTCACTAGGTTGCCAACATCGTTACTCGCGATCGCCAACACTTTCTTGTCGTTGTCCCAGGGCTTCGACAAGATCTCGGCGAGTTTCTTGGCGAGTTCGCCGTTCTTGTCCTCAAGGATCTTGCGCGCATTTTCGCGCCAGAAAGTTGGATTACGGTGGGGTGGGGACCAGCGTAAATGCCCGGATTGCACCTCGTCAGCGTACTCGTCGAAGGTGGTTTGGTTCTTGGTGTATTCTTCCAACATGGATTTGAGAGCTTCGAGGTCCTCGAGGAGATCGGGGTCGGTGAGATGGCGGCCGCTCAGATTGGAAAGCAAAGCCGGAAGTCTGGCCGTGGTAGCGGTGGCAATGAGGGTCTCCTTATTCGTCGACAGTAGGTTGGTTAGAGTCGCCACTAGGAGTCGGGTGGTCTTCTCTTTGGGTGACATCCGAAGGAGCTGGGTGTATAGGGGTATGATCTCCTGGTCCCTGGGTAAACGTTAGCCCGGGCTCTCAATTTCAGGCTCTCCCTCGATCTCTTACTGTTCGAGCCCTTCGCCCACCAGTTCTCCCTCGAAGCTCAGCTGCCAAATCACTAGTAGGACGTGGTACATCAGCTGGAGGCTGACGCCGCCACCAAATCTGGTGTCACTGCTTCGAATGCTGGCATTGCCACTCCATAGCGTCGAATCATTATCTTTTGCTGCTCCGGCAGCTTTGCGGAGGATGTCAAATAATGGGTCAACCGTGTCGTCTCTCTGCTTCCAAAAGATCTCTTTCGATTGTGTGGTTCGGAGCAGTTGTGACATGTGCTGGACTCCGATATCCTGTAGACCGCCGTCTTGGTTCTTAACCAATTTCGCGAGATAAGAGTAGAGCTGCGGAAGGGCTTCGTCGTCTCTCGAGGCCGGAGGCGAGGAGGTAGTTATAGAATAGGCGATGAGGTTGACCAGAAACGTAGCTGAGAGTAAGGGTATCGGGTCTTGTGGCTCGCTACCCTGACTGAGAAACGACAAGAAGGGTTTATAAGGATTTGGGTGCTTTAAGATGGCGGCTGCAAGCTCCGGAGCATCTAGTTCATGTCAGCTGTATTCCTGGGGCCTGGTGGGCGCAAGTGCTCAGTTCGGTATACCATTGATGAGGTCTGTCGCCAGTACGAGGATATACTGGATGATATCACTCCGTTTGGAGGCCTTGTCGAGCACGCTGCCGCCGCCTGAGCCGCCTACTAGCAAGTTGCTGTAGCTGTTGACATCCTTGTCAATTGTCTGTTTCCGCTGCTCTTTTCTAACCTTGTCGACTGATCGTATCCTCTTCAGCTGGTCCTCTGTCAGGTTTCCCGCTCGCACAGCGCCATCCCAAGGTATCTGCGATGCTGTTAGGCGGTTCAGCTCGGTAGAAACATTTTGAGACTTACTGGGCGGGCTCTGATGTTGCTCTGCAGGGAAGCGAGATATGCTGGCGGGCTCAATGACATCTTGTCCAGGTGCGATTTGATTCAGATGAGAGATTATGTCAAGTCCGAGGTCAAGCGACCAAAGCCATGAATTATGGTCTTTCAAGCTATTCCAGGGTGTGGGCTGCGAAGAATAGGCGTCACAGTAATTCTATCTGCATCATAATCTTTTGGTGAAGCTGTGAACGTGCAGGTTGCGGGAGGAGCTTCCCACGCAGCGCAGGGTAAGGCAGGGCTGACTAGCCGATCAAGAGGCTTGACGTCGGCGGGACAAGCGCCCATCTTTCCCCATCCGTTGTCCGCGCAGCCCGACAATTTGTCCTCAAGGAGAACGCGTCAACATTCGTATGACCAGTCGCCCATTTGGCAGTTCGCCGTCCGCTGCCATGTTACATGTTTCGCCGTCTGCCTTATTGAGGCCAATTTCGGACTTCCTGTTGAGGCCAGCACGAGGTTAATAGCACCACCGGCGACATTACCTGATTTTACAACCATGGCGGCCAAACCAAGAACAGGGTGGAATTTCTTGCAGCAGGCTGTCGCCTCTGTTGAGTCGAAGTTAGATGACATATTGGCTGAAGAAGGCGACCGCCCGAAAAGAACGAACACTCCTTCCCACACCAAGAAGCCGTCCTCGGATCTCTCACGGAGTAACAGCAATGCCTCCGGCTCGAATGACCGACTTCAGGAGCGTCTCGCCCGAGCGATGGCCAAGAAGAGCGGGAGTCGAACCGAAAGCCCCGTGCCTCAAGACGAACCGTCGAGCCCGGTCTCTAGAACGGCAGATCTCTCTACAGCCGCAGATGGCGCGGCAGCGGAAGCCTCGCCGATCCTGGCGCCAGACGCTTCCGACACGGCTCCACGAAGTACTAAAGAAAAGACGGACGACGGCAGTCAGGACATTGATAGCACCCAGTCCACACCGGACGTGGATACCAATGTCCTGAAGGAAAAACAAGCAGCCGTCCCACCAATCTCGCTACAGTCTGACGACGATTCGACACGGGCTTCTACAGAGGCCATGAGAGAGAGCCAGGCATTCTCGAACAGGCCATCGCAGGACGTACAAAGACCGAGTATAGACAGCCAGACAAGACAGAGTACAGCTGAGGTCCTGGAGGCACAAGCGGAAATGAATGTCTATCTTGAGCGCATAGATGCGTTACGAAGGGATCTGCAAACATTGGTTGACAGCGTCTCCGCGTCGGCATGTAAGAACGCCGACGCTGCAAAGCAGGCCGCCTATTCTGCCGAACCTGGGAGTCTGGAGCAGAAGATAAGTCAGAAGGATGAGAAGATAGCTCTTCTTATTGAGGAGGGGACACGATGGTCAAAGACGGAAATGGACCTTCGGAGTGCGATCAAGAAAATAAGAGCGCAGGCAACGGCCAGCGCCAAAGAACAAGAGGCTGTCAAGGTCCGCGCAGAAAAGGCTGAGCAAGCTTTCAGGGCGATGGAAGATCGAGCCAAAAGAGCGGAAGCTGCGAGTAAGCGTGCAGAGCAGAATCTGGCAGTGACCTCAGCCGCGACGAAAGATCTCGAGGCTGTGAGGAAAGAGCGAGATGCATTAAGCGCGACTTTGACAGACATGAAAGCCCAGTTATCGAAGGCCCATGCAAGAGCGGAGGCAGCTGAGAGCAAAGCACAATCCGACCAGTTGGAGAAGGAGAGGAAAAGAGTAGCAGAACTACAGGACGACCTGAATAGTGTCAAAGCTGAGCGACAGATCTTTGAAGAGAAACTGCATCGTGAGATCAAGGAGCTTCAGGCAGCTTTGGAAAGGGAGAAGGAGCAAGCACGCGCCATGGAGTCTGAAATGCTGAGCGAGCAGGCGGCACTTGAAAGCAAACTCGAGTCGTACCGAATTCGGGCTGAAGAAGCATCATCTACGGATACTGGTCATACACAGGCCAAGCTACTCCGGCAGATTGAGACGCTACAAAATCAGTATGCCGCGGCGAGTCAGAACTGGCAAGGCATTGAGAGCTCTCTACTGGGTAGAATCACCAACCTCGAAAAGGAACGTGATGAAGTCGTCTCGAGGGATGCCGATCTGCGGAAGAAATCGCGGGACACTACGCTCAAGCTCAAGAATGCGGAAA
Organism: Phialophora tarda; assembly: GCA_016109495.1. Classification (NCBI taxonomy): domain Eukaryota; kingdom Fungi; phylum Ascomycota; class Eurotiomycetes; order Chaetothyriales; family Herpotrichiellaceae; genus Phialophora; species Phialophora tarda. Next base: position 1,619,525 of record JADWPL010000001.1, on the reverse strand, counting down.
GAGAGCTGGACAGCATGCGGAATAAGTACGCCGACATGGACAAGTCATTGGCGGATGCCAACGAAGAAGTACAAAGATCGCAAAGGAAGACAATTCAGCTTGAAAAGGACCTTGCGGACGCGCTCAAAGACCTCGAGACGCAGAAGCAGGCTGCGGAGCGCGAACTGCAACGCAGGATCGACGAGGAGAAATCAAAGTGGACGGCAAATCTGCATATTCCACGCACGGAATCTCCTGCGGCATCACTCCGTAAGAACTCGGGGCTAGGTTTTGACATAAATCATCTGATGAGCCCCGTTCAATTCGAGCGGGCCACGAGTCGACGTTCGTCCATCATGCCCAACACGTTTGACTCGAATACTCCGCCTCGTCAACAGTCCACCACTTCTTTCCGCGGTTTGGCGAACGGGTCGATTGCCGAGACGCCCTCAGTCGTGACGTCCATGGACCACGATGAATATTTTGCCAATATACCGCCTACACCCATGACAACAAGCCACCACTCTCAAAGGGGCGGCGTCAACGATCTGATATCCACTTCGACTGTTGGTGCAGGTCCTTCAGTACAGCTTGTCGAACGCATGTCGGCCAATGTACGGCGTCTGGAAAGCGAAAAGGCTGCATCCAAGGATGAGCTGGCCCGCCTTACCAACCAGCGCGACGAAGCCCGGCAAGAAGTGGTAAGCTTGATGCGCGAAGCCGAGGAAAAGCGCAAGATCGAAGAGCGGTTGAGGACCTTGGAGAAGGAGCACGCCAGTTTGAGCCAGCGGCACCAAACCACGCTGGAACTCTTGGGCGAGAAAAGCGAGCAGGTGGAGGAGCTCAAGGCCGATATCCTGGATGTGAAGCAGATGTATCGGCAATTGGCGGACACCATGAAATGAACGAGATATCACATGCCGGATACGTCTTGAATTCCTATACCAGCTCGCTTGTCGTCGATGTTTTTTGGTCGAATTAGTCAAGTGAGGGAGTCGATTCCCTCCCTCTCAGCCGCCTTTACAATGTACGACCGCACTTTGGCGTCCGGCGCGCACTCAATGGCCAGTCTGCCGTCAACATCCCTCTTGTCTGTCTCCGCACCAGCCTTTAGCAATTCGACCGCGACGTCGCCGTTTCCCTCACTGATGGCGTGATGCAGTGCGGTCAAGCCATCCATATCCGTAGCATTGATTGGTGATTTGTTCTCTAGTAATAATCTGACAATGGGCACATTGCCCGCGGCCGCAGCACGATGAAGAGCTAATTGCCCTCTCTTATCCTTTACCCTCGCGCTGGCGCCATGTTTGAGTAGCGCCCTGCAAACTTCGAGGTTGTTCTTCGACACGGCTAGGTGTAGTGGGGTAACGCCTGAATTCGTAGGCATCTTGGGATCAGCATCTTTGGAGAGCAGGATTTCGATGATGGGAAGGCCGGAGTTGTCTTTCAGGGACGAGGCAATTGCCAGGGGGGTCCAGCCTGAACCATCCTGGGCATCAGGATCGAAGGTGCGGGTGGAGGCAAGGAGTTTGACGGCGTCGAGGTGTGCGAAGGCGCAGGCCCAGTGAATAGGAAGTCGCTCGTCTGATCGTGCAGGTTTGCCAGTTTGGGGTTTGCCCTGAGTAACGACTCGACAACTTGAAGCCTGCCCTCGCGAGCTGCCTCGTGGATTGCGTACTTGTCCTCTGTAGACTCCGCCATGGCGAGCAGCGATGGGCGAGGAGGTACGGAGTCGCGCAGGCAGGGAGGGTACGAGGGTCTGTCACGTCATGCCCAACTCGCCGATTTCACTGCGATCGGAGGACTAGAGGGGCACGGGGCAACCCCCACAGGCGCTGGAACTAGGTTAATCCGGTCCGACGAGGCTGGATCTCTTCTTAGCCTGGATCGGCAAGCCCATAAATCCCGCGCCGGAGGTGAAAACGTGAATGCATCTTTCATTGGCCTCCAACTTCAACCCTCAGTCCGCGACTTGACTTACCCCCAGTAGTTGACGTCCTCTCGCTTAGGCTTCGTCGTTGCGCGTGGGTGCTGTGGGTGCGACTCCGGGCAGTGGCTACCGCCCGCCTTCCGTCCGCTGTCCGCATGATCTAAACCATCTTTCTACCCCTCCCATTGGAAATTGGCCCTCGCTGTGTCGTTGTCATCTCAAGATGCCCTTGCTTCAATCCCATGGCTGGAAATCTGCAACAAAATAATGGGAAGGCCGTCAGAAGTCACCGCAAAAACTACCACCGGCGAGCCCCGCGCGCATGCGATGAGTGCCGTCTACGGAAAATCAAATGTGATGGAGGGCTGCCGTGCGGCCCTTGCAGCATCTCCAAAGATGGTGAGACCGTCGATTCTTGTCCTGTAGATTGGAGGCCACCAAGTTGCTAACGGGCCAAGCCTGCTCATACGACTCTGGAACAAGACCTCGGGAAACGCCCACACAGAGGATCCGTAAACTGGAGGCATGCATCCGCTCCGTCCGGACAACTCTTATGCAGCTCAAGGCTCAGAGCCCAAACCCTGCCAATGGCGACATAGATTCAGTCATCGGCTCCCTAGACACCTCGTACCCCGAGCCAGGAGACGGGGAGTCGAGCGCGGACGAAGACGATGCCAAACACCGCCGGTTAAACAGCATGATGGGAAGTGCTGGGCGCATCATTTCGCATTCCCCGTCGCAAACGACGTACTATGGCCCATATTCCGGATACGCGTTTGTCTTTAAGACGCTCGAGCTATTTCGGAGAATGCCAGACAACCCGGCCTTGACCACGGAGACGCAAAGCATTACCACGACCCTGTTCAACGCTCCGATGCCTGAGGCTGAAGGGGGTCCGCACTATTCGTCGCAATTCCAGAGCCTACCCAGTCTCTCTACTACCTTGAGTCTTCTCGATGTGGTCTTCACGAGATGTCATCCGCTCATCCAATTCGTCCACGAGGCCGACTTCCGAGATATGGTCCACCGACTGTACAGTGAATCCGCGTTGCAGTTTGGGGCTTCGAGCCGTGATTTCATGCCTCTCTTCCATTCCGTCCTCGCCATCGCGTTGCTGTTCGAGACGCGGTTGCGTAACAAGCATGGATGCGAAGACATTGTCAATGAGGCGTGGGTGCAATCTGGGCCATGGTCTTTCGTCGCTAACAGCGCATAGTACGAGACATTTCATCCTGGCACGCAAAGAACTCGACATCGCACAATGCGCTGATCTCATATCCATGCAGACGATACTCTGTCTGGTCACCTTCTTAGTCACCACATCCCGTTTGACTTCGGCGTATACCTACCTTGGCATTGCTTGTACTTCGGCCCTAAGGCTTGGTCTGCATAAAGAGATCGGCAAGGACATATCCTTGCCCGGAACACAACAAGAGGCGAGACTACGAATTATGCTAGCCGTGCTACAGCTTGACACCTTCGTGAGCATCGTGCTGGATATGCCCACTCGTATTAACCCTGGATGTGTGGACCCGGCGGTCCTCGCTGCCTTACAGCCTCCTTCCACGAAGAAGTCGGCCACCTCGGCGGAGGCTCTTTCGGAACCCCAGGCCAAGTACGCTGCCTCCGCAAAGCACATGCAACTCCTCGCGCTCACAGCTTCCGGCCTTCGAGGCATCTTTGTTCATGGCAGCACCAAAGAGAAGCCCGCCGACGGTCCAAATATGGATACTGTTGACACCAAGAAGATGGCGGAGGCTGAAGATGGGTTTCGAAAATGGGCAAAAGCCCTATCTTGCGTGCCTCTCATCCCAGAAAAGCCTGAGATGTCTGCAGTGTAAGTTCAAACTCGGCGCCTTTATTGCGTGGACTTGCTAAAGTGGACATTCAGTCTGAAGTACGAACTAGAGATGGCCTTCTATCTCGGCCAATTCGTCCTCTACCAACCATTCCTACACTACCTCATACAAATGGCCAACGGCTTGCCCATCATCAAAATCCAATCACAACATGCACTGGCCTGCATCAAGATTGCGTCGACAACGATAACCCGTTCTGAGATCATGCATCAACGTGGTCTGCTAGCTCCGGCGTCGTGGAGTGTCATGTACACGCTCTTTCAGGCGGTGATGTGCCTCTTGTTCCTCATTGCGACTCATAATGGCACATCGCGACCGAGTGAGGCCTGGAAGAAAGGCGAACTAGGCATAAGGCTCCTAGCGACGATGCGCTGCTTCGACAACGGCGCGGTTAGATGTCTTTGGATCATCAAGGTAACAGAAACCGATCTTATTTCCCGCCCCGAGATACTTACCAACAATCTGCTCAGATGGTCATCAAACAACTCTCGCATACCGTTCAATTCGACGTTGATCAAATCGTGGCCACAACGGACTGTCTCTGTCCCTGTGGCCGCACAAGTCTTCTCCCCACCGAAGCACTCGATCGGCGTCCGTCTCGCGACCAACACGCCGACATAAGCGCCGGAGGCGGCGCAAGTGGCTATGCCACGCCAGAAACACCACACGATGCACGAGCATACCCCTCTGTTTGGAGCAGGCCTGGCATCGAACAGATTATGATTATGAATCAGGATTCACCACGACATGATGCGGACTATATCCTTGCGGAGGCGCAGGCCATCACTTTGACATTACCGATCGACAACTCGGACATGTTCAACATTGGGGAATCTTCGTGACGGTGCGTGGGCAGGGGTAGGGATAGGGGTAGGGGTAGGGGTAGGAATAAGGAGTAGGGAGTAGGGAGTATATCTATTTGGACATGGCGTTCCGTTTGGACTCATCTCAAACATCTGACCAGAGTACTTACAGTAATAGGCCTGCATCCGTGATTGCACAGTCAAATTCATCTAAGTTCTCAGGACAGTGTGCCTTTTTAATCTGCCAGTTGTTGTCCAAGCCATCTCACATTTGATCTAATGTACGTCGCTGTATGATGGACTGGGATCTGAATGACCCCATGACATATTAACCGACGAGTCGTGAACATTCCAAGATATCGTGCCTAGGCACTATACACAACATATATTTCTATACCGCCTGTATCTGTATATGTACCTATGGCCCGGGCCATCCAACGTCGAGTCTATCTGTACACAACCAGTCTAACTCAACTCCGACCACACTTTCTCTCTCTCTCCTGTAGTCACAATCAAGAATCTTAATTTTAACGCAACTCGACTCGGACGACTCGACTCGACTCGACTCGGACTCAGATCTCCTTGAGAAATCCCACCTCGATCACCTTCTCGGTCGGCACGTTCAGATTGGCCATCTTGGTGCGCGAATTCTCCTTCATCCACAGGAACAGCGCGAGCAGCGTGCGCCGGAACGGGCCGGCCGTGCGTTTGATCTTCATCTGCTCCTTGCCGACGATGTACATGACCTTGTAGCTGAAGGCGCGGTCGAGGCGGGCCAACGCCTCGGCCGGGGATTTTTCAGAGTTATGGTGCGGGCGGGGGGACGGGTGCGTCGACTGAGATCGTACATGTGGTGTCTTTTCGTCCGGGGACGCAGGGGTCAATATGTCAACGGCTTCGGGGATTTGAGGACTGGAGCCCGTCGTGGTCGATGTTGTCGTCGCAGATTTCTCTTCACCGGTCTCGCTGACCCCCGAGCGTGGCGGTGGCGGCAGCGGCGCCTGGAGGGTGGCGGCGGTCGGTCCCTTCTGCTCGCACAGGATGTACAGGCGGAGTTGCTCGTAGATGACGGAGGCGAGGTCCGGGGTGATGACCTCGTCGTTGTAGCCGTAGCGGACGACGAGGCGGTAGCAGTGCGGGATCGCGAGGCGGGACACGGTGTGCCGCTTGGACGGCGGCACCGAGGGCGTCTCGAGCGGTCGGAGGTGGAAGAACACCGTCACCTCGGGCATGGCGGTGAGTTTGATCGCGAACTGGCTGAACACTGTGGGTGTGGTCTCGCCGGCCTTGTCGAAGAAGATGCCGAACCCGTTGATGGAGCTGAGGGGCGTGCCGTCGAAGCGGTCGCTCAGTTGTAGTCCGTCGGGGGATTTGCGCACGAAGTGGGACGTGGGGAATCGGTCTTCTGCTTCGGCGAACCATTGCTAGCAGGAACGAGCCGTCAGCATTGCGCAAAACTAGCTGCCATCTGCGTGGCCTGAAGTTGGGGGGGTATAATGGGGTGGACTGAGACAGTGACTCATTTGGGGCCCACTTGGCTGACTTGACTGCGCTGGGTTTACCGGGGGAGAAAGACCAAATGAAACTTACCTGTTCTTTGCCGAAGCGCCAGAGCATGAATATCGTGCCCAGAATGATGGCGAGGGTGAGGGTGAACCAAGCTCCGTCGGGGACTTTCGTAAGTGCAGAGGAAAGGAAGGTGCCGTCCAAGAGGGCGATGGTGAGCCAAGGGAGGAACACGATGAAGGGACTGAAGCGCCATACGAATATGGCCGCCAACGACACCCTGCAGGTGGATTAGCATAAGTCAGGAAACAGGAAGACTCAGCTAGAGGTGTCCACGCACTCGCTCATCGGAGAAAAACTTACATGCAGGTGTCGAAGAAGGTGACGAACATGACACAGACGCCGTAAGCGTTACCCAGCGACGTGGTGTTGTTGTAGATCGAGGCAATGAGGATTGTCCCGACCATGAGAAGCCAGTTGGCAAGGGGGATGTAGAGTTGTCCGTGGAAGATCTTCGAGGTGTGCCTGACGGAGAGTTGCGGAAAGTATGACAGTTTCATGACTTGGTGGAGCAGCTGGAACGTTGCGGTGATGATGGCCTGCGAGGCGACAATCGCAGCTAGGATCGCGATGATCAGAGCCGGGTAGACGGTGCCAGGCGGAGCGGCCTCGAAGAAGGGGTTCGCGTATCCTTCGGGATGGTCGCTTATGTAGGCGGCCTGACCGATGTATGCGAGCAAGAGGCACGGGAAGGTGTAACACAGCCAGCTGAGCTGGATGGCTCGGCGGCTGAAGGCGCCCAGGTCTGCGAACAAAGCCTCGACGCCGGTAAAGGCCAACAGGACACCGCCCAGCTGCCTCCAACCGTGCTCGCCGTTGTGGATCAAGAATGTGAAGCCATAGCCGGGATTGAAGGCTTTGAAGACAGAAGCGTCGTGATGGATCAGGTTGTATATTCCGAAGGCCGCGTTGAATCCGAGCCAGATGAGAACGACCGGTGAAAAGGCATATGTGATCTTGGTGATTCCAAAGGGCTGGACGAGGAACAACAGAACGAGGATCGCGTCGGTGATGCCGATGATAGCACCCTTCGAAATGCTGGGGTTGACCACCCGGGCCCCCTGGACAGCTCCCAGGACGGATTGTGCCGGCGTGAGCACGCCGTCTGAGAGAACCATGGAAACTGCCAATACCCCCATGGTCTTGAGAACGCCACGCACAATGCGGCTCGACTCGATGCCCTTCCGCATGGCCCGGCCGGCGCTCTCGAGGTCTCCGGAGGCGTGGCGCTTCAGTCTCACGAGCGTGGCTTCTCTCGGGTCGCGATTCGTGATGTTCATGTACCGGCTGAGGAGGGTATAGGTACTGAACGTGCCGCCTTCGCCCTCATTGTCTGCGTGCAGGATCACGATGATATACTTGACCGTGACCATCATAATCAAGGACCAGATTATCAGTGACAGTACGCCAACAAGGTCTTCTTTGGATGGCTCGGAGGCGAAGGTCGACGAGTAGACGTAGAGAGGACTTGTGCCGATATCACCGTAAATCACGCCAGTAGACTGATAGGCTCTATAGTTTTACCCCTCAGCATTTGCAAATCAGCATCGGGACGAACAGAAGGAATACTCACAGCCAGAGCAGCATCTTGCCGCTGAAGACCTGTATCGGCGTCAGTCGAGGCGACGTCAACTGGGACGGCCAGTGATCATTCATACCTGTTTCTCCTTGAAGTCGCCTTCCTTGCGCAGCCCGGGATCCTCGTCGCGTTGCAGCGATCTGGTGCGATAAAGGGTCAGATCATGCGAGGACCTCCTCGAGCGCATGTTGTAGATGCCATCATCATGTGCATAGATCGAGGTGGAATCGGCGGTCCGCCCTTCCTTGCCCTGCAGCTCATTCTTGGGATGGGCTTCGTCGGCAATGCGAATCGTAGCCATCGCGGGAAACACTGCTGCGAGACTCGGAGGAAGAAAGAGCAGAGAAGGGGAGTTGGGTTGGCAGATGGGCACGTAGGCTGGACGGAGAGAGACCTTATTAAGGCACACAGACACGAACCGTTGACCTCTCAGCTCGACTGTACTGGATCATGGACGGATCCATTGGATTGACAGCGATTGCGCATGTGCTAGATCAAAAGCATGGCTGCAAAGTTTGACCCTTTCAGGTCAACATCTCGAGTGGAGGAATCCCTTCGGCGTCGCATGGATGCGGGTTGCATCGTTTGCCTAGCCCAGGTCGCTATGTTGCAAGATGTGATTGTTCCCACGCGGACAGGGGAGCTGGCAACGAAGTGGGCTTGTCATCGCCATGACAGACTGGGAGCTGGGAATGTGAGGATGCAGGACGCGGTGCTGTGCCATTGTGATGCCCGCTAAGGCAAGATGCTCAATGAGCGAGCCTGTGCGCGAGCAGTCCGATAGGTAGAATGTCGCTGAGGAATGGGCATCCTGCAGGCTGGAAATGAAATGCCCATGGTGGACAAGACCCAGAGCACAGATCTTGGCTGGCAGCACCTCGTTCCGTCTATCCAGAGGGATGGTGATTGGCCCGGTGCTGACCATGCATGCCCCCTTCTATGAGAGATTTTCGACTCTCTTGCAGACTCGACTTCATCCTGCATCCCCCATTCCCGCTCAGCCACACAAAGCAACGGCAAGACGGAACAGGCAAAAGCTTATGTCGACGCTGGGCTCATCTTGATCTGGCTTCACCTTCTTGCTGAAGACGCTGAATGGCTGCATCTCCACCTCCCACCGGAGGACCGCCATGAAGCGTCACGGTCCAGGAGAAATTGTCCATAGATGCTGTTAGGCAAGGACGCTCATCCACACGTTTGGGTGTATGAGGCATTTTCGAACACTCGATCTGCGGTAGGACAGAAGGCGTAGGGCCGTGCTGTTAGCGGCAGGGCAGCTATGCCAATATGAAAGGCCCGTAGTCTCCTCTCAGTTCAGCTGGGTTCCGCTGAGAGCTGCGGCCGGGACTCTCTCATGGCCACCGCTCCGCCACTGCCAACATCCTCTACCAACACGGGCAAGAACCGGACTCTTATCACGATAACTGCACTGGTTGGAATCGTCGTTGTTGTCGTCCTGTTGGCATTATACGGCAAAAACCGTGGCCCTCGGCAGCGACTCGAAGAATTGCATCTTCAGAACGAACTTCGTCAATCTGGATATCGCCGACGCCGAAAAGAACAACAAGAAAGGGGCATTCCGCCAACCCTGCTCCAGTTCATCCCAGCTGTCAAGTATCATAGTTTGTCAACCGGTGAACGACGGACCAAGAGCTTGGACCTAGAGAAAGGACATGCTAAAGCAGACACCCAGACATGGTCGCTCGCGCAGAGTCGGCTGAACATCAAGGCATTGCAAGTCGAGATGAGTGAAGAGCAGATGGGGCTGGACAGGAATGACAGAGGCGGAACGTTTGAAGAGCAGGAGTGCCCTATCTGCACGCAACCCTTCTGTCAAGACGAAGATGTCCGCGTCCTTCCTTGCCGTCACATCCACCACAAAAACTGCATCGACCCGTGGCTGTTGGGCTTCAGTGGGACTTGCCCGGTGTGGTCGGTACATATGGTCTCGTTTGTGAAAGCTTCTGCTGACATTCGTCGACAGCCGCGTGCACATGGACACTTTCCAACTGTCGTCGGACGAGGAGCTGGACCTCCTACAGAAACCCCGGCCTGCTGTGGTGACGGGAGAGAATTTCGAGCGTCGATACCCTCCTCGTACGGATCCATAGCGAATGCTAAAATACTCCGACTGATGTTGCTTCGAATGAAAGGCTACCGTATTGAGGGTGTGACCTCGATTGCCGAGCTCGAGCTCAACCTCCCTTTCCAGACCCCGATCGCATGAATTGCCCGTGATGACCGTAGCTTACCATCGTGGTTCTGGTTGGGGACGACGCAGGGCGAGTGACCGCGATGAGACTCCGCAAAGGCCTGAGATGGTATTGCTCTGGCCATTTGTTTCTGAGAGACGTATTCGTGAACCGTCATGGGCGGCTTCTTCACCCCTCGCCCGGCCTGCTTCCATTTTACTTCATCCGTGTTGACAACTCCACTGGTTATTTACTTATTTCCTTCCTCAACAAAGCAGTGACACTGTCCGCTTTCACCATATCACTATCCCCTCCGCGCCTTCATTTTATGGCCAGCCGCTTCCCAAGTCAATTCAACTCCGCTCTTACTCCTCAGCCCGACCGACCGATCGATCAACCGTCAGGCAAAAGAGTTCTGAAAGTATATAGAACAGAACTCAAGGAGGTGCTTGCTTGCTTGCTACAGTTGCCAAGGTTACGGTTGGCGGACTGACTGGCTACTAATGTTGAATAGCACGGTCTCCAAGATCTCGCAAAGCGTGACAAGCACCTGAATTTGCAGCCAAGGGTCCATGATCCCACCTCGGACAGCAACTCACGCACCGAACACCCGGACCTTGGTAAGAAACCTCCCAGACGAATCGACAATCGACCAGAGAAAGACTTACCTCCCACGACTGACGATCTCCAGGAGCAAGGAGAAGAACGACCCTCAACCACCGAGAGCGAGACTGGTCAAGTGGTGGCAGTCTCTAATGCCGACTTGCTCGACGAGTCCAGAAGCCGCAAGTATCGTCTCACTGCGCAGAAAGTCGACGCGGACGCGGACGCGGTATTGGTACACAGATCCCATGTGCACAGCCTCTTCAGTCACGCAGACTCCTCTCAAGAGCACGGCGTCGTCGGCAGGCACTTTGCTCGACATTGGCGATTCGACCTCGACCTCGACCTCGCCTGCCGAAGACGACAACATGCGAGCCTTACACGCCATCCAAAGCCCTGCTGAACCAGAATCCAGAGATGGCGAGTTCGGATGACTACGTGTCCATTGGAAGATTACAGAAAGTCCTACAATCCCTTCATTCAGAGGCCCGGGCATTGCAGGGAGGTATGCGGCCGATCACGCACAATCCAGCTCCTACCATGAGGAAACGAAAGTGTCGACCTAGACAGACAGGCGCGAAATCGGGGAATGGCCAGTCAAGGACGGGCGAACAGTCCTCAGACTGATCAGGGCCCGCAAAGTATTAATATGGCACGAGGAACTCAAAGGGCTGTGGCGGACGCTGTTCAGGTAATCCTTTCCCTTTTTTATCGATTTTCAGTTCCGTGCCTTGGGCTAAACATCCTGACCAGTTGTCTCGCGTTGATAAGCTTCGCTTGGTAGAGTGCGGAGCGGAGGGATTGTCGTCGTTTCCATCACTGCCGGCCTCCTAAGCAGATGTTGTGTCCTTTTCAAATTGCTTAGGTGCGGTGTTGGGAGGACCATTGTTATTCAGACACGATTCACAAGGCACATGTAATGCTTCCTCTAGGAAAAAATTGATTGATTTACGCGCGAGGATATGTATAGCTAGCTTAGCCTGTGGTTGTATGATGATTGAGAGTGCATTGGAGGCACTTGTACGGGTGTTGGGTCTGCAAGTGAGTCGTTGCGCGAAGTACTCGCCTTGACATACATATCCCGGACGGTATGAGAATAGCAGAGTCAGTTACAGCAACAGCCTTCTTGCCCGCAGGATCAAAATTGCATGTAGACAGCAGCAGGAATCCTAGTCAAGGAGGCACGGAGGTCCCTGACGCGTGAACTCGAGTGAGAGCATGCAGAGGGCTCGATTTGCCCAAACGACGTAATGATATAACATCTCCCCACTGTCCACGGTGGTCTCCTTCTAGCTTACCTTGATCGTCGTCACGACCGTGATTTATATCTGCCTCGAGTGCTCGATGCCTGCGCGTGACGCTGTCATCTTTGCGGCCGTGGGCACCGCGGGAGTGAACCAATTCCATGGTGCATTCGCAAGGCTGTGTGGTGCGCGCAACAGTCTCGCGACGTTGGCACAGTCGACGTCCACGTCCAAAGGGGCCTCTCTTGATCTGTGTTCCTGTCTTGTTGTGGCGCATCACAACTCTTCAGCCTCGTCCCGTCAATGACAGCCTCACCGACAAAGTTTCACTCCACACACCGCCTTTTCGGCACCGTGCGCCCAGAACAGCCTGGACGAAATTGCGCCCGACTGATACGTGCCAGGTCACGCGCACCCCCAAGGACAAAAGAATGACAAAAGGGTCGTGGCTGTGCCCATCGACCGTGCTTCGAGGGAGTTCCTCGCCGTGCTGTCTGATCATGCACGCCAGCCACCTGGCCAGATGCATTCGCCTCGATCGCGGCCCAAAAGGGCAATTCCCGCAGGTGCAGTCTGTGTCCACGTAGGTCTCCACTTGTTCAGCGCTTCTCAGGCAGACAGACTAATTTAACGTCCGCAAGATCGGGCAATGTTGTTTGAACGACAGCCTTGCCACGGCACACCACACACTCCTCTGCGGCGGTCCACACCATAACGACCGAGCTTGGTGATTGGACAATATATTGATGGCTGCTACGGAGTATAGGAGCTGGCAAAGGGGAAGGATGGTGAAGAATGTGAAGAATGTGAAGACGCTGAGAGCTCGCGGGGTGCGAAGGAGAGCCAGACAACCTGACGTAATGAATGTGCTCCAATTGCGGCGTGTACAAAATCAGTCCACCGGTCGCATATGTTGAGACAGACGAGGTTGACAGCCCGTGGTCCGTTGTTCTTCACTCGATATCTTGCCAGCACGCAGGTCAGGCGGTCGTTGCGTGCCCAAACACCATCTTCACGACCGGTCAGCGAGGTTGACGCACGAACTAGACAGGGTTCTACGCCTAGCCAGTTGTCACCATGGCACCACCCAACACGGCCCTGCTGGTCATCGACATGCAGGTCTTCTTCGAGTCGATGACGACGGCTGCCCTTCCCAACATCATCAAGCTATGCGAGCACTTTGCGAAGACGTCGGCGCCGATCGTCTTCACCAAGCACGGCCACCCAAAGTCCGAGATGGTTGCGCACTCGACAAGTCAACTGGTGCGCAAATGGGGGGTCAACGGGTCGATCGGAGAAGGGTCGGCAGAAGGGGAGATCGTATCAGAGCTGCACAAGTATCTGCCCAAGGCGAACAAGACGCCGACCATTGGCGAATCGCTGCCGGGACCCGAGTCTCCCGAGTTTCCCAAGCTCTTGCCAAAGAACACGTATGATGCCTTTATCAATACGCCGCTGTCGACCGTGTTGGAGAGTGCCAAGATCGAGCGTGTAGTTGTCTGCGGCGTGATGACCGACTGCTGCTGTGACACAACGGCGCGCTCGGCGTTTAACCGGGGCTATGAGACATGGCTCGTGAATGATGCCTGTGGTTCTGCGAACAGGACACAACACGAGGCGGGCTTGAGGGGCTTCGGTTTCGCGTTCGGGGAGGTGATGAAGACAAATGAGGTGATATCGATGCTCAATGAGTGATCCAGAGCGCCTGATGGAGGGTTGCATACGACAGAGACTGGCCTGAGTGGATGGCGCCATGTCAGGGGGTGGGAGCAAAGACTCCGAGAGCGCCCGGAGGCCCAATTCGGCCGTCCATTGCCTGCAAAATCATGATCAGTCTGCTGTTATACATGTAGTGCATGCGAATAATGCCAGTCACGTTCCTTACTCGAGGCCGCTATCACCCGGGCACTCATACCGAGAGGCAGCGACAGCCATTACCTGGCTCTACGATGTCTGTTAAGAGCTGTTGCCCGCCGAAGTGTGCAGAATAGATTGTTCATTTGCTCCGAGCAACCAGATGACACAAAGAGTAGCAATATCTGGCACACGAACAGGCCACGAGTCTTCACTCTGACAACATCGTCGCAGAGGAAGAGAGATGTGAAAGCGCGACCGGCCTCCGGTCATAATACCCACCCACACATGCGGTAAGGACAACGTCCACGTCGACTGTTGACTACACAGGTAGGAGCGACGTATGTCCACGCCGACAAGTACCGCACGGTCAGCGGCGTGTAGTTGAAGGCTTCAAAGACCGAGAGAAGTCATCGTTGCTACCTACTACGTACGCTTTACCCACCCCCTCTCCAGTCAGTTACCCTCTTCTACTGACATCCTCACCACACATTCAGGAAACACTTCCCGTTCCACATCCGTTCGAACTTCCCACAAATACGACCAGCACTGCAGCGAAGGCAGCCGACGCCGTAAAGACCTCCACTCGCTTGGGCCGTGCTATAAGCGTCAGCGTCGTTGAGAAGAGAAGGGTACATCCGACTATGGCTGCCATCCGGGTCACCTGGTCGTTGATGAAGTAGATTGCAAAGGCGGCGATGGTGGGCAGGACCGAGGCTAAGATGGTACTGAGGGTGTCGATGGTGCTCGTGATGGCGCTGTCCGAGTATGAATGCACGCCAGAGCAGTCGGTCTGGCCAACCCCGGCTTCGGGATCCGAGATTGGCTTGTGATACTTATGTCCGATGTGTTTGTGATACACCTTCCTGATCCATAGGTCGGCCCACCTGGTGAGCATGTCTTTGTTCTTGTGTAGTCCCGCCAACGATGTCAGGTCGTTTTCACTCTTTTCATCGTACGTATAGTGCTCGAGCGACTGAGGGAAGGGTTTGCCGCTGCCACGTGGGTTCTCGAGCAACTCTCTCACGCAGGCCAGGTCGCCTCCGTCCACTGGCGCAAGGTGACAGACTGCCGCGACTTGCAGCAGTGCCTCGTCTGGATTGCGAGCAAACGAGTCAGCGGACTGGCCAGGAGAGGGTCAGGAGGAGCGACTTCGGGGCTACAACTGTATTCTTTCAATAGCTTGCGCACTTGCAGAGTGGTCTGCCACTGTGCGTCATCCTCAAGCCGTTCATGCGGGCCCTTCATAAGCCCTATGTTGTACTGATACTGGCTTCTCTTGGGGTCTCCGGAGGTGCTGTCATCTTCGATGATCACCTTCAGCAAGTCTTCAAGCTGTAAAAGCTCGCCCTGCATCATCAGCAGGTTCCTGGCGTTGAGTGGAAGGAATCTTCGGAAGATCATCAAGGCCGGGTGTTCCCCTTGGTTCTCCGCCAGGCTGTCATAGCTCGCCATGGTGTCTCGTGAGGGTGTGCTGGACGCAGCGATCTCGGCCTGAACTGTGGTCTTGAGCTGGCCGGCAAAGCAGCGGTGAAGGTGTAATGAGCAGAGAGCCGCATCAGGCTGAGATAGTCAGTCCTTGCGTTCCGGCTGTCTCTGCGCTGGCACCTCTGCCATTGCGGGCCGATCGATGCCCAAGCACGGGGAAAGACCAGTAGGATTGTTCGGCGGCGACATGAGAACGCAGGTAGCCCCCTGCCATCACCACGTGCCCGGCCTTGCGACCTGGCGGCGAACTGAGGTTCATGCACTCGACATTAGCATATCGACAAGGTCGAGATGGATGCTCGCTCTGGCTTCGTTACACAAGGGACCGTCAGAGGCGGAGAAGCTGGGCTTGTTCCCAAGCTTGGACCTTAGTGTGCTCTTACGCAACTCGCCCACTCCCCTAAGTGGAGATAAGCACGCGCCGAATGAAGAAGGGGGGGGACGAAAGGAGTCCAGCGTTGTGGAAGGAGTACATAAACACTTGCGACAGCCACCCCTTGAGGCCTTCAAGGACTTTTCCTTGATTACCTTTCTTTACCTTGAATCCCAATGCTAGCCATACTGCCCAACCCAGGGCACTCCATTCTCTTACGGGGTGTGTCTTGTTACCTACCGAGACATTGAATTCGAACCCGATCTTTGTCCGGGCACCTTATCAGTTCCACTCTCCAAAAGGCAGATTCGGGGTGCACCCAGTGTAACGTTGTTCTTGGAGCAACATTCACACACTGTCGGCTGCTGAGATGATTTGAAGGCCATGGTGTACAGTAAGTGCTTGTTGGAGAAGCCCTCTCAATGGTAAATTCGCGCAATACCCGAGACGAGTACCCAGTACTTACCTCCCGTTAGAGTCCACGGCTAAACCGCCTATCTGCTCGGCGCACATTCGGCCGTCTCTCTCCGCCAGGTGGAAATCGAGGCCAAGATGTTGCGCTAGAGGTTGCCGGGCTCCAGGCCGCTGCACTGCATTGCACCGGAAGAGTTCGCTCGAGGGGCCTTCTTTGGCCCCCCCAGTCTGAGCAGAGGTTGACTGCTCTGACGAGGTAATGCTTTGCAGCAGCTTGGTGGGTTCATGTCTGAGATATCCACCGGTACTCGCCATTATGATCCAGGGCAAACAAAATGGAACCGTCGAGAAGATTCGCCGCTGGAACGTGCGATGGCCGCTCTCACCGCCAAATCCACATGCCAATTTCCCGCGTGCTAGAGTGAGTCTGGTCCGACGACGCCGGCCTCCTTGAAGTTGAGCTAGCGGTCCGACTAGAGCAGGTAACTCCTCCCCCTGACGCCTAGTTGGGCGTGGTAAGCAAGCCTTTGTATTTTCAGGGGCAAACTTACGAATACGCGTAAGGATCGCATTCACAGGAGGGACTTGCTGACCGCTTCCCCAACGCTTCGTTGGCGCCTCCTGCACGCCAAAGCTGCCATTCCAGACCTCTAATTGAACGTCGTCCGACGTCTTCCGACGACTATTCTAGTATGGCCCGCAAGAAGCGACGGGTATCCGGGCTCCTGGTCGTGCTGCTGCGCGGCGGCGGCGGCGATGATGAGATGGAATGGACTTGGCTTGCCCTGTTCGGCTCGTAGCTTGGTTCAACTCCGGCTGGTCGCACCGACGACAGTCCCCCCGCAACGGGGCCTCTGGATTTCTTCCGCTAGGCTCTTCAATTTCCTGGCTGCTGTTTCTGCTCGGTACCTCGGGGAGCTGCACGAGACCGGCGTACCTGACCTGAATGGGATCGACACGAAGGACTCTGCATCCGCGGACGAGGCAATATGTCTTACTAGTAGTCTCCTGGCCAGCGCGAGAGTTTCAAGCCACAATGAGGATGCGAAGGCACCACATACGCCGAGTATCAGAACAATACTCATGTCTCTGCTTTTTTCGAAACCTCCTCCTGCACAACCAGTTGAGTTCCTGTGATACACCGTGTTCCCTCTGCCTCTGTGATCCAGTCGCCATCCGATCTGAGCCCTCTGTGCGGTTGTCGAGATGTCGTGGTTCGACCCGTCCTTTCCTGGGCGGGACAACACCCTCTGGCCCCTCGTTGCGTCGTTTTGCTGTACGGCACTGACTCTGGTCTGTTACCAACGGCTTTCGACACACTCCGCCGTCCCGGTCGCCTCCCAGTCCTCCTCTACCCAGTCTGCACTGCCAGCTGAAACCGCACAATCGCCCGCCCTCACCCCATCTGTCAAAGTGTCCGTCAACCAACGCGGCTTTTCCTTTGGATCCACCAGCATCACCGTCGAGACTACCCCGGATCGCGGCCAAGCCGATGCCTCCTCGAATCGACAAGCCTCTTCCAAAGCCTCTTCCAAAGCCTCTTCCAACGCCTCCATGGGCAATAGCAGCCCAGAGCCCTCGGGCGGAGCGAGGAGCGCTGATACCTGGGACGACGTCAACCATCCACCCATTGCGAACACCCGAATGCGCACGAGTGGGCCTCATTCACGAGCCCTCCGCTCTGTGCCCACCATTTGCTGCGCCAGTGCTGCAGACGATGACGAGGAGACGGGTGGAGGAGACGACGAAGACAAAGTCCCAGCGGTCGAGCGAATGTACAAATTCATAACACTGTTCATTACTATCCAAGCCAATCGGCCCAAGAAGGATTATAACGCGCCTGCATCAATGGACACGGGAGCCACGTGCAACGCCATTAGCGTGCGCGCCCTGAGGAGGCTGGGCGTGCGGCCCGAAGGTAGACCCCGAACAGTCACGGGCATAGGCGGCAGAGAGGTCATGGCGCTGGCCGTCGTCTCGCTGTCCTTCCGCCTGCCGTGCGGTGTGCGAACGACCGCCGAGTTCTATGTCCTCGAGGAGGAGCACATGGTAGGGCACTGCGTGCTCCTGTCCGCGCTTCTGACAGAACGCCTGGGCCACCTCACACGGCCGACCTGTGCGGTCTGCGACGCAGTCGTCGTTCAATCAAACCGGTGAGCGCGCGCAACACCAGAAGCCTTGGCTGGCTGGCTGGCGGGAAGAACGGGCAGCCGAGAGAGAGAGGGCGCTCGCTCGCGCGCGCCCTGCACCGTCCGATCCCACCTCCCATATACCCCCTGGTTGAGATGTGCGTGCAGTGACGTGGCAGACGGGATTGTCGATGTTCCTGTGACATTTTCATTACTTTTCTACCTTCGCCAAGTAACTTTGTGTGGCCTGTACAGCCGCCCTTTTAGTCGAGATAGCCCCTTTTGAATGGAAAAGTACATTACATGCCAAACTACTACAAACTACCTACATGCGGAAAGGACGCACCAGGAAGCATACGTATCCCATAGAGCCCATGCAGTCCTCACCGCTACGTACAAACGTGCAGAACGGCATCCACGGCGGGCACGAAAGCTTCAAGTCAGAGCCCTCGAATCCGCCTCACCGGGATGAGTGCCAACACCTCGTCCTGGGTGAAGTCGAAGTTGTGGCACCACCGGTGAAGAAGAGCCAGCGTAGCCCGCCCATTCAGGATCGAGACCCAGCACCTTGAGAGCCTCTCTCGCCTTGCTTTGGGCGTAAGGCAGTCGCTGCGACAGGGGGGTGAAGGAGGGAAGAAGGGAAGGGAGGGAGGGAGGGTTCGCCGTCCTCCAATCGACGGTCGTACGTGCTCTTCCAGTGCTGCCCGTACGACCTTGTTCGGGCGCTGGGGCCGGGGATGTCATAGGCTCAGAGGCATTTTCGCTCCATCATACCCTCTCCTCTCCCTTCTCTCCCTTGGGCGTTTGGGGTTGGCAGCCGGTGAAGGCTGTGCTAGGTAGTTGGACTGATGGCCGTGTGCTGTTCGTCCATTCGCTCGTTCGTTCCATGCTTGTCCGTGAGAGACGAAGTAGAAGAATGGCTCCATGTCCGCGTGTGAGGTTGCGAAAGGCTGTGTCCCTGAAAGATCCATCCATCATCCGTTCAACCCTTGCGAGCACAGGAAGCGGCAGCAGAAGCAGCAGCAGCAGTGGCAGCGGACAGCAGCTACTTCCGAGACCTTTGGCACCAGCGTCATCGTCAGCGTCACCGTTGCCGTTACTGTTACCGTAATAAGTTTGGAACATCATGTCGAACAACGCCGCGCCGCGTAAGAACTCGCCCCTCATCCCCCATCCCACTTCCTCATCCTTCCCGGTCCGTCTGTCTTGTCCATCCGTTTGCGTGTACATAGGTGAAGCATCCAAAAAAGAAAAGCTGACAGAAACAATGACACTCAAGCAACACTCCCCATTTCAATCCACTGCCTCGACGAATCGAAGGTAAAGGTAGTATGGCTCACAGCAGTGGTCGACGCAAAGAGCAACTGCTCGTACATCACCTGGCAGCAGCTCGTCAAGTTGGGCGAGGAGGAACACGTCGACCCACCAGGGCCGGGTGACACTCACAGCCACGCACACGCAGGCAAAGGATACAAGGGGACCATAGCCTGGGACATAGGCCGCCAGTGGATGCGCCCGACTGACGAGGAAACGTTCTGCGTTCTGGAAACGGCCGCCCACCCGCTGGTGCTTCGGGGCGGATGTTTCCCCGAGGCAAACGCAAAGGCAAAGAAGGCCGCTGACAAGACGCCGTCGATCTGTCCCATGGTGGACTCGAAGCCTCTGCTCACGAAAGGTGCGGCCCGCCCTTGCCCTTTTCCTGGTACCTCCCTAGTACATGATAGTATAGTACCTACCCTCCTCCCTCCACGCTTCAATCTGACAGAGTTCACCGCTGAGATGATTTTGCATTCCTAGCCCAGCAAAGTGAGAAGGAGCGGAATCGCAAGGAAGTGAAAGAGCAAGCAGACCGGGCATGGGTCGAGGACAGACGCAAGAAGCGTGACGCGTTGCGCAAGGAGTACGACGCCCAGGAGAAGCCTGAAGAGAAGTGATTGACTAAGGTTGTCGGGCTCCAAGTTCGGTAACATGCGTGGACGACGAGATAATGATCATGGTTCTCAGATATAGTTGGGCGGCAAGTTGTTCAGACAGCTGCCGTGCGGTTTGTGGTTGTGGTTGTGGTTGTAGTTGTGATCGTGGTTGGCGGAATAATTAATCATATTCATTCATGAAATTCGGTCCCTCGTACACGATAGCACTGTGTCACTGTGCTCTTTGAATCTGCCTATTGTCATAGAAGATCCGTTAAGATAGAGCACTATGTATGGAGTCCTCGTGCACAGTATAAGTCCCCAGAAGGCGGTGAGGAGAGCTTGCATCGTGGCTGGCCCCTTTCTGGGGGACAGGGGCTGACAGCCTCGTCGGGCTTGCTGCAGGGCAAGGGCGCACACACTTGATCGTTCCACGAGCCTTGTCCTAGGGCTGCGGGGACAGGGCGAGCCCAGGCTCTGACCACCCGGTCCAGTGCCCTCGTACTTGTACCCCTCCTACTCCGTATTGGTGTCAGTAATTTCGGCTAATTTAGGCTTGGACGCGATCGACACACGACAGGAGAGAGACGCCTAAGCGGCTGCGAAGCGAATGCATGGCCCTCTTTCATTCAGCCTGGAGGCACCCACGCAGCTCACCAATTCGCAAAGCTTTAATCTTCCAGCTTTCAAAAAGGTGATCCGTAAAGCAAAGGGTCGACAATGAAACTACCCATTCAAATTGCCAGGACTATGTGATTGAGGTTACTGGCAAGCTTATGGCTTAATTAATATAGCATAATAGAAGAGGAGAAATACGGCCCTCGTTTAGAATCTTGAAAGTCAGGCCCGCGTGTGGATCCCAGAGACGGTCGAGCAGCCTTGGTACGTACCCTGTATTTCTAAGTAGGTGAGGACTAAACGCGTCGGGCGATTAATGATGCACTTTCCAGAGCAGCTATGTGCGAGTACCCAGTACATGCCCAGGGGTACGAAGTTCTTAATGCCGGTCCTGAAGAGATACTGTATCAGCCTTGAGCATTCACTGCACAGGCAGCTTACACCCGTACATTTCAACTAATAACGTCCATCTCGAGACTCTCATGTTCGCCTTGAGTCCTCCAGTTCCTCTCTCGTGGGATATAGAATGGTGTCCAATACCTACGGGTCTCAGCTCGGTGGCTGGTTGCGAAATCCGCTCCCACAAATAGTCCTATGTACTTATGGGTCCCCTCGTCCCTATTCCTGTCCAATATGTGAGTCTTTAACAGTTTCTCCCTCTTCTGCTATTGTAACGGGTGTCCATGGCGTCATTCCATAGAACGCTTCTGCGTCATTATACTGTACATAGTACGGTGCCATCTCCATACGTATCCCGTTAGGGTTCTGAAGCAGGGTGACTTCTTGCATAAATACAGCCCTGCGATCTTTCCATCGCTCGGTAAGGGCCACGGCCCGACGAGCCATACTTGTCGAGGCTTCGATCACCAAACTGGCATCAGCTCCCCAACAAGTATTCACTAGCCGCCACTGTTTTCACACCGAGTCGACTTCGTCTTCGTACTGTCGGTAAGGATGATAAGGGCGCAGATCCCCGGGGACATTCAACTGACTCAGGTGTACATTCCTGCAGCGCTGAGGGCAAGGGCAGTCATATCGGTGTTCAGCGCTTTCCATGCCGATTTGAGAGGTCATGTTGTCCTGACAGCCGGCCACACGGGCCAAGAAGCTCCAACGCTGCCAAGTTTTGGTTTGTTGGACACAGAGGGGCCCGTGAGCTGTACCTTTGACACAACTCCTCACAGGGAAGACTTCCTGTAGATTATCATCACCTAAAGCATTCTGTTGTTCATACCCTTTTCGATCGGTACAGTCAAATCTCCAGGTTGAGTCCAACGGGCACAAATGATAACCTGGCAACCAATTGTGCTTGCCTGAATCTTGTACACTGTAAAAGGAGGCTTCTCTCCGACGGAGATACGGAGGTTGGCTGTGTGACCTCGATGGAATCCTTGATGTGCGAGAGGCTCTGGCCTGCATAAGCATGATAACCCCCGAATCATCTTGTGTAGTATTCACAAGGTCCTTAAAAGACTTCTCCAGGTAGGATGGTCTATCTCTGAGATCCCTCTCTTTCGCGAAGCGCTTCCTGCTCTCAACGAGTGTCCACGGACCTTCGTCTCTTTCAAGATCTGTGGGCTGCCATGCGATTGTTGGTGGAACAGGCGTCTCCTCGAAGAATGTCCCGGGTGGTGGTTGGCGTCTGTATATGTCAATATGTCGAAAATATGAGATTTTGACGGTCCAATCTTCTGGCCTAACTCCATAAACAAGCTGGGCCACTCCGAGCCTCCGTGGCTTAGAACAATCTCCATAGCTTCGGCCTCCTGCTTCAAGGGACTTCCAAACCTGACACTCCCTTGCGCCGTATTCGCAAAGGTCAAGGCCGGCCTGTTGTACCATGTTTGCCCAAAGACGTATGGTGTCCAAAATCCGCTGGAAATCAGCAATATAAGAGGGGAACAAAGATCTCAGACATTCTAGCAAGGGTGTCTTCCGTGATGATAAGCTTGCTGTGTCCACAATGCCAAGGGGATTCGCTCCATTCCTTAGGACAGCGATCCCGAGGTCAATCCACCCTTGCTGCTCACCCGAACGATGTTTCTTCGCGTTCCACAGCCTGAGAATGGTGTATACGACACGGTATAGAATAGTCGTGCCGCCGCCGCTCGTTACTGTGGCAAGTCTTTGGTCCGAGGCCGGCGCTGCCATACATCTAAGAAACCCAGAAGGATCGGGACAAGTGAGTCGAAAAGCAAGCTCGAATCTTGTCTGAAACGGGCGAGAATCGAGCCTTGAGGACTGGGCCTGCAGGATGACTTCCAAGCTCTCCAAATCCTGACAAAATACCCACCAATTCCCGGGCGAAGTCTCGTTAAGATCAGCATCAAACTCTGGGTCTGCGAGTAGAAGACGACACATATCACTGCTTTTGACTCTCTTTGCAGAATAGAACATATGATAGCTAAGAGCATCACTTAGGATCATGCCGTGATCCGGCCAGGTGGTCTGGCTAAGAAGGTAACGGCAGACTTCAAACTTTCCGTACAACGCCGCCACCTAGAACTTCAGTCAGAAACATGCCGATCATTCGGTTTAGTGCCTATTCCGTCAGGCTTACATCAAGTAAGGTTTCGTAGTGCGTGCCAAACTGTACAACGTCAAGTGGCGTAGCTACACCGCTCGCAAACAGTCTGCGCATACCCGCGAGGTTGCCAGCGCGACAGCAGCGGAAGATGAGCTGATCGGACCCATTCGCCACAACATTGCATGTTCGCAAATGCACAACCCATCCGCATTGCGCGCGGGCCAGTGCAAAATGGAAGATGCGATGGGAAAGCCAAGTTGGGAAACGAAGACTGGCGCGGAAGTGGCATTTGCCGTTGCCTCTCCTGACTGGGTGTCGAAGCGAAGATTCGCCTTGAAGAGCTCGGTCAGAATGTTTCAAAGTCTCAGCGGTATCGGTCTGGTGGAATCGCGAAGAGATCTTTGCGTTTGTTGAAGATGTTGGTGCGTCTGGAATTGCCAGGTACCCGGATTGCGATAACGTCGAAGTATGAGCGAGCACCGTCAGTTGCCGTGATAGACTCGTTTTTCCTTCCAGGATTTGAGCTTGCAACAAAGCGAGCATATCGCTGTGCGCGTGATCTCGGTACATCATATAGGCAAGCTCAAGTGAGCTTTTGGCCGTCTCGAGGTCGCCTAGCAGCTCTTTGACATCACGCTGTTTGAAAGCCGTGTACAACTTCCCGCCCAGCCTCGCTTGTCTCGTCATGCAGCCCTCCATCTTGTTGACTAGCAATTGTATTTCGGCCGTACTCAGTTGGCATTCGACAATGCAACGAGCGAGGAGCGCTTCGGCGGGATTTCCCTGCTGTCGGTGTTGTTCGAGCTGTTGCAGGGCCATTGCCATGATCTCGAGGCCGGAGACCAGCCTTGCAATTGTTCTCGGTGCATCTTGGGCCGCATGATATATCCTTTTCAGCCTTGTCGCACATTCGACGAGTTGGATACTCAGCGAGAGCAAGCCTGCTCCAGTAGCAGCGAGGGCGAAAATCGCCTCGACACCAGACATTTGAGTTAGCTGTGAAGATTCGCACTTGCGTCCTGGTGGATGTGAGGGCGAGGAGAAGTTGGGAAACGCAGACAGACATGTTGTCCAGGAAGTGCGGCTGACCGTGGCGGTGTAGCAGGTGCTCGCGCAGCCCACATACTGTAACACGAGCACCACCACTCCTCGACTGGACAGATTCAGCCTCGAAAACGCCTGTCGACAAGCTCCTGCAGACCCCGCCTCAATCCGTCCAATAGCACTGTGGCAAGCAGACGCAACTGCCTTCCATGACCCTGAGAGCTGATCGATCACCTCGCTGCCGTATCCGTCGAAGCCGAAAGTCGAGCACGACCGGGTCGCGCCTGCTCAGAAGTGTCGACTCAACGACGCTGCTTCTCAATCGAGTAACGTCTAGATTGGACAAAGAAGTCCGGAGTAGAGAGGCCGCTGAGACGGGAGTTTAGGCGTTCATGCTGGTCTCGACCACGCAGCCCCAGATGAGGCGCGGGCTGTTTTCACATATCTTGGTGGACGGAGACATCATCGCCTGCGAAGCAAGCAGTATCGCGCTTCCAGCGATTCATGGCAGCGGTTGATCTTAACGCACTGCAACTGTGGCCAGAGAGAAATCGGTGATTGGCGGAGACCCCTTCTTCGGCAAGATTGTATTGCTCGTCGCTTTCAGCAGAGGCAGCTTTCCCACTTTATCTCGGTCTAACCGTCTGCGAAAGATGTGTGTCGACGGGCCTTGCCGTGGAATTCTACCCCTGTGACACTTCGGGGTTTCAAGATTTAAGACAGTTAAGCTATCCGGACTTGCACGTCGTCGTCTGTTTGTCACCGGTAGACCGCTCGTCGTTCGAGAATGTCCAAGACAAGGTACGTACGTCTGTAGACGGCAAGAAAAACGACGCGGCGACCTTGGTTGAAGCTGGCGAAGCTGTGCGAGGATGAAGCGTGTCATGGGCATATCATTCGACCTTCCAACGCGGAACATCCTAGACCGTCCGTCGCTATCATGTCTTTCTAGACGCGAGAGATGACGCCGCCGTAACGGACGAACGGTACAGTCCTCTCAGATTGGATCATACCACCACCACCACCACCACTCCCTCTCTGCTCGACGAAGTCTCGAACCTAACCTCGCCTCGCCGCAACATTTGCTTGCCAGACCAGGCACGCAAACCCCTGCCAAATCCGATTCCTCCTTTCAGGGCCCGTGCTGTGCTTTAAGATTTTGGTCCCTGTCCCTCACCAAAGTCGTGGCTCACAACTACCGTACCTCACTCTCCTTGTCTCATAAGCCTCCTTCTCTGCGTTTGGCTCGCCATACAAGCCATCAAATCATGACGGACAAGATATAATCATTAAGGACAAGGATTTCTGCTCTTCACCCGCCAGACACGTCGTGCACGTCCAACTCGAGGTGATGGTAGACTGGTGCGCGATGGACTGGCGGCCGTCTCCTCCGCCTGCCCCGCCCTCTGCACTTGTCCATGGAGCATTTCGTAGCTGCAAAAAGGCCATTTCCAGTCCTTTTGTGGAGCTGTTGCCCTTCGGAGGGCACGCGATTTGGAGAGTGATTCCCGCGACGTAGACCAAGCCGAGCGTTGAAAAAACCGATGTTGTTATACAAACATAATACCTGTCTGATTTGTTGATTCATCCTCGAGCTCTGAGGCGTGAAGCTGTTCAACACTTGGGGTGTCGTATCCCATCGCTATCCTGTCGAGCCATCTCTCGCCACGTGCTTTTTTCCACTAGGGAGAGCCGCCTTTCGATGTCGGCCCCCAATTGCGTCTACGATTGCGCCTCCAACGCCGGGGCTGAATAAAAGAGCCATATGCCGCTGTCATAGAGTCCTCGCGTGTAATTTCGACTTGGCTTCAGTATTTGACCCTCCCCAGCGTCGGCTTCCAGTCCAGCGGATGCGACTCGGGCGTGGCCTTGGGATCTGGGCCCCAGATTTTGATCGTCTTGTCCGCTTCACCCATGATCAACCTCAGCCCTGTCTGGTCAAACGTGCTGCTCATGATGCCTGCCTCTGCGTCCAAAGAGCCGGGCTGTGCGAGCGACTCGGTGCTCTGGAACCGATGACCGGTCTTCCAGTCCCAGAAGGAGATAGTGCCGTTATCGCCGCCGCTGAAGAGCACGTTCTCCTCGTTCACCGCGAGTGTATTGATGATGGCGTTGTGGCCGTCGAAATTCTGCATGAACGCCCCCTCGGGACATTTCCACTGTTTGATCGACCCGGCTGACCCGGACGCGAACGTGAATTCCTTGGGGTGGATGGCTAATGCCCGCACACCCTTTTTGTGATGTGTCAGGACGCCCATAGTTTTGCCGGCGGCGAGATCCCACAACCGCACGGTGGAGTCAAGGCTCGAGGAGATGACCTGTGGGTCTGCCTCCTGGCATTTCACGTCGGTGACGGTGCCCTTGTGGCCGGAGAGGACGTGGATGTTGGAGCGGGTGCGCATGTCCCAGACGCGGGCGACGCCGTCTCGACCGCCCGTCACCAGGACGTCGAGCGTCGGATGGAGAGATAGCGTGTACACGCCGGACAAGTGGCCGTGGTAGTGGCGGATGACCTTGTTGGTCTCCAGATCCCAGCATTTGACCATCTTGTCTTCGCCGCAGGAGAAGAGATAGGGATGCCGCGGCGAGACCGCAAGGCCCCGGACCGTGGAGATGTGTCCCGTCAAGGTCAAGCGCAGTTGTCCCGAGGCCAAATCCCAGATCTTGATCGTCCTGTCTCCTGCGCCGGACGCGAACCATTGATTTCCCGGCTCAACTGCCAGAGCGCGCACCCATCCCAGGTGTCCCGAGATGACTCTCATCAATTTCCAGGGCGCGTGCCACTCCGGGCGAGGTTGTTGCATGTTCGGTCGGCGGATCAGACTGTTGCCCCCGGTACCGTTCGTCTGCTGTGAGGGGTCTTGTGTAGCTGGATTCGCCTCGCTCTTGACCAGTGCCATCTGGTTGTTCCCGGTCGCCATCTTCGGTCTTTTGGGTCCTCGTGCAGCGGCAGCTTTTGCCTGTTTCTCGGCCAGGGCCTTGGGTAGTTCGCGGACAGACTCATATTCGACTTTGCGCTTAAACGAGGTAGAGATCGCGAGGGCGCTCGGGTCGGTGGCTTCGCCAAAGCTGCTCCCAAAGAGAGCTCGCGTGCGCTCTGTCAGAGCTTGCGCCGGGGCCGCCATATCTGCTGTGGTGGAAAGTTAGAGTCTAGGAAAGACGACTTGAACATTTCTTGGGCCGCCGGTGGAAAATGTTCCAAATGTGCCAAGAAATGAATATCCACATTGGGACAAGGGTGATGCCGCCCTGTCGTGCTGTCGGTGCAGCCTTGCCGGCCGGGGAAGCAGCCTTGCTGTTCAGGAGAACGCAGCTTCCACAGCAGGTGCTCCGTACAGAGAGTAACTTCTAAGCTCGACTGACCGGTATGAGTAAACAAGAAAAGGATGCTAGCATGTTACTATGCGAGGTGATTTCTGAACAGCGCGTACCGGGAATAGCTCGTGAGCAGTCGATTTAACGGTGTTCTTGTCAAGTAAAGAAAGCTCAACAGTGGACGTGAAAGTGGACGTGTATTGTCCTATTTCCGCTTCCATCTCCCCTTTTCTGTTCCCATTTGTACTCTAAGCTGGGGTATCATAGTGGCAGTGGCAGTGGTGGTAATCAGAGTCACGATTTACGAGAAATGAAACCTTCCTTCCGGTCCGCTCCCGACCAACGCCTCGCTGTGCCTGTGCCTGCGCCATGTCTAGTATGCGCAATGGACAGTCTTCTTGAAATGACTATTCTCGCCGGGAATCAACTCGGAAGAAGGCCCTCACAGCTGTGAAGCCGATGCCGTCATCCAAGCAAGGACTTCGTCCCCTCATCTCCAGTATCCCGTCTGGTCGCATCCACCCCTTTGAGTCGTTTTCGTAGTCGTTAATCATGGCGCGTATACTTATGATATTGCCTTGGAGGACCTGAATTTCCAGGGTCCAGAGAACCAGGGGCCCTTCTTGTCCCAATTCCAGTCGCCTGTCGTCGCGGACTTCAGATCATCCACGTTCAAGTAGTCGACGCCTTCCTTGAGAAGCGTGCGCCAGAGGTAATTCCGCATGCCTCGAGGCCAGCTGGGCACGCTCCAGTAGCGGACCTTCAGCCCGCGGGCATGAGCGCCGGCAATCTGTTTGCGGAGTACGTCGACTTGATTGCGGGAGAGGGAGCCACGCCACGGCCAGCCGACGGCGCCCCCGAAAGAGACAGATGCGTAGTACGAGTTCGCCTGAGAGTACAGCGCGGGGTTTGAGGGCGCAGCACCAGAGCGGCCTTGGCCTCGATTGGAGCCCCGCTTGGTCAACACGCCATTTTGGGCGTCGAGGGCAGCGGCGCCACTGCTGCTGCTGTCGTCTGCCAAGTTGGCCATCAAGTCCAGGGGTGCGTCAAAGAAAATGTCCCGGTACGTTGGGTTTGCCACGACTTCATCCCAAGGCGCGTTTCCCGTGACCACCACCGTGACGGGCCCTTCGACGAAACTGGTGCCGTTGAAGTAGCTGAGCATCTTCCGCTGGCGGAGCGGCTCCAGCTGTTCAGAGACGTAGGGCCAGACCCGGTGGCCTTCGGTCTTGAAATCGATCAGCAACACCAGCGTCTGGGACGGGTCCGTGTCGAATACACCATTCCGAGGCGTATCGAGGGTCGGATGGAAGGATGTATAAGGGTTCTGGGAGTCAAGGATCTTCACCAACGGGTCGACGTACAAGTTGCGCAGTGTCCGCTCGGGGGTCAGGGACGCGGTCGAATGTCCAACATACAACTCTTGATCGTACAGCCACACATCCGCCTCGACCCCTGTACAGCCGGCCTCCAGTGCAGAGAAGAGCGGTTCTTTCCGCCAATAGTCGTTGTGAGAGTGGCAGGCCACGGGGTGGACATCAGCCGAGAGATCGGTGGGCCAATGCCCAAGCTCTTCAGAGGAGGCGCGGCCGGCACCTTTCCAGCCGTCCAACTCGTCGTCCAGGTCATCTGGGAAGAACGAAAGGAAGAGCCCGCATGCCAATGCGATGAACTCGAGAATTCCCCTACAAGACACGTCAGTATCAGTCAGTCCCGTTGCGAGGCATATGGGCCCAGAAATCCTCACAGTATCATCAGGGCAAAAGCCAATAGGCGTAGGACTCTCTTCAGCGGAGTGGTAGGAAGAGATTTGTACAACGGGCTCCGTTCAGCGATGTGCTCCTTGTTCGCCGCCACCAGGCACCTGCCTCGGAGCAATTCTCTCAGTGACGGTACAGCGGCTGTCCAGCGCCATTTGGGAGAGAGGTTTGACGCGGTCAGATCGTCAAAGGACGGTGAGGTTTCGAGACGGGCGCAGGTGACTGTGGGCCCTTTGAGAGGATCGGGTCGGTCGGCAGCAGCGTCTCGAAAAGATCCATCTTCGAGCGTCGGACACCTGAGAAACGTCTGTTCCTGCGTCAAGAAAGGCACGCGCTCGGGTTGGACTGAGGGTTCTTTATTTTGGGGCGCCGCACTTGTGCCGAGGCCGCGGAATGGCCGGAAGGGCGGGGACTGAGGCATGCTGCGTAAGCCTGGAGCGCAGGTTTGACGAGGCCCCAAGCACCTGTAACGCCCGAAAGGTGGCTAGCGCAGGGACACCACAGGCGCGCCTGGGGATGCTGGCTTTCGATTGAGCCCCGCAATTCGTGGGTAGCCGAAAAAAGCCTTCACCGACAACCCATTTTTGCAGTCACCTGAGCAAGTGTTCCTGGAGGCTTGCTGAGCTCAGCAGGCGGCGCGCAGATTGGGGGATTGTGAGTGTCGATAGGAGGAGTAGAATGTGGCTGGAGCCCCGAGCAGGTAGTTTCGCCTCGTAGAGGAATAAAAGGCCCAAACGAAATAAAGTGACTGTCCTGTGAACGAGCAGGCGCTCAGTCACGGAGAGAACAGGAGAGACGCAGACCGAGGTGGTGGGGATGGTCGACGATTATAACCAAACGGCGCTTCAGGCTCGCTCGCAGTTCCGAGATGGAAGGTTTCTTTGATCGCTCGGTGACAGACACCTCTGGAGAGACAGAGACAGAGGAGCCCGAGATCTAACAGGCTTAACGATCAAGAACGGGACGATCTATCCGATACAGTACCTCGTATGTACTGACTTCTGGAGGAGGGGGTTATGGCGGTCGCGGCTTTTAGTTTTATCCTCAGTGTGCCGCCGTGCGTTTGCGCATGGTGAGCTATCTTTGAGTTCACACTCGTTCGCGGTCGTGGGCACACGCCTGAACAATCTTCACTGCCCGGTCAGAGGGTCCTTCAGATGCCGCACTTGTTGAATGCCCATCGAGCCATCTCATCCCGTCCATCCCGTCGCGTCCCATCGCTTCTCCCACATGCCCTCCACTTCCCCTCCCTATTGGATGACGACATTACTGTGTCGTATCTGCCCGCCATCTCGTCTGCTGCCCTTTTTCCGCGCTATCGAGAACTTCGTCTTTTTAGTGAAGCCACCAAAGACCACATGAGCTGTTCAGCGTCACTTCAGGGACCTCTCGTTCGACGCACGTTGGTCCATTCGAGCTGAATATCAACTGAAGCAACGCAGCGACGA
Source organism: Phialophora tarda (assembly GCA_016109495.1). Taxonomy (NCBI): domain Eukaryota; kingdom Fungi; phylum Ascomycota; class Eurotiomycetes; order Chaetothyriales; family Herpotrichiellaceae; genus Phialophora; species Phialophora tarda. Next base: position 1,588,887 of record JADWPL010000001.1, on the reverse strand, counting down.
TAGATAAGCCGACCCGCGTCCATGACGCCTCGGCCAATCCTTTCTGCGCGTGTTCGAAACTCTGAAGAGACCTAGGAGACCCTGATTTCCTGAGCACCCTGAAAACCCATTGAGCTCATGCCAAGGACCACTCCCTACACTGCATGTTTCCGCCTGTCAGTCCCACTTGCCACAGCCTACGGGCTCCTCCCCCGCGGGCAGTTTGCAGGAACAGCACCGCCGATCGTCCTCGGCGACATACACAGCAGAACAAATAGTGGCAAGACTCGTCGAAGAGTCAAGAGAGGGTGTCAATACGCGGCGAAAGTCCCTATGTCGGTCCTCTCAGGCCGGGTTTACGGCGATTTCACACATCGGAGTGCTTCCTCTGCCCGCACCAGTCGGGAGGGAGCCGTTGTAGCCGCATCAGCCCGACTCTGACCACCCCCAGTTTATCTTTCAGAGAGCTGGTGACCGCCATTCTTCCTCCTGGTTCCCGTTCACCCTCGCGTAGTTGACATTCGGCGCATATGGGCTGGGTTGCCCCAGCATCGCGTCTGACTCCGAGAGAGGTGTTGCGACACCACGCAGCTCGTTCGTGTCGGCATTCATGCCATTCTTCTTCTCATCCAAGGTAATGCCGCCCACCATGTGACCATGCTGGCCAAGAAACGGCGAGGTTGCGGCTCCAACACCGCTAGTATGGTGGACATCAGAGCGCAAGTCGCTGGGTCTCTTTCCGACACGTGCTAGCCATTGATTCGTCGGCGCCAATTTGTCGCATTCCCCAGGATAGTGGATTTCTCCCAACAGGCGACCGGACGACAAATGAAAGAGATAATGCCGCACCCGTGCTGGCATGCCCTTTCCAGCAAGGACAGATACCAGAGCAGCCAGAAGCACCAAGACGAACAGCAGCAGTGCCAGCAGAGCAGGAATGGCAAATGGCCAGTGATATCGGATCTGTCGCTCATAGATCGTCACAGGGACATATGTCTGACCGGTTTGGGGGCTGCTGGCGGAGGCGGCGTCGTCGTCACGTTTCTGAAGATTCGGAGGCAATGCCTTGCCCGAGTCCCAACTGCGTGTGCCGACGAGCATGTTCGCGGCCAGATCAGTCCAGATGAGGTTTGGGATCGTGCCCATGGCCGCAGCAGAACCCGAGTAATCCCTCCATCTCTTGTACATTGCCATGTTCGTCCCTCCACTGTAATCTGCGTAGTCGCCGTTGCTGCCGGGTTGAAAGATTCCTCCCATGACGCTGGTCAGTCCCTCATATGCGGGAAGGTTATCTTTCGTGGCGACGGCCGTAGAGAGGATACCTGAGCCTCCATAGCCTGGAATATACAGTTGTGGAGCCCGGACGGTCGAGAGATTGACCGAGTGAGCAAGCTCAGGCGCAATAAGCCCCCAGAGCTGAGACACGTCTTGCAGCTCGTAGCCCGGTGTTTCGACGCCCCATAAGGGCGTTGAATCCTTGTCAGGATATGCTTTGTCGCTGACGTTGGCGACTGTCAACGCTTTGAGAGTATTCCCCGTGACCGAAGTCGCATTCCAGCGAAAACGGACCTCTTTGATACTGGCCTTCATTGCCGTGGCACAAGTGTACACGTTTTGTGTCCACCAGGTATCGGGCTCCAGCACCAGTGACTTCGAGCCGTCTTTGCGCTGCGCTGCCCCGTAGATCATGCCACATTCGACATGGACATTGGTCAGGTTTGCCAGATCACGACCTCCTGCGCCGGAGCAAAGCGTGGCGATATCGCTGTAGTTCAGCCAGCTCACGCCGAACGGGTTCGAGTAGTTGGTATTGGGCGCGTCGTTCAGCGTGTAGTTCGAGAGATACGCCTCGGGGTCAAGAAGCGACTGCCAGAGGTCAGTGGCGTAGATGCCGTTCAACTTGGCACCCGGGGTCTGATATTTATTGACTGGGTATCGGTCGCCAACTTTAGACTTCAAGTAGCCAAAGGCATCAGGATTCGGTCGAGTGAGGTTCATGACTAGCATTGTGTAGACGTTTACCAACCAGGCGGCTTTGTAGGCGCGTCCCTCCAGGTTCGGGTCATTTTGGGCGTTCGTTACGTTGACATATGGGTACTCCTGAACCAGGTTCGCGAAGCCGCCCCTATCGACGAGAGAGATGTTGGCGACGTCGGTGAGGATAGTGAAGCCGTTCCCCAAGGGGATTCTGAACTCGATGGAAATGTTCGTGTCGGCGCAAGCCGTCTCCGGCTCGACCCAAAGCAAGTCCTCGGTCCATTCAGCACCCAGTGATATGCCCTGGGGCACAGTATGATTTCGAAAAGCGATTCCACCCGTGACGGTGTCGACGACAAGCCCTTCCACCGGTTCGACCGCATTATTCAGCACCATGTTTGACAAGTACCGGAACGCCCCCGCAATGTATCTGGCCCCATGAGCAACTCCATTCTGGATCGTGTATGTGTAATAACGGGCCTGAACGTCGAAGAAGCTCGAGACTGACTGCGGCTGCTGTTCTAGTCCGCTCTGGTAGAGCTCGGCCAGCACCTTAGGTATCCTCGTGTCGTAGTCATCGTTTGTGATATTGGCTTCTGCGTAAGTCTCATTTTCGAAGTAGGTGATTTCGACTGTCGTCCCAGGGCATTGGAGGGGAAGGAGGTTCCCGCAAGTGCGCGTAAAGCCCAGGTAACTTCGGCCAGGCGTACCATATCCCATGGGCCCCGGGTCCTGCATGTATGCGAAAGCAACGCTCTGCGGTGTTTTGGACGGGACAATGTCGTCGTAAAGGCCCAACGGAGTCACAACCGCGGCGACGGCTACAAGGCCAAGAGCCAGGGGGCGCAACCATGTCATAAATCTGATCGTAGTGTCGACACCTCGAGTTGCAGCTGCATCTGTCCGCAGGAAAACAGGCCTGCAAGTAAGCCGTCAGAAGTGGACTGTCAAGATAGACCAGGCTTAACATACCACATAGAGCTCAGCAGGTTGCGCTCCACCACCGACCAGGTCACCGCGGTGTGCTCATTCTTGAGGTAGCCAACCAGGACAAGAATCAGGGCATTCGGAAGGAGGAATTGAAGGATGAATATTACGGCGGCGATAATGCCAGAAACATAGCCGATGGTGATGGAAATCATAACGAAGGACCCCGCAGATGTAGGGGATGTGACGGCCTTTGGAACGAATATAACCTCAATACGAGTGAGAATCCGCTCTCTCCATGGGAGAATGCGATGTCTCGACAGCTGCGCGATGCGCAAGACGTACACAACGAGACGATAAAGAGCGACGCAACACTAAGGAGAGGATCTGGGGAAAAGGAAGGACAGAGCCATACTTGCCAACTTGTTAGTTTCGAGACCGCATACGCTGGCCCTTGGACACGGGGCCCATTCTCGACCTTCCAGACTGGGCTATAGGATAGCATCTGTGCTGGAGTCTGGGGCCGTGAATATTGCTGGAGGTGCTTGAAATACGCTGGATACGATTGCTCGTGCGACATTGTGTTTAGCCCAGTGCCAGTTCTGGTTTCTCATTCGCCGTGGCAAGGTGTGCTGGCAAGGATCAGCATGGTTGCGCCAGCCAGTTACCAAGACTTGGGCTTTATGAACAAGAGTCGCGCCGGGCGAGTGCTTGAAGCAGGGGAGCAGGTACAGACAGGGTCACGCCAATGAGGAAAGGTCGTTGACCCAAGGCTGCGTTGGGGGCCAGTCTGTTTTAAATTCGTTCTTCCATGATGCGTGCCTGTGAATGCTCTGTCTCTTCCGTAGTGATGGGGGGCATCTTGACTTCCCTCGCCCTCTTGGCGAGCAGCGAAAGGTCAGCGCGGTGTCACAGGGCACAGGGACAGACGGTCTGAAGCAATGCCAGGAACATTGCAGAAGATGGGGAAGCACAAAGTTCAAGCGAAGTTGAAACACCAGACTGGCCAAGCTGCTGTGCGCGAATGAAACGCGACGGAGATTCGCCTGGACGCCCCTTGATCTCGCCAACACGACCTAATCTTGGCCCTACCCTACAGAAGGGGTACAGTAGCCGGGAGCTGATCCGATATCAAACCTGTGACTTCGGATTTTGCTATCCTTGTGCACAGCATGGTCAAGAGCCTGTTTAGCTGCCTGTTTCCGACATCATCACCCTTGGCCTGGTGATAGACTAGTTATCGTCACCACATAGTGAGTTGCTGTATCACAGCCTTGATCCTGTGAGGATACAGCACTTCTTGGCGCTTTGCATTCCCGTCCACTACAACGGCCCATTGGGATGAATCAACACCTTGGTGTAGCCCTCGATTCTCTTGTCAAACTTGTCGTACGCGACTTCGGCGTCATCGATGCCAATCTCATGACTGACCACAAACGACGGCTTCGCCTTTCCAGCGATGATCAAATCACGCAGATATCTGTTGTACTGTTTGACATTGCATTGTCCCTGTTTATTGTTAGCCTCCGAGGCGGCGTGGTAATAAAGGAAAGACGGGGAAGTCCCCAGCAGTCCCGGGCAAAGTTAGAAGAGTACTCACAGTGGCAAGGGAAAGACCCTATGGCAAGAGTTAGCATCATGGTAGGCATGCTGTCGGATACCGAACGGGGCTTTGCTTACCTTTTCGAATAACTTGCCAAAGCTCAAACTGATCTTGCCCTTACCGCTGGCCTCGTCTGGCGCACCAGGGTCGGTTGGGACGTAAAGGCCGGGAATTCCAAGGCCACCGCAAGGTCTTGTCGCTTGGATCATGTTTTCCAGCACAATGTTGGGCTGCTCCTTGTCGCCGCCGGTGGTCACAGCCTGATATCCCACAGCATCCACCGCCCGATCCAACATGCCGCCGTTCTTCTCGGTGATCTGGGCGACGGCGTCGCCTTTGCTGAAGTCAATGGGTATGCAGCCAATCTTCTCTGCTGCTTGTAGACGCTCAGGCACCCTATCAACAACAAAGACCCGACTCGCGCCCCTCAGGGTCGCCGAGTATGCGGCCATCAACCCGACGGGCCCAGCACCCCAAACTCCGATACTCTCGCCCGGTTTGAACCCGCTGAGAGAGACACCGTGCCATCCCGTTGGGAAGATATCCGCCAACAGGATAAAGTCCTGCTCGTTCTCGGTCCCAGGTGGCAGCTTCAGAGCGTTGAAGTCGGCGTACGGGATGCGAATGTATTGAGCTTGCCCTCCTGTGCGCGTGCCTGTCAGATGTCGCGCCCATACTCTCGGACAAGTCTCGCTGATTTCTTACCTCTGTACGGTCCCATGGCAACGTAACCATAAGCGCCCCCAGCGAACCCTGGGTTGACACCTGTGCAGAACGCGGTCTTGCCCTCTTCGCAGTTCCGGCACCTTCCGTCTGCCACGTTGAAAGGCATCACCACTCGGTCTCCTTTCTTCAACAAGGTGACACCCGAACCCAGCTCCTCCACGATTCCCATGTTCTCATGTCCTGTTTGTGAGGACGGTTAGCGTAACGGCCAGGAAGCCTCGTTCGTGGACGGAGACCAACCAAACGTGATGCCAGCCTGAGCACCCGTACGTCCCTCGTACTGGAGTCGCATTAGCTTGAGGCGGTCCTCTATCATTTGTTCCCGACGGGAATGCTTACCATGTGCAGGTCTGAACCACAGATAGCTATTCACATCCATTACTGCCAGTTAGCCATGTGCTCACCACAGAGGGGGCTTGATATGCTTTTGGGTTCTGAAGCCATTCCGTTGGTTCTCACGTACCAGCCGTAGTGACTTTGACAATGACATCGTCGGGGTGCTCGATGCTAGGCTTAGGAACATCCTCCACCTTGACCTTGAAAGCACCCTGGTAGTTGACGGCTTTCATCGTCGCACCACTGCTTCTGACTTCGGTCGTCGACATGGTGAAGGCAAGAATGCGCTGTCCCGGGTATAGGAAGTTGGTTGTATGATTGGCTCAAGAGAGGGTTGCTACTAAAGCTAGTCCGCGAGTAGTTTCCAGTACCGTCAGATGGAAGGAGAAGAACAAGAGGAAGTACCCTTCTAGCCTCAACTCACCCAGGCCTATATATGGCCTCCCCTCTCGCAGCTCGCTCACGGCATCTGGACGTCGTGCATAATCATCCATCCTCGTGGATGCAGCTCGCAATCTCTCAAGCGACGTGGAAAGCGGAGCTGCCGGGCATCATCTCGCAGTTCTGACAGCTCTGATTGTCCGATGAGATGGGGTAACCTGACGAAAAGTGGTGCTCGGTGTGCCCGCGCAGACGGCCCTGCCAATATCTCCTCCTCCATTTTTTGCGGGGTAGGAAGTACATCACCATGTCACTCGTCCAACGGCTCGCGAGGGAAGGCAGAATACGAGGGGTTCTGGCCCTTCCTCCCACCGTTTGGACACGAAAGAGAGGGGCCTCAGCACAGGCAGATGAGCACGTCCTCTTCTCATTGGACAACCCTTGCTTGCTCAGACAGAAAGAAGGAATCGTCGAATCACCCGGCAGCTGATCAGACGACCCTTCCGCGATGCCGGACAAACGCCTGCTCACCCGTTACTATTTTCTAGACATTTTCGGTCTACGCAACGCCTACTCGGGCAGTAAGAGACCGAGATCGTTTACCTTTTGCGGGAAAAAGAGAGCGAAGCGCATAAATCCAGTTACGAAGGCTGATTTGAATTCTTTGTATTGGGCCTAGAAGGCAGTCGACGTACATTGGCATGCGCGGCCGAGCTTCAATAAGGAGGTCGCTGGAGGCCGTCGCTACCTCGTTTCTGATAGCCCCGTTCTCCCTCCTTCCAAGCGTTCCTCTCCGCGCCCGTGCCGAGAACGAGAGTCTGAGAACTCACTGCCGAAATGAACGCCTCTACCGAATGCTGGGTGCGCAGTGCTGGGTACAAGTGGAGTGCTGAATCGAATGGCTGGGGGGTTACATGACGGTGCATCTGGTCGTGGTGGCGTGGAATTTTTGCAATCGTGCTGGTGATGGATGGAAAGGCTGTGAGGTGGGTGGGCGAAAGGATACTGGGGTGCTGTAAAGGGGCTTCGGGGGGTGTGCTCAAAGTCAGCAAATGCGGAGCTTGAAGCTGTCTCTCGACGACTCGGCGCTTCGGGACAGCCCCGTTTGAGTGTGTTCCAACGCCCGTCACGTTCGGGTGATGAGCTCGGCAACAACGTGCGTGCTCATCGTAGGGACCTGCAAAGTCTGCGCGTGAGGCTTTACATGTCCCATCGAGCCAAGAGTCCTGTGCTTTCCATTTCCATGACCTACATGTCCATAGTGTCGTTGCCGTTGGCGAAGTTGAATTGTCCTTGAGGTTGGTTCGACCCAAGGGTAAAGCCAGAGGCATTGGCTTGTGGTGCCAGTTCTTCAATGTCGGCGCCCGCATCCTCTTCGTCCGAGAAGTATCGCTCTATGATGTTGTAGGCTTTCATGTAAATCTCCTCGTTGGCGTTATTCTGGCAGTCGTGGATCTTCTCCATTCCACCAGCCTCTTCGATGAACAAGGCGTAGCGGTTGACCTGCGCCTCAGGGGCTCGCGCATCGGCCGCCTCTTTGTCCATTTCTCCCACCTTGAGTATGTTTTCCAGGCCGTCCAACGCAACTTGGATGATCTTGTTGTCGGGGCAGGCCAGTAGATCACAAAGAGGCTTGATGCAGCCTTGTGCGACAAGATATCTAATCTGATCCGGCTTCTGAAGACCACCCGAGGTGGCGTTGGAGATGGCCCAGCAGGCTTCCTTTCGAGTTTTGAAGTCGCCGTTGGAGAGAAGATGGATCAAGGGAGGAATGATACCGGCATCGACCACGGCTTGAATTTGGGTTGAATTCCCGGCTGTGATGTTTGAGATCGTCCAACACGCTTCCTTGCGGATCCCGTCTTTCTGCGAACTGAGCAGCGACAGCAGAGCTGTCAGAGCCCCGCAATTGATTATGACCTGAGTCTGCACGTCATCACCGGTGACAATATTGCCGACCGAACGAAGAGCGGGGGTCTGGACGGAGGTGGAGGCATGCATGAGGAGCTCAACAAGGCGACGGGGAATGCCGGCTTCGATGACCGCCTGGATCTTATCGTTTGAGCCATCGGAAAGGTAGGAAATGGCCCAGCATGCGTCGATGAGGACTTCGTCATCTAGCATGTAGACAAGCTTGGCCAGGACTGGCAGCGCAGGCTGGATCTGATGGCGTGTTAGCAAAGGGTTCTTTCGACAGTCTGTCATGTAACTCACGGTTGGCCAGTCAGGCTGAGGGGTCTTGCCACGGCAGAAGTTGCTTAGAGTCCAGGTGGCATTGCGAAGCATGCTCAGTTTGCGGCCATCGGCGATCAGGTTGAGAAGAGGCTTGAGAGCTCCTTGGCTGAGAACATAGTCACGGCATGCAGGGGAGTCTCCAGCAATGTTACCCAGAGCCCAGACGGCTTGCTCGCGGACATCCGGCTCAGGGCTGCTCAAGAGCTCGACGAAGATTGGTACCGCGCCTGCCTCGATAACAACTTGTGTCTGTTGAGCACTTCCGCTGGCAATATTCGTGAGCGCCCATGCGGCCTCAAACTGCACAAGCGTATGTGGAGATCGGAGGAATTCGACGAAGCGGCTGACCACGCCGGTCTCAATGACTTTTTCGATGGGGGGGTTTCGTTCCTTGGAGAGGAGTTTCCGGAACTTGGTGGTGGCCTGAATCTGAGCGTCGATCTGGTCCGAGAAGACTCCTTTGACCATTTCCGGCAACTCGGTGCTCAACTGTAGATACCATTAGATCGGCGCCTCTGCAAAGGGCAAGAGGTGTTCAACCATACCTCGCTTTCGATGTTAGCCGTCTCATCATCGCTATCAGGCTCTGTGAGGCCGCCAATGGTGATTTCGCCATTTCCACGCTGAACGCCGCGTCGTTTCGCTAGGTTCTCTTCTCTCTTCTGGCGACGGATCTCGACCTGTTGTTCTTCTCGACGGCGGCGCAACTCATCAGGCTTGAAACTGTTCTTGGCCTTGAACTGAGTGCGACGATGTTCGGGAATGTATCGTTCCGCCATGTTTCAGGGATATCTCAGGGCGTACACAACAATCAGGTTTTCTGGAAGCTTGTCGTCAGGGTTGAAGTAATGCCAAAAGATATCGCAGGCGACAAAATTCGAACTGTCAACAAGCGTCTGTTGAATGCGGCGACTGGAGGCGGTCAGGGATGAGACTGTGCCGCGGTGAACAAAGAATGAGTATCAAATAAAATGGGGGTGTCGCAGTTTCGCAGTTCGAATATCGTAGTCGCCCGTTAGTCACCGTCCAGGAAAGCACATGCCACCATGTCTTGGCGCTAGTCACGTGAGTTCGTGTTGGGTGACGTTTGCGCGTCTACCGCGTCCACCGCGTGACCTAACGCGTTCCTTTATCAGCGTCTTCATCTCTTTCCGCTCATAGACCTTGAAGATCATCAGCTGCACAGACTCGGGAAGATTGATTGAGAAGCCTCTGCTGCGTCGCAATCACTGATATACCTTTGTTCTCCTTGAAGCTGCCTGTCCTCAGTTTCCACCTCAACTCTGGTCAACAGCGCATCAACTCAATGACATGATATCACCATGGCGTTGGACTACGTCGCTCCTCCCCCTGGCTTCACAGATCTCACCAGAGCTAGCAGGATCTTGGAGCGCCAGCCATTCAATGTTATCGGTGTCTGCGCTGAGACCCTTGACCCTATTCGATGCCGCACCGGGGATTACAAGTGCACATTCACGTTACATGACCCGACGTGGGCCAGCGGTGTAGGCATGGAATTCTCGTTCTTTGCCAAATCCGCGGACAAACTACCTGCTGTCCAGGACCAAGGCGATGTCGTCATCCTCCGGAATGTCAAAACAATGGTTCACAAAGGTTTGATTAAGGGCATCTCAAACTCGGCGACTACCTGGGTCGTGCTTCCGTATACCGAGCTGGCAAATATACATTCTACCAAGCACTTGAAGGAAAAGGCCCGGTGGCAGAAAGATGGGGGGGACGGCAGCACCCAGTATCCCAGAGGGGCGCAAGCAGCTCTTCCGAACGAAGCTCAACTCAAGTACGCCAAATGGATTGCCGAACAGGAAGATCCCAGTAACTGGCCTGCAATACGAGGAAGAACACAGGCAGACATTGCAAACACCATGCTAAGCAACGGTGGGACGCGTCCTCCGGCCAGAGAGAAGTTCAAATTGCTTCAGGACATCGAGTTGCAGAACGAGAATGCCTACATCTTCGCAGACTTGCTGGGAGAAGTGCGCAAAATATACAGCAATGATTTCTTAACCGAGCTATATGTGACCGACTATACGACTAACGGCCAGCTCTACGACTATGAATTCTCCATCCATGACGGGGGGCGGACAGGCGACCCCTTCGGCTACATTAATGAGGATTCGAGCACATGGCCCGGCCCTTGGGGCCAAATGACAATGACTGTCCGATGCAGGGATAGACAGAGCCATGTTGCAAACACGAAGGTGAAAGTGGGCGACTTCATTTACCTGCGCAACATCCAAGTGAAAATGGACAAGGACGGGCGGAAGCTTGAGGGGAATTGTCGAGATGATCCTAAGTACCCAGAAAAGGAGCTGATCGAGGTGGTCAAGGCCAAAGACGAGCGACGGGTGGAAGTTTTGCGGCGAAAGCGAGTGTATGAGGAAAAGGCAGAAGCCAACGGGATTAGATTTTACCGGGACCCAAACCAGGCCCGGAAAAAGCGGCAAAGAGAGGAGCCAACCGAAGAACAGACCGATGAGCCGAAATCTAAACGAAGCAAGAACAGAACTCGGAAGAACAAGAAAGCGAACGAGGCTGAACGGCAGGTGAAAAAGGAGGTGGCTGCCGGATCCGTTGAGCAGGAGCGTTCTCTCACAGTTAATCCGTCTATCCGGATCCACAACCATAAGGGACTGTCGTTCAAGACCATCGCCGACATCCTGGACCCGGACATTTTGAATCGCACGACTCCCAAGGGAAATCCATATCGACTCCCATTTCAGAATTGCACTTACAAGTCGAAAGTCAGGGTGGTTGATTTCTTCCCTGATAACATCGCCGACTTCGCAGCTCCACGCAGAGTGTCGCAATATGAGGAGCTTGATGACCACGATTCCGCTGACGAGCAGTCCGACCTCGATTTAGCACAAGGATCTGACGGGGATGAAATCAAATGGGAGTGGCGATTCTTCCTCCTCGTCGAAGATTCAAGGCCACAGCCAGGCTGTCGTGGACGGCCCACGCAGATGCAATTGCTCGTCGCCGATGAGGATGGCGATTGCCTCTTCAACATGGACGCGTGCGATCTCAGGGACAAGAAGAACGAGATCGCGCTTGCATCCCTAAGGGAGAAGTTGTTTCATCTCTGGGGAGACTTGCAGGAAAAGAAACAGGAAGCCAAGAGCACAGAGGATGCCCTCGGCGTGAAAGCAAGTGCCCGGCCCTTCGAATGCCTCATCAAGGAGTACGGAGTTCCAGTTCGAGACTCCAGACGCCGTTCGAACGACGTTGTGGCGTATGATAGATTCTTCCGCTTGTTCGGGACCGCGATCTGAAGCTCATCGTCATGAGACTCTTCATACTAGGCCACTCAACCTGTTGCAGGACTGCTATGTATCCCTTACGCTCTGGGACATGTGAAGATCGGTCAGGGGGGCATCGCATCGCTCACAGATATTGTATCCCTGTCAAGTAAATAGCAACGTGTAATTAGTGTTGCTGGTGCGGCACCTGCGCCGTAGCTCCAGCCAAATCGATACGGTCGACAACTGACAGTCGCCCCTGACTTCATGCCCCGTCACCGTCCTGTCGATCCGGTGCTCGTGCAACCCCCCTTGACACCCTACGCACAGCGGGGCGTCGTCCTTTGGGCAAATTGCGGTCCGATCCATGCGAGACAGTTTGCTTCGATCGACCGATCACGATCCCCGAGCCAAGCTCTCCGCAACGAGAAAGCGCCCGAAAGAGGACGTTGCTGCCAGTTCGCACCGACGCCACCCGAGCTCAAAAGGAAGGAGAGTTAAGAGACAAGGCGGTTCGACTGTGAGGTTCCCCAATCCCATCAATACGAGTTCTGTATCTTGCTTGCATGGCGCTGCATGGGGTGTGGTGTGCTGGGGGAAAGAGCTCCAGTCGCTTTCAGGGGGTTGACGGCTGAAGCCATTGATATGTGCACAGTACTGTATGAACTCACATACGTGTGCGTTGAGTGCATGCATGCATGCACGCATGGGCGTCGACATGCGAACTATGTATGTACTATCGATTCATAGACCACTTCCACTTCTCGGGGTCCCAACGGATGCCGTAAGAATATCGGGAGTGGTTTCACCCTTTTGCCCCTACATGTGCTCGGGTTTTGCATGAGGGCTAATACAGTAGTGCTCGTGCAGGTCCACATGGAGGCTTGCATGGTTCGGCTCATTCACAGCCTGGACTTCAGCTCCTCCCCTGAGCGTCGCACGCATCATTTGTCGGGATAGAGTAGAGAGGTCCGTAGCTGTGTAACTCCCGGTGGAGGCTTGCCTTCGCCACGGTCGATGTTCACTGAGAGTTCGATCGGCGTGGAAAAAGGGGAGGGAGGGAGCTCCAGGTGGACCCCAGGCTTAGGGAGGGCGACCACGTCCGTGTGGAGAACAGCGAGATATAGAGTATCTCCATGGTGTTCTGAAGGAAAGGTGCTCAACGCCTTAGAGCAAACAGTCAGTACCATTGTTGCCTACCATACCATAATGTGAGCACTAGGAGTAAGATAACCGACTTGACAGTACCTTCTTATTATGAGCACGAGTGCAGTGCAATCTAACTCCATAATTATACTGACGCAAGTGAGAAATCCCAAGGACTCATTCCCATGGAATGTCCATGTCCGACACCGACACGGGGGAGCAAGCAAATGGATGGAAGATTGCAAGCCGGGATCAATTCCGCTTCGCAAACGCGAGGGCCCATCGATTCTGCTCAATTATGTAGACGACCACATCCACAGCCACAGGCCACGTATCGAACTACTGCATATAGTCCCTCGTACTCTCTCACAGTTTTTTATTGTGGGCCGCGCAAACCCTTCATCACCAGAAATGCAGGGTGGTGGGGACACTTTGTCGCGCATGTTTGTCGGGGGGCCCAAGCCAGCTCGCCATCAGCGTTGTCGTCTGTCTGCATTCTGACTCTACGCTCTGCAGTCTGCATGAAAAGTACCTAGGTACCTGCTGACCCCGTGCGCGGGCGCACGGTACATACGTAGTCCCACGGGACAGGTTACATGACAGCAACGTGTGTCCCGTTGTCCAATAGCAGGGCTTGTAACCGAGGAGATGTCGAGTCAGCCACGCGCGTTAAAGTTCGCGAGACGTTGGCTGGACCTCTTGGTACGGAGTAACTGGGTGTACCAGCCCATCAACTACACATACAGTCTTGACAGCGCGAGCGAGGAGCGGTCCCGTTCAACCCTTTTCGTTCGTCGGATCCAGCCTTGTGCATGCTACCAGCCGATCTGGCGTTAGGGGCCCATGGGCTCGGGCTTCACGGAGTCATCTGCGGCTTGTTCGGCGGAAGCGTCGCGAAGGAGGGGGGTCGTCGAGGGTGACTGTGCACAGTATACTTGCACAGTCGTCCCTGTCCACATGACTGACTAATTCTAACGTTGGCTGAGACTCGGATTGAACGGCACCTGAGCACCCGAATGCGGTGCCGCGGAATGCCGATAACGATAAGCCCCGCCACCCCTCCATGCACGTGGGTGGTGACAGAGAATTGAATGAAACTACGTTCGTACGGTTGTGTCTACGTGGATTATGTATGTGCCTTGACAGGTGGCTCCTTGCACCGGCATGTGTATTCGCGTGTGCTCGCGAAGTGACCCTCTGCACATTGGTAGGGATGCACCACCCGCCACCGAGTGAGTCCACAGAATATCGCCGATGACCTCTCGCCACTTCAAAGACTAATTACCAGAGCTGCGACCAGGGACATACGAGTATACTTACATGTGCCTGTGGTCGGTCACAACCTGGTCGAGGCTGGCGAGATTTGGAGCCGGCGATCTCGAAGCTAGTGGCTGCCCGTTATGCGGCAGGTACTCGTATGATGCTCACGCTGCGCCGCTGCAGAATTCTTGACTCCAGATGTGCGACGTCATTGTGCCGCTGGATCTTGTGCCCGGACGCAACAACCGACGAGGATTTGTTGTGAATTCTCTGTTTTTGGTAAAGCAGGGATGTTCGAGCAGACGTCATGCCGGCCTGTGAAGCTGCACAGATTCAGCCGCTGATGCATGCTGGCGACGTCGGATGTGGACGTGGACGGCTAGAGGAAAACTCTGAATGAACACGGTAAGCATGGCATTTCAGAGATGCATCGAGATGCATGATTGCCATTCCTTGTCCGGGGTTCGTAAGGACGACAGGCCTATCTGCTCGAGCAGTAGTGTCGTGAAGCATTTAAACAGCCAAAGCAGTGGAAAGCCACCGACGAAATATGTTGTGTTTGACTCTGGCCGCAGCCGGCTACCTACCGCCCATGGGGAGTTTTAGGTCCTGATCCAGACAGATCATGCAACATTTGTTCCGTTTGCAGTGAATTACTGCGCCAATGGTACATGTTATGTAGCATCCCGTGAGCAGATACAGTAACAGTCGCCCCTGCCGGTATTCTTAGCGCAAACGTAATCTTGTCGAGTACGAGAATATACCCGTCAGCCGGTCACCTCCATTATTGTCGTTATGTCGAAGTTGCTATTATCGGTGCCGAGGAGGCATCATTATGGACTCAACGGACAGAGTGGTAAACATTGAGAAGTCTGTCTAGGTCCTGGCTTACTGTGTACTCGCGTCGAAGTTGCAGCCTCTGCTGGGGTCAGGCCGTCAAACACGCCTCAGAGACGTCTCACTCAAGGCTGAGAAGTCCAGGAGCATTGACTTCAGTTTCTATCACGACCAAGTGAGACCAGGTATTGCCAATTGTGGCCCAGCATGTAAGACCGCCCAGAGAAATTAGCTACACCCTGTCAGCATTTCCTTTCACGCCTACCATATCTTTGGAACACCCGTAGGTACGAGGTATTCACCGAGTCAATGTGAGTCCCCGAATCCTGCTCGTGTAGATGACTGGATGAGCGGCATTTTTTGAATGCTTCGCGTAGTGAATAACTGTGTTCCACCTTTCCATTTGATCCATAGACAAGCGACAAGAATCCTAGTCCCGATAAAGTCAAGGAGCACAATGCCATCCCGGATGCAAGGGTATGACCGCTGATTGTGGGGATGGTGTGCGTTTGAACTTCTTCGATTGCAGCGCATTGGCCTCATGACCACCCCAGATTTGCACCCAGTTCTGGAATGGCGTCGACACTCGGACCATTTTCTCACCATGTCCATGGGGCCCTTTCCAGGCCAGTAACAAGGACGGATTGCCCTCCTCTTCAAACATGGCTTCTGAAAATCGTCACAGCGGACATTCAACAAACCCGAGGATCTGCAGATGCACGTTATTTCGTGGCAGTGGCGAGCGCCGCGTAGCTGATTGAGGCATTGGTACCGGTATTTCAGCGATATGTCGCTGGGGCAGCTTCGGCGCAGGGGTTGTCTCGTGCAAATCGGTCACATCTCGGTTGTTGAAGCATGCCC
Organism: Phialophora tarda; assembly: GCA_016109495.1. Taxonomy (NCBI): domain Eukaryota; kingdom Fungi; phylum Ascomycota; class Eurotiomycetes; order Chaetothyriales; family Herpotrichiellaceae; genus Phialophora; species Phialophora tarda. Next base: position 1,573,359 of record JADWPL010000001.1, on the reverse strand, counting down.
TCAACCCGTTCTGCTGCATCCCCATCCTCTCATGAGCTGCTATCACGCTGAAGGCAGCAGTGCTGAATCTACAACCGTAGGAATGCATTAGAATGACAAGCACAGCGTCAATTGGTCTTAACAGTCAAGATTTGGAAGCCACCCCACCAGCCGTACCGTGCGCACGTAGAGGACGGTAGGAGTAGCAGGTGCCTTGCCTGGTACTTAGTCCACTGCAACATTTAGCGGCACCAGGGGTTGGGACAAGAGGAGTGGATCCGCATCATCCATGCGACGAACGAGTACGAAACTGTCGTAGCGCAGGCTTGCACCAGCGACAGGATACTCGATGAATACCTCGAGCAAATGTCGTTGTGAAGAACGTATTTCCGAGAAGTTAATTTTGACAGCCAGTGACCCGACGATCAGTGGCCGATCACAGAGTGATGTGCAATGGTCGAGAACAGCGAGGGTCGATGCTTACCTGAAATCCGGGGCAAGTGTGACAAAGTGATAGACAAACCCCAAAAGCCGCTTAAGCCGCAGCCACCGCCCGCGTTGATCTCAGAACCTGGGTATGAGGTGCATGGTGGGCCACTCAACCATCGCCCACCCGCCCACCAGCCCACCAGCCCACTGGCCTCCCGCGATCCTTGGAGAAAATTCGACTGGGGTGACTCGAGCTTGCCTATTTCTATCCGAGCAGGGTGCGTCCTGTGCGCCAAACGTCTAGCAATCACTGGTTGCGGCAGGTAAAGGCCGCCGCAGACAGTTATGCAGTGCTCTGACGGCACACAGCAATCTGCACGAGACAAGTAGCTACTGGCCGAAGAGCCGGAAAAGAAATGTACCCAGGCAGCTAAATTCATACCAAGAGACCGATGCACTCTGTCTGTTGCTGCATTCCCGTTCCTTCCTCTGCTTCGTCTTTCTCCCTGCCGCTTTCCTTTTGTACGTATGCATAAATGTCGCATGTTGAATTTGAAATGCGCGCGAGGGACAACCTATACAAGAACTCGACAGCGACGGCGGTGGGTACTGGATAGCCAGTCGTGATGGTGCTCTGAACCTCGAGAGCCTTTTGTGGAGCCGGTATTGCAACTACTGCGTCTCGAGAAGGGTCAGCCTATTCTGCGTCCAAGTATACCAAATCCTCACCTCGTTGCGAGAACAGAGTAGCTTGGATCTGGCGGCAGTGACAGCGTCACCCAGCCTCAGACTCGGGGGAACAGTACACTGAGGGAAGTACCTCTCCAGTACACAGAGCACACAGAGGTAGGGTGTGTAGCTAACATTTTCCGAGAGAGGCAGCCTACAGGCGTGCCTGGATATACACGTAGTAGCCCACGGCTTCATCCAAGCACGTAAGTGCTCCATGCCGAGTGCGCAGCAGTAGCTAGTGCGTCGTAGTGTGGCCCTTAAGTTAGTTTCAGACCCAAGAAGGACCTGTGCCATGGGGCCTGGGGTTCGATGCGGCAGGAGTCCGCCGGGGACAAGGTCTTTGGCCAATCGAACCCATGCAGGCTTAACGAACTGCTCCAAGCGCCCCTTGGTGCTCCCACGGGCATCGGCCAGCAGCCGATTCCAGCGACCTCAACTGCTGCTCGTCCTTCCAGACTCCGAACTAACGGCTCTAAACTACTCCAGAAATCTCCAGACTTTCATGCACATCGCGCACAGCAATTCCTCGAAACAGATTCGCCTTCACCATTGTTCCTCCACCTTCCTCCGCTGCGTGCTGCCCTCGACTTCCCGATCTCTTTTTTCTCTTTCCTCTTCCCTCACCTTCACGAGCGTTGGTCTCTTGCACGACACTGCTCACAGATTCATGGTCCTTTCAGTTGTGCCGAGACCGCGACATTAAGTCTTGCCTCTCTCTTTCCTGTCCCTCTTGCGCTCCGCCCCCAGCTTTTCCCCGCCCTGCCCCGAGTGCTTCTCACCTCGCATATACCTCACCAGACCGAACGCCTTTCTTGGGGAATCGTACAGCTGTACCCCAGACAGACGTACCCGACTGATCCTCGGCCGGGGCTACTTTTCTCTCACTAGGGTCCTCGAGCGGCGAGCGACCTTCTGGCCAACAGCATTCCGAACCGCACAGCTACCTGCCTGAAGTGGCAGCCCACCAATCCCGCATCTGCTTGTACAGCCACCCTGCAGTCTCGAAGCTCTTGCGGCCGCCAACCACCGTCGACGCCCACCCCCCTGTGACGTGCAAAGTTTGAGAGACCCTGTATTGCTTTGCCGGCCTATTCTCACCAAGTATTATTTTGTCCCTCGGCCGTCGTGCCTGCGCACTTTTCGCAACCCATTACCACCGGTGTACTTCTCAGGTGCGTGTGAAATGCTCTTGATAACGTGTCTATTCTGTTAGACCTGCTTGACCTCGTCGGTACGCCGTTTGGATACTAAAAGTCATCTAGTTACCGAACTCGAGCCTTGTCCTTGTACATAACCGCACCCTCATCCGACAGCGTTCTTGGAGTCGTCGGCTTCTACCTGGGCTTGTCGGTACGGTCTTTACAGAATCGTCGTTTAGGATTGTCCAAAGCGCCCCTGCCACCGATCCTACCTACTCGGGCAGCTTGGGGTACTGGGTCGGACTAGCTGTGCTGGCTACACATGGCGCATTGAGTTCACGCCAGGTCTGGAGCAGACATATTGGTTCGGAGCATCAACCACAAGTGCTCAAGTGCAAGTGCGGCCCAGCGAAAGTCCTTGTGCACGAAACGTCACCAACTGCCCTCGCTGTGCTACAGAACAGAGGTCTAGCCTCGAAGAGTAGCATCAAGAGGTCAGCCCCAGGCACAGTGCCAGGAGGTTACGTTACGGACTCTTCAAGTCACTGGCAGCAGAGCTGGAGGAGCGACGCGGTGCTCTCACCGAGACTATGACTGTGGCGTCTCCAGCTGGAATTCCAAGCGAGACAATGGATCTCGCCGGGCCAGACATTGGTAGGTCGGCTCAGGAAAGCTCGTCGCATTCCGGGTGCGCATCTCATTCACGTGGCTCAGCAAGCAAACCCCCTTCAACTGCTGGCTCCACTGGCTCCAATGCTGTGTCAAATCCAGCCCAGCTTCAGCCAAAGTTAGACAAGCCTCGCCCTCACGTGTGCACTACCTGCATGCGCTCATTTGCTCGACTCGAGCACCTGAAACGACATGAGCGCTCCCACACGAAGGAAAAGCCGTTTGAGTGTGCCGAGTGTACTCGCCGCTTCGCCAGACGCGACCTGCTCCTTCGGCACCAGCAAAAACTCCACTCGTCAACAACACCATCGGCGCGGCCACGATCAGGACGGAGGGAGAGTGTTGCAGGAGTCGCCAGTGGCCGCGTGCGGAAGAACTCGACAGCAAGCAACGCGGGCTCGATGAGGCCGAGGGCGAACACACTCAGCCATGTAGACTCGGCGACCCTGGGGTTGATATCCAATTCCACCGGGAACTTTGGCCGCCAGTACTTGTCCGGCCATAACCACAGCCACAGCCTGAATATACTTTCTGGAGCACAGGGCTATGGATATCGCAATCTTCATTCAAACCAAGCACCCTTCAATCTGCCGAAGCTGGAGACTCACGGTCTGCCAATAGATCTCTCAGGTGGTCTACGAACCGCACCACCATTTGGAGGTTTCGGGGCAGAATTCGGGGGCGGCTTCAGTCCAGATCAGGGGAACACCATCAATCCACACGCGCTGCACATGACCGACTTGCACGGGGTTGGTATTGATCCCTTGAGTTCTCCATTTCAACAGATGTTTCCTGGCATGACTGCGTCTCAAGCTATGGCCGAGGACGAGTCGAATTTTGACTGGATGACCCACGGCTTCGAGAACCAAATGTCCTTTTGCCAGGCGCACGAGAATGCCATTGACGATTCCTCACCCTCCGCCATGAGCACCAACAGTCCGGCTCCTCCAAACGATATGCACGGCGAAGCAAATATGGTTCTCATGCAGCAAGCAGCCGCAACCGCGGGTAATATGTGGTCCAGCACGCTTGAGTCTCAAGTCGCCGTACTGAACAGTCCGATGAGCGTGGACATGATGTCTAATTTCAACGAAGTGGTCAACGCCCCGATGGAAACAATATCACCTAAATCTCTCTTGGGCCGAGGATCGTCCATGGATATGAGCCTTCCCACACCACCGGACTTCGTCTCCATCGACACTTCTGCCATGCAAGCAAACCCTCAATATACAGGGTTCCAAATACCTTTTCCGGCCGAGGCACCCGCCTCTACTGCATCATCGGCATCGATGGATAGCAGCTTGCGGCAGAGCTCAGTAACAACTGCGTCTTCTGAGTTGGTAAGCGATCACATTCGGAATGTTTTGATCGTCGGTCTCTCTCAAAATGCTGGCTTTGGACAACGCAAGTACTCTCAACCTGCAATCAGCTCACCACTGTCTCCGAGCTCCAACGTGCGTACGAAGGGCTTCAATCCTAGCACTTTTCCCAGCACGCATGAGCTGCAGCGGTATGTCTCCGCCTATATTAGGTATTTCCATCCGCATTTACCCTTCCTGCACATTCCAACCCTCAACTTCGAGGCCCCGGACTATACAACTCCGATCAGACTAGTGTCGGGCAATCCTCAATTTAGCCACGCCACTGTTGCCGGAGGGGGCAGTTGCCTAATTCTGTCAATTGCCGCCATTGGAGCTTTGTATGAACACGAAGTATCTCAGTCAAGAGAGCTCTTCGACTGTGCCAAGCGACTGATCAGCAATTATCTCGAAGAAAGGCGCAAGGCCAACATGACAAAGACACAGTTTGCACCGCGACATTCTGCCGAGAGAGAAGATACACCACTGTGGCTCGTTCAGGCCATGCTCCTGAACGTAATTTACGGCCACAACTGTGGTGATAAAACGGCCGCGGAGCTCGCCAGTAACCATTGTGCCGCTTTAGTCAGCCTTGCTCGCGGCGCTGAGCTTGCACGGCCATCCCAGGGCCATCCTGGAACAGGACCAAACGACGTCAACGGGAATGTCCATATGAATGGGATCGCCGCCAGTGGCTGGAACTCGATGGTCAATGAAGTAGACAATTCCGATTGGTTCGAATGGAAGCTAGTGGAAGAACGCAAACGAACGCTGTACGCGGTCTTCATTCTTTCCAGCATGCTGGTAACTGCTTACAATCACCCTCCCGCACTCACCAATTCCGAGATTCGGCTGAATTTACCTTGCGACGAAGAGCTTTGGGCTGCCGAATCGGCACACGTGTGGCGGAACTTGGGAGGTGAAGCTGGGTTGGAGGCAAACTCTGTCACTTTCGCGGCATCGTTGACGCATCTCCTGACCTCCGCGCACCGACAACGACGGCGGAACAGCAATGGGGCTGCTCTCGGAATGACAAGTGAGCCGGATCTGCGACCTAGTACCTTCGGCTGCTTGATCTTGGTCAACGCTCTGCATAACTATATCTGGGAAACACGGCAACGGCACCTTGGGCGGGAGTGGACGACAAGTGAGACGGAACAGATGCATGCTCACATTGAACCAGCACTTCGGGCTTGGCAGGCTGCTTGGGCGAGCAACCCCAGCCATAGCCTTGAGCGGCCCAACCCCTTCGGCGCTGGGCCTCTATCTGCTGACTGCATTCCATTGCTCGATCTTGCGTATGTCCGGCTCTTTGTCAACTTTGGCCGATCCAAGGAAGCCTTTTGGCAACGCGATTATGATGCTATGGCAGAAGAGCTGGCCAAAAGCTCAGACGCATCGCCGGGCCACGGGACAACAACCACAAGTCAGGACAAGAACTTCTCGACCCACAAGGATGATCACCGAGGCCAGGAGCAGATGCTGTCTCCGGCGCAGGAGGGTATGAAAATGGAGCCACGAGAACCTGAGCTGGAATGGCGCCAGTCTCAGTCATCTCGACGCGAACGACATCTTCGGAAGGCAGCATTCTACGCGGCGGATTCCCTGTCCGTGTCGGAAAAACTGGGATTGAGCTTTGCGGAGCATACCTCCCGAGAACTCCCTACGCAGTCGGCCATGTGTGCGTTCGACTGTGCACAGGTGGTGGCGGAGTGGATCGCAGCCGTGCAAGAGCGCGTTGGCAAGTATCTGGGCGTGATTGGCCGCGACAACATGAATCTGCTGGACGTTCCCGGTATCCTCTTGCTCGAGGATGAGGATCGAAAACTGATCCAAAGGATTGACGAAGTGTTGAATAGTGCGGAGCTGAAACTTGAATCTCAAGGTGGCTTCGACCTAGCTGCAGCTCGAGAAGGTGGCCATGGCAGCAGGATTCTCGCTCTTACCGCATATATTCTCGAGCGAGATTCTGTATGGCCTGGTAAGTTATTTGCCATTACGGATGTATGGAGCACTAACGTCCCTTGCAGTGTACAAACTCATGGCTCGTTCTCTGCGGACCCAAGCAGGACATATCCAGGAGCGGGCGTTAGCTTCTGTCGCTGGCTCCTGACTGTTGCTTCCGGCATCCAAATTACGACATCGCGCATTTCTTACTACTACATCTTTCATTCTCACCGAGCTGCATTGAGCAGCACGGACTCGTTTGGCCTTATGCAAATCTTAATCACCGGGACGTCAGTCTGTATGAGTGTCAGAACGTACGATCACAATATACCCCTGGATACGAACACTGTTATGCGAAAAGCTGAAGGCACGACACATTTTTGGTTACAGGATTTCTCAAAAGTGAATTTTACTGAATGTGGAGTACATATGGGAGGCATCATTCTGCTGGCAGTGGGAATCATAACTGCGGAACTTTACCTATTGGAGGCTCATTTCTGCCTAGTTATGAAGTCGCTATGTGTAATAGTACGGTGACGAGGGACATGATGATGCAAAAGTTACAAGATGATGACCAGCGATTTGAGGCTCGTGTTCCAAGTCCGCGAACATGCGGGATGAGATTATGTATCTGGCGGTTAGCGTGGCGGAAGGCCCTGCAGATGGGTTCTGGGACTTGAACCGGTCATGGCGGCTTTGACAGAAACGAGACTCGTCTGCTTCCGATATTCAAATGTCCTTTATGTGCTGCTCTCGATGATGTCCTAGGGTACACAACACAAGGCGGAGGCAACAGACGGTAAGACACCATTTCATTGCCAAGTCTCAGCTGCGGTCGTCATCGTCGTTCATTCCTCATTCGCATACTGTGTACGGAGTACGGGTACGTAGAATCAAAATAGACCTTACCTCGTACTGTGTACGTACTTATGTCTCCCATTAGTCAAGACTCAAGACACCGATCGGAACAGTCGGTCGACGATGACTCTGAAGATCAGGTAGCCAAGGCCGTCCGGCTGTCTGGATTCGAATCCATGCCGCAGGTCTGCCAACCGCGACACAGCATGTTGCTCGCCTCCGCCTTCCCGGAGCGAATGTCTTTCCTTCTTCGATAACAATGGGCCCAGCCAAGCGTGTGAGCGGACAAGCTGCACCGTGAGACCCGCCGAAATAAAGACTTGTGTTATGCTTGAATCACCCTGTAATGTTTTTCACCATACCCCAAGCACCCGGTACTTACTGCGACTGTTGAGTCAAAGGCGAGTGAGTACTCGTAAAAGTGAGCTAAGCTCAGCAACGACAGAAGCCGGGTGTCCGATATGGGGGCGTAGCCCGCGTGGGTATTGGCGCGGTATCGTGGTAAGGCATGGGCATGGGCGTGGGCGTCGTGGCGCCGGGCCCCGCGACTCGCGGGTTATTGGCGGCGCGGAAGGAATGCGTGGTTCGAGATGCACGCTGAGCCAGCCGAGAGATCCGTTTTGAGCGGCTCGCAAGCCAGAACTGATCCCCACGCACAAGGCGCCGAGCCTTGTTAAGAGCTCACCACTGGTACTTGTCGGCACCAAGACCCCATGGCAGCTTGGCACCGGACCATCTGCTTCTGATAAAGGGATAAGAGAGTCGGTTCTGCTTGCTGAGTGTGCTTTAATAACTGACTTGTTGCTCGACAAATTGCCACAGTCACTTCACCTCCACCTCCCTCGCGCATTTGCCTACTTATACAAGTACTAAGTAGACTGGGCCAGACTCTGTCACCGCCCGGCGCAGCGAACCCTCACCGTCGCTCGAGATCCTGTGGGCGGAGTCGATCTCGCAGCCTCTGATTATTTTCCCGCCCAGCGCCGCTACGCTGCTAATCCTCAGACACGCCCACTCGTCCCCGATCCTGGCAAACTCCTCGTTTCCTGTAACGGCCAGACCCTCTACACACGCCGCATCCCAAGTACCGCCCTCGTCCACCTATGTTCATCAACCTTCTCTGAATGCATCGAGTTCGGCACCACGATCTGCACCAAAGAGAAGGAAACGATTGGGGCTAATAGTGCCTGGGAGCAATATATAACCGCCTTTTTAGAAAAATTACTGGAGGAGTCTGTCACCCGCCCTGTCGTGGCCACAACCTAAAGTCTCAAGTCAACTGCGACGCAGGAACCCGGCCGCGCTGTACGACGCCCTAGGTCTGACAGCATTCGCCCAAAGATGGCGTGGGAGCAGCTCTCCATAAACAAGCCGCATCTGGTGTACATCATCCTCGGCGGATTCACCAGCATCTTCATGCTATGTTCGCTCTTCATCAAGGAAAAATTGTACATCGGTGAAGCAACTGTGGCGACCATCTGCGGCGTCATATTTGGACCGCATGCCGCCAACCTGATCAACCCTCTGACCTGGGGCAACACCGACCAAATCACCCTCGAATTCTCCCGCATTGTCCTGGTCGTCCAGTGCTTTGCCGTGGGGGTCGAATTGCCGAAATCATACATGGAGAGGCATTGGAAGTCGGTCACGTTCCTTCTTGTCCCCGTCATGACCTTTGGGTGGCTGATCACCAGCCTGTTTATCTGGTGGATGATTGTCCCCTTGACGTGGCTGGAGTCGTTGGTCATCGCAGCTTGCGTCACCGCCACTGATCCTGTGCTGGCTTCGTCGGTGGTTGGTAAGGGCAAGTTCGCCAAACGAGTACCGAAACATCTTCGAGACGTGCTGTCTGCCGAGTCGGGTTGCAACGACGGCATGGCATTTCCGTTCATCTACCTCTCTCTGTATCTCTTGCGGTTTCACCTGAAAGGCGGTCCAGTCGTCTTCCACTGGGTGTGTTTTACGATCCTGTATGAGTGCGTCTTCGGCGCCTTCTACGGGGTTATGGTCGGGTATATCGGTCGTCACATGATCAAACTGGCCGAGCGTAAGGGCCTCATCGACCGAGAGAGCTTCTTGGTCTTCTACTTTGTCCTGGCTCTCTTTTGCGCCGGCTCAGGCAGTTTGTTGGGCATGGATGACCTCCTTATTGGATTTGCTGCTGGTGTGGGCTTCTCCAACGATGGTTGGTTTACCGAAAAGACGGAAGAGTCGCACGTGTCGAACGTCATTGACTTGCTTCTCAACTTGGCCTATTTTGTCTATTTTGGGACCATCATCCCGTGGGACCAATACAATTTCCACGTCGTCGGCTTGGTTCCTTGGAGGCTGGTGGTCATCTCGATATTCGTCGTCTTTTTCCGTCGAATACCCGCCATGCTGGCATTGAAGCCCTTCATTCCCGATGTCAAAACCTGGCGAGAAGCCCTGTTCGCCGGCCACTTTGGGCCTATCGGGGTCGGAGCCATCTTTGCTGCAATTCTTGCTCGTGCAGAGTTGGAGACCGACTCCACCACCCCTCTGGCAGTCATCCCGAAGGAAGGGCAATCCGAGGAGTATCTCCTGATCTACCTCATCTGGCCGGTTGTAACATTCCTGGTCATAACGTCAATCCTGGTGCATGGTTCCTCAATTGCCGTGTTCACCTTGGGCAAACGGATCAACACCTTGACGATCACCCTCTCATACACGCAAGATAACGAAAGAGGGCCGGCATGGATGAATCGACTTCCTCGCATTTCCTCTCAGTCAAGATCCATGGCACGCATGGATAGCTCCGAACTCGAAGTAGACGAGAAACTGGACGTTCCACCAGGAGAACTGCCTCCTATTGGAATCCCCAAGCTCCATCTCAGGCGTCAACGTGAGGATGAGTACGAGAAGAAGCCAGTGTCGAGGTCTTCCAGTCTCGGGCGATCAAGGAGAAGGAGACGCAAGGACAAGGATACAGGAGAACGTCTAGGAGGCCCTATCAGCCAAAGTGCCATTGCGCCGGCGAGAACCAGTGAGCCTGGTCTGCTGCAACAGGAGTCCGGCTCGGATACTTTGTTTGAGAAGTCAGGCGAACCTTCGCCCGAGACTCCCCAAGAGCGCCTCGTGACAGGTTCGCCAACGTCATCTCCAGAACGTGATCAACTCGAAGCGGAGCACGAGGCCGAAGCCCGAAGGGAGGCAAGCGGCCGCGAACATTCTCCGGTGCCCAAAAATCGACCCGCAGACATCGAGGTGTACGAGGAGGGCCACAACCTTATCGTCGAGGATGAAGAAGGAAATGTGATAGACACGATCGAGACAAAGGATATGTCGGCAGAAGAGAAGGTGGCGGCCGTTGAAAAGGCTCGTAACCGCTTGACCAAAGACGACTCTGGGAAATTCGCCAAGCACAAACATGAGCCGCATTCCAGAAGTGAGGGTGAAGAGGTCGAGGAGCAAGTTGAGCAGGCGGTTATGCCCAAGTCAATGCGCCACAGACTCGACCAGTGGAAAGGGTTTGGCAGACGCAAGGAAGGAGAAGGCGAGCCTTCAGCTGAGAAGAAGGGTGAAAGAAAGCGTGGTCCGGCTCATGCATACCAGTTTGGCAACACGGTTATAGTCGAGGACGAAGACGGAGAGGTCATCAAGACGTACACCATTCCTAGCGAGAGTGGAGGCGGTGACAAGCGAAGAGAGCAGCAGATGCGCGCAGGTCTGCGGCGCATGAGTACTTGGGTGGGCCTTGGTCGACCAGGTGCAGGGGCTGGTGTAGGTGCCGGACCAAGCGCTGCCGACCCTGAACCGGCGGAGGCGGAAGGTGAGGACGTCGAAGAGAAGCGTGAACCGAGACCTGACAAGAAGAGGCGGATCAGCGATGCATCCTCTGATGACGGCTTGAGAATGACCATCTCGAGCCGTGACCAGTATGGTTTGACCGGATTGCAGAAGAAGACTCGGGACGTCCCCGGTACAATAGCCCTTGGCTCAGGACGCCGCCTGTCAACGAGAGACTTCATCAAACAAATGCAGCAACTGGACCCGAAGAGCAAGATCCGGGAAGTGGAACAGAGTGATGCTGGTGAAGACATCAAGCGGGAAGTGCGAAAGGCAGCAAAAGAAGAAGGCCTCGATGAGGCAATAAGTCCTGGCGATAGGCCTCGACGTGGTCGAGCCGAAACAAGCTCTGCTGATGCTACCCAAGAAGCGCCGGAAACTGGAGACACGCCCCAGCGGGAAGCGGAAGACTATTTCAGTTCGCAGGGACGACCAAGATTAGGTTCTACGAACAACGCGCATGCTACGCTGGAAGAGGAAAGTGAAGAAGAGGATGAGGAGGAGCGGGGTGTTCCCACTCACAACGTACGGTCTACCGTCGCTCGACACAGCCAGGGCCTGACCGCCGCGGATGCTAGGAGACACCAGCTGGCGAGGATCAGGTCAGAAGATGAAGAGGACGAGGGTGAGGAAGGAGAGACGGCTGCGGAAAAGAGACGTCGGCTGGCTGCTTTAGGTCTAGGGGCCGAAGACACGAGCAGCGAGAGCGAGGGAGACGAAGACGAACCCCGTCGGGCCGTGGCGGCGGTTCAAGAACCTGACCATGAGCCGGAAGAATCTTCGTCATCTGCACAACCCAGAGCTCGGATCCAGTGGGGTGGCGAGAGCGGAAGAGAGCGAGAGAAGGAGCCGGAGCCGGAACCGGAGCGCGAGCCTGTCGATATCTATGCTGGGGATCCGGTGGTAGGCGCTGCAAGGAGGCTGAGGAGGATGATGAAGAAGAAGAGACACCAATGATTGTTGATAATGGGACGATTTGTCGGAGGAGCTGAAGAGGTTGGGCTACATACTGCGTTGCTTGTCGATGATGGTGATGTTGCTGCACATACTTGCACTTCTGTCGCGTGCATATAGCATTGTTGGCGATCTCTGTTGGTCGTTTAGCTGGGTGGCAACATCGTATGATACAGTAATTTGGCAAGCAGCGGTGTTTTGTTCACTGTAGGACTTATCTATGTCCGGGTATGCAAGCACTATTTTGCCCCAGCTCCTTGATTTATCCCTGGATACGTTTGCTTGGCTGGGCTTTGTGCATCTACGTACTACTGCGTGATCTCTTCTCGACGGTGCCGGAAGAACGCAGGCATTCACAATCTGCTGACCCCGGGGGTAGGTGCCTGATCGCCACGTGAGTCAGCCCTTTCGACCCCACCACACAAAAAAAAGTGAATATAATTTGCATACGCAGAATTGCGTCTACAATTCAGCCACAGAATTAGCTTCTCAGGTTGTGTAGTGTAGCGGTTAGCAGTAGGTTCTTGCTCGCGCCCGAAATCTGTCTGAGGATCAATACTAACAAGGATTGCAGCACGGGATTCTGATCTTCTGAAATTTCCCGTGACCCCGGTTCGAATCCGGGCACGACCTTTCATTTCCTTTTTTTCCCCCAACAGCATCTGTCTGTATTTTTGATCTACAGTACTCCGTACGGCACGCCAATTTAGAGGATACCGAGTAGGCCCTGCATTACGGTTTGTGCTAGGACCTACGCCGGACATCAACCAATCGCACAATAAGCGACCTCAGCCTTGCCAGAAATTTCAAGCATCAAATTGGGAGACACGCCAGATTCAGCTTCTTAATTCTAAAGCAGCAATCTCCAGTCCAGCGACTGCAGTACCAACCTTGGGTGCCTGCTGCACGGAACGCGCCATGTCAGTGAGACACAGCGAAGAGAGATCCAAGAAGAGAAGGAAGGTTGATGGCCCTGCACCTTCAAAGCCGGCTTCTTTTACCAGTTCACGCCAGCTTCAGCAGCTGCTGCATTCTTCGCCGCATACTCCTGCTGAAGAGATCAAAGCAGGTAGGTCGGTGCCAAACTCACGCAGGATGTCCCGCTGACGGGTCTAGCAATCGACCAATTTACCCATTTCCTGTCCTCAATTTCTGGTGACGAGGGAACTCCCGCCCAGCCAGCGTCCAGTCGGTTGAAGGTTCTGAAAGATTATTGTGACGAGCAGTCGTCCACTTCTCATGACCAGGTCGACTTCCCTGATCTCTTAGCTGCGTGGGCAAACGCAAGTCAAGCCAACACCGAGCCTGTCCTGTCGGCTGTCCCTACCGCCCTCACTCAGTTTTTCCGTACGGTCTCCAATCATGTCGAGTTTCGCGAATTCGGCCTCTCTCTGTGCCACAGTCTGCTCAAACGGGACCAGATACGGATTTTCGACCGAAGCTTATCATCGCCAAGAGCAAAGGAACACCTCATAACGCCATGCTTGCAGCTCTTAACGCAAATAGCCAGTTTCGATGGCGGCGCCCTTGCTAGCAACGTCTTCAACCGCCGAGACTTTCTGTACCGACGACTTGACAGAATTCTCACTCAAGCACCGTCAGACCCAACGAGACACCAGGATGTCAGCGCCCATCAAGCGGCCCTGGAGTTTGTTCTGGCGAACCTCAAATACCTTGACCCTGGTTCGAAGTCCGAGCTCATCACTCACGGCAAGTTGATATACTCGGCGATCCGCAGTCTGTCCAACGTCGACGTCGTGACTGTGGTCAGCTTCCTAAACGGCCTTCTGACCTCGATCCTCAATGACAATAGCCTCAGCAAGCAGATGAAGGTCCGGTGCTTCAACTCTGGCGTCCTGTCCATGCTGGCCAAGCTTTATGACTACAAGATAGATGAGGAAGCTGGGCCATCTCTGGACGTGCGAGACGCTTTGCACCAGTTGCTGTTGCGGGTTTGCACGTCTCCGAACGGCAGCTTGCTTGCGCAGGATGGCTGGTATCCTGTTGGTACCAACCCCGAGGTACTGGAACATTCCGAGGACATGATAGATCTCGGGTTAGACTCACCATTTCACTTCGACGACTACACAGAAAAGGTTCCGGTCAAGAACACCACCTTGTCGACTTTCCTGCAGACACTCCGGCCCGAGAATGATGTGCTGCAAGCGAAACTCATCACTGCCATATTTGAAGTCGCTCCCGAACTGGTAGCCGACTATTTCACGAAGAAGCAGAAATTTATCGTCCCTCCTGGAGATGACCCGAAATGGCGGGGACAGTTTGCTTTTTTGTTCTCCGTCGTTCAGCTACCTGTACCGAAGAACTGCGGCTGGCATGATAAACTACCACTGGCACCGCCACCATCGTCGATTGTGGTTGAAAGCACCCTTCCTCGGCCACTGGATCGGGCTACACTCGGCAAATGCCTTCGAATGAACGACAACGTCATGACCATATCTGCGGCACGGCTGCTCACGGTCGCCTTTTTGAAGCTTGAGGCTGTGCTGAACGCCTTCGGAAAAGCGCCTCCAAAAGCAACATTGTGGCGTCAAGCATCTCGAAAACTCATCAACCTGTTCGTCGAGCGAACCCCGCCTCTTCATGACATTGTCACTGCCTTTCAAAAGGTGGATCGGGACAGTGAGCAGACCCGGACGACAGTACTCGAATGCATTGCGACACACTTACGAGTCCTGCCTTCTTTGGCCGCGTCTTCAAAATTCGATTTGGGACCCAGTTTAATGAACATAGTCCAATTGTTCGGGCGCGAGGACACCGTTGTCGACGAAGATGTTCTGACCGAGCAAATTCAACATCTTTTGCAGATTACCAACATCTCACCCTCAACAAGATGGTTCCACAAAGGAGCATCCGATGACGTGTCACTGATTGTGCAGATGTTCCAGTTCTGTGTTCAACGTCTTGAATCCCCTCTCGCCAAACAAGCTCTTCCTATCTTGAAGGCAGTACTCCATAGCAAGGGAGTCATTAGCACGGAGACACGTTCATTCGAAGCGCTGGTATCGAGCCTTGGCAGCACCAAGAAGTGGGAACCAGCGCTTGTCACGTATCAATTCCTTGACAACTGCTTGTCTAGAACAATGCAGCGCCCGGTCAAGTACCTGGATCAGCTTGAGCAGGCTCAGCAACTGTTGTCCGACTCTACGGACTTGAGCCTCGTGGCCTGCTGCGTGGCCGAACAATGGCAATACATCGTCAAGAAGGAAGATAGCAAGGCTATCAAGAATGTGGCGGGATGGGTCGCGAAATTCTTCTCTGCTCTCGACGCTGCCGGAGAGAATTATCGAGTCATGACTTACTTCAAGGAGGACGTCATGAAACAACAGTGCAAGGGGAATGAAACGGCCACGGCTGCACTTGATAAATCCTTCGAGAAGCAGAGAACAAAGCCCCCGGTGTTGCCCGACCTGCAACTGCACGACTCCGAAGCGTGCGATGGAATCCAAAAGGAGGACGTAGCGATGTCGTCTCAAGGAACTGCATCTGATTTCGACCTTGCGACTGTCTTCCCTCCACCGCCGCCCATTCCGCATTCGTTAAGCGGGCTCGACCGCTGGTCGAAACCCGACTTCGAATCCGAGATCCATACCGGCCGTCTCGCGAGCTTGATCCGGTGCCTCATCTCTTCAGAATCAGAGGTCCGCATTCAGGCGTTCCACACGTTGCAACGCGTGATGTACGCGGTCGAAGAATCTGCGTACGAGGAGAAAACACAGCTCTACCTCCTTCTCGGCGAGCTGTGCGAGACCGTAAAAGCCCACAATCTATCCAAACTCGCCGGAAACTCTTCGTCTCCTCCGCCCTCGATCGTCGCAGAACTGGCAATCCACTTCCTCCCAACCATATCGGAGCCGTCATCGCCCTTCTATCGCAAGACGAACAACTATCTCCTCCGCGGGCCGTCATGGTCCGTCACACATATCCTCACGTACTGGATCAGCGAGACGTTTTTCATTGCCCCGGAGATCGACGACGCAGACATCCCCTTTCATGTCCCGCAAGGCAGTGGCAGTACGCGCACCGGCACCGGTCTCGGAGGGACCAATAACGCCCAAGCCTTGGAGGTGGAGCGCCTTCTCGATCTCCTCCTCCGCTCGCTCCGCACGGGAGAGGACATGAATCTCTTCCGCCGCGCCCTTGTCTTCACGAGGCTCTTCTCATACTACCTCGCGCCCATCTGCCCCAGACACATCCGCAAGAAGATTCTCGGCCTTGTCTATCGCGCCACATCGGTGACAGGCGGGAGCGACACTCTCATCACGCGCACAGGAGTGAGGGAGTGGTTGGCCGTCGCCAAGACCGGGAGGCTCCACAGCGGATATGGTCCCCTGTTCGGCAAGACCGACGAGGAAGTCAATGCCTGGATCGAGAGACTTGAGAAGGAGATCGAGCGGACATGTCACAGCGAGGCAATCAAGCGGTGGGAAGGCGAGAGGAGGACTAGTAGTTTCAGAGCGGCAGCGGCTGCGGGCGCGAATAGTGCAAGCGACGCGAACGGACGAGTACTCACGACGAGTACGAGTAAGGTTAAGAGTGGAGACGACGCTGGCGATGGAGGAGATCACAAGGAAAGGCAGGTCAATGGAGTCGAAAGGGCGGATCCAGAGGACACAAGTAGCTCTGGCTCGGACTCGGGCTCTAGCACGAGCTCCGACGACGGTTCAGATTCAGACTCCGACGCCGAGACGGACGGAGACTGAAAGCTGATTCCGACCCCGACAGCGACGCTACACCGAACGAGCGAGCGAGTACATAGTTGAGCTGAGCTGGGCGGAGTTGAGGTTAACTGAGCCGAACTGAGCTGAGTTGAACACAGTGCATCAACCTGACATGATGTTCCGAATGCATAATCCCCAGCGACCGAGTTGTACATAATTGGTGCTCTGTATGTACAGTACATAATCCGAGCCCTTCCAGTCTACAGTACTGAGAACCGAGATGTGGGCGTCTTCTTTTTATCTACATACTGTTTAGTACTCTAGGACAGTAAAGCACAAGCAGGCCACGGGATGATATACTATGTAGAAGGAAGCCCCAATTAGTGAGGAAGCCAGCCAGCCAGCAAGGTCCACGGATAAACCAGTCTGAGAGAGTGCTTTTGTCGGCAGGATATCCTACTGTACTCGCTGTACTCGCTGTACTCGCTGTACTCGCTGTAGTTACTAAATAACATGTATATACGTAGAGAGATAGAGTACTTCTGGGTCTCGTCGCGTGGGACAGAGTGGAACGGAATGGTACAAGTTCTTCGTTTTCGTCTTCGTGTTCATTTCTAGCCATTAGACAGCACCCTGACATTAAGGGTGCTTGTCTCTTGACTGCCGCGTGCTAGCTTATGTTCAATGTTCAATGTTCAATGCGAAATGCGATATTGAACTGTACTTCTGGTACTTCTGGTACTCCTGTCTACCGAGGTCGCGACGGGGACCAAAAAACACAAACGGAATG
Organism: Phialophora tarda; assembly: GCA_016109495.1. Classification (NCBI taxonomy): domain Eukaryota; kingdom Fungi; phylum Ascomycota; class Eurotiomycetes; order Chaetothyriales; family Herpotrichiellaceae; genus Phialophora; species Phialophora tarda. The sequence continues at coordinate 1,556,018 of JADWPL010000001.1, read as the reverse complement.
GGATGAAAAGGCAAGTCTATCCCGCCTGCTCTTTCTTGTCTACTCTACATCTCTTGAGTCACCCTGGCCTCTTGCCACGGTGTGTCTTTGCAACATAAGAGCCGCCCGCCCTCTCCTTGTGTCCATTTCGACCTTCGTCATCAGTTGATGCTGGTCGTTGAGAGACCGCAAAAGTCGGCTTAGAAGCTCATGAGATCTGTGCGATGATTAGCTACGCTGTCACCGGTCCCCCGAGAGACAAGGAACTCACCTCTGCCGAACAAGGCCCTCTTACTCCAATCCATGGCCAACAGCATCCTCGTCCGGAAACTCACGCTCTGCGCGAAATAGATGCTCCGCCACAAATACACGGCCATCAAGCCACCCGAGAAATTCAGCCCGTTGAAGTCAAAGATGGCGGCGTTGCCGATGTAAGCCAATGAACCCATGTGATGGTAGTCAAAGGCCTTGTAGACTGCTTCGTCCAGATCACCAAAGTCGACTTCGTTCGCTTTGAAGCCCGGGATGGCCGCGGCGATCTTGTTGAATTTGCGACCGAGATATTGGCCTTGTTGGTTTGCTCGCTGTGCCGTGGCGGGCAAGGAGGTCAGTTTACTGTCGATTTGGACGAGAAGTTCATGTAATTCGCCGAAGTCGAGGGTGCCAGACTTGTCCTTGTCGTACTCGTGGAAGAGCTTGTCAAGGCGCTTCAGGTGACCTGCTGCTTGGGGGAACCTCTTGCGGACTTTTTGAGCGACGACGCGCCAGTCCTGGAAGGTGATGTGCATCTTCTCGGGGTCTTTACCTTGCTCGAAAGCCATGCCGCGGAGGAAGGTTGTGATGTGGTCGGCGACGTTATTTTGCACAGTCGAACAGTCGCCGATGGCATAGACATCTCCCAATGGGGCTCCCAAGAGACGCAGATGCGAGTCGGTCTCGAGGGCGTGACGGTTGTTCTGGGAGGGGCCCAGCTTCTGAGCAACCTTGCGACACAATTCGGTCTGCGCAACACCGGTTGACCAGAGGCAGAACCCCATGGGAAGCTCTTTCGTCACAGGGGTGCCATCTTCCATTTGCGAGAAGATGATCCGGTCTGTCGTGACTTCCTTGACGCGAGCATTCGTCAAGACCTCGACGTGGTCGTGCTCGAATCTCTTCTCGGCATAGATTGACAGAGCTTCGTCGTAGGTGTTCAAGATGTGGCCTCTCGATTGGATGACGTGGACAGACACCTCGTTGCGCAGAATCCGCGGGAACGAGTACAACAGATCTTCGTTGAGCATGTCGTAGAGCTCTGCGGCGAATTCGACGCCGGTCGGGCCGCCGCCACTGACGACGAAGGAAAGCAGTCTCCGTCGTTCTTCGTCGGTTGTGGTAGGCAGACAGGCCAGCTCCAGGTTGCGCAGGACCTTGAGTTTTATCAGGCGAGCGTCTTCGATGGTCTTGAGGAAGTTGCAGTTCTCCAAGCCTTTGACGCCATGCGGGTTCGTGGTCGATCCCACGCCAATGATCAGTTTGTCGTAGGGAAGGTAGAAGTGTCGGTCGTTGCCGTCAGCGTCGGCCTGCACCACCTCGACCAGCTTGTCGCTGAACTCGATATCGACCGCTTGAGCCTTCAAGAAGTGGCCTCGCAGTCGGTTGACGATTCTGCGGATGGGCTCGACCAGGGATCGCAGCTCTAGCGTCCCGACAGTAGCGGAAGGTAACATGGGTGTGAACAGGAAGTAGTTGTCGGGCGACACAACCGTGACGTGGTAGTCGCCAGCATGGAGCTCCTTCAGCATGGCAACACTGCCCCAGCCCGTGCCGAGAATGACCAGTTTGGGCTTGTCCTTTTGTGCCCGCATGGGCTCGCAGTCTTCATCGTCGACCAGGATCTCCGCTATGGGCAAGTTCTTTGGACCTCCTCTTCTGGGCGCAAGGGCCGCTTCTGAGACGGCGATATCACCTGTCGCATCCGGCATCTCGCGGTATGTGGACGCATCGTAGATGAAGAAGGCGAGCACGAGTGTGCCGGAGACGACGATGAAGATCCCGGTCCAAGCGAAGCAGCGGTAGAAGAATCGCGCCAGGGGCCCACGATTGGGGAGCGGCTTGGTGGAAATGTAGCGGAGTGTGCCAGCTGGCGTCCGGTGGACAATGTGCGGTGGGAGCTGCGACGAGACGAGGCGAGCATGTCGAAAGGGTATCTGAGCTAAGGTGGAGGTCGACAGTGGCCTCGTCGATCGAAGCCACTGTTGTAGAGGTCGGGCTTGTCTCCATTGAGGCGAGGTGTGAAGCGTCCGTTCAGGGCGCTGGTGTCGGAGCTGCTGCACATGTCGGCCACCGCGGGCCAATCGAGGAATAGACCCCATGCTCCTCGAGACGGTGGTGTGGTGGTTACCTCATGCTCGACGTGCTGCAAAGATATCCAGGAGCTGGGCACTGGACGCAAGGTTGACTGGGAGCAGAAGCAAAAAGCAGAGGGTTGGCGGAAGGCGGGTGTCGAGGGAGTGCGTATGCGTGTTTGTGGTGGATGATGCTGGAGCGACGAGGATATGACGGCATGCAATGGGAAAAAGTTGAGCTCTTACTCTTACGTCGCACTAATTATGTACAGGCGCACAGCGGAGTTGTCTAATTACCCAGTACCCTACCCATTACTACCCGGTGCCCTGGAACCAGTGTGGACGAGGCGCAGATCTTCGCAGCTGGCGAGATCCGGCTGCCGTTGTCTTTCCGCCGGCTGCTCGACGAAAGGACGAGTCCCGCTGAGCTTTCGCCGTTCACGGACATTTATCAGCTCTAAGGAGTAATACTCTCATCTCTCTAATCTCCTCACCTCCTCACCTCCTCATCGCTCTCCTCATCCAGTCTCGTCCGCTGCACGCGTCGCTTATCAAACCTTCAGCTGCCGCCGAACACATCCAATCGCTTCCGAGCTCCCGTCTCCCTAGTCTGGAAAGAAAAAGCAATACGTTGAGCGAGAAGAATTGGATTGATTGATTCATCGCTCTATCTCGAGCCTTTTATCAAGCCCTTTCACAATCAACAACTCTGTGGGGTATCATATAGACTGCCGAACGTGCCCATGCCGCCGCCTCCCAGCTCCACCCTCGAAGCTGAACACCAACCTTTGAACCTCAGTAGCCGCTGTCCCCTTAAATCAAATGCACAGAAGCTGTTCACTGCGTCAAACCGGTTCAATCATCATCAATCATCATGCAACTGCCACCATAGAAATCGGCCATCAGAACCCTTCTGACGATGACACGCTTGCTGATCGCCTTGCGTGTCCGTTCTTGGCTGGTCGACCTCGAACTCTCTTCGGCGTTCCTCCGACTGAGCCAGATGTGCTCTTGCGCTTCTTGCCTCGTGCTGCGCTCGTCGTCTGCTCTGGCGCGACGTTCATCATCGCGTTCAGCTCTGCCTCCTCTTCAGCAATTTTGAATTCGTCGTCCACAGCGACAAGCGTCACAAATTCGCGGCATCGTGCAATCATCGCCCCGGTGCTGCTGAGTGATGCGAGCACTGCATTGGTGTTCTGCCAGAATTTGGCGCCCGTGATCCCGTGCACCCTGCTCGGCTCTTTCCCCCCATCCTTGGTCTTCTTGTTTTGTTGCATTGCCATCTTGACGTCGCCCGAGATTCCATATTGTCGCTTCAGGAAATTGCGCGCCTCAGAAACTAACGTGATCGCACACGCTGCCGATGTCAATCTCTTGAGTAACACCGAGTCAATCTGAATCTCTTCTGGCGCTGGCTCGACTTCGACGCTCGGCTCTACTGCATCACTGCTCTCTGTAGGATTGACTGGCGCTGGAGGGAGATTTGTCTCAATAGCCTGGGCAGTCTCGGCACCATTCTTGCCAAACGCCAAATCAAGCTGCAAGACCGTGTGAAGCAATTCGTCCATCTTCTTGTACTCCAGGAATGCCAGATTCTGCGCCACAAACAAGACGAACAACACATGTTCGGGGATTCCCTGCTCAGCCACGTTCAACTTGGAGCATTCAGTATTGATCTTCGAGATGAGGTTGCTGATGAATTTCTTCACATACTTCGAGCCGCTGGTGCTGATGATGCTGAATGCCGGTTCCAGCTTGGCTTTAAATCCCGGGACGACACCACCCTGAGGATCGTGGCACACCTCGTTCTGATACCGAAATGTAGCGTATACAGCGTTGACGTACTCCCGCTCACACACGGATTCGTGCTGTTGGTGTAGGGCCGCATGCGCGGCTCGAGCGACGGCGGCAACTTTGGGATCCGCGCTGGTTTCGAGTACCACAAACGCTGACGTGCTTTGCTTCGGGTGTGTCATGCCTTGGTGGTCTATGCTGGCCAACGTCTGGGCCGCAAGCAGTGCTTTCTCTCCAGTCTCCGTGTTTACAATCCGAATCAAGTGGTCGACAAGCGGATTAGTGATGATAGCAATGGCACTGTCGTCTTCCCGAGTCTTGCTGTCTCCACCAATGTTCTTGAGCGCTTGAACTTCGCCTCCGCCTTCACCTTTCTTGGCCTCATCTTTCATGCTGGCTCGCGTTCCATAAAGTTCTTCGAAGATTTCGAGTACCTTAACCTGCATCTTCATGACATCCTTTTCGCTCAACCTGCTGAAAGCCTTGCCGCTGAGAACTTCAAAGAACGTTTCTCGAATCAGGCGCTTGTTGAATTGGCCCGGCCAGGCTTGACAAATGAGGCCTAGACCTTCCAGCGCCTTCAATCGAATCTCGATAGGCGATGACCGCAAAGTAAATTGGACCATGCAGTCGGCAATATACCCTGCCACGGATCCACCCTTGTACGGCGGCTCGGAAGAAGAGAATTCCTTATGGAACAGGTGACGGAAGTTTTCCAGGTCAATGTACTTGCCGACCACTCCGACGAGGCGCAGAGATGTTTCCCTCATTCGATTTTCCCTGGCTTTGAGCTGTTCTAGCTGATTTTGCCTCTCCATAGCCTCCCTGACCTGAATGGGGATATTAGGTTGCAGCACATTCTTGATCAGCGACGTGGCAAAAGCGGCCATCTTGCCTGTATTGTGTAGCACTCCGTCGATGCTCCTCAGACAGGACATCACCTCCTCGATTTCGTGTCGTGGAATAAGCTTCTGTGCGGCTTTCAGGAGGTCAAGCTGAACCTCTTCCAACAACGGGGCCTGGGTGCTCGACAAGTGCGGCAACACGGATCGGAATATGGCCACAACCGATTTGAATTTGAGATGGTTGTCATGTTTGGACAGGTCCTTGAGGTAGCTCTTCAGGCTAGCGAGATCGGAAGGTACCACCGTTTCTGGGCGAGCTTCAGCAAATGCCACAAGCGTCGCCAAATCGGCTGCTCCTGCCTCCGAGCCATTAGCAGTATCCAGGAGTTTCTTCACAATGCGAGCGCACAGGTCTCGCACTTGGCTGGCATTCTTGATGTCCTTCAACTTCCAAATCAAGAAGTTCTTGAGCAGCGACGACAAAGAGGCGATGTCGCTGCTCAGGCATGTGACGATATGAGCCTTGAGGTCTTCGATCGCTACGTCAACATGTGCTGTGTCGCCTGCAGTGGCAAGCATCGTCAACTTCGGATCAATCCAGATTTCTGACAAAGTCTTTCTTGCAAGCTCAGCCACCGAGCTTTCGTGGTCTGCCGTTCGCTGTAGAAACTGGATGGCAATCATTGCTTTCATGTTCTGCCTTGTTTCCTTCAGATACACATCCTTCAAGTGACCTATGACTCGCTTCTGCACCCCAACATTGGTATCGGCAACGGACTTGAGAAGTCTCTTAAATGCCTTCTCCTCAAATGCAGGTCTAGGCATGAGGAATTTGGCAACCAGTGACAGGGCAGAGTCGCGCACCAACGAGGAGTCATCGGCCGCACATTTGAAGACGGCATCTGCCAAAGTGGTCTCCCAATCAAGAAGACTCGAGTCAGTTTCCAGCATCCCAGCAATGCTCTTCAAGCTGCGGCTTCGGACCTGAGCCTGGTCACTGTCGAGAGATGAGGCGAGTGTTCGAGCGATAAGCGGAAAGAGTTGGCGAAATTGGCCATTGAGAACACTCAGTAAGTACGCCAACTGTGCTTCTGATTCTTTAACGTCTGCGTAGTCATTGGAGGCTTCGTCGTATTCCTCAGGCTCCGATAGCTGCTGGAGCATCGCCGCAACCTTTGAATGGAGCCGTGAGTCCATCTGAGAATGCTGCTCTTCTTTAGATTGTTCGTTCGCACATCGAGAGACCAGAATAGCGTACTGCACCAAGAAGTAGGCTCTGGCAGATTTCGCTCTCAAATCCCCTCCTCCTTTGTGTGTCAAATGCGCGTAGACGATTGGGAAGGGGCCATTGGGCGATATGAGTTCCTCGTTCTGAAGACGGAAATCGGGTCGCTCTCGCACCAGACCGAAGAGCTCCTGAGCAACTGTAGACGCGCTCGAGTCACCATCCCGCAAGATAGACCTCAGAAGATTCCTCGCAGACGCTAGTGTCACCGAGATGGCAGAACCCATGACACCTAGAGATTCGAGAGCCATGTTTTTTGTAGATGCTGATTTGTCACCTTTCACGAGTTTGATCATGCAAATAGCTAACCTTGTGAGGAGTAATTCAGATGAAGGCCAGTCAGTCGAGGCAAAGACCATTGTCATGTCTTCCACAAACAAGTCGAGAATATTTCGATAAGGTGAATCGCCAGATTTGGTAACTTTCGAAGCTTTGTCGACCATCCATACCACAATGTGATTAGCACAACGCTGGGCGGCGTCGAAGAGGGTTTGAGCCGTTTGACTCAGTTTCGCGAATGGGTCCTTCTCGTCCGAGACAGACTCCGAATCAACCTCCATCTCACTTGCCGAATCTCCATCTTGCTCTGGATCCTCAGGAGTTACTGAAGTATTCCGGAGAAGGGGACGAGCTTTACGCTTCTCCTTCTTACCTGACTGCATGGCCGAGGTCTGCACCAGCTGTAGGAACAAGGCGGAAACCAGTTGAATATTTTTGTTCCCTCCGAGCTTATACTGTCTTGCGCTTCGGGTATTGGAGGGTAGTTTGTCGAGCGAGCTCAGGACCTCGTCCAATATCGCCGCCCTCTCGTTCGGAAAAGCAGCGTATAATCTTGCAAGAGCGGCCATTGCCTGCTTTCTCAGTCGTTCGCAAGCTTGCGAACCGATGGCAGACGTTTTGTCGTTGTATGCGTTCTGCACAAAGATGAGTTTCGAAGCGAGAAACTCAGTCGAGTTAACGATGGAACTGGCTCCCTTGATCTCCACACACACCCTTGCCACGAGATCCAATAGTTTGCGGCCAATATCTAACAGGCGCTTGAGGGGTTCGGAATGCGAGGACGCAAAACTAAATAGTTGACTGTGTTGTCCATCTGGACGAGCTTCAACGACTGGAATCAAGCAGTTTTCGAATAGATTTACCAGGACATTCGGGAGCCATTGCAGCGCTTCCAGATTGACGAGTTCCTGGTTTTGAGATGCACCCAGCGAGGTGTAAATCAGAGTGCAAGCTGATATCGCTCCGCTGGTCCCTTTGTGAAGTTTTCGCAGCCAGGTCGAAGTATTTTCATCCGATGGGTCCGAGGGCACTCGCAAATTGACTGTTTGTGCTGCTTCGATTGCGGGCTCGCATAGTCGTTGTAGACGCCGCAGATATTCGGCCGAAGCATCACCTAAGCGGCGGGACGACTCCAGCCGACTCATGACAGCCTGCAATTTCTCATGAACTGGGATTGCGAGACGCAGTTCCTGTGAGTCGTCCTCATCGTCAGGCGGATCAAATATAGCAGAATGCGACTTTGACGTTGCTGTCAATGTATCTGATGTGAGTTGGCCTTCAGCCTCAAAGATGTCGATGAGTTGAGCTTCGAAGCTCGCTAATAGCCGGTCGTCGTTCTCTCTCTTCGAGCTCAGGGCTGCCAACTTCCGTTCCTTGGGGGGTTCTGGGATGGTTGGATATTCATGTCGGTTAAATGAGGGAGGCGGCTTCGGAACCTCTACGACAAATTTGGTAGACGAGGATTTAGTGACGGGCATCTGAATAGTTGGCTTCTGGTGTGTTACGGCCGGTGATGAGGGATAGGTGAAGTCCATCTTTGACATATTGAGAATCATCTTCGGTATTGCATGTAGTCCAGATTGCCGATCGTCATCATCTTGAACCGGAGGCCGTCTGAATTTGATCTCAGATAAATTACTTGGGTCGAGCAAGACGGCTAGCCGTTCCTTGACTCTGGGAGTGAGCAGGTCGGATCGATATGCCGCCTGACGCTTAGAAGGAGAAGTGAGGGGCGGATCACTTTGGCGACCGAGTTGTGGCAGAGGGATACGGTCTAGTGAAGCGAGTTAGCATGCCACTGGCCTGACAAGTGAGGTAAGGCAGAAGTGAGGAAGGAGCATACCATGGGCTGGAAGGATAGAAGTGCTCATCGGAGTATAAGGTAGAGCCTCATCCACCGAAAGCTGCCGAGGATGAGAGCCATTCTTGGATCGCCTGGGGACGACGACCTCGATGGTGTCTCTAGCAGCCATCGTCGGCGATTTGAACGCGCTCGTCTGGTTATGACGGTGTATTGGGCGGGGCTATTGTAGGTATGCGAGCCATTGATAGCATATTGATAGCATATCCTTCTCAACGAGTCGCTCCAGACGGCGTGTTGTTGCTGGAGTCTCCCTCACGCAACTCTGCCGCAACTGCTTGCAGACCTGGTGAGTCGTCAGGCTGCGCTGCGCTCGATTCTCCAGAGTTGGTGATGCGCTCGGCTAAAGCGCGGAAGAGGCTGTCCGGCGATCGCCCACTCGCCTTCCCCTGCTTCCGGCTAGTCAGGCACGATCTGTGGCACCGCTTTCAGGGTATTTCACTAAGCCCTCAGGCAAAATTTAAATTTCAAGCACTCAACGATCAAAGAAAACAACATGGTCGCAATAGGAAGCCTGCTTTTCTGCGATTCCTGCGGCTCGCTTTTGCCGCGAATAGTGCCTGGCGAGAACAAAGAGGACATGGTTAAATGCGACGATTGTTTCCAATACACCAAAGACACTTCCTCCAAGGTCATCACTTCCAAATCCAAGCCTAGTGCTTTCCCCTCGGCATTACGAGCGAAACACTCAGAAGTACAGGCAGTCAACGCTGAAGATCTGCAAGTTGAAGCCGTCATTTCCAGGGAATGTCCAGAGTGCCGCAGACCAGAAATGTTCTACCACACTAAGCAATTACGGAGTGCCGATGAAGGCACAACAGTCTTCTACAGATGCGAATGCGGGTTTAAGGATGTTCAGAACAATTAGATATTGAAAGCCAACCACGCTGTTGTGATTTTCCCGATCAGGCAGCGGCGGCTGTTGGAACGGTTGCGTACTCCATTTCGCCATTCTTTTCATACTCGGCCATGTCGAGAGCAACAATCACACTCTCGCGAACCACCTGCTCAGGATCGTTCAAGAACTTCTTTAACAGATCTTCTACGCCAGGCTCTTCACCTAGGCTGCCAAGAGCTTCCGCGGCCTCGTGTCGAACCATACTCTCTTCCTTGGAGTTCTCCAGCACAGCCGACAAAGCAGGTATTGAGGCAGGATGAGAGAGTTGACCGAAAACGAATGCGACTTCATGTCGGAACAGCGCTGATGGGTCTTTGAAGCCAGAAGCTAGCGCATGGATGGCTGCTTCGGCCGTGGGAAAGTCTGGTGGAGACGCAAGGTCCCGGAGCGCGAACATTGCTCGGTAGCGCTGGAAAAGAGGCAACGTCGTGTCAAGGAGTGTCTGTTGTAGAGCCGGTATTGAGGGTGCCTCTGTAGATGAGGGCAGGGGAGGTGCAGGATCGATCGAGGCGAAGTCGCTAGATTTGAGGGCTTCGGTCTTGCGACTCTCAGAATGCGCCCATTCGATGCGATCCACGGCAATGTCGCATGTCTCTCGAATTACCACCGGTTCCTTCTCGTCATCTTTCATCTGTTTCATGATCTCTAGACTTGAGAGGTCTTCCAAAGCACCCAGTGCCTCAGCCGCTTCATGTCTGCACATTGCATCTTCCGATCTGTTCTCAAGTACAGCACGTAAGAACGGTACTGCGGCTATGTTCTTCGTCTGGCCTAGACAGTATGCCAACTCATGTTTTAGCAAAGCCGAGGGTGACGTGAAGCCTGCTGCAATCGCTTCTATGGCTGCAGTGGCTTGCGGGCCGGGATCTTGGGAAGCAAGATGCTTCAACGAGAAGAGGGTGCGGAATCGACGGGCCAGAGGGACCTTCTCGGACGTGAGATCTTTTCGTAGGATGAAGATAGAGTCTGCTGAGCTCTCTCCGGTGCCAGGCGATGCCATCTTATATCGTGCCACCAGTACCAGCGTAAGTGAGATGGCATGCAGTTGAACCAAAGCCCGCTTGCGCGACGCCCTCGACACCTGTGGCGCTCAAACTTTTTATGCGGGGCGCATGCTGTTATCGATAAGGCTAGCGTACTGCCAAGCCACAGCCTCGCGATCGCGATCGTCACAGCCTAGAGAATTCTCCCAAACATTCCTTCGCCTTCTTCCCTTTCAAAAAATCCTTACCTCCCTCCACAACCTAAAGATAACACAAGCAACGCAGCGACATATTCGTCGATCGAATTACTGCTCCCAACATGGGTTCCGTCGTCATTCCCCACTTGGTCACTGCCTGGCACGTCGACCAGGCTATCCTTTCCGAGGATGAACGACTCGTGGTCATACGCTTCGGCCGCGACTGGGATCCAGACTGCATGCGCCAGGACGAGGTGCTCTACAAAGTCGCCGAACGTGTCAAGAACTTTGCCGTCATCTACGTCTGCGACCTTGATCAGGTTCCCGATTTCAAGCAGATGTACGAACTCTACGACCCTGTCACCCTGATGTTCTTCTTCCGCAACAAGCACATGATGTGCGACTTTGGCACGGGCAACAACAACAAGCTGAACTGGGTGCTGGAGGACAAGCAAGAGCTCATTGACATCATCGAAACAATCTACAAAGGTGCCAAGAAGGGCAGGGGTCTGGTGGTGTCACCAAAGGACTACTCGACCAGATACCGATACTAAGTAAAGGTCAGAAGCCGTCAGGAGTCGAAACAGCCCGCACCGGGGTTGTCCCTGTATTCTGGAGTCGAGCACTGTATCGAACCGGCCAGGACTGCTGGCACTGCTTAATCTAACAGGGCTACTTCGAGCGCATGGTTTGAAGGGTGATGAGATGATCCGCCCTTCGACGTGGTCATTCGCATTCAGCCTTACCAGAAACACAAGGGACACAACGCGTCGGCGTCAGAAAGGAGTGCTTGGAGGAGTTTGTGGTTGGTCTCACTTGACAATCGGCCATTCAATGATATTTTGCTGACGAAACCCGCATCTTGAAGTCTCTCATGGTACTCATCCTCCACTTGCCAGGTACGCAATTCTTCGTAAGCCACCCCTCGAAGGTCAGGTCTCGTTCCCCGTTGAGGCCCGAGCAAAGGCTGATGTCCTCCCTATGTTGGTCGTCTCCTCTGCCACACCGTAGTCGCTGTCCGTAACATCTGTGATCCTGCCTGCGCGCCGATGCCAAGTGACCACTCAACTACACAGTCGCAGAACAGACACAGAAATAGTCCTAGTTCTCATCTACACAAGGATCACACGTTCTCGCCTCCACGAGCGTCTTTCTGCTATACGCGAGCCACGTGACGATTCGTGCCGCGCCAATGGATTCCGGCTCCGAGATTGAAGGCAGCGTGAGCTAGTGGTGACGCTGGGAGTCGAAGTGGCACCAGTGGGGGTCATGAGATGAGATGCGACGCGCCCGATTCCCTTTGCAGAGTTTCGTTCCATTTCACCGCGAACTGATCAATTGCATCTGGCCACCTTTACCGCTTCTTTCAACTGCAAACTTCAGACTCCGTACTCCACTGGTTCATGCATGGCTTAAGACCATTTTACCCGGGTTGCATGTCTCCTTGTAGGTGCTTCTCTTCTTTTTCCCTCACGTATACGGACTCCCCGCTATGAACTTTTCCGCCCGGCTGTCGGTTCCGCGGCGCGCAGGCGACCATTTGGTGTAATATCGTGGCCCTTCCATTGAGACCTTTATGAGCCTCTGCGGCGAGTTCACCAGCCTACCGAGCTATCGCTAGCGATCGTTCTCACCTACCGGGCCTTGCGCAAAGGAGGCACGTTCGGCCGCCACTGCGCTGCGCTGCCCTCCCCCCTACCCTCGTGCACCACCCACCCACCACCTCTCCGCCGCTATGGCCTTCGCAACAGTCCTCACCTTTACCCTCGTCCCCGTCCTCGTCTTCGTACTATGGCACCTCACTTCGACGACCCTCCCACCGATCCCGCCGGTTTTGCGCAACAAGCGCATCATCCTGCTCATCGCCCACCCGGACGACGAGTCGATGTTCTTCTCCCCGACCCTCCAAGCGCTCACGCACCCCTCGTTGCAAAACCACTTGAAAGTCCTATGCATGAGCACCGGCGACAGCGAAGGCCTGGGCGCGACCCGGCGCGTTGAGCTCGAGAAAGCAGCCGTGACACTAGGCGTGCGACGGAAGGAAGACGTCTTCGTGCTCGACGACGAGCGGTTCAAGGACGGCATGACCCAAGACTGGAAGCCCGACGACATCTCGCGCGTCCTAGCCAGCGCATTTGCGCCGCACCTCAATAGCGGGTCGTCCACCACTTCCAATCCCACCCCCACAGCCCCTCCTGCGGGACCATGCGCGGAATTCAGCTCGGACAAAGAAAAAGAAAAAGGAAAGGACAAGGACAAGAAGAAGGCCACCAAGTCGTCACCGTCCTCGAAACACACAAAGTCCTCCTCCCGCACCCTGAACTCCACGGTCCCGACACCGCCGGCGGCGCCCAAAGAGCCCGACGGCCCCAGAGCCACCATCGACGTGCTCATCACGTTCGACGCCGACGGCATCTCCTCCCACCCGAACCACAAGGCGCTCTACCACGGCGCCGTGCTCTTCGTGCAGAAAATCATGCGCGGCCACAGCGGCTACGCTTGCCCCGTCTCGCTGTACGTGCTGCCCTCGATCAACATCCTGCGGAAATACTCGTTCATTCTGGACGCCGTGCCGACGTTCGTGAGCGGCATTTACGCGTCCATGTTCGGCAAGTTGCTCGGCGGGAGGGCGCCGGCCAAGGACGACAGAGTCGTGTTCGTCAACGACGTGGTGCGGTACTGGAAGGCAAGGGAGGCGATGGTCAGCGGGCACCAGAGCCAGATGGTGTGGTTCCGCTGGGGGTGGATCGGGCTGGGGCGATATATGGTGGTGAATGATTTGAGGAGGGAGAGGATCATCGCAACGTGAGAGACGGGGGCGCCTCTCCGTGCGATGCAAGGGTACAATGCGTGGGCGCACGGGAGGGCGCGGAAAGGAGTCATGGGTGTCTCTCGCAACTTGGCTGCGGTCGGTGGGTGGCTTCTTGTGCTTCTGTTCTGTTATGATATCCCCCAGTTTTTTAGTTGCACACTGCACATTGCACGTCGCACATCGCAACGTGCTTCTTTTCTCGTCTGGGAGATTGGGATCGAATTTTCAAGATACACCACACAGATAGGGTAATGCTTCCTTGCACCATTATGTACAGACGCAAATCACGTTGATGTTACAATGGCGCATGTTCCTCAAGTCATGCACTCTCGCGTTCCGATTCGACCGGTCGCCGTTCATTCGTCCTTGCCATCAGCCTCGCCATCCACCTTCGAGACGTCCTCATCCAGTTCCCACCACTCCTGGTGTTGCTTGGATGATGCCTTCTGATCAAACATGCCGCCCCAAGGACTCCAACGCTCGGAAAGGTGGTCGGCTCCTGGCATCTCCACAACGCTGGTGGCAACTTGCGGGTCGCCCAGCCTCTCCTGCCTCATGCTCGACTCATACTGCATCACCCAGTCACTTAAACGGCCCGAGGTATCATTCTCTATCTCGGCTTGGAATGATGCAATGTACGGTCCTTTGCGGTGAATAAATTCGGTCGCGTGCTGCAGTCGAATAGGGGAATATGTGTCGAGCAACAAGCGCATTGAGCCCGTTCTTGTGGTTTGCATGCTGTTAGCAGACTGGATGGCTGCGTGACGGAAGTCTCTCCCCCATAACCGGACATGGCCCGTTGGCGTGTAATAGCTGAGGATATTGGGGAGCCAATCCCGCCATTCGGTGATCAAATCGGGTATGCCTCGATATGGCCAGTCAGTCCCCTCGTCCGTAGATGTCCAGCTTTTCTTCTTGAAGGTGTTGCGAACGCCAATTGAAATGAGTTGGATGTGACAGTCCAAATGGAGAGAGGCCATGATGTATCGGCGTTTGAGTTCGAGAAATTCAGCGGAGGGTAGGCCGTCGGAGAAGATGAGGTGATAGTCTTCGTGTGCGATCCAGCGGCGCATTTCGTCATATAATTCAGAGAGACGGGTCCTCTCTTCTTCGAGCAGTCCCATGCACTCGCGGAGGTCGTACACCGCTCCGAAAAGTTGTTTGGCCACAGTCCGGGCTTTGAAGCGGAATATAAGATCCACGATTTTGGGTTTGACGTTGTATGGTTCATTGTGGAAGACGTGGTAGACTGATTCAACCGCTCTCCTGGCGACGCGGCCTTCGCCAAAGCCTCTTTCAACCCGGGACTTTCTGTGTTGGATGGACAAGACGTACGTCCACTCGAGCAAAAGCGTCCAGGTGTAGCCGGGGATTTCTAAATTGTAGTTCCGCGAGATGTAATCGAGGAGCATGCCGCCAAGCGCGACTTCATTGTTCGTGCAGAAGACATGCACTACGGTTGTAAGCAGCCGGGCAGAAGGTCGGAGCGGTGAGCCTTCTTCGTAGAAGGTCGGACTTTCCAATTCCTCCTCATCGAACTTGTCTAGAGCATCGACGTCGATATTCCACACCGATTTCAAAACGCTCTTGACGCTGCCCAGGTCGCCTTCACGACCCATGGCGACCATGAGATTGCAGAATGTCGCCTCGTTGCCATTTAGACCCTGGTTGACAAGCTCATTGAAAATGCTCAATATTTCCAGGCGGATCGATTCCTGGTTTTTCGGATTGACGGGTGAGGCTACTCCGTGCCCGCGAAAGCCGAGCGGTCTCGTTTCGCCAGAGCGACGCAACATGTTGTACGTGACTATCCTTAGCCTGTATCTTTCGTGTCTGGTATATGCATCATTCCACGTGAGCGCCTCCATCAAGTAGTTGTAGCAGTCCAAATCTGGCTCAATCTCTTCTTCGGGCATGAATTTCCGGAAGACATTTCTGGCAAAGGATCCAATGCCAGCTGCAGCTGTACATCGAAGCAGATGACGATAGATATCGGGGCCAAGCGCATGGCCATGTTCTTGTCGTTGAGTGACTAGCGAGTCGAGGATATTGATGAATGAAGCCACCCGCTCTTCTAGTGACTTGACTACGCGATGCTTCGGTTGTGTCTCCAAGCTTGGTTTCAGGTAGCGGAACAGGTCTCGGTATGGCACGACGAAGTGGTCCGGGTCCAGAGCGCATATGGCGCGTGCGAAGTCCTTATCGTCCGCAGTTTTGACAAATTCATTCCCAATCTGAGGAGTCACCAGACCCAAAAGTATCCGATCAGGATTGTTCTCCTCCAGCAGTTTCTGCATAGTCACTACTGTCTTCGCCCCGTACGTGGGATCAGTCCCTGACACCTCGTCCGCCTCTGCCTGAGCTTGGTGTGATCCATCGTGTTCCTCTGCAAAGTGAGATTGCTTGAACGGTTCCCAAGGAGTATAGGACGCGGTCTTGGAGGAGAAGCGCTTAATACGTTGTAGATATTGCGCACTGGGGAGGCATAACTTCGAGTTCCAATGCGCGGACGAAGGGGACAGTCGGCGGAGGATGTGGAAGGTTAGGTGCGGGATGCGACTGGGCGCGGGTTGTGAGACGCCATTGATCAACCTCGCCAGAGGCAGCGAGCCATGCATAAATACACCATGCAACGACAGGCAGATTAACCTGGAGCTGAAAGGAGTGGCAGCTAAGGCATTGAAAGCGTGTTTGGGAAAATCACGGGTCGAAGAAGCCAGGCACGAGGATGAATTTCACATATAATTTTCAAATGACGCCAAGGGCTCGCGAGAGAAGACTGAAGTGGAGGAAGCATTTCTTCTACATCGTGGCAGCGATACTGCTACTGCCAACTTCCCAACATTAGTCCTCACCATGGCCGACTCAACGGACGATGGTGCCAATGCAATTTCAGAGCCCCTTGATCTTGTTCGTCTGTCCCTCGACGAGATTGTCTTCGTCCGGCTTCGAGGCGACCGTGAGCTGAAGGGGAGACTACACGTATGGTTCTCCACCGTGGTTTCAAGCGAGGTCCAGAGCCCAGACTGACTTCTGGGTAGGCATATGACAGTCACTGCAATCTCGTGCTCGGCGAAGTGGAGGAGACAATTTATACATTTGAGGAGGAAGATGACGGCGAAGAGACAGTCAAGGTCCGTTCGGAGACCTCCTTTGACCAAACTGCCACTGACCACGACTCAGACGACCAAGAAGCAATCAGACATGCTCTTTGTTCGAGGTAAGCTGGCGTTCGCAATGCTTCTATTGCCGTGCTGATCGGAAGCAGGAGATTCCGTTGTACTCATCTCTCCTCAGCCCGGGTCGTGAGAAGGATTGGCCATTGACTTTAACGAATCTCGGACGACAGCCAGACCGGACGACTATCGAGGGCTTCCAAAGTGCCATCCTGAGCACAATGGCCCACGTTGCGGGCCAGTGCGGAAAGCAGAGTGTCGCTCAGAGGGGCATGGGCAAAGCCTTGTCGATCTCGGTTGAGTCACTCTCGGGCTGGTCATGCAGTTACAGGGATCGCGCTGGGCTCGTTCGATCAATCATATGCCTCGAAACCTGAGGAAGACGTGGTTTTGAATGGCTTGGTATATAACAGGGGCCATTCTCAAGACGCGCGAGCGCCACAGTGTCCGCGTGGGATGAGCACATGAGCCAGTCATTGCGGCGCGTCTGAAGCATCTTCCCCGCTATCAATGACTCCAACACTTCGCTACGATCTCCGGTGTATTTAGTTGCACCATCAACTCTAGATTGCTCTTCCATAACATCACATCGAACTTCGTCCCTCTTGCAACCCTCTTCCTTTCCAGAAGTCGCGATGCATCATCTCTACTAGGACAACCTGCGGACTCCCCCACCATATACACTTCAACCATGATCCCTCGAATACCTCACTGAGCGCGGGGGCGAATCATCCTTAATCTTTGCGTGCAGTTCCTCATAGTCTGTAGTCCTTATCTCTAGAGAAGAACAAATATGGGGACTCGCATCAAGCAGACCTTGCAAGATCGCCGGAAGGGGGAGCTTGTACGTACTATTGCACCCGCATTTACTCCTAGTGACCCCGTTGCAGGCTCTCTCCGACTTTGCCGACTATGTCGAGAAACAACAGGCCAAAACGCGCGCACAGCACGCCGAGTCTGCGACCGAAGACCACGCGGAGCTCGACATCCTCGAGTCGCTGAATCTCTCCGATAGCCCGAATCTGGTGAAACTGAAGCATTGGCTACTTGATAGCTCCGACAACGCGCATGAAACACTGGAGCAGTTGTCGGGGCTGCTACAGTCCAGGATAGATGAAGGGCATGGCGAGGCGCTGTTTGATCTTGGGCTCGAGGACAATGGCGACTCCATGGGATTCACCAAAGAGCAGTGGGATCTTGCACTACGTCGTATGACTGAATCGGCGGACATGGGCAAAGCCGCGGTCTCGGTGCTCCTGACTTATAATGTGGGCGGCGACAACGAAGCCAAAACGCAGACGAAAGACAAGTCTTGCCATGGCAAGCTGCTTATCCGGCGGGCACCAACGGCCGCCGAAGAGGTCATCGAGACTCGGATAGCGGTAGTGGGCAATGTTGATGCTGGCAAGTCCACCATGTTGGGGGTCCTCGTCAAGGGAAACCTTGACGACGGCCGAGGCAAGGCTCGAGTCAACCTGTTTCGGCACAAACACGAGATCGAGTCCGGCCGAACCTCGTCTGTGGGCATGGAAATCATGGGATTCGATACTCATGGCCAGGTCGTCACGTCCAGTGTTCCCGGCCGTAAGTTAACTTGGGGAGAGATTGGCACCCGATCAGCCAAGGTCATCACCTTCACTGATCTGGCGGGTCACGAGAAGTATCTTCGGACCACCGTCTTCGGTCTGCTCTCTTCCGCTCCAAATTACTGTCTACTGATGGTTGCTGCCAACAATGGACTTATCGGCATGTCCAAGGAACACCTCGGCATAGCTTTGGCTTTGAATGTCCCTGTCATGGTTGTGATTACCAAGATCGATATCTGTCCGCCACAAATCCTGGAGCAGACCATCACGCAGATAACGAGAATCCTTAAGTCTCCAGGTGCACGAAAGATCCCCGTCTTCATCAGGACACACGAGGAGACTGTCATGACCGCAACGCAGTTCGTATCGCAGCGAATCTGCCCAGTATTCCAGGTTTCTAACGTCACAGGAGAAAGCCTGGACCTTGTGCGCACGTTCCTTAACATCCTCCCGCATCATGGCCACTACGACAGCCAGGCCCCTTTCGAATTTCACATCAATGACACATTCTCTGTTCCCTTCGTGGGCACGGTCGTCTCAGGCGTGGTCAAGTCTGGGGCGATTCATGCCGGTGACACCGTGCTTGTTGGTCCCGACTCTCTTGGCCAGTTCCAAACCACCAAGATTCGTTCGATCGAGCGGAAGAGAATACAAGTGCCGGCGTGCAGCGCTGGTCAGTCCGCGTCGCTCGCCCTGAGAGCTCTACGGCGGAAAGACGTGCGCAAGGGGATGGTCGTGCTACCGAAACTCGAAGGGCCGCTACCTAAGGTCTACCGCGAATTCGTGGCCGAAGTACTCATCTTGTCTCATGCCACTACCATCCGTCCGAAGTACCAAGCTATGTTGCACGTCGGCCCTGTTAGCCAGACTTGCGCTATCATTGATATCGATCGTGAGTATATCCGGACAGGCGACAGGGCTACAGTGGCATTCCGCTTCGTGCAGCGACCGGAGTTCCTTTGTGTCGGCGAAAGGATTCTTTTCCGTGAGGGCCGCACCAAGGGGTTGGGGATCGTCAAATCTCTCGGATATGAGGCAGGATCGTTGAGCAAGCAGGCAGAGTCTGGGCAGACAGGGTCTGAAGGCGAAGGGAGCAGCGAGCAGGCCGAGGACAAGGCGAGCATAACGGCAAAGGTCTCCTCATCGACACCTGCAATACCAAACGGAAAGGCGAAGTAGGCGTTCAGGCGTTCAGTATTAGGAGTTGGAAGAAGAGGTGGTCGTTGAGAGGATGTGCATCCCGAACCCGTTTCCTTCATGGTTAATCTAATGTAACTTGAGCTATTCTAATCTGTCCATGAAGCAATGGTGTTCCGAAGCAGTGCTTAACACTTGTTGCGATTCTCAGTCCGACTCCGGATGATACTTGCAACAAGTACAAGTAGATCGTATTCAGGAATCAAAGGATATGACTATGCTCGAGCATGAACGAAGAGGGGATGGGCATGGCATAAATCGACCAGTCCGCCAATCGGAACAGTGGCAGACATTCCTTCGCCGAACATCCCCTAGAGACCCCTGCAGGAACTCCGTACATGGTAGCTAGTGCGCAGTCGGTCGCGCTCCCAACTCCATTCCCAGCTTGCAGAAATGTCCTCCGCTCACAATGTCGCCCACGGCCCGACAGCGCAGAAAAGAACATACTACCGCGACCGGAGGAGGCCGCACCGCCAGTTCGCGCCTCACGGGCATTAGAGCGAAGGTACCGACAACACCAGACGCAGACGCAGGCATGGATATTTCGTCCCTCGTCGCTGCCTGGCGCCGACAACCCATGTGGATGCTCCTCGCCGTCGCGAGCGGCGCCTGCGCGGCGTTTAACGGCGTTTTTGCCAAATTGTAGGTCTGCATCTGCACACCTCTACATATACGAACCCGAAGCGATAGACCCGGTCCATCGATCAAGTGATAGCTAACGAACCCCAACTCACGTACCTGCAGGACCACAACCTCGCTGACCTCGTCCCTCTCCGCCTCGGTGGCCATCTTCCTAGGCCTCTCCCCTGCCAACACGACGATCGACGTCCTCGTCCGGGGCGCCTTTTTCGGCCTCAATCTCGTGTTCAACGCGCTAATGTGGGCTCTCTTCACGGCGGCGCTCACGCGCGCCGAATCCACCACCCGCGTCAGCATCATCAATGTGTCTGCGAATTTTGTGATTACCGCGCTGTTGGGGTGGATGGTTTTCGGGGAGGAGTTGCGCGGGATGTGGTGGCTTGGGGCGGCGATGTTGGCGGGCGGGAATGTGGTTATTGGGCGGAGGGAGGAGGAGGGGAAGAAGAACAAGTCGGGCGAGGATGGGCAGGGGGAGGCGGAGGCGGAGGGCTTGATGAGTGGCGAGGAAGGAGAAGGACAGGACTTGGATCTGGTCGAGTTGGATGACGATGTTCATCGGCGAGGGCCTGGGCCGCAGCACGGGGACGAGCAGAGCAGATTGAGAGTCGGGCAAGAGGCGGATGCGCCGATTTGAGAGCACGGCAAAGATGCTGTCCTAAAGTCACGAGATGGCGATGCGGTGCCGGCGACCTACACAATACACTGCACAGTCGAGTACCTATCGTGGCCGGGGTTGTGCGGGAAAACAGGCGTTACTGGCCGCACGCATGCCTACAGCTGCCTTCTTTGCGGCAGTGGGAACCGCATGCTGCTGCTGCTAGCATTCCACGAGCACGCAACGAGCGGCAGAAGACTCGGCTGTGGCTACACAGTGCACAGTGAAGCATGCGACGTCTGCGGCATCATCCATACAGTACTCACAGCTCGACTGGAGCAGTCAGAAGGAGCGTCAGGCCACTTGCCTGTGGACTTCTTCGATGAGAGCCTGAGATCACAAGGTCGCGGGTACCGCCGTGGGCCGCAAGTGTCACGTTCTTTTGGCTTCGCTAGAAGCACCTCGTATGGAAGTCGCATAGTTATTCTGTCTAGCCAAAACTCTAGGTGGTCTTCGAAATGCTCGACTGCCGTCGAAGCATCCCACCGAGTCACTATCTACCGCACCCGGGTCGAGTCCAAGCGACGAACAGCCGAGTTTACGGTCTGAAGATCGAAGTTACCTGTTGTTGAGAGCTCGGTTGCAGAGTGCCGGCTTCAGAGATGAGGGCCTTGCATAGTACTGAGTATATACCGCAAGACGTCTCTCCACCAAGTCCAGGCTGGGTTCATGCCATCTCAGGTCCAAGGCTGGCAGCCGTCAAGTTGGCAACATCAGGGCTTTGGTCCAGTTGTCTGCCTCCGCCACCGGCAGGTAATCTTGTCAGTTCGACTTGCCCTCTCGGTCG
Organism: Phialophora tarda; assembly: GCA_016109495.1. NCBI lineage: Eukaryota > Fungi > Ascomycota > Eurotiomycetes > Chaetothyriales > Herpotrichiellaceae > Phialophora > Phialophora tarda. Next base: position 1,534,718 of record JADWPL010000001.1, on the reverse strand, counting down.
CATGTCATCAGAGGCCACCATTCCATAGCATGAGACAGTCCCGACGCAAGGGGAAAGCAACCGTGATGCTGAAGAATTCGGCTTGGCGGAGGTACAAAGGTTCTGCCGTCGCCATCTTACAGCCCGTGGCTTGTCGCTAGCCACGAGGGGGAACCGAGATGGCAATTGATGACTTGCATACTCCATACTAGGTAGATTCCAAACATCCTGCGTCTCGAAGAATAACCTCAAAGGGCAATCCTGGGTATTCCGAGAACAGTCCGAACTATTCCGCACACATTGCTTGCTCAGCTGAATTCTTGTGTCAAAGCTTTCAACCTGCCGTTTGACAGATCCCGGACAATGTAATGTGCAGTCGTTCCTCTATGCCCTACTCGTTCTCCACGATCAAGCCACCGTAGCCGAGAACGGTCGTCTTCGAGAGACCCGCGGTCTAAACCAATTACGAGAGCACGGAGCGAGCGCTACTACGCTGCAACATCTGGGCTCTCTGGGGTAACGGCCGTGCCCGAGAGACGAGTTTCTGGAAGTCACGCAGAGGAAGGAATAGCCGCAGAGGGACACAGGGAAAATCTTTGATCCGGAGCTGGCCGCGTTATTTCGAAGCGCCCTATCGTAGCGAGGCCCGGAATGCATAGTGTAGTCAATGGCGCAAGCTCCAGCTTCATATTGGACTCGTGCTTCCGACCTTTCAGGGGTTCGATTGGACTGTCCTAGAACCTTGCCGTCATAGCGCCATTGGCGTTTTGCTTTGCTCAGCTACTGGACATGGAACCTGCAGTGGAACGTGGTTTTCAGGGCGTTGATCTGCCTCGGAAGCTCCCCAATTGACCATTCCCAAAAGCAAGGCGTAGAACCGAATCCTCACTGTTCCGGTACGTATGAGGTTGTCCTCTCGTACGAGTACTGCCCACAGCCTGCAAGTAGCGAGAGGTCTTGGTGCTTGTGAGCACCCAAGCGCATCCTGGGAGCGTCGAACTACGTACAATGTCCTCAGTACCTCGTACTCTACAAAGTACTGAAATAATGCTCAAAGACAGGAGGAAATGAAGCCAGCAATGCCAGGTGGGGTAGACCCTCCGATAGCTGAGACACCAATGGTATCGCGCGACAAAAGTTAACAAGTCGAGGGGTCATCCTCATTTAGAAAATCGAGCCATCTTCAAACGGCCATCCCCACAAAAGGTCCTGCCCTGCTCGTCAGGCTTTCCCTTATCCGAATATCAGGAGACGCCGGGCACGGGTGGGCAGCATCAGGCTGGGAATGCAAAGGGTCAATCGATCAGCAGGTCCAGAAGCATTTGACTCTCCCACCTTGCCTGAATTAACCGGTCAACAAACGTCAACTTCAAGCGGATTGGGTCGCACGGAGCGTGGAAGGCAGCGATTCGTTGACGGGATTGACGATGGAAGGGTGTGAAGACGCGCCCATCGCGAGGAGAGGAGGGCGCAGGCGTCCAGCCTGCAGCATCGAGGCAAGTCTGGGGGCGGTGGAAAGACGGCCACGGTGCGCAGGAAGGAGGCAGGGACGGCATGATTGGCCCACAAAGCGCTCGTTGCTTGACCCTGAAGAGATTAGCGGACAATCGGGTTGGGCCTGTGTCAAAGACTGGGATGGGCCCAAAACAGGGCCAGTGTGCTCAAAAATACCGTGGTGGGCGCTCATCGTCAGACGCTTTCAGAACGCACGCCGTTCTCAGAACTGCGCGACCCAGCCGAGTTGTGGAGTTCGCCACTGGCAAATTGCATGGTTGGCTGCGGAAGCCTGCATCCTAGTCGGAACGCACTGACGGGCTGGCAGCAAATCAGCGCAGCGAGGCGGCGCAAAGAAGCGGGCCCTGTGCCATTATCCAAGTAAAGACTCGCCCGTCCGCTCGCTCTGCCTTCTTGCCTTTTGCCATCCTCCCACCGCCAGTCCGCGAGCTACATACCTACATCACCATCCCACCGCTGCTTTCATCCCATCTCACATACACTGCGCTACTAGCTGCCTGCCACCTTCCATCAGCCTCTTCCTTTCATATCCATATCAACCAGTGCTCCCCATTGACGCCCGTTTACATTCCTCCCAAACAAGACTTTCTCAGCTTAGACCAATTGCGCCTATCCACGAGCCTCTTTGTTGTCAGCTGACGACGCCTACCCGTCATTATTTGCCACTGTTGATTAGCTGGCATCTGCGAACATTCAACAACATCCTTCCGCAGCATCGCAATAACCCTGCCTAGACTATTCAACTTCCGGCCTTTCTCCTACATCGGACTCAAGTTGCACCATGTCGACCTATTTCTACCAACAACGCCATGCCCAAAACCCGCAACCCATGCCACAATCTCATAGCCACCATGGCCGCTCTCGAAGGGCACCCCGGTTATCGGCGGCCCAGAACTCTCATCGCCAGTTCCGTGCTCCCAAACTTGTGAAAGAGATTGTTATTGCCGAGCCGCCCAGTGTGCTCGCATATCGGGCAAGGTTCGAGGCTGGCCGTTCGTTCGACCTGGACGACGACCTCGAGTTCTGTCCAAACCTCTTGACATTTGATGAGGTTTGTGGCGAGCCTCTCTCCACAACATCATCTCTTACTGACTTCTTCGGAAAGCGTCAGTCTGTCACGTCAGGGTCGTCGGATCGCTCCTCTCTCTCGAGTGGCTCGCCCGACTCCTCTCCTCTTCAGACTCAAATACAGCCCCAAATCACCCCGGCTTTGTCCCTATCCTCTGCCGCAGCGTCTCTTTACATGTCTCCTCCGGCGTACACGAGCAGCAACAGCCTCAAGATCCACCAGCCCTCGGCGCTTCGGTCCCGCAACAACGCCATCCCCATTGTTAATCCTTCCACTGGCAACCGCATTGCAAGCCCGCCATCATCGATCTCGCCAGGTATGATGCAACAAACAACTGCCGCTCGCCGGTGGTAAGGGACCTCCGCCTCAGGGGTGCTCTCCCCTCCGTGCCTGTTGTCGTTGTGTCGCTGTATTCGTTCTGGCTGAAGTTATGATGTGTCGCTTGCCTTGTCCTCCCGGTGGTCGAGATCTTCTCCAACTCAAATCATCTCTCATCTGTACATATGTATCTCACGACCACGGAAAAATGTTTCATTTATCGAGCGAAAGGCATAGCGATTCTGACGAAGTTGACATCATGATACCGGCCGTTTGTGTGGAAGATAGGGTCAAGGAGTATGGTGGCACACGGCGATCCAAAAAGACAATCTGGTTTTAGCATGGAGTTTTGAGCATACCCGGGGTCAAGAAATTATGATAGACGACGATCATCATCACACTGGCGGGGTTATTTTATATGCGATTTTGGGAGTTGTTGCACAGTCTTCAACTGGTCGGGAATGACGGACGAGAAATACAACGATACCAGATGGGTCGATGCGGGGTTTATTTGTTGGTTATGTCGAGTTCCCAAGAATGGAACACAGTGCACACATCTCACGGGTTTGACGGCTGGCTTAAAATGATGTCGGACTTCTATGGGCCATTTATATTGTCCGGCAAAACGGCAGGTAGCTTACCGCCGCTATGAGATGTATTTCTAGCTGATAGAAAGCTGAACTATACGCGTTATCACTATTCTTCAACTCCGCAGAGTTCCATCGCCGATTCTCTGAGTAAGGAATTATCAGCACTGCCGACGTCGCCGATTCGATGTCTTGTCCGCCGTACCTGCACTGAACCAGGACAAGCACGGCACGGCCTCCTATGTCGGCGATTCAGCTCTGCAAGGTACCAGACGTATGTTGACTCATCACTTGATCGAATCGACGCCGACTCGAGTGGCGGTGCTGAACCGTCCGACCAATCATCCATGCATGTTCCGCCAGCGACGTCGCGGCCGCACACTGTAGTGGGGGAGTCGTGGCTGTGCCAGGGAATATCGAGCAGAGTGGCTACCGCTTCGCCTCACGGTTTGCGTCTTGCGATAGAATACTCGGGAGGTACGGGAGGGGCCGTGGGGATGGCAGCTCTGCGGTGAATACTGTACCTATCATCAAGTAGAACAAGCACAAGTGATATCAGATGCACGAAGTTGGTGAAGTGAGGTGGCCTAAGCTTGGTAGAAAGCGCGGCACCGAAGTTCATCTTGGCAGCGCTCATCCCCAAATTGAAACCTGAAGTCTGAAGTCAACCGTCGCTCTCATAACACAGACACACTGCGTTGACCTACCTCTTTGAAACAATTCCAACAATCGACTGACCATGGGGTTGTTTTCACGGAATGTGCTGCTGGTCCTCCTCCTAGGCCTGGTGCTTTTCACCTTGGAGGCGCACGCTTTTGGTGCTGGCAGTAAGTGCACCAGGAATGGAGTCTTTTTCCGACCCTGACCCTTTCGTGTAGACATTGCCTCGATCTCTGCGGTAGAGGGCAAGAACTGGCGTCACGGCGATATCGAAGACGTTCTGAAAACTGTGTCTTGTATCCGCCACCACAAATGGAACTCCATGATGATCAAGAGGGTCTACTTCGGGTGTGTTTGGTCTTGTCTTCATGCCAGCCGAGAATCCCACATCTAATGGACTGGTGTACCTAGGAACTGGCTACGGGACTACAGTCAGGCCATGGATACTGGCGCCCTGAAGAAGGCCCAACCCGAGACTATTCGAATTCTTGTCTGGCTACTTTCATTCCTCGGATTTGGCTATGCCACCGCGGAATTTGAGGTCACTTCGGAACGCCTTGGTGTCTATCGGCCAGAGGAACACATTGAGTGAGGATTTCCAACCCGAGTGCGATGGCTTTGGCTGACAGGGGTTTCAGCAATCCCAAAGACTACAACGATAATGAAGACGCTCGCAAGTTTGACGCCCGTCTACGTGGTCCGGTACGTGATGTTGAGCTGCAAATCGACATGGAGACGGGTATGAAAAACTATATCGCCAACGGGAAGGGTGACTGGGCCACCAGCGCAGCGTTTGTCAAGTACAGCTTTGAGCGCAGTATCCACCATGGTCGTCTTTACACGAATGGTCATGGGTTCTTCAAGGGCAAGGACGAGGATCTTGCGGAGGCCTTGCGTTGTCTGGGCCAAGGGCTGCATACACTCGAAGATTTCGGCGCACACACCAATTATGTCGAGCTCTCCCTTCGGGAGTTGGGGCACCACAACGTGTTTCCTCACGTAGGAACAGCCACCGCAATCAACCTCCGTGGGAAGCACGTATTTCCTCTCGTCACGGGTACATTCGGCATGGTAGACTTCTATCACTCCGTTCTAGGAGAGGCTACCGACCACTTCACGCAGAGCGAGGTCAACGAGATGGATAATGCGCTCGGTACAGCTCAGCAAGCAGCACAGTCATCAAACCCGCTAATGAGCTTGGTCAAGTTATTGTCCAAAGTGCCGGGGACCAAGGGCCTTTGTGACGAAGCGGAACAGCTACAGGCGAGCTCGCAGGCCCAAGCTCGTGCCAACGAGCAGCAGGGTCATGGAGCGCAGGGGGGCTTTCGCGGCGTGGATGACTATGGAGGGTCATCGCGGGGCATCGACGATTGGGAAAGCACTCGAGCATCGCATGCAGGCTTCGCCGGGCAATCACAGGGCTATGACACATCGAACAATTGGAACCAAGGCTACCAGCAACCAGGTTGGGAGCAGAACCCTCCGCAGCACCAACATCAACAGCAGCAGTGGCATGATCAGGGCGCATCCCACAACTTCAACAACCCGCCACCGCCGCATCAGACGCAGTGGCAAGATCCAAACGTGGGACACAACTATAACTCGCAAGATCAGTACTCTGGTGCACACCACAATTGGCAGCAGCAGCCACCGGGCGATCAATGGACGCAGCAAACACAACATGCTCCTGCTCCTGCCCCACAGCCTCAGCATAGCGTCCCGGGACAGGCCTCGCAATCACAAGCTGCAGCACCTGCCGGCCTCCCGGGTATGCCAAACTTCGATCCAGCCAAGACTGTCGCCCAGATCTATCCCATCCTTGCATTCCGCGACAAGGTCGTCCGAACGGTGAGTTTTTCAGCACCCACCAAATTGCTGTCCTTGGTTTGGACTTGGTTCTAAACCGAACATTACTTTGTCAAGAGCTGAACTGACTCTGTGGTACCAATAGATTAGCAGCATCATTGAAAAGATCCCTGGCCTTGAGGCCCTCGTCGACCGTATCACTGAGACGCTGACAGTCTTCGTACTGTCACTTCTGGCGCCTTTTGTGAGGCCTGTCCTCGATGCCATCTCGAAGACACTCCAGTCAGGAAGTACGGAAGTTTTGGATTCGTCCGCGAAGCATCAATTTGAGGTTTGGACGAACGCTCACTCCAGTGACCCAACACACTCGATGCTGAGCAAGGATCACTTCAGCAACATCCTCAACGAGCCCGCTGGGAATGTTGCTGCAGAGATATTGAAATTCATTGCTCCCCGGGTGTTATATGCTTGGGAGCACCCCGATGTGCCAGTGCAACAGGTAATGCACGACGTCGAAAGCATTTTCCATCATCCGGCAATCAGGAACGAGGGAAATGAGTGCCATCGCAACATGTTCACGGCGGTGAAAAACTGGGCCAATGGGCTACCAGATCATGGTCGTGGCCTTGAGGCTGTATTGAGCTCCGATGCTGTCCGGGCGGGCAAAAATCACAAAGGAGGCGTCAACGAGCATGTGCACAAGCCGCCGCCCAGTGTCAATCAATCCCATAGTACCGGCGGGTTGGGCGGCCTCGCCAGCTTCATCCCGGGCCAGCAGCAACACGGCTCTGGAGGGCACCAAAGCAGCGGTGGAGGCTTTGGGGGTTTGGCAAATCTCATCCCCGGGCAGCACCAGGGCGGAGGCCACGGTAACAATCCATTGGGTATGGTTGGAGACCTCGTCGGCAACTTCACGGGGCAGCATAAACCGGCACAACAACACCATGGCGGTGGTGGCGGTGGTGGCGGTGGTGGCGGCCTCAACAGCATGCTAGGTCTGGCCGACAAGCTACCCATCCCGGGGGTTCATGGCGTGGCCGGCAAGCTGAACAAGTACTCGAAATTCATGGGCGGGTTCCCGGGCGGTGGCGCACGCGGGCTCGACGAAAACGACACCGGTCCAGGTGGTCTTGACGTGCCTGTCGGCGGGTCCAACGAGCTTCATGAGGCTGCCGCGCATGCCGACCGCTACGGCTCGGACTTGAGATCCCCAAGTCCTATGCCCATGCAGGCACCGCCAGGATATGAACAGTATGGCGGGCAGGAACCCGGAAGCTACAACTATGGCCAAGGTCAGGAAGGACAGCAATACCAGTATCAGACAACGTACGAGGACCAATACCCCAGCCAGGGACAGTATGGGGCGAGTGGCGGTGGCGGGCAAAGCGCAAGCTACTATGGAGGAGGGCGTTGACACGAGGGACTAGGAATAGAACTGTCGTCGCGAAAGTGATGAACTCGGGCGTAGCAAATGAAATAAATTCCTCCAGAAATGTCGAGGCACCAATGAGCAATACTGTACGTACCTCCACCATCTCTTCGCGAGAATTTGCTTTCAAATCACACGAATCCGTCCCTCGAAGCATTGCACCGTGTCACAACTTGGACTTCCCAAACACACCGCCGCGACCCTGGCCCCCGGCGAACCTGGCCGCCCCAGCTATGCCCTCCCGCTCCACGACGCCGACGCCCGCATCGTACTCCCTGCGCATGGCATCCTCGAACCCGGAGGCCTCGTACGCAGCATAGTAGCACGACGCCCGATCGGCGAGCATACACGCGTTCGGGAACTCGACGAGCTGCTCGGCGATGCGGGTGGCCTCGTCGAGCGCCTTGCCGCGCGGGACCACGCGGTTCGCCAGCCCCATGGCCAGGGCCTCGGCGGCTGAGACGCCCCTGCCGGTGAGGATCATGTCCAGCGCGCGCCCGAGCCCGACGACGGCCTGCAGCCGCACGGTGCCGCCGTCGATCAGCGGCACGCCCCACCGCCGACAGTACACGCCCATGGTGGCGTCCTCTTCCACGACGCGCATGTCGGCCAGGAGACTGAGTTCGAGGCCGCCCGCGACGGCGTGGCCCGCCACCGCGGCGATGACGGGCTTGGTCACCTGCAGCCGCGACGGGCCCATCGGGCCCAAGTTGCGGCCCTGCACGGGTTCGAGGTGGCTTGCGTTTGCGTCCTTGTCCTTGGGGCTGCGGCGCTCATGGTCATGCCGATGTTGTTGGTTCGCGGCGGTGAGGTCGATCAGGTCGGCGCCGGAGCAGAATGTGCCGCCCGAACCGGTCAGGATGGCGACTTTCTGCGTGGTGTCGGCTTCGAAGGTTAGGAAGGCGGCGTACAGTGCGCGGGCGGTGGCCGGGTTGACGGCGTTGCGGCGGTGGGGTCGCGTGATGGTGATGGTGGTGATGCCCTTGGGCGTGGTGGTTACGTTGATTAATTGGCTGTCCATGGCAGATGGAACAGATAATTACGGAGTATATGGTGGAAATGGACGAGACGAGAGGGGACAAGTCGGTCGACGTTCGGGTTGGCCCGGCTCCGGCCCGGTTGTGGCTTCGATTTCGATTTCGCCTTTAGCTTCAGCTCCAGTGAGATGGTCGCGGCAATCTACTCTGCCATGGTATCTCGTAGCTTTAGGTAGATAGGCCGTATGTCTGGACTGTTTAGTAACAGCACGAGTAGAAGTCTATATCGGGCCTCGGCCTTGCGGGGTCCACCGAGGTTCACGAGGCTGCGACTCAGGAGCCAAAACACTCACTCTTACTGAGTACCAGGTAGTACACTAAGCACACCAAGTAGTTAAAGGAAGGAGGATCTGGTCAGGTCGAGATTCGTTTTATCTCTGAGACTATGGGCGAAGAGAGTATCGAAACGCCAATCGTTAATCAGACGATTGAATATTGATGCTCTCGATTCGCAACCTGGCAGCTTCGTCCGCAGTACAGTCCACCAGAACATCTAGATAATGCGGATGCGCTTCTCCTGCCAGTGTCCAAGACTGTTTCTTCGACACACTAATATCGGCGACAGTATTGCAGGTTGGATGGCCCAGCCATGTGTTCCAACACGGGGACGTTCGGATGGATATAGTCATCCACCATTGCCTGGCTTTGTTCCTCGATACTGCCGTTAAGAGAGTTATCTCGCTCCGATTTCTGCGGGAATGCTTTGCAAATCTCTGCGAGCTAGCTGGCAAGGATTCTTGGTGATCAGGGTTGGTATCCCATCTCGGAGCAGACGCTCAGCGATGGTCTCCTGGTCCTAGGCGTAGGATGATGCTTCGTCCAGCTGACATGCTTCGATTTTCTCGATGTAAGGGCTCGCAGCTAGCTAATTAATGTTGCCGGGGAATCTTTAGGATGAATGCAACAGTGCACGTACATGACTTACCGTCACCATGAGGACACCCGAGGCAATTGTCAGACCATCAGAACGCGTAGTGTGACAGTAATGAAAACTGCAGACGAACTTGAGTGTAGAGTAGAGTTGGAGTGTGCGGCAAGTTTCTTCAGGCCTGCACCAAGAGGTTCCCCTCAGCCTTGCAGTGAAGCCCGAGCCGCAAGACTCAAGCTTTGCTCGCATCGTTGTTTTCCCGCCCAGATGGCGTACGTAATTTATTAATAACTCCTGTCCTGCATATCGAGATTTGACGGGTTGGCATGGTGTTTCAAGTCATTCTTCGATCGTTTGGCAACGTTTCCAAGAATATGCAGAGCCTCTCGCTACTCGTAGTCGCTCGCTGATAACAATCTGACACCAGTCGATCCATGCTTGCTGCGCCACGCGTGCAACAGGTCCCCAGGCACGAAACAAGGTGGCGGCACAGATGGACCGTGAGATTGCCATGTCCCAGGCGGAAGAGGGCGAGCGCCAAACGCCTCGCCTAAACTGCAGTTAGTCTAGGCGATGCGCCCACCGAGCGCCAGTGCTCGATCTGCAGGCTCGGCGCCCGAAAGCATTGGCTGTCAATGCTCCCGGTGCGCCAAACCGCGACGCCACGACGTCACTGGCGCGTTTGGCCAACCGACACGAGATCTCACATCTTGTTTCCCGATCACCAACCGATGCGTGTTCCATGCTGGCGATGCTATGACCGAATCACAAACTCCACGTCTTTATCCAACTTTCATCTTGCTTGCTTTGTGCTGATCTTTCTCCCTTGTCCATCCCTTACAAACCACCTCCCTTCACTTCCTGCCCTCGCTTTGTCCATTCACTTATTTCGAGCCCTGAAAGGAGCATTGCCCTTTGAGACAATCACGACAGATCTACTCCCGCCGTATAGTGTCACTGGCACTAGTGCCATTCTTCGATATCACAAACTGCTCCTACCACGCAGGTCGTCCCAGAAGACTAGCGATGCTTCTGCAAATCCTCAATCACGGACCCTAACGCAATAGTACCCCTCTCCCCCTTGGGAGGCCCTCACACAACACAATGTCGACCGTGGTCAACGACACACTCAACCTCGGCGGCAATCAGACCGCAGCAGAACAGAAAAATGGCCAAAGTGCCGGGCAATTCGCTGCCTCCTTCGTCACTGCCATAGCGATCTTTGCCATCCAAGTCGTCATTTTCCTGCTCATCAAAGACCGCTTTGCACGAATATACCAGCCGAGAACGTATCTGGTACCAGAAAAAGAACGCACAAAACCTTCACCAGCAGGATGGTGGAAATGGATCAAGCCTGTCATAAGCACTTCCAACTCCGACTTCGTCCAGAAGTGTGGTCTGGACGCCTACTTCTTCCTGAGATATCTCCGCACCTTGCTCAAGATATTCGTCCCAGCGGCCTTGGTTATCTTGCCAATCCTAATTCCCCTCAACATGGTCGACGGTCGGGGCGCTCGATTCGCCCTGGGCAGAAATGAAAACGCCAGCAATGTCACCGGCCTCGATCAGCTTGCTTGGGGCAATGTCGCTCCCGACCACACCGGACGGTATTGGGCCCACTGGCTCCTGGCGCTCTCTCTCATCATCTGGATCTGCTACGTCTCATTTGACGAATTGCGGAACTACATTCGTATGCGACAAGCTTATCTGACTTCTCCTCAGCACCGCTTGCGTGCTTCTGCCACCACCGTCTTGGTCAGCTCCATACCTCAGAAGTGGTGCAATGTGGAAGCCCTCGATGGTCTTTACGACGTATTCCCGGGTGGCCTCAGGAATATCTGGATCAACCGAAACTTCGATGCGCTAAGCGACAAGATTAAACGTCGGGACAAGCTCGCTGCAACGCTCGAGAAGGCTGAAACCGAACTCATCAAGAAATGCTTCAAGAAACACGAGAAAAACATTGCCAAAGCCGACAAGGAGGCCGGCAAGAAATTGACCAAAGACGAGAAGAAGTTACGTGCCACGATTAGGGATGAGGCAGGTGACCGGGCTGCCCATGGTCATGGTACCACCACAGGAAACCCTCACCAAGTTCAGCATAATCTGCATGAGGTTGTCCAAGGTCACAATGACGCCTCGTCCTCATCCGCTTCCGATTCAGATGATGAAGAGGAGGTTCAGGGTCCTCAACGCGACAGGTTCAACATCCCGATCATTGGCGGTGGCATCTCTGCCGTCTCTCACCGTCTAGACAAGGTTGGCAAAGGTATTCTTGGTGGCATTCGCGGTGTCAATAAGGGAGTCAATGATACCATCGACACCACAAACGGATTCGTTGCGCCTGACGCTCAGCGAAAGGAAACGGGTCGGAGTTCCCATGAAGATCAAGAGGAGCAAGCCGAGGGCCCCAGCCCAGTTACACCTAAGCGGAACGAGAAGGTCTTCGGTGAGAAGCGTACCACAGGACACGGCAAAGATGCGAGTGCGAAGAACCAGGACTCAGCCCCCAATCTTGGGCGATCGTTCGAGAAGTCCCCACGGTCAAGACCGCAGAGTCCCATCTCCCAAGGTAGTACAATGGGAGGGGAGAAGGTTCGGTCCAAAAAGCAACTGACGAAATTCGAAAAGTTCAAGAAGCTCATTGGTTTGGGCCCGGACGAGAGGGAGCGTGTCGATTATCCTGATGCCTTCGAATGGAACTTCGAACATGACCCGGACGATGCGGTGTGGCGACGCTACTTGACCGACAAGGACCGTGAAACCACAAGGCTTCCAATTTTCGGCTGGCAGTGGATGCCCTCTCTCCCTCTGATGGGCCAAAAGGTCGACACAATTCGATACTGCCGCAAAGAGGTCGCCAGACTGAACATGGAGATCGAAGACGACCAGGCACATCCCGAGCGATTTCCTTTGATGAATTCCGCATTCGTCCAATTCAATCATCAGGTCGCTGCGCACATGGCTTGTCAGACTGTCAGTCACCATCTCCCCAAGCAGATGGCTCCTCGTCTGGTCGAAATCGATCCTAACGACGTTATATGGGACAACATGTCAATCCCCTGGTGGCAGGCATACGTTCGGACTGGCGCTGTCATTGTCATTGTTGTCGGGATGATCATCCTATGGGCTATTCCCGTCGCCTTTACATCGGCACTCTCCCAGCTGGAAACCGCCGCCAAAACCTGGCCTTGGCTTCATTGGGTGCTCAAAATCCCCGCTTGGATTCGAAGTATTCTGCAGGGTGTCTTGCCAGCGGCCTTGCTCGGTCTTCTCCTGTTCCTCTTACCTCTGATTCTCCGGTTCCTGGTTCGGTTACAGGGGACGCCGTCCGGCATGCTCGTCGAGATATCGGTTCAGCGCTATTACTTCTGCTTCCTGTTCGTCCAGTTGTTCTTGGTCGTATCTATTGCATCGGCCTTGACTCAATTCTTCGCGCTCTTTACGAGTGTGGACGGCTTCACGAACATCCCGAGCTTACTGGGCAACAACATTCCAAAAGCCAGCAACTACTTCTTCTCCTACATGCTGCTGCAAGCACTGTCGGTGAGTGCAGGAGCCCTGCTCCAAGTTGGGTCACTCATTGGCTGGTTCATCCTCGCGCCGTTCTTCGACAGTACTGCGCGGGCAAAGTTCAGGAGACAAACTCAGTTGTCCAATATTAAATGGGGCACCTTCTTTCCAGTGTATACCAACCTGGCGTGCATTGGTTTGATCTATTCCGTCATCTCGCCACTGATCTTGGTCTTCAACATCATCACCTTCACATTATTCTGGTTCGTCTACCGATTCAACACCCTGTACGTCACTCGCTTCACTCGCGATACAGGAGGTCTCCTATACCCCAATGCCATCAACTTCACATTTGTTGGCGTCTACGTGATGGAAATAGCCCTGATAGGCATGTTCTTCCTTGTCCGAGATGAGCACGGCAAAGTGGCTTGCTCAGGCCAGGCGATCGGTATGATTGTGATTTTGATTCTCACCGCCGGATACCAGATGCTGTTGAACAACGCGTTTAGCCCCTTGTTCAGATATCTGCCCATCACCCTCGAAGACGATGCCGTGCGGAGAGACGAAGAGTTTGCTCGGGCAATGCGGGAGAAGCATGGCCTTATCGACAACGAGAACGAAGGCGAGGATCTTGAGGATCAGCTGGAGCGTAACGAGCGACAGTCGATGGAAGAAGACCGCGAACAGCAAGACATGGAGCTCAGAGAGATCGAGCAAGACAAGCAGGACAGACTGCGGAGACAGCAGTCTCAGAGGTTGCCTGACCTCGAGCCTTACGAGTTCCAGAACCCAGAGATCGCAATGAACCTGGACAAGGATAGCAAGGGCGTCCGAATGATGAAAGCGGCAGCTCACAAGACCGCTGGCACAACCAAAGGGTTGGTGCCCCGCGGGCTCTCGCAAAGAGAAAAGCGCCAATCGTGGGCAGATCGAAACAATGCCAGGAACCGAAGAGCGTCGAATTTCGGGGAATGGGAAAGTCCGTCACAGAGCCGAAGTCGCGTACATTCGGAAGTTCGGGGCCAGAAGAACCACATACCACAGCCCATGGAAGTCCTCGACAAGCTCAACAACTTCAATCCGTTGACTGGCAACGAGAAGGACGTGGAGGCTCAACGTGCTGCTCGAAGCGAACTCGCCGACGCACTGTTTGGTGGAGTCAACGACGAACTAGAAGACTTGACCCCTGAGGAGCGTGACAAGTTGGTGCAGAGGGCCTTCCAGCACAGTGCGCTCCGAGCGCGGCGACCTGTCATCTGGATCCCGCGCGATGAACTCGGCGTTAGTGACGACGAGGTGCACCGCCTGGGCCGTTTCAGCAGCCATCTCTGGGTCAGCAATGTTCGACAGGGACTCGACTCTAAGGGTCGGTGTGTCTACAGTGGTGCGCCACCTGATTTCAGCGAAGTCGATGTGATCCAGCTATAAGTAGTTGCGATGACGAAAAGATGGATGATGTGGTTGTTATTATTCCATTAGCGCGGCGTTATGGCGACGTCAATTACAAAGGCATATTGTGTTAGCATGATTGATGCCGGAGAAGGTGCTGAAGACCCAAAGCCCTCCTGCTACGATTTGACGTATATACTCTCGGACGAAACGGACGATGCCTTGTACTACTAGTGGACGCGAAAAGGAACGGAGGCCTTTACACTCCTAAGGTCGAGCTTCTGATAATGAAGAACAAAAGTGCTGGTCTTACCCAGGCAGGTAATTAGGCGGTGCATTTCCGATCTTCTCAAACTCGCGTACACGGGCTTCGTAGTCCTTTTTCCTACGCATGATCTCGATACCCTGCAGCCTTCAACGTCTTTGCGTCAGCCCACGCCGGATACGAGTAATGAGTACAGTTCTTTCATAGCTGACGCCGTTGAAGCAAGACATAACGAACACCTTCAGCTGGTAACATTAATGGTCGAGAATAATCGGATCGACGTTGAAAGCCTCCAACTGTCTACACTGGTATGCTCATTTGAGACATACAGCCTAGTTGTTCTGAACGGATAGTTCCATTCAGACACCATCCTGCCAAGGTCGGCGAGCTTGCTGAGACGTTTCAAGGACAATCAATGTCAAGGCAGGCACGCAGGGTAGGATTCACACATTCGCGCGCGATCCTGATTGTTGCTTTACAAAACGACAGAGGGACAGACAAACGATGACGATCTGCGAATGCTGCTGGCAAAGCAAATATAATCGAGAAACATCTGTGAGATGGCCATCATCACTCTCGTTTGACCTTTATCGTCATACAATCAGCATCCTGTGAGGTTTTCGGTGGGCCTGTCGCGTTAATGGTTCTCTCTGTGATTCTGGACATCACTCGGACCTGTCACTACGAGACAGACCAGTCACTCTCAGAAGTTGAGGAGACCTGGTCGGCTGATCGACTCCGTGACATGAAATGGAGTATATGCCGCGAAGTGAAGTGGCCGTGAGGTGAAGGGGCCGTGCTGTCGTTGTGCGTGACAGTCCAGTGACACGCGAACCGTCACCTGGCTGCTGCCTCTCCTCCAGAGTGATCGCTCGGCGCTGCTATGGTATATAAAGGTCTCGCGGTACACTATTGAGCTTGCTATCTGGCACCTTCAACATCACCTACCTCTCACTTTGGGTGACTGCGCAGCACCATCCTCCAAGTCTCTCCGATCGTTGTCTCTCTTCATCATCAATCTGAGCCACCTCGACCGACCGAGAGAATGGCGGCGTTACAACAATGGCTTCACTGGAGAAACACCACGGTGGAAGAATGGGGGAGCATGACGGCGGGAGGTTGGTTCGAGAAATCAGACGAGTTTCCAGACGCCATCCCTGCGTATCTGTGGTACCAAAAGCCACCACCTGCGGCCGGCCAAATTGCTCCATTTCATGAGACGCCGTTGGGGAAGCTGCCCAAAGAGATCCGCGAAAAGATCTGGGATTACGCCGCCGCCGCGGAACCCAGGATCAGCATCATCGTGCAGAGACGCAACAGCCAAAGGCTCATCAATCCCGGATCCATGTTTCAGGGTATCGTCTGTATCGTCGGTGTCTGCCAGCAGATGAGATCAGAGTTCTCCCACAGCGTCCAGAGGAACGTCACCTTTGTGCAAGAGACGAGCCAACTTCTCGGCCAGGTACTTGCCCTCTTTCTCGGAAACATCCTCCGATGCATCGGTGTCCTGGAGCTGACGGACCGGGGGTACTTGTCCTATTACCGCGAAACCCGCTTTGGCGTGTTACTCTCGCTCCTCTGCGACGATCTGCCGAACCTCATCCGCTTCCAGCTGAATGCCACTGATCACAGGGAGGCACAAAGTGTCCCAACGAGGACACGCCATCTTTTGCGCTTCGGAGCCTTCTTGGTCGCGAGACACCGGAACCTCGATCTGCTCATCTGGCCAGGAGACTCCGGGGAGACGCGTCAGCGAGACGGGAGGAAGATTCTCTGTTACATAGATGTGGCCTCGAGCGGACACTTCGCCGCGAAGCGGTTATTCAGAGCGCCGACACCGAAGTACTGGAGCGAGCGGGACGCGGAGAACGACAAGCTCAGCATGGTTGAGGTGAGTGTAAGTCTTTGCGCGTGCTTGTTCAGCGTTCTAACGGACCGGTTTGCAGGATCGTTTGCTGAACGCCACGATGCTGCGACGGCTTCGCCTCGACGATATCCTTGCCCGTCCAATCGACGACTTCACTATCGATAGAGCGAACAGCGCGTCCTCAGAGATCGACGAGGGGCATGATTATTTCGCTCAGGTCGACAACGACGGTTATTTGACCCAACGTCGGCGTGAGGAATTGGGCAAGCCGTACATCCCCGTTGACGGTCTAATTGACATCTGTGAGAAGAGGATGCGGAGAGCAATCAACAACGGCACTTTCCTGACACGGCCGGCGCGTGCTCGCCCGTTTCGTGGTCGTGGCCAAAGGGGAGGGAGAAGCCGGGGTGGCGCCAGAGTTACCGGACGTGGTGGACATGTAGGCGTTGAGGCCGAAGTCGACGTCTCAGCCGTGCGCCGCGATGAGGCTGGCCATGTAGGGTCTGGTGCCGGTGCTCGAGGCCGAGGTCGCGGTCGCGGTTCCTTTCGTGGCCAGGCAAATCGAGGAAGTCGAGGCAGCCGGGGCTGAGCTTCTGCTCAACACCGCGGCAACCACCGACTCAGCATAGGAGTTCACACACGAAGATAGATTGATATTGAATGAGAAACAGATCGATTTGACTTTCCAAGGACTTCAGGCTTGGTCTATGCTAACAAATCTTACCCTGGACGATTGATGTGTTTAGAAGCACCAAGGGGAGGCAAGAGGAGGCCGCATTGCGCAATCACACTGAGACTGGTATGGCAGGAGACAGTATAACAGGGACCGTGATTGTGTAAGTTGTCTATCAACATCTACTGAACAGAACGAGAGGCGCAGACAGAGTTCGTCGGCGGTCACGTGCTATCACGTGTATTAAACTCAAATAGCTGCGCCAACTTTCACGCTAGCCCAATCTGGTCAGAGCTCTTGGCATGTCTCGCCGCCGCGTTCCCACAATCGCAGCAGAATCCTTCCACAGTTCTTCCTTTATTCCTGCATTGACGGGTCAAGGGCCTCTGTGTTCGGTTCTTCGCAGATCCTCAAACCTATTTCGGTGCCGTTGACCTTGCGCCAACATGGCCGACAACAGTCTCCCTATCGATATTGCGGTGATCCATCTCGCGTCCAATTTGGACACTCAGGGATGAACTGGCCAGATGCTTCGATCTGCTCCACTTCGGCTATCGCTTTCTTCAGATTCATCTCCTCAGCCAGCCACAAGGCAGGGTCCTTTCCCATTGTGGCCGGTATCATTGTCGCTAATGAAGCCTCGTGGCATTTTAACTTTTCACCCGCTTGCACAGGTTTTACAGCCATCGCGCATGCCGGCAAGATGTCGACAACAGGTCTACCAACCAGCGAGCTCGACAAGCTCCACCCATGGCGACAGAGGACGGTCTGGATCTTTATCATAGAAACATGACTTTCCCTGAGACATTCTTGATGGCGGCCGTGCGCTCGCCTTGTACTCGTAGACCTTGCCGTCAGTGCTGGAAACTGCCACAATCATGGACAACTTCATGATTAAGAGCGAACGAGACGTGCATCGGCGAGAGTCGAAGAGGACAGCAGTCCAGATTACCGAGCACCCCGAGTCCGACCATGAAAAGGACGGCAGTACCCACGAGGGCGGCATGGCGCCCCCCAGCAGAATCTCGAGAATGGAACAACTCATGGAACGATTATGGGCCTTTGAGATTTTCGCCCTGGTTATCAGCACCCTCGCCCTGCTTGGCCTGATCATCCTCCTCCGAGTCACGAACGGCCACAAAGTCCCCAACTGGACGATCAGGCCCAAACACACGAAGCCGCTCACCGTCACCATCAACTCGGTGATTTCCATCTTTTCGACTGCTGTCAAGTCGACGGTGCTCATCCCTGTCGCGGCAGCCATGGGGGAGCTGAAATGGATATGGTTCAACTCGGGCCATCGTCTCACGGACATTCAGGTCTTCGAGAGCGCCGCCCGGGGCCCGCTGGGAGCTGCGATCATGCTGTGGAGTTTCCGAGGCCGCAGCCTGGCATGTCTTGGAGCTGTGATCATCTTGGGCTCCCTGGCACTCGACTTTGGCTTCCAGCAGCTGGTCACTTATCCGCTTCGGCCTGTCAACCTTGGGGCGGCCACGATTGCACGGACCAACGAGTATAGTGCTTACCGTCCTGGCTGGATCACTGGTACGCCCTTGGCCGAGCAGCCTATGGTCGCCGCGATCTACACCGGCATGTATGGCGACGGCAAAAGCTTTCCAATCACCCCGGGCTGTCCCTCGGGCAACTGCACCTGGGTGGAGGACTACACGTCGCTCGGACTCTGTTCTCGGTGTTACAGCACGACCGACCAGATCGTCAAGCAGTGCGGAACGTTCAACTATACCAATGTTGACGAGAACGGCGAGACACAGGTTGTAGGCGACCCGATTCCTTATTGCAACTATATCATGCCATCGGGACAGTTCATCCCCGGCGTCAACTTCACCTCGGGGTCGGCGATGACGGTACCCATCTTCGTTGACATCAGCGACACAGCAGCTTCTGACAAGACATACTTCGGCAAGGCGCTCACCGCCCATGTGTCTACGTTGTCTGTGATGCGGGCCGAGTGGCAGAGAGTTGCCGACGATCAAGACAGATACTACGACAAAATTACCGCCGTCAACGCGACCGAATGCGGCATTGACGCCTGCGTGATCAAGTACCGCGCCACGCTGCAGAACTCGAACTTCACCGAGATCACCATCGACTCCTTTGTCAACCAGACGGATCGCCAGGTCTTCTCGGAGGGAGATGCCGGCTACACCATGCCAGCGTACATCCATCCTCCGCAATCATGGACGAATCATTCCAACGCCAACGACAGCAACGTTTATTCCTTCGACGGCATCACCATCCAGGCCCTCCGGTTTCAGTTCGCTGACAATGCGTACCAGCCGCTCTGGGGTGGAAGGTTTGTTGACACAATGACCGGGCAAGCCGTTGTTGACAATGACTTTGTCGCCTATGTCCGTTACCTGGACGAAGCAGGCATGGAGCACATGATGTCTTCGCTGACTTCGAGTATGACGCGCCGCATTCGGACCTCGCCTGGGACCGGCACCAATTCGTACGGGCCCGGGCCGAATGCAATCGGCATCACCACGCAGGATATGCCGCATGTGAATGTCCGCTGGGGCTGGATCGCGCTTCCTGCCGCGATTCTCCTTCTCAGCGCCATCCTGCTGGTCTGTACCATGATCGAGACGAAACGCGAAGGTGCGACAATGTTGTGGAAGGGCAACGCGCTTGCACACTTCTACCATCCTTTAACCAAGGAGGGAAGAAATCGACTGAGAGATGCGCAAAGTGCGAAACATGCCGAAAAGATCGCCCAGGATATGACGGTGAAATGGCAGGAGACCGACGAAGGTGGCCGCTTTGTGCCCTATCACGGCAGTTAAAGTGATCAAAGGAGACATGTATCAATTAGATAGAAGGGCCGGGGCAGGAGAAGAATGTGTCTCCCTGGCTGACGATGCCCTCCACATGAGGGGGACATCGCTGCCTCGCTGCCTCGGTGCGAAGTGCTCTTCTATGCAGGAGTATTCGCTCAAGTAATGCATCGGCGATACCTCAATGCCATGTGGTATTATAGAAAGCTTATGCAAACAGCCATGTGTGCAACAGCAGGTCCAGCCCGACGTTGTGTCGATCATGGCCTCCCTCTCTCGCTCACGTGATGCTACCCGGCGCTGCCCCCCTGTCCTCCGTACTCCTTGAACGTGCATACGGAGTATTCTAACCTCCTCTTGTTCTCCAAATGCATCGCAACACCGCACTCGACGGCAGTGGACGGCACAACTCCGCAGTTTCTCCAACATCAGCATGATTATTGTCGGCGATCAGGGTAAGTAAACGTCGGCAATTCGGTAAAGACGCCAGCATACCATAACACGTCTTGAATCTTGAAACATGGGTATGAATGTTTGCTCATCTTGTGTGAGTTTCCGTTGCTGGTCGTTTCATTTTGCCCAAGGATTGTTGTGAGATCGCTCCGTACTTGACTCTGTTTCTAGACAGCATTCAGGACCTTCAGACCGCACTCGGACAGTATGGGCTCCATCGGCGAAAATACTGGAACAAACGTCCCAGGCGCGGCTGTTGCCAACGGACACGATGGCCATCCGTCCATCACGATTCCCATGCACAACGTGCCGGCGTTCACGCCCAACAAGAAACTGCGCGTCGTGACCATCGGGGCCGGGTACAGCGGCATGATCTTCGCGCACAAGCTCCAGTACACGTACGGGTCCGAGTTCGCGAACCTGGTGGAGCACACCATCTACGAAGCCAAGTCGTCGGCGGGCGGCACGTGGGTGGCCAACACGTACCCGGGCGTGCAGTGCGACGTGCCCAGCCACATCTACGTGTTCCCGTTCGCGCCGCACGCCGAGTGGTCGCACTTCTACTCGACGGGGCCGGAGATCCGGGAGTACTTCCAGCGGACGGTGCGCGAGTGGAAGCTCGACCGCGACGTGCAGTACGACACGACGGTGGAGCGGGCGGAATGGGACGAAGAGCGGGCCCAGTGGCGCCTGGACGTTCGACACGCCGACTCCGGCGCCCGCACCGAATGGGCCGACGTGCTGGTGTCGGCGCGCGGCATCCTCAGCCACTGGCGGTGGCCGGCCATCCCGGGCCTGGACACGTACCGGGGCCACAAGGTGCACAGCGCGGCGTGGGACCACACGTTCGACTACGCGCACAAGCGCATCGGGCTGATCGGCAACGGCAGCAGCGCGATCCAGATCCTGCCGGAGATGGCGCGCCTGGCGGGCACGAGCGTGACGTGCTTCCAGCGCACGCCCACGTGGGTCGTGTGCCGCCACACGCCGGCCAAGCTGGTGGGCAGCGACGACCCCAGCCCCAACCCGGCGTACCGCGACGAGGACAGGGAGCGGTTCCGCCGCGACCCGGCCGCCCTGCGCGACTACCGCCGCCGCATCGTCGGCAACGTCAACCGCGGCTTCCGCATCTTCGAGAAATCGTCCCCCCAGCAGGCCGAGATCCGCGCGTTCGCGACCCGCCAGATGGCCGAGAAGCTGGGCCACGACCCGCGCCTGTGCGCCATGCTGATCCCGGACTTCGAGGTCGGCTGCCGCCGCGTCACCCCCGGCAACGGCTACCTCGAGTCCTTCACCCGCGACAACGTCGCCCTCACGCAGAGCCACATCGACGCCGTCGACGAGCACGGCATCCGCACCCGCGACGGCCAGTACTACGAGCTGGACGTCATCATCTGCGCCACGGGCTTCGACGTGTCCAACGTGCCGCCCTTCCCCATCGTCGGGCGCAACGGGACCGACCTGCGCGACAAGTGGAAACATGAACCGGAGTCATACCTCGTGAGTATTGTTGTCGTCTAAATCATTCCTCGTGCGAAACGGAAACGGGACCTACTCACCTGGCCGGGGCTGCCAGTTACAAGGCTAACTCTTCCGCACTTAGTCCGTAGCCTGTCCCGAAATGCCCAACTTCTTCATGTTCATGGGCCCCAACGCCACCATCGGCCACGGCTCGCTGATCTACAGCCTCGACTGGACGGCCGAGTGGATCGTCCAGTGGTTGAGGAAGATGGCGAGAGAGGGCATCGCTTCCGTCGCCCCCAAGCAGGACGTCGTCGACGAGCTGGTCCGCTACGGCGATGAAGTGATGAAGACCTTGACTTGGACGGGGAATTGTAAGTCGGCCCAGCGAAGCACCCTTGCATTCATAATTCACGTCTCTATCCATCCATTCGTTCACCTGTTCATACCACATACTGGTTTCGGTCCCCGCGCGTGTTGTGCGGAGATTTTTGCACATATAGTTGTTCTTTATTATACCATTTTTCAAATTTTTTTTCTTTATCCCCCATTATTTACTAACGTGGAATCTCTCTCTCCAGGCCGATCATGGTACAAGAACAACCGGATCGACGGGCGCGTGACGGCCACGTTCGCCGGCAGCGCCATGCTGTTCCGCGAAATGGTCGAGACGATCCGGCCCGAGGACTTCGAACTGCGCTATCGCTCGAGGAACCGGTTCCGCTTCATGGGCAACGGCTTCACCACGTTCGAACTGACCGAGGGCGCCGATCTGGCGTGGTACGTCGAGTGAGTGATGCGGAAGTACTTGCGGGTTCGCCACCCACCGATCTGACGTGGTATCAACATCGTTGAGTGACACTTGGGGGCCTTGACGCACGTAGCCGGGGGGCAACCCCCGGGGGTAGGTTGAAGATCAGCACGATATACTACGAGTGAGTGATATAACGCAATATTACCTATACGGAACGGGGAGGTAGAGCGACGACCACGGATTATACAGGTGGGAGCAATGGCGATACGTCTCTCTCGCTGGCACGGGACTTGTGCGTGGTATACAATGATATATATGATATATGTGGTATACATGGTCGGGACGTACAATGCGTCGATACTCCATACAATGCGTCGATACTCCATACGGCGCCATACTATACCCCATGCGGACAGCGGCGTAGTAGGTGGTGGAAGTGTATACTCGTACACGCAGTCAGTACCTACGTATTGCGTCTCTGCGACGTGATGGACACGGCAAGCAAGGGTACCATCCCGTCCCTGGTGTTCGGACTAGTGGGCACGGTGGGTTGGAATGTTAACCAGCCAGGTTTTGAGTGGTGTCTATGCTTCCACGTAGAAGATGAATATCATGATGGACAGTGGAAGTGGAAGTGGAAGTGGACGTGGAATGGACATGGCATACTCCGTACAGCCCTTCCTCATGTCTGCTACTGTAGGCGTTGCTATTCTCCTTCCTTCCTCCCATCCTTCCATCCCAGTTACACCATATCAGCACTGACATTACCTTCTACCTGAGGGATTCATTCTCTGTTGTCCGCATAATGTTGGGCTGTTTCCAAGAATTCGGCTCCCCAAGCACCTCCGAGGATCGCCCTTCCTGCCTGTTTGCCTGCCTTCTACCCAGTCCCGATCCTTCGAGGAGTCTGGCAGTCCCCTGCTTAGAGACGAGAGTTCAATTGCTGAGCGCTTGTTGAGCAGCCACCGCTGTCTAGATTCTGTGGACCGATATCAGCCCTGTCTAGAACCGACGTACAGTGGTTGTCAAGTGCGGCGAAAGCCCAGGGAGGTCGACTGATACCATAGCGGCGCCGATTTCAGGGTCCGCGCTTTCATATGTCTGGGCGTGCCTGGGCGTGCCTGCCTGCCTAGTGACCTCTTCCCGACCTGCCCGACCCGCGTGTCTTCGCATGAGGTCCGGCGGTCAACGTGAAAGAACGGTGCCTGTTCGCGATGTTGGAGTTCCGCGTATGCTTATAAGCCATTACGGTCCAGTGTGTGTCGATTGATGACGGCTGGTCCTCTTGACGTGTCGTAATATGCGACAAAGACGCCTTATTCTGCGTCGCGTTCGCTTCTCCAGTACGAACTTGTTTTGGCTCAATCCCCGACCATGCCTCGGACCCTCTCGATCCTCTGCATCTGCTTTTCCAGCTTGTCCAGCCTCTTGCGCTTCTCCACGTCCCGCTGCTCCAGCACTTTGACCCTCTCTTCCAACTTTGCCCGCGCCTTCCTCTCGTTCGCGACCATCTCATTCGCTTGTCCGAATAGCTGTGCTGTGAGTTCTTCCAACTCGGTCTGCGTCTGCGAGAGGTCCGACTCGGCGCGGAGTCGGAGGGTGCGCTCTTTCTCGAGGGACGACTGTAGAGATACAAGGTTTGCCGTGTTTTCTGTGGCTGATAAACCGGGATCCGAGTGGTTAGACCCACCTCCGATGTGGAAGAAGGGTGTCTTGGGAGGGGAGAGCGTGTTGGAGTTGTAGGCCACGGTGTTCTGAGGGAATGTGCCTGTTGCGGGTGTCAAAGGCGGCTGGCCTGAACTGTTCCCGTCCCTCCTTCGACCAGGTAGGAATGCGCTCAAGCTGGCGAGCCTTGACTGCTGCTGTTGGGCTTGTGGTGGCTGCCCTGACGTGGTAGGAGCTATGGCAGGGCCCGGACCTTCGAGGGATGGTCTGCTCGGCACAGCCGCATGTCCTTGCACTTGTCCTTGCTGTTGTTGAGACCGGCCATACGCATCTCTTAGATGTCTGATCTCGTCCTCGTAGTCGGCAAGCTTGTCCACCGCGGCGGCGGCTTTGGAGTTCAGGAGCCTAACTTGGGCTTCGAGGTCGCGGACGCGGCGTGTTGCTTCGGCCGCTTCGGTAGAAGGATCAGACAGAGGCGCGATGTGGTAGCCGCACTGAGGGCACGAGGGTTCTGCGGGAGACTGGTAGGTGTTCGTAGGGTCTGCAAAGGGAGCGGTCATGCTTCTGCTACTGAGGACCGATGTCGCCATGGCACATGGCTAAACTGTAAGAATAAGTGATTCCGAAGGACAGCCAGGCTGAGTGGAGGGCTGGCCTCATCAGGTTTTCTGGTGATAGGACTATTGATACGGATGGTAAATATAGACGCTCCCAGGCAAACGGTCACCGTGACCGTGACTGGTACTTGGCTGTGTTGGCGGCTGCATGCGTGAGCTGGAGTGAGAGTTGGGACTGCAATCGCAGAGGGAAATTACAGCCACCACCGGAAAACATATCACGAACAAAATAATGGGTTTCGGATATTCATAATCCGAGTTCTGAGTAAAGCGGATGCCATTGCGAAAGATTTGAGATCTGGTTCATCAAGTGTTTCAGCGCCCACGCACTGATGGCGACGCGAGGAATGCAGTCAAATGATCGCCCGGCCCCAATCCCCTGCTACCAAGTCACCGCCAGATCACGTGCTGCAGTTCTGCTCGCGCCCCGGCATGGCGTCGGACGGAGCTTGACCCAAGACTTCCCTGGACAATGCATCATGAGTGCCGGTGCACCGCTTGGATCAGGAACCACTACTCCAATGCGAGACCCAACTTGCGACCGCTGCATGGAGCCTCGTCCCCTGCAGGGTAAAGGCCATCAGCAGGTCCCTGTGAAAGCGAGGCTCCGTGGATGCCAATGAAGTCTATCGGGTAGTATTGGAATTTCGTTGAGGAATGGAGAAGCTTTCTTGAAAACCAAGCTCTTGGATTAAGGGTGTCTGTGCTGGTGCAAAATTTCAAAGGCTCGACCTCGGACTCTTTGGCGCATCTAACCTTGGCCGGAAAGAGGAATTGAATAGGCTCGAATCCGATCCTCGACACAGGAAACGGGCAGCTGGAAGGCTCCGATGGACGATTGAGGCCTGGAAGGATCCGTACATCTGTGGTAACTGAACCATGCCCGTCCCCATCAATTGCCTCTGCCTTCCGATGAAGAAGCTTTCTCTTGCTAAATTCCAACGACTGGTATCTCAAACAATAATCTGAAAAAATAACGCAATAGCCCTCGCATTAGCTTTTAGAAGAAGTAGGGTATCGCGGCGCTTTGAGCATGTTAGCATGTAGCCCACGAAATAGCAAGCAGAAGAGAGAACTTACGCAATAGCCAAGGTAGCCGTAACACCGAGAACCGCTCGGGTCCTTACCTTCTCCCTCTTCAGTTTCTCTTCCAACACCCTTGCTTTCTTTGCGGGCTGCGCGGGAAGCTCGGCATCGATGTCGCTCGGCTCTACTTCTGCTGCTTTGCGCTTCTTGGGAATCTTCGGGGAACTCTCCAGAGTCTTAGCCTCCTCGACCATCTTCCTGGCTGTCTCGAGCACTTTCTCCGTATCTTCGGGTAGAGGGAGCTCCGGTGATCCTGCTGGCATCTCCACCGTGACGTTCGTGTGTGTAATCTGGGCGTTGCCCTCGACCTCGACTGTTTGATCCACCTCAACCTTGACCATGTCCGACTCAGCACTTGTCGTGGGTGGGGACGGTAAAACCGCGCTTTCGGGAGATGCTAGCTTCGAGTCGGTTCCTGCAACGGATACAGATGCACCGTCGTCAAGAACTGACTGCGCAACAGACGCAGCATCATCCAACGCCGATTGAAGTGACGCGCTTGCTGCTTCGGCATGAGCAATATTGGCTTCCTTCTGCGCTTTCGTCTGCCTCTTCCTCGGAGACGCCTTCGCTCTCGCCGGAGTCGCTGCTTTGCTTGGAGACACAGACCTTGTCCCCCTTGACCGAGAACCTTTGGTAGATGCTTTGGTCTTGCTGGGAGGTAGATCTGGAAGATCGAATTTGGGAGGTGCTGCGATTGGCTTCTTGGTGCTTGAAGGTGTTTGAGTGATTTCGGTAGGATCAAGAAGAGCGCGAATCCAGTCAATCAGGCCGTATTCCTCGGCGAGTTCAAGGGCTGCAGTACAAGGTCAGTTCGAAAGGCTCTGTATATCTGCGACGCATCCATACCAAAGTCGGGCGAAATCCAGACATTGCCAGCGACCTCATCCTCGCTTGTCGCGTCGAGGCTTTTCAGATAGTCGCGCTCTTCCTTCTCCTCCGCATGCGTAGCCCAAGGGAATGCGATCTTGAACATGCCAGTCGCGCTCACAAACCCATCTTTACTTCTCCTCTGCGATAACATGTCAGACGTGCCGTTGATTCGTTTGTTGGTTGGTCCCGTACCATGAGGAAATAAGTCTCTGGGTGAGCTTGGTTCGACTGCGACGCGAATATCTCGGACCCCGTCAGGTCTTCGGGAAGAGGAGCTCGCAAATGCGCATATTCAAAGTGGCCGAGATTCTCCGCCTTTGTCGCATTCGACGTCCCGATCTGCCCGGGCTTGACAGATAACTTCGTCTTCCCCAGCCGCCTGCGACCGAGGAGCTCTTCATCTACATGTTCACGTCAGTCTTGACTGCAGTCAATTCTCTCGGCGCGGGACGACTAACGAGCTGGTGCTGTGCCGGGCGCAACAAGAGGGTTGCGCTTGATGGGTAACGAGCGCGCCATGGCCGTTGAAGAGCGTAACGTCTATCGAAGGTAGATTGACGAGGAAGGAAGTCCAGCGCGCCGCAAAGAGAAGGCAAGACGGGTGCGCGGATAAGAGGAAAGGAAGGCGCGACAGCCGGCAGCAGTTCCGGGTCAAGCGGAGTAATTATTATTGAGTGGTAAAGTTCAGATAAGAAGTTGCAAGAAGGATGACCTGTCGCTTCCCAGTGGCAGCTAAGGAACGCGACAACGCACAAGGCGAGAGAGAGAGTCAGGTTACGGAGTAGCGCAATTGGGAATAGAAGAGATCGGTCGGGGGATGAGGTGGAAGGGCTGGTCTCGGAGCTTGAGGGCTGAAGGTTGAGGGGGGCTGGGCTTCCGGGCACCACCTGGGGTAAGCATTGCAGAGCTCTGTCACTGTCACCACTGTCATTGTGTTATGACGACCCTATCAGGGGTTGAAATGCTCCGAATGGCTCGGTGCGCATTTCCGTCTTCAGCTTGACTGTCGGCGACCCTTCGTTGACTGTCACTCTCTCTATCACCGCACCCTGATTCTCTAACAAGCCCAGGTGCACCCGCATTATATATCGCGTTCAACCATGCCGGGGCCCTGCTGTATCAAGGACGCGAGGAAGGATCGTTCCGGCAGCAGACACCTCATAATGCCCACCGCAAATCGCGCCAGTAGTCCCTCGCCGCGTGTCCTCGCTTGAGCTCCTTTTGGGCGCGAAGCTCTTCAGCACGGATATCGCCCACCATTTACTACTTCCCTCCCCCCGGCAATTCAGTGCGCATGACCTCGAGACTACCGCCTGACCCGTGATTCACTCGATCTGGCCTTTATTCTTCATCTGCCCCATCCGATCTTTCAGCTTCGCGTCTTCCGTCTCATCACCGATATCGAGAACCTCGTCACCGCGATACTCCCAAGCTCCAATGTCGCCTGGTCCGTCAGAACCATCTGGTGGTAGCGCCCACAGCGGCACAGGGCTCCGGTAACTCCAGCTTCCTTCAGCGACGTCTGCGTACGACAATGCGTGGAGATAGATTCCCAGCTCATGCGGTCCTGGGTCTGAGTACAAGGGAGTGTCGCATATTGAACACTTTTCCCCCGTCATTTTTTCCCCTTTGCGCTTGTTGTAGTCGGCCACCATTTCGTCGTGCGCCTTGACAAATGCACTATACTCCGCATCCGGGTCATCGCCGTTTGTTGGGGCCAGGGATCCCGCGTGTAAGGTGCCAGTGGGCAGCGGTTTGAAGTATGGGTCGGACTCCGTTGGCCTGAGTGAGTGTGATACCTCACTCAGCTTGGCAGCCGCGGAGACGGTCATCTGCTGCGTCTGGTCTACTAGTTTTGCTAGTTGCTCTTGCTCATACGATAGTGAGCTGGCAACCTCGGTCTTCCCTATGAGCTTCAATTTGGCTACTATCTCCTCATCCTTCTCGCCTGTCGACTCATGTTTCGCAAGGTTGGGGCCAAAGACGGCCCTGTTGCTGTAGATCGGATCATTCGTGATCGGATGCCCGAGGAATTGCAGATGTACCCGGATTTGATGAGTTCGCCCAGTCAAAGGAAGGCAGTGGACGATGCTGTATCCCTCCGTTTCCGTTCCAGGGACTGCCGCTGCAGGCTGTGCCGCTTCGTGTCCGTTCGACTGTGCCATCGTCAAATTTGAGATCGGTGGTTGTTTCGGTCTGTGCGGATAATATGCCAGCCGTCTGAACAGCGTCTTCGCCGATTTCCCGCTTGCCCTTGCACGGTTGAGACCAACAATCGGACTGATTTGTAGGATGGCCTCCTCGCACGTCACAATACCACCGCGCATAGGGTCACCATCCCAGCCCTCTCCGTCCGGGAATCGTCCCTTGACTCTGGCAACGTATTCCTTTCGCATGGTCCGGCCTCGCAATTTCTCACTGATTACCTCCGCCTCCTTGCTCGTCTTCCCGATGAACATGACACCGCTGGTGAGTCGATCCAATCTGTTGCATGGGAGAGGCTTGAAAGAGAAATGCCGCTCAGCCTTCATGATCTCAACGACGGAGTTGTAGTTGTACCGGCCAGCCGGGTGGACAGGCACACCAGCGGGCTTGTCAATGACAATCATCTCATCTGTCTCATGGATGACCCGTATGGGTTGCGCGGTCACTGGGGGCTCATGCCTGTGCAGGGTATGTGAGATGACATCGCCATTTTGAACAATGGTGTGGACATCATTACAGGGCTTGCCATTGATTGAGATCCGGCCCGTCTCTATCGCCTGCTTGTAGTACTCGCGAGTGCGGTCACGAAACTCGGCTGCGAAAATGTCGAGGATTTCGCGCCCACGCCATCGTTGCTTGCAATATGTGTTGTATGTGAAGTGGTATGGAGCGACCCGGCGCAGGCCATTTTCAAGGTAGTACGGCCGAGGCCAAGGGTCGCAGGGCGTGACCGCAACCGCTGGAGGATCTGTGATCGGTTTCCTGTCATCGTAGAATGGAGCAGGCTTGATCTCGGTCATCGTCAGGGCCATGCTAGGGCTCGGATATCGCCCGCGCTTTGCCAAATAGGCAAGAACTCGAGGTGAGGGAGCCAGCGAGGATCAGAGGAGCAGAGGAATTCCTGCTACTGTTGGCCTCGGCGCGACCATGGCAGAATTGCACTGTAGAAAACTGTTAAGTCAGAGCCAGGAAAATATGTTGTGGATCATGCTTGAGGCCGGGGCGCAGCCTCACACAATGCCATTTTTGGATCTTCCGCCTACGAGGCCACTTCTCAACAGCCATGAATGCAGAAAATACTATGTCTACCGGGTCTTCTTGGAGGTCAGGTGTGTAGGAGGAGATGAAAGCATTTCCGACAATGCAACCCTATTAAAAGACGAGAGCAGCGAAGAGGTCATCGTTAGACAAGCTTCCAACTAAGCTACCAGGTAGTCTGAAGGAGGTACTGGGCGATGATGCCCGCGGCGTTGGAACAGAGAATCCGCCTGTGCGTCCCCAAATTGAGCGATCAAATGATCAAGTTGTAGCACGAGAATTGACGGTAGTATCTTCAACTGCATCGATTCTTTTTGGTCTCATGTTGATCATGGCTCCGCGCCCGTTAAGTTCCAGGGTCTCAGGCCATCGCAATGAAGCCAGTCCATATCACCTGCCGTGGACCTTTCCCGCCTAAGATGCTCATCGGCGTTTCTCATGCAAATCATCTCCATCACAGCCGCACCATCACCACCGCCATTCTCCACCCACTCATGACTCAGTGGTGATTTTCGCCTTGGGGTTGGTAACCTTGACACCCAGCGCCTTTGCCTTGGCGACAATTTCAATTCTCTTTCGTGATGAAACGGCAGATGCGATCTCAGCGGCGTAGGTTCGGTTGTGCATCAGGAGGAGTTCGACATCGCGGGTGTTGTGGACGAGGAAGGCCTTGTGGCCGGAGGGCATCATGTGTCTGGTCTTCTTGTTGGAGCCGAACCCAATCTGTAGATTTGACGGTCAGCCTCTGCAAAGTAGTGTCCTTCTGCCCATGCTCGTGTGTCTGCTCTCCCAAAGTGCTCATTCTCCCCAATTCCAAATCCGGCATCATAGCTTTCACGTACCGATGGCATAACCATTTGGCCCTTAAACCGTCTTCGTACTCGGTTGTCGATACCCTTTGGCTTTCTCCATGCTGAGGGAACGCACTTGAATCGGTCGGATTGATGGCGGAACCATGACTGCGCATGTTCGTCAACGTTTACGCACGACTTGTTTCCAGAGGAAACCAACCTTCTTGTGCTTTTTGACAATCGGGACGTGCTTAGATGAGGAAACCATCTTGCCGGATCGTCTGGGGTGGAAATTGGGCGATTCAAAGATTGCAGTAAGTCGACGTTGACCTCTCAAAAGTTCGACTGGATTTCGCAACGCCAAGCCAGATTTCTGTGGGCGGGAAACGCGCCCAACCGAATTTAGCTTAGCGTATCAAAAGAGCCTCGTTCACGTCAAGCTTCAAGGCGCTGGCTGCATCTGCTGCACAGCTCGGTACGCTTGCACTTCATCTATCTCATTGTTCGTCTGCAGCGGACACTCTATTGGTCGTGTCTACCATTCTTGATGCTCCAGCTTGATCGGCACGCCTCCCTGCTCACCGCTCCTGAGCATCGCCTCGATCAGTTCCAAATCCGCCAGCCCCTCCTCGGGAGACTGACTCTCATTAACCTTTCCAGCAGCCAGCGCTTCTCCCCACGCCCTCACCTCAGGCGGGACACCCGTTCTCTCGTCCTGGATTTCCTCGGTCTTATCGTCAATCGTGACCTTGTTGCCTGAGATGCTGACGAATCCATTCTCACAGCCAACAGCCCACTCGCTTCCTTTTTGAGTCGTGCCGAATGATATCGAGATGGTCCCGACTGTGCCATGCTTGCTCTTTGCTGTTCCTTCCACAGTATCCACTGGGGGTAGGTGCTTCTGGAGCTGGGCGGAATGCGCCGACAATGATACCAGCGGATTATCCTTGCCCAACATCATTCTGATGGCAGCGGTGAAATGGACGCCTCCATCTAGCAGAAATCCGCCCTGGTGAGTAGGAACTTTCCGCCAGCTGTACGGTGATCAACTTCTACCCAACCTCGATGCGAGGGTCGACTTACTCGGTCTCAAAATATTTCCCCCCCTCAACAAGCGTTTGCATTCGTACTCGGAAGGTCAATTGCCTCCCTTTGCCCTTCACAGCCTGGGCCGCATGAATGTACGAATTGGTGTATCTGACGTTCTCAGCGACACCCCACGTCACCCCCTTCGGCTCAATTTCCGAGTGATACCACTTGATCAACTCAGATGCTTGCTTGACGTTCTCAGCGACAGGCTTCTCCGAGAGAACATGCTTTCCCGCCAAAAGCACTTTGCGGACATATTCTGGCTGGTTCTTAATGGGCAAGGCAATTATAACCGCTTGGATGTCCGATCGAGACAGCAGATCGTCCAGTGATTTTCCGGCGCCAGAGTCATCAGAGTAGAGATCAACCTGCGACTCGTCCACCTCCAAGGCTTTTGCAGACTTCAGCGAGCGGGAGTAAACGGCCTTCAAGGTCAAGTGCTTGGATGCTGCGACAGCCGGCTGTGTTAAGTAACGTCAGCAGACTAGTCGTAAAAGCTCTGCTTCTCACTCACTTTGTGTTCTTCTCTGGCAAAGATGCCTGAGCCCAGGATGGCTACTCCAATCGTCATGATTGTCAGTGGGATGTGGGAATGCTGATGCTTCAACTATCGTAAAGAGTCAATGCTAAATATTGAATCTTTCTTCACTTGTCCAAGGCTTTCAAGCAATTTAGCCTAGTACTTCGACCCGGCACATCTACGGCAATCGCTCCGTAGCCGACATTTGGAGTGGACTTTCCGCATCACGTGTCGGGAGTTCCCACCAAGAATTCCGTGCTGCTTCGATGTCGTCATCATGTCGCATGCCGACGCGGATTCCAAAATGCCATGTTGACTTTTTGTGCATCTTGAATTTCGCGACCTGAAACAGGTGGCGAGCAGGATGGCGAAAGGCGAATCCCAGGCGTGGCCTTGGTCAAATTCGGGGCCTGGTTTCACACCCCGGTTTGCTATCACTCGTTCTCTTCTACGTTTCTGCGTTCGCTTGGGGTGAGGCACAGTGTTTGTCGTGCGTCTCCTGCCCTCAGGACACTTGGTCGCCTGGATAGACCTTCTTTTGGGACGAGCTCGATAATAAGCAAAATTCGTTGATGCAAGGATATTGGAATGATGGCCTCTCAACCGTGTCAAGGTGACAGCGGACAGCCTTCCCTGCCAGAACAACTTCGCGCCGCAACGCGCCAGAAGCACCGTACCCTGAACACGCAGGTAATGGCACATTTGCCGCTATGCCTACCACCGCATGCCGACACACCACTTCATTATGCCAAAGGCATGATAGTCTACGGGCAGATATACTCTGCCTTTGAGAACTTCATGGCAGTACAGCTTGCTTCCACCAATGTAGACCCGCGGATGGCGGGGATATACAGGAGCATGCATATCTGTCAGCTCTTCAGGAGGGGCCGATTGCAAAGCGACATTGAAGTGCTGAAGTCTAGGCTGCGGCGCAGCGAAGCTGAGGACGTTGAGTCTTTGTCCAAAGAAGCGGAATCCTTCTGCCGGAGGATCAAGAGCTCCTTATCTAAGAAACCGCATGTCCTGCTCTCTTATGCTTGGACAATGTACCTCGCTCTGTTCAATGGTGGGCAGTGGATTAGGAAACGGCTTGTCTCAGCTGGTGCTGAATTCTGGCGTGGCGAAGCTTTACCATTGTCCTTTTGGGAGTTTGTGGGTGTTGGCCCTGCCAATGTGGATGGAGAACCACTCAAAGATGCGTTCAAGAGCAGCTTCTCAAGAGCAGCCTCATACCTGACGGACGATGAGAGACGAGATGTTATTGAGGAAGCCAGCCAGCTTTTTGACCTGTGCTCAGAAATGGTGGGGTTTCTGGACCGAAACACAAAGACAAACCCCTCAAAAGAAACACGTCCGGGATCCTCGCCACACCCCGACTCCATGGTGGCCAGCAGTCATTTGACCGTATGCGCTGTCGCCGAAACTGTGGAGGCTCGTCCGGGTACCGCTCATGTTCTGCTCAAAACAGCAGCAAGCGCGACGCGGAGGGATAAACTGGAGGCACTGGGCCGCGGCAATGAAAATAGACACCTTACACGGTATGAAGCTGAAACGACGCTGCCATGCTGATCCGTGTATAAATGATTCGGTTTTTGCCGCCAACTGACTACTAGTAGATAACGAATAGTCATATACTTCACTGAGCCATCGAAGCCCAGTTGCTGTCATTTGTGAAGAAGCCATTCAAGGCAGACGCAGCTTTCTGCAGCGAAACTTATCCGGCAAAGCAAGTTCAACGTATTGCTGAGGAAAAATTTGTCCACTGGACAAGCCCGACAGAAACATGGCCCAGGAGAAGACTTCCTCTTTTCTTGAACTTCTAACGACGGGTCTCTATGCGTCGTTCGGGGTGCCGGCTCGTTCCATTGAGCAA
Organism: Phialophora tarda; assembly: GCA_016109495.1. NCBI lineage: Eukaryota > Fungi > Ascomycota > Eurotiomycetes > Chaetothyriales > Herpotrichiellaceae > Phialophora > Phialophora tarda. The sequence continues at coordinate 1,500,523 of JADWPL010000001.1, read as the reverse complement.
GTCAGTGATACATTAATCAGCAACAGAGTTTCGTCGCTCGAGAACAACTGGATCCACGGGCACTCAGTGGCAGTAGACCAATGCATGGCAGGAATGTTACCGAAGCTGCACTACTAGCTGCTCGTCATAGCTTGAAGTCGTACCACGTACATACTCCGTACCAGCGCGCAGATGGATCGAGCTCGCGCCGTTATAACAGGCAAGAATTCGTCGAGAGAGCGCTGATACTCTTTGTTGACATGTTCCAAACATACGACAAGGCCGTGCCACACTGTTGAAAGTAACGTGCATCGTATTCGGGCTCGCTAATAAGATCGCCTCGGTACGATCTGGAACCAAAGACCAGCCATTGGCCAAATGAATGCATACTCCTCACATGCGATAGGCCAAGGCTCCCAAGACGTACTAATTTAAACCGGCCATTCCCCGGTCGTGGGTGCCGCCTTTCCCGCAAGCGGGCTGATCCGGGGTAAGGGGCCTGTGCACCATAGCCCCCTTGTCGGATCTCGATGGGGGTTGGACAAGGAATAAGGTCAAGGTTCTGATAGTTCTCATGTCATCCAAAAAGTGTGCCATGTAAGCGGAGAAGCGAATATACACGTACAGACCATGGCTCTTATCTCCAATGCATAGTGTTTGAAAGTGAACAACAGGAGCAATTTTCCGCGAGTGTGTCGCCTGCTGGTACAGTACGCGAAATAGCCCCTGTTGAGACCTCGATTGGATCGAGGCACGAGTAGGTGTGCCAGGATATCGAGCCTTGGTTAAAAATGAGACCAAGCAGAATGTGGCAGCCAAGCGATGCAGCGTGGGAGTGCACAGAATTGCCACGAGTCGGTGATACTTGAGATGAGCTTGCCTCTGTTCGAGACCTTTCCCTGAGTCCTTACTCGTACGCTTCTGGTGAAAAGCAGCACCACCAAGAAGTCACTTCTATGTTTTGGGTTAGGAGGCAACTACATTGCCCCAGCTAAGAGTGCATTCAGTCCTGTTTTCGTTGTCGCGGCTCTAGCAAAATCGAACGAAGATCTACTTCTGTGCTCCGTACGTGGTGACATCGATGCGGGGGAGATGGCATCCGGCTAAGTTGTGGGCAAATTCGCCTTTCACCACCTTTCGATAGGAATCATCTCGGAGGCTGTCTTCTTCTTACTGAATTAGCGACATACTGCAGCACGTTTGTCAATTGACACCTTAGGCGGAAATAATAGGCATGATTAGCTTCTTCGTCCAATAGAGCCGCTGCAAATTCTGTTTTCAGCTGTGTCCGCAGATTTTGCGAGACGCCGATGGATTCGTCAAGCGAAGTTGCGAATGCTCCAGTGGGATGAAAACTGAAAAAAAGTGCCGAAGCCCGCCCACTCCACACAGGGGATAGGCTTTGGGAAGGTGCATGGCAGAGTGTGGGCGACTGCAGCTCGCGTGGTCCAAGCACGAAACAGACGAATTGGTGCCCAGCGTCCCCTGTAAACAGTACTACCTGAAGCTACTGGATCGGCGCAATTTGCGCCGAATTGAAGAATGGCCAGTGGGCAGAGCACAGAGAAAAAGCGCAGACGTGGACAGAAAGAATCACACTGAGAAGACTCCTTCACCCCTTGATACCAAATCACATCTCTGACGAGCGGCACCCTTTTCACTAGTATGCTGCTCGAATAGAGAAGGGAATGGTTTTCTGTGAACATGGGAAAAGCAGAGGTTGACTACGGAGTAAGGAGGTTGCTTGCGATGGGCGTTTGCCGCCGTCGGCGAAACACACTTGCCGCACACTGCAAAAGGGCGCAGATCACTCGCAGTTCAATTGTGTTGCTGGATCTCATCTCATGGGGAGCAGAATCCTAAGATGCTGCAGCATCCACACAGTAAAATACCAATATCCAAGTAGCTAATATCAACAATGTTTCTGTAGGAGTACCGACAACGAGCAATTGTCGGCAGGCGAGGTGACACACGCATGGAGCTGCTGTGTCCCGAGGCCATAGCACCGGTTCTTTGGCGTCCCTAGCGGGCTCTTGAGTTGGGTCTTAGCTGAAACCCACGCGCGGGCTCTCAGGCCTAAACTTAAAGCAGCTTGCCTGCAGCTTCTCAGTTGGGTTCCCTGAGTCGTCGTGTCGCGGTCGAGGGTGCAGATGATTGCCTCGCTATCTCCCCGATGTGGTGGCCTGATGGTACCGCCCTAATGGAATTATTCATGCAAAGAACCCACCGGCAATGCGGCTTCGCCCCGAACACTGGCCTGGCCCAGTTGGAAGTGATCTGACAGTTCCTTATCTTCGTTCCCGGGCCTGAATCATGTCGCCCAGGCTAAGCTGGCTGCCATGACTCTGTAGCTCAGCGCACGCTCTTCCGTTTCCACATGATTATTAGCAATGGAGTCGACTTCTTAACTAGCTCGTCCTTTTGTTGGTTGGGGCAATGGCTCCGCGAGCCTAACCACTGGTAGTTTGCAGCCTAGAGCATGCCGGTCCCCAGACTTGTCCGTGTTTTCAGTTCTCGGGTGCACTTGAAGCGTCCTCCAGCATCATCGCTGCACGCTCGTTGTCAACTCCCACGGACCACAATCCACGCCTGTCGTGTCTCCTCCTGCCTTTTCCTCCTCTTATCTCCACACCTTCAGCGCTGGCCACCTCTTCTTGCTTTCCCATTCCTTCCATCTCTTCAACGCTTCGTGGCGATCTTCTCTCATACTCCCTCTAATCGACACCACCCACCCTCACGCTGTCCACAGTCTTGATACCCGTTGTCGATCATTCTCCTCGCTGGACGCCGTCTTTTGAACTAGCATTCGCCGGCAATATCTCGTACAGAGTGACGATCCTTCAGCTTTGAATCACCCACTCCCTGGATCCTCATTATTTCGGACTGCTCGATTCAACTCTCCCGCTTCCCGTATACACAAGTTTCACACATCGCCCTGCCGCAAAACGATACTGTTTCCCGGACACAGTCTGTTGCAAGGCCTTTGAGCGAGTCAATGGATCGCAGTTTGGGGGCGCCCAGGATCTCGCTCCCCGACAAGTCACATTCCAATCCACATCCTCGGAATTCTACCACCAATAACTCTGACACCTGACGTTCATTCTTCACCACCTTACCGAAGCCCCGGGTCCCCGACAACCAATAACCGCATCATAACGCCACCTGCTCTCGCTCCCTCGTCCAACCCATCGCCGTCCTGTTAGTCGCCTCTTCTGTGCTATGGTTCCTCTTCTGTCAGACCCTTCACTCTGCTCTGCCAAATGGAAACGACAGAAACACAACTGAGGAAGGAATACAGAGGATTGAAATCGGCCTGGAATAAGTTGAAGGCCATCTTCACAACCAGATCTGCCAACCCTCAACTTGCTGGTGCTACCACGACAACTGCACCTATTGCCGCTACCTCTATTCCTTCGGAGCAAGACAAAGCTGCGGTTACGCCGAGAGAGTCAGTTGCGTCGTCTGCTTGGTGGTTACCGCTAATATTCCTCTAGGGAGAGTTATTCCCAGCCTATACCTGCTCTTGAAGTCGACGACACGACTCGCACCTCAATGCAGGAAATCAGCTCCTCTCTAGGACCCCCACCACCGTCGCATTCTATCACCCGGGAAGACCTCCACCAACAGACCCAAATGCGGCCGAGCAGAGTCGAGGCGATCTTCGCCAGATACAACCTAGAACTCGACGAAACCGAGTGGGACAGACGGCCTAAAGTTCCTCTTGAAAGAGTCCACAAGAACATTCGCATGAGAGTCAGATACACCTGTCACAACTGTTCGACCACATTCGGGCGCGATAGAGTCTGCGTTGGATGTCAACATCGACGTTGTACGCGATGTTCCCGGTATCCACCCAGGAGGGACAAACCAAAAGTCTTGCAAGACGTAGCCAACGCTGCTCTGCCTCAAAATCTAATCAACACATCTCGACCAAGAGCTGACGGTGGGACGTGTCACGAATGCCAAACTGGCTTCGAGATCTATGTCGACGAGTGCCCTAACTGCCACCACAAGATTTGCGAGAGATGCATTCACCAAGCATCCATCACCGTCGAACCGAGCCAGGGTGTACCTTCCGAGTCCACACAGGCAGCAACGTCGGACGGAGATCCCGGGCAAAGGCCAACTACTCAAGAAGAATCAACAGCAATGAGCTAGCATTGGCTTGTACCTGCCAGTTACTCGCATTCTGACGTTGCGACTATCCGAGCATTCTTACGATGCAATGACCACTTTTCTACGACCTGTCTTCTGATCTGAGCGTTGCAGTTTCAAATTTACAGATTGGTGTTGGACGGTGTTTGATTCACAATATTCCCCCTTTGGAAACCGGGTTTCTTTGAGCGGGAAAAGCAAAAATGCTTGTTTGGAATTGAAGCTTGCTTGGGTATGTCTTAACCCTGCCAGTGGCAAGGGACACCAGTACCAGCTCGGAGAGTTGGAATAGGATATTGGGCTTGAATGGAAAATGAAAAAAAGGCAGGGGGATGAAAAATCCCATAGTCAAGACACCAGGGTTGTACAGAGGAAGCAGAATGCCCCGGTGCTGACTACGGTGTAGATACAGACAGCATCATCACATATGTTGCTGGCATTGTGCAGCATTGGTTGGGTCTTCCCGCCAAAGCTGTGGACTATGATCTTAATGATGAACAAGAACAGCCTCGACTCTATGGTCAACTCTGCCTTTTCTCATGTGTCTATTGCTCTTTCCCCTTCAAAGTCCCGCTTCAGTCTCTACGGGCTCATTTCCACATGTACGAATATCAGGTTGCGATAGGCCTAGTTCAGGTACCACCGGTGTACTCCAGGCACTCTTGCAGCTCGACAACGAACGGACACGGGGAGATGGTAGATCGAGGTCGGGCTGGATTGGAAAGTTACTGTCCCTGTCAGCACTATACAGAACGTGGTTTTGCTTTTTCAAGGGCCTGCACGGCCTGCCCACACATAAGCAACGCGAGTAGATTTTCCCTCGACCCATGAGATCACTGTCAGCACGGGAGACGGGAGTTTTCGTCGAAGTCGGTTATTGATCCTGTCTTATGCGAACTACTCCATACAATGTCGTGAGCACTGTGGTCAGGCGTTCCCTGCCAGCGGCGGACGAACTTGGAGAGGAAGGTGATCGTCGCTTCCACACACACACCGAACAGCACAAATTGTTGAAGCGTTTCAGTTAACAAGGAGATCGACAAGGTCCCCCTTTCTACCTTGCACCGCCACGTCCCTGTACCCCGTCCCTCGAGAACGAGCCACTCGATCGTGTCCTGCAGGGAAGCGCGAGGGCCTTACACGGTAGAGCGAACTGTAAAGTCATCAGACTTCAAGACTTACTCCCTGCCGTGCTCACACTCTCATCGTAAAGTCCACCGATCTTCTCCTAGCGAGCCGAAGGAATACTCGCTTGGAACCAACAACCACCTCAGGCTGTCACGCGGCGCATATGATGACGGCCAACATTACTCAGAGTCAGGCACTGACTGCAGAGAAGAGGCGCTAGAGCTCGATAACGCTGCCACCGTTATTTCACATCGACCAAGCAAAACTCCATGATTCAACACCATCCCTCGAAAGTGGCATTGACTGTCGAATGAAGATATACGCCCGACACTACCACCAATGTGGTAAAATCGAGCCTCGTCCATTGTAACATATCTCGCAAGGCCTGGGCGCGACCCCTGAATCTGGACGAAGAGACACGTTTTCACTGGAGACGACTGGACTCCGTAGGACGCCCCGGAATGTCTCACGCCCCAGTGTCCTGACGGTCAACACTGGCGTAGCAGAAGCGTGCGTTTCTGCTGTCGAGTCTGCGGCGACTGGCCTGTCAGCGGTGGCCGCCCAAAACAGAATGGTGTTGGACCGTTGGCATTCGTCACTTCGGAGTCCTCGAGGCGAGGTGGATAGTTCCCGCATCACCACAAGCCTTGTGCCCTAACCGAAACGATAGCGCCGGCACTTGAGCTGTCTGGACCGAGCGTCACTTTCTGATTCGATGTCGGCCCGAGCGAAGGGCAACGACGTCAAACTCAAAGCCGCGCGGCGTTGTCTTGTTGGGCCTAACGTTGCAGCAACACGTGAGGGGTCTCGGGCACAAAGATTCCTTCCCTGGCATGGATGTGCGGACTAGAATTGTTCAGCTCGTTCCTCCAAAGCTTGTCTGATTCATCCGATATCAAGTGGTCCAAGCTTCCCATCGACCGTTCATCTCTCAATGCCCTGAACATCAAATGCAGTATTGTCACTGTGATTAAGACTCGGCCATAGAAAAGTACTCGGATGAAGTAGGATAAGTGCATTGCTACTAATCACATCATTGTAGATATCGCGAGCACATGAGCACACTGACCACGGTTGTTATAGTTTTCCTGTTCCGTTGGGATGGCATCTTGCACTGCACTTCGTACTCCGTACACGAGAAAGTCAGTCCTATCACATGATAAGGCTTCATTCTGAACGCTCTCTCGACGAACGCCTCTACCAGCGACGCACTTGTTAGCAACGCTGTGCATTTCTTTTCTCTCCACAGCTTGATCTCATTGAATAGCATGACCCACCCATTCCCATGCGCATGGCTGGCAAGCAGATGTGCCACAGGAGTGTTACTACGAGTAGTGGTAGAACGAGGTGTAAGAGCAGCGGGAAATACTTCACCGCAGCCTGACGTCATTGCGCCCTGATCAAAAGCGATTTGATCGATTATATCGTGAAAAGAGACAGTCCTAACTAGGTAGGCAAATATCTGTAAACAATGACTCCTTCCACACGCGTATTTCCCAGTTTCTCGCCAATCACCAAGCCAAAGACAGATCCTACGGCCAATTATCTTGAGTACATGTCCTCCGGATGAGCTTGCAAGTCGCGACTATGAAAGACATGCCATCGTGCATGCAGCACGCGATGCCAGAGACCTATGGCGTCTCTGCAACGAACCAAGAAGACTGAGGGCCAGATGCGGTAGTCGCGAATGGCTTATGGGCCGTGCCGAGGGGTTGATTGTGCGCTGGGCAGACGGATGGTGGAGGGTTGCTTCCAGAGACCCTCCAGAAGGCAGGCCGGATTTTCTTGTTTCGCTGTTGGATTCTACAAGCATCGCGACGGATTCCCCTGGTTCCAGACGGCGGCCCAAGGAACGCCTTGTCAAAGTGGCCGCAACCGACTTGCCCAAGTTGGCGGAGGAGTTCTTTCTTGCTTGTTTCGGCTTGTGTTTGCAACTACATCGTACTGTCAATGTGGACTCCAGGACAGCAATTGGCATCGATGCTTGGATTCGGGGTTATGATACCGGAGGCCACAGCAGGCTCTGACGAACTTCTGTCGTACCGTTTTGATGACATTGGGTATCCAAAAGCGAGTGATGTCGGGAGCAATTTAGCCTACGTACTCGCTTTGGAGTGGAGGCTCTCGCTTTCTCAAAACGTTTCATGCAGCTAGCTGCGTACTACATACGTCCACCGTACAACTCACGGTACTTTCCGACCGCGGATTCGGGCTGGGAGTGCAACTGGAACCGGGACTGGGACTGGGACTGACCGGGACACGGACATGGACAACGGGATGGGCATCAAGAATGTGCCAATGTGAAATATGAAACTGTGAACTGTGCACAGCACAGCACCACGCACAAGAGCGGATGCGACAAGGCTGCGCAAGGCTAACGATCGGGATCAGGAGAAACCTCGCAAAGTCAAGTCGCCACTTGCTCTGCTCGCTCGCTCGCCCGCCCGCCCGACCACTCGAACAATTCCGTCCCGAGTCTCTAAGGAAGTACGCGGTACCGAGTACTAGGAACAAGGTAAATCAGGCCCCAACCAAAATTCAATCAAGGACCTTTTGATTGATGCTTCACCTCCACCCTCACTTCCACCCGCTCTCCGACGCCGTACTACCCAGTACAGTATGTAATTGGTCAATGATCGGCCCTGATCCGATCCGTTTCATCGGGCGAAATGGATAAACACCTGCTCCTCCTCCTGCTCCTCCGTCTTTCCTTACTTATGCGCCAGTTTCGGCCGAACTCGCGGGAATACTAAGTCCTACGTACTCGTACTCGTACGAGTTACCGGGTAGTAGAAAGAAGCACGGACAGCACGGATCAATTGTGCTACGGCTTTGCAAAAGCGACGGACCGGTCCACGCCATGCGAAGGGCCGCGGAACGATGTTGTAGTAACTAGTGTAGGCGTGCAGTACATACCCACTCGGTGCGTACTGAAGTCACTATAAGTACTACGTACTCCGTGCCTCGTAGATTAAGTACATACGGAGTAATGTGGACGGAGGAGTCAAGGTGAGCATAATGAACGGGGTATTGCGTACTTGGTACTCCGTACTTCAAGTTTCCTTAGTAGGTAGTGCATTAGATGCTACGGTACTCGGTACATTACTATGTACTTTATGTACCGTGCCGACTTACTCCGTGCTCCGTAGTCGTCCGGGAAGAGAGTGGACTTTCGGCCAGTTGGACAAGGCTGCACTGCTCAACGACAGCAGCAGCAGCACCAGTCCAGTATGTTTGGCGGTTGAGCTTACTCCGTCTGTCCCATGGGGGTGGAATGAAACGTTCTGAAAGGTTCATCACAATGCTCCTACCTACGGCATTCAGTGTTCGGTATTCTGTACGCAGAATTCAGCGCAAGGCTAGCTAGATCCATGACTAGCTCATCAACCCCCTTGTTGCGCCCTTGTCATCATCCTCTTCACTCTCTTCTTCCGTCTCTCCTTCGTCACCCTCCTCCTCCCCTTCCTCTTCCTCCTCTGTTTCTTCGCTCTCCGTCTCTTCCTCGCTCTCTCCTTCCTCCTCACTCTCCGCCAACCAGTCATCCAGGGTCCTCGGCTTGGTGCTCGCCTTGGCCGTCCCAGCCGCGACCACCTTCTCGAGCCCCTGCTCCTTGACAGCCTCCTCGAGTCGCCTGCTCGCGGCGACGGAGCTCGTGGTCCTCGCGCTGACGGGCACGTACTCCTCCTTGTCGGGGCCGTCGCTGGCGTTTCTGAGTTGAGGATCCGGCTCCAGGCCCTCCGCCACCCAGGCAGGTAACTCCTCGTAGCCCGGCAGTCCGAGCACGCCGGCGATGTCTTTGCCCAGCGCCAGCGTGGTGCTGCCTAGCACTAGACCCTTCCGGCTCTCGGACGGCGATGGGGAGTGTGGCACGGGCTTCGGAGCCAGGAGGAGCAGTGTCGCCAGCTGTACGGACGAGGGGTTCGCTAGCAAGGCCTTGAACAGGCGCGCTCGATCGCGCAGGTCGTAGGACGTGTCGTAGCGGGCGAGCACCTGGACGTAGTTCCATAGTTTGGGAATAGGGTGCTGGTCTACAGCTACTGGGGTTTGGGCCTCGTGTGATTCTTCGTCAATGTCATCTTTCAAATCCGCGTTCGATGTCGGTGCGATGCCTTCCTTCTGCAAATACAGCAGGTAGACCTTGGCGGCCAGCAGGACGATCTGTTGCTTCGCTGTTTCGTTCTCGTCGGCAAATCCTTTGACCAAGATGCGCAACACGTCCGGCGCGATGTTGTTGTCTGGGTCGAGACTCGCGAACTCGCCGACCAGCCAGATGATGGTCGCGCGCGCTTCGGGACTGGTCGTCCTGTCGAGGTTCCTGGCCAGGCGGACCACAGTCTTGCGATGTGAAGCCGGGTCTTGTTGGATGAGGTGCCGCATCACGGTGAGGACTTCCGAGACCAGCACATTGTCGAAGCTCGATATTTGGTTCAAGAGGACCTTGAAGCACCGGTGGGCGTTTTTCGGATCAGACTGCGCGCATCGGCCGATGGCCCGGACCGACTCACGGATCAGCTCGATGTCAGACGAGTGGGAGAAGTGCTCCAGCTCGCTCAGGATGATCGACTTGAGGTGCAACGCTGCGTGCGGGAAGATGAGGGTCAAAAGCTCGATCTTCAGTCTCCAGATCTGGGGCGAATCGTGTGCTCGAAGGAGGAAATGCGAGGCATAGGGGACGAAAAGCTCTGGTGCCGACAGAGACACCAGCACGATGTTGCAGAGAGCCACCTCTTGCACTTCAGGTGGACCGCGCATGAGTCCCGTCAGCGGTCCAACAGCCTCGCGGAGATACTCGGGTGTGCCTAAGTACAAGAAACAACCCGTCACTGCGATGATGACGGCCGAGCTCCGACTCTGTAGTAGCGGTCTGCATGCGTTGAGGAACAGGTCCAAGTCCGGATCTAGCACTTGGATCGTGTCGCCCGTCTCCACCGTCTCGTCGGCCTCGTCGTCATAGAAGCCCTTCCTGTTGACTTTGGTGACGCGCTGGGTCCTCCGCGGGAAACACCGTCGGCTGTAGAAAAGAAGTAGTTTCAACGTCCCGAGTTGGCTCCATTCGTCCATGTCTACAAGCTTCTTGACAAGTCCTCGGTAATGCGGATGGATCAAGTCGGTTCGGTCGGGGCATATTTCCAGAAAGGCTTGCACGGCGGGACCAACCACGTAGTATTGCTTGTCTCCAAGCAGGATTGAAATATAGTCGAGCAGTTGTGGAAGCGAGTTCGGGTCGAGGTTGTAGCACTTCGGGATGGCGAGGGCAGCGGCCTTTCGCACAACAGGGCTCATGTCACCCACGCCACGCTTGATGGCGAGGGACACGATCTGGCTGATGACCGGCACCCTCATGCCCGACATGGTGCGTAAAGCTAACGCGCGCACCTGAGGATTCTGGTCTGTGAGAGACTTCTGGATGGCGTTGACGGACAGCAGCGCGAGGTCTGGATCGGATTCGGCATAATGAAGCAGATAGACGTAGACCAGTTTCTTGACCTCGAGATTCGGATTCGCGACATTCTTGACGACAGCAGAGAAGTACGTTATCGCCGGTTTGTTCTGGTAGATCATCTGCTGGCGTGATTAGTGGGAGCGAGGGTTCGCATCGAGGGCAGAGACACGCCGTACCGCAACAACCCGCCTCAAGCCATCAAGAATATCACGGTCGCTTCTGCTGTCGAGAAGCGCTTTGAGCTTCGCGGCAGGGATGTTACTCCGGGCAGACGAACTTCCTCCTTTGAGGGCCTTGGAGATGCTTTGGGCAGCCTCGACTGTCAGGTCTCGAGCTTGGGTCGGGTCAGTGTACTGAAGCCAAGCCGGATCCATGGTGACCAACCTGGGTCCATCAAGGACGAAACACGCGAGACGGACTCCATGTCTGTAGCGTCTGTGTCACCGTGACATGTTCTGTGCGACGTGGGATTTGGATGTAGTACGAGGTAGATGAGCTGATTTTGTTGGTGCAGGCGACGTCAAGGCTTCGTCGCCGCCAAGCCCCTCACTTCTCAGCCACTGTCGGCGTCTGTACGAGGATCAACGATGACGATAGCCGTCTGAAAACCACGATTTCCACTATAGCCCTACTGGAGACGATGGCGAAGAGCAGGAAGCGTCACAATCACTGCACAGCTCCTTCATGAACTCGATTTGGACCAGGCACGACTATATCTCGGAGCTCCTTGAAGACACAATCCTGCAGTCGCCACAGTCTCAGACGGACCTGATAATATGTTCGGCCAAAGAGGATTTCGTCAGTCAGGTTCTAGCGGAACTCCATCAACATCATCTCGAGGACAGCGACGAACAAGATGAACCCGTCACCCCAGCTTCGAATCATATCCTACTGTCAAGAAGTCTCCACGTTTTGAGCGCAAGCCAGCACATCAATCTCATCTTCTGCCCAACCCTCACTGTTCTTCGGGGCTATCTCTCCGGCGTTGTGCCCAATGTGACAAGATCCTCTCCAGCTCTCGGTCCGATCATGATCGTCAACCTGCTGGCCATGCACCACGGCACCTCCGAGTTCACCTTGCAAGGTCTATCACAGACCTTCGCGACTGCCGTCTCTGCCGCCCACCGGAGCAGTCGCGCTCTGAAGCTGGTGGAATGCAAGGACATCACTGATCAATCGAACCCGCACCGTGGTGCAGTGCTGTGGCAGGCTGAGGTCCAGCTGCTCAGTGCGGCGATCAAGATAGGTGAAGCGGGTCAAAATTGGGGTCGCCGCACCATCTCGGTGATGAGAATCGCGTCTAGGTGGTTCAAAGTCGAGGAAAGGGGCCAACACAGCCGTCTTCCTGAGGAAGAAATGCTTGTTTGAGTGGCCTGAGGAGATGTTTTCTGAAAATGCTTGCCTATCCAGATCTTGTAATGCCCAAGACCAGCGCATACAACCAAGACAACCGGGTATCATCCATCCATCCATCAAATTCATCAACTCCCATCGTATGCGTCGTAAACAAAAGGCAAGCAGCTCATATGCTCTGTTCCATTTCCGTGACGTACAGCTTGATATGGGACTCAAGCTTGAGGTATTCCTCGTGTGCGGAGTGGACCTCTTGCTCGATGTTGTCCTTGAGATCGGCCATCTGGCGATGCGTTAGCGAGAACACTTTGATCAAGGGAAAAGCGCAGAGTCTTACCTTCTTTTCCGTTTGCTCGATCCTCACCTTCCTCCTCTCCATTTCGCGTCCCTTCTCCGCTCGCTCCTCCCGAAGCTGCTTCTGGAGTTCTCTCAATTCGTCCATCTTGGCTTTGTTGGCTTCGTCTCGGTCTTTGTGCTTCCGCCGTAGTTCTTCGGTTCGCTCCTCCCACTTCTTCAGTTGCCGCTGAAGCAATTTCTCGTTCTGCTCGACCTCGCGGACGTTATTTCCACGTTCTGCAAGGGCATCACGATTCTTCGCCGCCCGTGCATCTTCTTCCTCCTCCTTCTGAAGTTCGACCGCGATCTCCTCGAGCACTTTGACACAAGCGTGCACATCATTCTGGACAACGGTAAAGCTATCACCAGAGGTCTGGAGGGCACGACTTCTGCGCTCCAACGAATCAATCTGAGCCTTTTCCCGCACCAGGTTGTCTGACAGCTCGGTCAAAGCACTCTGTAATGCGGCCGGGCTTTGCAGCACGTAAGGCCTCAACTTCTCGCTCTCCTGTCGTACCCGTACAAGTCTTTCGGTCTTCTCCTCCAGCGTCGCCTGCGACCGCGCCTTCTCGGCTTTGGCTCGTTCTAGCTGCTCTGCGACTCTTTCCTGACCCTTACGGAGCTCCAATAGTCGTGCCTTCAGTTCGTCGTTCCGTCGCATCTTCTCCTTGACAGCAACCTCCATTGCTTTTCTGTTTCGCCTCATCTCTTCCAGTCTCTGCTCCATGTCCTGGTTTTCAGTGTACAGCGTCTCGATCCTGGCTTTTGTGGCCTCGGCCTTGTGAAAGTTCTCATCAATGACATTGGTATGCGTCTCTCGAAACCGAATGAAATTGATGGCATATGACAGAATCTTGGCTAGACGATCATGGGTCGGGCGAACCAGGTCACTGAATGAGAAATCGTTAATTCCGCACTGTTCGAGCATGGTCCGCAGTTGTACGAAGAAGCCCATCAGCAGTCGTGTTTCCACGGGCACAATCTCGGGGAACTCTGAACAGACGTCTTCGGCGGCGGCGCGCATGGCTGGATCAAGCGTGTCTCGTGTGGTGGTCATGACTAGTTCGCCGAGGTGCTCGAAGACCATTTGGATCACTTGAGGGTTGGGTTTCAGGATATCGGATGGTTGGAAGGGAATGCCCATCTCGCTGATGCATGATGCGATTTCTTTATCCGACTGAGCTTGCTGTCAGTAACGCTTCACACACCGGGATGATCTGGCCTACAAGTCTCATGAAATCCACTGGCTCTTCCTCTTTCTTCTTAACTCGCTGCTGCTGTTGGATCGAGTTTCGATACTGTGAATTCATCTTGGTGACGACGTGGGGTGAGATAGAATCAGTCCAATGCGCGAAGAACAAACAAATGCGACAAGCTGGAGTGTGGACGGTATAAAATTGCACTTTCTGTACGAGGAACAGAAATGTAAAGAGCGCTGCCGCATGTGATTGTTTGGACTGTCTAAAAGCGGAATAGTCGGCGGTTGCCCCCGCACCTAAAATGCCGACGAGGCTTCGACAAAGCCTTGTCCAACTCCAATCCTCATGACTGTCTACGTACATGATGCGATCGATTCCAGCACCGCCATCAACTTGACAAAATTGGGCGTCCATTTCAAATCGGGAGCGCTCGAGAGTCTGATAAAGATTTTCATCGGTCTGGTGCCTGGCCTGGGCCACGATGGCTAGCGGTAAGTTCATCCACATCCACCCCGCGGAAATTTCCCTACCCATGACTCAAGGTCTGTGTGCTTGTATCCCCAATACACCATTCATTCAGTGCAATAAGGAAGAGTTCGCACGAGAAAGAATTCGAGCCCGACGGCAGAACATCGCATGGCATCACTCAATTCTCGCATTTCTCTCATTTCCTGTGGAATGTTGGTTATCGCTTTCTCTTCGCTATCCCAGCACGGTCTTTATCTTCCTAACTAACACACCCTTTTGCAGCATCGCTCTCAACGCCGCCACGGACGCCACGGACACCCAACACGGAAGATAGACCCCCATCAACCGAATTCGACATAATAGCCGCTTACAACCACTTAATCCGCGATGATCCAAGCATCACACCGCCCATCGCGGCCATCGAGTCGCTGATCAACCTCCTGGCATCCTCCCCGTTGACCACCATCTCCGAGACCCTCGCGCTCCTATCCACCCACAGCCGCAAACTCCTCGCCAGCCAGAGGAACCCGATCCCCCCCTCGGCAGGAACGGACCTCTTCCAACGCTACCTGATCAGTTCGTTCCAGCAGCGCCCGTCCTCGCTCGCGAACTCCGATTTCTCCACCCTGCGGCACCACATCATCGCGCAGTCCTCCCTGTTCGTCAAGAACGCAGGGACCGCACGCTCGAAGATCGCGCGTCATGCCCTCCCGTTCATCACCAAGAGGGACGCCAGCACCAGCACGAGCACCAGCACGATCATCACGCTCGGGTATTCGCGCGTCGTGCACGCCGTGTTGGCCCACGCGGCCGAACACCCACCCTCGCAGTCCTGCTCCTTCGACGTGATATGTGTGACGCGTGCGGCCTCTTCGTCACCCTCCGCCTCGTCGTTAGAGGAAACCGCGCTCGCCAAGCTGGCTTCCCTCGGCATCCCCACGGCCACGATCCCGCTGCACGGGCTGCCGTACGCGCTGTCCTCGCTGCCAACGCCGCCGCAGGTCCTGCTGGGCGCGAGTGCCGTGCTGGAAAACGGCGCCATCGTCTCGGACCTGGGTTCCCATGCCGTGGGGCTCATCGCGCGCGCGTTCAACGTCCCGCTGCACGTGTGCGTCGAGTCGTATAAATTCGTGCGCAACTTCCCTCTAGGATGTGGGCCGGGGGATTTGACGCGCATGGGCGTAAGGCAGGACGTGTTGAAGTTCTCGGACCCGGCGTCCGATGCGGCCTCGGACGATGGCGTCCACGAGCGGAAAGGAGACGACTACTTCGCTTCCGAGGGCAAATCTGCCAGTGCCATCCCCGAGGCTGAGGGGAACGGAACCGGAGAGGGAGAGGGAGAGGGAGAGGGAGAGGGAGAGGGATATGGACACAACGAAGATCCCATGATTGAAATCACGCCCCCAGAGTTGATTTCCGCCTTGATCACGGAGAACGGCATCATGACGCCCAACGCCGTCAGCGAAGAGCTGATCAAGTTGTGGTTTTGAATGACCCAGACCAGATATCCCGGATTAGATTTCATGGCCCAAGGGTGAGGGGTGAAGATGCTATCTGGCCCCTACACAGTACGGAGTATTCCAGTCCATGCCTACAATTTCCAAGGATCCCTCCGCCCCAACCGGCGCCACAAGATCCATTCGGCATGCGCGGTGGCGCGGGGCGACGAGTTCTTCACGACGACCCTCCAACTGTACCTGTACGCGGCACACCCTCAACGTTCTATGTACAGGGGATTTATCGGAGCGGTGACCACAACGTCCACCTGCGAATTATTAGGCCGGAACTCGGGAGGAGTCGTCGATTGAGATTCAAGAGGCGATGTCAACAGAGCGAGACACTGCCATAGGAGGTAAACTGCGAATGCTGAGAGGGAGGAGGAGCTATGAGTTGGTGTCTTTGCAAGTATGACAGCAGAATACTATCGACAGGCGATAACCTGTCGGCTAAGAACACCACTCGCCATGACAGCCAAAGGAATGTAGGAAAGGATCATTACTTGGGTCTCACTCAGTGTTGAGAATTGCCTTGAACTCGACGAACAACTATCTTACCAAAGCCGCTGTGGATGGCGAATGTCATCCCACGCCAAGGCGTTTGCATGCGTCTTCGTGTGAATCTCCTCCCCTCTCTGACAGGCATTAGACCCTTCATACACAAGACGTCGTTACACGACCGGGAGATGAATGATTCGCCACTATGAACAGTTTTGCCGCTCAATGCGCCGCCCGTTGACTGACGACAGTCCCACCAGCGCCATGCTGTGCATTCATTCATCAAGAATCATTCAGCCGAACCCTAACTATTCCCCAGAGCGTCCCAGGGTCTTTTCGTGGTAACAGGAACAGGAAAGCACAACCCAGAAGTTGAGAGATCCGCGAGGCGATCGACCAATCAACCTTCTCAGGTGAGATCATCGATCTCGCGCTCTTTAGCACGCAAAGCCGCCCTCATCACCTCCGCTTCACGCATCAGTTGTGCTCTTCGTTCCGCTTTTAAGGCTGTACGGTCCCCTTCCGCGTCTGCACCGTCGGCATGGGCTTCGGATTGAGTCGCGTCTTGTTCTTGTCGACGCCGACCCGCTTCCAGTAGGGCAGGATCAAGTTGCATACCACCTGCCGCCGCCGCCGCTCGTTGGAGACGCATCGCATAGTGGTCGCTGGTGTCCTGAGAGGTAGTTGGACCTTCGCTCAAGCTAGATTGAGGCACATATCCAGTGTAGTCTACTGTCGGGGGCTGCCGTCTCCGTTTCAGCGCCGGCGAGCTGTCGCTAGATACCTGGTGCTCATCTGGCGTTGATGCGGTGGGTTCCGGTGAAGCCGACGCCGGCTGCTGAGTGGCAGGTCTCGGGGCGTCTGGGTATGCCGGGACGACTCTCTTCCGTCTCTTGATCGTCGACTTCTTCATCTGTACCGGACGGTGTGCTCCGTGTAATTTGTGGTACAGCCCGCAAGCGTTGCAAATAGGATGACCTTGCTCGTCTCGGCGCCAGAGAGGAGTAACCGTCGTCCCGCAATTCTTGCATGCAACAACGAGCGCTACACTGCTGGGTGATGCTCGAGGCTGAGGCGAAGGATTGGATGCGCCTTGGGCGGTACTCGACCCAGCGTCGCTGTGCGCATCGCTTGCCCCATCTTCGGGTGGTTGACTGGCAATCGCCGAAGCCATACTACTCCATGCGACTCGGTTGTTGTATGCAGGGCAACCTCCGCATCCTTCAGCACCACCTGCTCCGTTGCATTTTCCTCCGCCTGGGCAGGTGCCTGAAGTATGCTCGGGTAACCGATAAGGTATGGCCGAAGATTGAGGCTGGGCCGGTGTCGAAGGAGCTGAGCCGGCAGGATTTGCTGTGGTTCTCTGCCGCGAAGTCTCTCCAGGCGTGGCTGAGGTTTGACGTCTAGAATTGGTAGGCCTAGGAGCATTACGAGTTTTGAGGTAAAGACCACATGCATTGCATATGGTATGACCTGTCGGAGACCGTCGCCATAAAGGTGTCTTCGTCGTCCCGCAGTTGCTGTGCGTGGTGTGAGCAACAGGCACCGATCAGGGTAGCGAAGCAAACTTGGGGCAAGGCGTCGGGGGCAAGTGGACGGAGAGGACATACCTGCAGACTTGAGCCAGACCAGAAGCATCGTCTCTCTGCTCGGGAAATTCACTAGATGATCGAGGTGGCTCGGGCGGATCTGGCCTGGGACTGACTTGACCCGCCGACGGATTGTCGGTGGCGGTGTTCACATGATCGTCATGAGAGGCGTGAGAAACATGGCGCTCACCGAGAGCCGAGGATACAAGTTGGTGAGCGGCATCGAGGTCTTCGGCGGAAGGCTGACGCATCAGACTGTCCCGCTCAGAATTGAGTGAAGAGGAGTGGTGCAAAGGGTCCATCGCACTCCGTACGGCCAACATGTCGGCTCAAACTCTCCTTGTTAGCTTGACGCGCGCTCCATCCACGCGGAGAGCGAGACGAGGCCAAGATGCGACAGAACGAAGAGTGTTTGGCTTTGGCAGGCTCCTGGCGGGGATGACGAGCGGGTGCGGGATCTTGATGGGCGTGGGCGCTGAAGCAAGAGGAGAGGCCAATTCAGAGCGGAAGTTAGGCAACTATGAAGCGGTGGCTGTCGGGCGCGGTCTCACCCAGCCCGTGAGAGAGTCTGTCGGTCTCTTTTGTGATAGAAGTCGCGAAGGGATGTGATTCAAATGGCCTGGAGCGGGAAGAGAGCGGTCAAGAAGGTGGCAGGGAGTGAAGAGCCGAGTATTCTAGGTCGAGGAAGATGTTGGCCCGCCTGTTAGATGGAAAAGAGTGACGGCACAGTCCACGTTGAAGTCGCGACGTACGCCGTAATCGAATTGCCTCGCTCGTGATTGGCGGACCGCTCGTAGGGTAAGCGATCACGTGAGTGCTGGATTTCCGCCGGACCAATCCCAAGAATCGCGCCGGTCTGACTCCAGAACCGTGTGCTCGTGCAGAATCTACAATCGAGCGCGCGACGGCAACGGGATACCTACCCTATTCATGGTCGCTTTTGCATTGCCCCGGGACTGGGATACCGGCGCACTCGTCAGCCAGCCTAGGAACTCCATCTGAAGCACGGAGACGGCGCATATGGTCGTTATGGAATTGAGGCAGAAAGCACGACTAGTCAGACGGAAGCCATTTTCATGGAATTGGCTGCCGCTCACGAGGCTGTTTTGAGAGCGGCAGTTGGTAGGACATCAAGCCCGACGTAAAGGAAAATAGCCCTTGAGTTCTAGCCCAAAGATCTCATAGGCCTGGACTTGCCAGGCTCGTATCACCCAGATCCTATCCGTCAACCCGCCATGCTATTGCATGGTCAATACCAGAAGGCACTACAGATGCCTCTACAAGCACGAAGCTATGTTTTTCCTGCCCAGGGGGGTCCTGGCCAAATCCAGACCGGCGACGATAATTCTCACACACCAAGTGCAGTCCACTGCTGCGAGTCGACTCGTCCGGGGTTCGCCGAAGCCTGTGTGATACACAACACTTCTAACTCTTCCTCCGCAAAAAGATCCATAGGTGATCCGCGATTGACCAAAGCCGACGATTCCGAGACATGCGCCTACCCGGCTGAATAACTCGTATGTGCGATCTCAGACTTGCTCAGCGCCCCAGCCCGCATCCGCATCCCGCATGTTGGATGGTGGTTCAATCGAAGGCGCAAACTCGAGGACACAGTAGCCCACACCGACAACGGCAACGATGGTGCCGGCAATAATCCGCAGAACGTGCCCTTCCAGTATGAGACAGCCGACAAAGACGTAGACTGCAAGACGTCAGCAACCTTTCCTCTGCAGGCCCGTAGATCACTGACAGATGCCGCGGCCAAGGAACGAGAACAAAAAGCTCGCGTATTTAGGGAGGTATGGTGGAACTTGTGGCAGTAGTTCAAGACCGGCCACAGCTATGTTCTCGGTCAGCACTTGAACCCCAGTTCGAGCTGTTGAACGGTCTGTCTCGTACCCAGGCCAAATATGATCACGTAGATGCCCACTATGATGCTCCGACTATCCTGCATTCAGTATTCCATGTGTGTCTCGGAGGAAGGATGTCACTGACAAGCCGATGGGGAAGAATTGACTGACACCTATAGCATAGTCAGTGTCCATCCTGCTGGTTGCGCGCAAAGGATCGAGCTCCTGTCGTACCTCCGAGTACCATGATGCCACCCACGACCAGGTTGACTAGCCGGCTGCAGCCCGACATCAGCATACAAACTCTCACACAAGCCCACCGATGGTGTTGCAGCATCGCGCAATGGACCTGGGACGTACAATATGTTGGAGAAGTCCATCGTAGTGTTCTGAGATGGAGACTGCGAGACGGTGGCAAGTAGGTAGCAAGAGTCAACTTCTGCACTGACTCGCTCAGGTCGGAAATGGTAGTCGCCGTGGAGGACAGAGTAAATAAAACTTGAGGAGCACACCACAACTTTCTGCGTGGTTAAAATCAGCTTGCGCAGGCCGAAAACAAAGGGGAAGTGGTTATGGGGTCACGGTTGCAACTTCCAATCTGCCGTGTCTGCCCTGCAGGCAATGGGAGCTGCCTGCCTAGAAACGTCAGCCAAGGAAGCAGCTCCAGCTTTCAATTTGAGGCCAGATGACCTGCTTCTACTCGGAACACGTGTTGCCAGGTAAGACATCCAGGACACCTCGCTGTATACGATGAGGACGGGTGACTGAACCATACGGCTTCTGATCTGGGTTCATTCTTTCATATTCGTCTACTTTGCGCTAATTCCGCAACGGAGACTCTGGGGAAGGCTGATAGCAAGATCCAATGAGCTTCCCGTTCAGCTCATTTAACGATATTTCTAGTACCATGAAAGGCCGTTATCATGAACCATCTGGGGTTCCCAACCACGATCTGGTCTCTAATGGGCCTTTTCTCAGCCTCGAATTCGTCGAATTCTGCCATGTGCTGCCGACGCTATGCTGGGGGTATCAAAATATTCAAACCCATGCTATGCAGAACACCTCACCAAGACTGACTGACAATGACTTCAACCGGTACTCCATTGGGAATCTCATGCCCGTAATGTAGATTTGGGCCTCTCGGCAACCGACATCAACCTCGAGCTAGTGGGCTCGGTGCTAACCAGCGAGGCTCTATTGGCGATGAGGTTGATGGCGATACGAGGCTGAGTTTTGGCATGTGCCTTAGCCAGGCAAGCAACCGTGTCAGAGCTAGGGTCCTCATCTTCGAGTATGGTTGGCTCGAGCTTGGTTATGGGCTGATCGTTCTCTTGGGTTTGCCCTTCTGATGATAAATCTGTGTCTTGTGTGCTTGGAGGGGTATCTGCGGCGGGTGAATCAATTGGGACTGGCGGGGAAAGTTCGCTGTCTGCATCGGAGATCGCAATGATCATATCTGCACGTCGTCTGGTGCTCTTTCTCCTGTCTGCTCTCTTACTTGCACGGGTAGGTTCTTCATCATCGTCCAGTGACCGCTTGGAGCTCGCGCTACGTTGTGACGAGGTCACTGACGGACTGCGGGCACGATATTTCTCACTCAGCCGGTCAAGGTTGTTCTCAACGTCTTTCTTGCTCTTTTGTAGGAAGTCCTGAATGAACTCTGACGACAACTCTGATCTGCTACCACGGATAGCTCTGTCACTAACAAGACCATGTGGTAAAGCAGAGGAGGGACTGGGGAGAGAGTTCCGAGTTGAGTCCTGCGGTCGGAGAGAAGGGCTATTCTTGTGCCTAGGTATCGACCCATCTCTGCTGCGAGCTGAGTCGTAATGTGCTCGCGTGACCTCGTCTCCGCCATAGCAGATGTGGAGTGGGGGCATTGCATTGGGGCTTTCTCGGTGTTCGTTCGTGTAGGGGATGGAGTCTCTGTCAAAGTTCTTGATCCGTGGAAGGTGTACAGTGACATCTTGATCGAAGACCTGGCAGAAGGCTACGAGTTCAGGCTCTCCACCATATGATCCGAGGCGTGACATGCGAGACAGGTATTCCTCAAACGCGTCTTCTGGTTCTTGCCGAGTTGACAACGTGGTGGAGCGGAGGGTTCGGCGTTGTTGCACATCATCTATGTGGACATAATGTTCGAAAAGTGGTCGGAACGTCCGCATATGGTCAATGATGCTTGCACGGATTTCGGGGTGCTTTGCCGGTGTGCCGTAGAGTTGGTCTGAGAGCGATGCAAACAGACAATTGCCTGTGAACCACATGGTTGGAAATGAACTTCCAAAGATAGACCGAAGGAGAACTTACCATCACCTGCTATCTGTCTCTGGTGTAGGCCCATCTTGACCAGACCCGGCCATACAGCTTTTGGCTTTCGGACCATGCTGGGAAGCTGTGTGAAGGATCCATGGTCAGCCATGATCGAGACAGATCCATTGACCAAAGCATTTGGAAGGGATAAAGGAGGGGAGAAAGGCTGTCCGGAAGATCAAATTGACATGATGGGATTGTAAATAAGGCAGAGATGTCAAAGTGACAAGTGGTCGCCTGCTAGGGGCTTTGATGATTTCAGGATGGAGAAACCACGTCAAGCACCAGCAGCAGCGGTAGGGGATGAACGGAGGCGTTTGCTTTCACCGTTGCCCGGAAAATGCAAGTGCCAAAAGCCCTTAGGTCCTTCGCACTCCGCATGTCCAGCAAGGGCAACGCTGGGTGGTTGCGGCTTACTTACCCTGGTGAACAAGATGCCTTCCCGGGCAGCAAGGCGGCGGCCTTCCCTGGACGGCGCTTTGATAGGTCCGTCGGCCCAGGCGTTTCGGAGGAGGGGCAGATTCGCAGATAAGATGTGACTGTTGCGGCGATATCCTACAGGACTGCGCTGGTGGGGGCCGTCAACTAAGAGTTCGTGAAGAGCTTCGTTTTTTTATTTGACGCCCTGTGAGCTTGTAGGGTGACTGTATGAGTTGGCGGGAAGGAAGCAAGTCAGAGAGACAGAAGGGTTTTAAAAGCACGAACACGCAGGTTGAGGCCACAGAGCTTTCACTACAGGTCCTCATCCCTACTATTGTCTATCTTATTGTGCGGCTGGGGGTGCGGCAGAGAAGGCTCGTTATTGTGCATTCATCCTATTCAGCAGGTGCTGCGGACCAACCAGCCAATCCTTCGAACGTTCGCAGTCACCAGACAATCATTTACAATGAGTGACAAGAACATTGTCGTCGTAGGGTAGGCAGACAGTGACTCACAAACCCCCTATACCCACGAATTTTGCCTAACCTGGGTGCAGCGCCGGCGTTGCTGGTCTGACAACAGCCTTCTTGCTGTCTAAGAATCCTCGGTACAAGGTAACCATTGCGGCGAAGCATATGCCGGGAGACTATGACATTGAATATGCTTCGCCCTGGGCTGGTGCGAACTATATGCCGTGAGTCAATCCCTCGTAAATGTGCGAACGTACTCATTGGATTGACACATCTGAGCAGGGTGTCCGCGAGAGGGACTCCGGCAGAAGAATGGGATAGGAATACCTGGCCTCCCCTTTTCGATTTGGCAAAGAATCATCCCGAAGCAGGAGTTCATTTTCAAAGGACAGAAATTTACAATCGTAAAAGGGACGTCTCTTCTGCCACAGCTGCCTGGTTTGCTGACCTTGTCAGCCCGAATCCATGGTTCAGCACCCTGTTTGACGATGTGAGTCTCTGTACAACTTTCTTGCCCACATCAACGTGCTCATGGCTCTTTTGTTAGTTTCGTGAGATCCCCAAAACAGAGCTTAAGGAGGGAATCGATAACGCCACGTGCTTCACGTCAGTCTGTATTAATACTGCAATATACTTGCCCTGGCTGGTTTCTCAATGTTTGAAGAATGGTGCCATTGTCAAGCGGGCTGTTTTCAAACATATTGCAGATGCCGCCGCCCCTGGAGTCCACCATTCAGGCCGCCCAGCCGACCTCGTTGTCAACTGTACCGGCCTTTCGGCGTCCAAACTTGGTGGCGTCGAGGACAAGAAGGTGGTCCCAGCTAGAGGCCAGATTGTTGTTGTGAGGAACTCGGCTCCTGCAATGTATGCTACGTCAGGAACAGATGACGGCCCGGACGAAGCTTGTTATATCATGACTCGTGCCGCTGGTGGTGGGACAATACTGGGAGGTTGTTATCAGAAGGGCAATTGGGAATCTCAACCAGACCCGAGTCTGGCAATACGGATCATGAAAAGATGCGTCGACATCTGTCCTGAGCTGACTGGCGGCAAAGGCATTGAGCACCTCGACATCATTCGCCATGGTGTCGGCTTGAGACCTGTGCGTGAAGGAGGAACAAGAATCGAGAAGGAGAAAATCAATGATGTCTGGACGGTGCACAACTATGGTGCAGGTGGTAAGTCCCAGCCACGGTCTCTTCTCCCCAACCACATTACTCGCGGCATCAAATCCCTCGCAGCGGACCTGCTTGTCACGCATAGAGCGAATCCTCCTCTTCATCATGCATTGTTCAGCTGATTCGACCGGTGCTAATGATATCAGGGGCCGGATACCAGTCTTCCTATGGCTGCTCCCAAGCGGCTGTAAAATTGGTGGATGAAGCCTTGGGGGAGAAAGCCAAGTTGTAAAGGCAATGTGGAAAGTAGCAATAGAGGCATGAGATTGGAATCTAATCAGGATCTCACCCTAGAGGGCAACTGCGGCACATCTAGAGTCCTGATTCGGAGGAATTCCATTTCTATCTGCAGATGATTTGGTAAACCTAAATATACGGCACAGGTCCTCGTACTCGTCTTGCGCTCCATGAGGGGCCAGTAGCACAGCATTGAAATGTCCACCTCAACACAGGATGACCGTTGAGAGCCCGTGGGCCTCGTACAGAAGTTGTGAAGCTTTCCATGTTGCAAAGCGACTAGCCGATCGGGAGATTGCCGACAGGGGAGAATCCAGCGCCGCTGACGGTTGGTGTTCCGAAGAAATACTCCGACTGTGCGCCACAGCCGTGAACTAGGAAAGCTTTCAAACAATGCCCATTGTGATTGTTACTACTCATTTTCTTTCCCCGATTTTAGTCAAGTGGGCTTCAGGTACTCGTATGAGAATGGCTTTGCCCGCTCCCGCACCAACCGCAGGCGTGTTCTAAGCGGGCTGCCTGTGAGAAACGGCAATTGGTACCGACGAAGGGTCAGAATATCCGAAATAGATCGTCAGTGTCTCGAAACAGGGTTGTCGAGTCTGAGACATGTGCTCTGGAAAGGAAGCGATCAGATGCAGGAACCGGGCTTCCACGCCGCAACCATGGATTCGCTCCCAGCTAGCCAACGTCCGCGACCCAGGGGCCGGAGGCCGCTCTTGGCCAAGGCATGCGCCCCGGTACTGTACCTGGATCGCGCTACCGAGCATGAAGTCCGTCGCGGGTTGCAGAAACAGAAAGCAGGAAAGATAGAAATATTTCGACCGTTAACCAATGATATACGTCATCCACGAGAGGGCAAACGCCAACATCATGCACTTCAATATGCGAAGCAGGTTCGCTGGCAGGCAACGATTCGTAGACCCAGGAAAGCGAACTGAGTTCCGCGCCTGGAAATTCACCTCGCAGTCCAACCGAGCTCTACCTGGCGGTGGACATGAGGGCATGATTTGCTCACCTGGCTCTCTCTGCCCCGCGCTCTCACAATCAGGTCTCGGGGGTTTGTCTGTGCGCTGACAAGAAATGTGTGACTCGTGGCCAGATGATGGTTGTACTCGTGCCTGTGCCGAATGTGTCTGCGGTGTCCCTTGCATGTAAGACGTCCCTTGTAATTCCTTCCGTCGCAGCATTCGCCGGCCGCGCGTACCGACGCCAACGGGAACGAAGCGTTCTATCAGAGAGGGTCGCTGGCTCACAGGGCAACCTTCGTAACTGACAGCTCCTCTTGGGTCCTAGCTTGAATTAAAGCTCTGGGAGAAGGGAGCCACGATACGCGCAAGACGTGGTTCTCGGCCTCGCACTGGTCGGCAGCAACGGCCGCAAGTGATTGGGGTAATATCCCCAGACGAGTGACGGTTGACCAATGCCCGCAGCCAGTTCTGTTGTGAGCCCTTTCACGTAGAGCCGGTTGATCTCCTCGTCTGGGGGCTCCGTCACAAGCACCTGTGATGCAAAGATCAGCCTTGATGTTCAGCGACAACTGAATCATATGGGGTCATCGGTGGCGCCCACACGCCGTTCTTTGCCTAGCTGAGTAGTCTCGCGGGCCTGGAGGTGGCTTGCAGGCTGGTGGCCGTGGCCTTGTTGGTCTGTGGAAGATGGCAGTTTGCCTGGGAGAAGGAATGCCCCTCCTGCCGGCGTGGTTAAGAGGCGATAGGCCTATCGCATCCCATGAGCCATGAGCATCCCGCAGCTTGCGCTCCACTTGTTCTTGAGCAATTCTCTGTACGAGTAACACAGCAGCATGACTGCTGCCCATCTCAGATCTGCGAGACTAAATACTCAGTCCATAGCTTAGCCGGCGAATTCTGACTTGGACTTTGTCTCCAGGTCTATTTCTTCTGGCACCTGCATGCGCCTAAGCCTGCGTGCTTGATTCGCGCAATTCGTCATTGGCATTCGCGCATTCTGCCTGCGTACACAAAGTCGCCAGGTTGCTGCTCTACCACGTTTTCCTGCTCATTCTCCATCGACACTCATTCCAAGTTGCCCTGCTCTCGACACTGTGACTTCATTCCACAGCCATCAACCACTCTTTCCAGAAGTTTTACTCGAGCTTTGCAGCCACATCTCTCACACACCGACCGATACCTCCACTCGGCTCGACCTGACGGACCGTGAGTCGACCTGTCCAACCCTTTGCATCTGCCAGACACGCAATTGCGACCGCGACCGTGTGGCGTGCCTTGCCCTATGACAACCGAGCTCGAACCTCAACCTCAAATTTCCTAGGCTGCCTATGCCACCGCTGCCAAAAAAAGATCCCGCACTTTCTCATTTACAGTACGGCTACGTCAAACAAGACTTGTCAGGTGCCGGTTTGGTCACCGTTGATGTCTCCAATCCAGCCTTGCGAACCGCCGTGTCGACTTAGCCACATCCCTTGACGAGTTGCTTACACCTTCGGGATTCGTCATCTGCGACTGCTGGGCTCAGCATGGGCCTTTGGCCATTTGGTGGAGGCAAGAAAGCCCGAACAAGCCAAGGCCAGGATCAAGGCCGACAAACTCTCCTTGAGAAGTCGCGGACGGATTTTGGTGCTGGAAAAAAAACAAGCTCGCCGCAAGTGGTCGCGACCATGAGTCGCGGGGGCCAGGACGAGAAGCCCCGAAGGCTTTCTAAACAACGGCTACCATCTCAGTCTGGAAATGTCTCCCGGGTGCAGACGGCGCCTATCAACGTGCCTGGTCAGGATTCGAGAGCATATAGGCATGGCTCGGGCGCAGCAGATGTGGGATTTCAAGGCCCCGACATGTATTCACAGAACCCAATGTCACAAACGAGCATTGGGCCCGACGACTTTACGGCCCTACCACAGGCTCCAACTTTGTTGGCCAGGCGTCCTGGATACGATCCGACGCTGCACCGGAGGAAGTCAAGCAAGAGAAAAGCCGAGGATTATGCTCGCGAAAGGGAGGTGCGCGCCATGAGCTCGCCTGTACAGGGTCTGAGGAGGCCAATTACATATTCAGGCTCCGGTCCACTCCGACGAGATACTAAACAGATTCCCGGGGACCTCAATCGAAGACTGCAGCGACCAACCTCTGAAGTCTCCCTGCCGCTGCCGGAAACAATACTGGAGTCCGAAGAAATCTCTAATCAAGCCTCGTTCAAGATCGGGTTTCTGGCGGCATTGAGTCCTAGACCTACGTTGACCTATGTTGCCGACCCTCGTCCTTCAGCTGGAAAGCAGCCTGTGAGAGTGAAGCCTTCGATTGAGCAAGCCATCCAGGAAGAGGACCCTTCTTCGAGGAAACGAATCAATGAGTTGGCAGATGACCTTGATGCTGGTGGGCTAAGGGAATTGATGGAGCGAGATCGAAAACGCAGGGAGAAGAAAAAGGAGGCAGACCGTGCTCGCTTGGAACGAAAGCTCCAACGCAAGGCCGACAGGCAGCGCGAGGAGGAGCTACGTGGTCGCTGGCTCAATGATCCCTCCGACAACATGATGGCTTTCAGCCCTCACGACAGGGAAGGAAGGGGCAGGGGCCTTTTCGCCGTCGAGGCAGAAACATCCCAATCAGCCACGGCAGGAACGCCTTCGAGTACCAAAAACAAACAGGTCGATCCATTTGCCGACCCGCGAAGTCCACCCTCTCGTCCTGTGCAGCCCATTCGAAACCCATTCGAAGACGAGAAAGACATTGATATCACCCAAGATGCACTCGGCCAGGGAGAAGAGGAGCCTCCTGTGCCCGTCAAATCGCCCCTCCGAACGGTTTCTCCCACTCAGGTCAGGAGGGAACATATGCCGCCTCACGCAGCGACCATTTCCCCCCCAGTTTCTCCTGTTCAGCGACCTACAGACCGCCAGAGTCTATCGCAAACCAGCGGACTCGGTCGGGAACTCACGTCTGAAACCGCAGAGCAAGGATCACTTGATCGACGTGCTTCGGATCAGAGCAGCCAACAGCTGAGTTCTTGGACCAGCTTCTTCAGGCGTGGCGGTAGGCGAAAACCCAGCACAACGGAGCGGGGACGGAGCACTCCTTCCGAGTTCTCAAACACTTCGCGAGAGTCGTTTGTCGCTCGCAAGCAACAGCCTCCTCCAGTTGTAGTACCCCGATCTTTCCGCAGGTCCGACGCCTCCTCGATCCCTCAACGAACAATGTCGAAATTTCGCGAGGATTTGCCAGAACTGCCCATTTCACCACCTGACTCTCGTGTCCAGTCCCCTGAAGTGATGACTG
Organism: Phialophora tarda; assembly: GCA_016109495.1. NCBI lineage: Eukaryota > Fungi > Ascomycota > Eurotiomycetes > Chaetothyriales > Herpotrichiellaceae > Phialophora > Phialophora tarda. The sequence goes on along the minus strand of JADWPL010000001.1, from coordinate 1,472,164 downwards.
GGCCTCAAGCAGGGCAAGCGTCCCGGCAACCTCGACATTCGCTCTCCGGAACGTTAGATAATCGCAGTTTGGCCACCAGTTCGAGTAATGCCGCGCTAGATCGCGCAACAGCCGAAACTCACCATCCTCAAGGTATAGATATAGAAACGGCTGGAGGCGCAGCGGCGGTACCGATATCTCAATCGCTGGCATCGGTTGACTCGGAAGGATCATGGCTATCTGGGAGACCTCCAAAGAGACTCTCTGGTCCTATGAGCCACCCCCTCCGACAAAGCCAGTCCTCGATCCCGCCGCAATCGATGCCAGGCTCGTTCGAGCCAGAGGATGACGACTTCGCCAACGATGAGTACCTGAACAGGTTAACTCCGGGACCCGGTGGACATCGGGACTCTGTCACCTCGGCAGATCGAAGAGCTAGCAGTAATGTCATCGACTTGGAGCACGAAAGGCAACAGAGTCCCGTGCCTGAGGTGCCGCAAATACCAGCCAGTCCACGTGGGGATGAGACCTGGCATACAGGCATCGCGCGGCAACCTACTGTGGTTCGCCAGGCCACCCGAGCAAAATCCACAGAGGGACTATTGAACGAGGCCGGCAGAGATATACCAGGTACGTCTCGGAGAGCCAGTACGGAAGGAGAGGACGATGAAGGCGAAAGTACCTTGCCAGGAGAGGCTCCTGTGGCAGACATACAAGAGGCAACCTTGTTGCGTGCAAGGAGCGTGGATTACAAGAACAAGGGGCACGCGCGCCATATGAGTGCCGGAAGTGCCCGGTTGCTTGACATCCGACGCTCGTCGATACAGTCGGAAAGTACACCACGGAGCCCGAGCCTACCCCAGATTGTATCACCAATTCAACGGGATCAGCCAGCACCCCCAGCGGAGTGACTGAACCGCGATCATCTACACCGATAAACACTGATCTCCTTTGTCCATTCCTTATGTTTTCTCCACCACCGCCAAAGGGCGGGAGCTATTGGGACACCACTGGGATTGGTGACATCCCTACGACATTCACGACGCCGAAAATTGATACCCCAGATCGCTCTCTTCATTCCTTTTCAGACGGGGTTTCACTGTGTACCTGCAGTTTGGGTTCAATGGCAACGGGCGGGCAATGCCCCGCCGATGAGCGGGCGTATAATCGAGCGAGCAATTGATTTGCAAGCAAGTTCTTGATATCTATTGGAATCAGCAAGCGGGTTTTGCACGAAAGAGATAAATAATGAGTGATGCCAGGAGCATTTTCCACTAGCCGAGTCCTGGTCGATTCGGCAACGCCGTATGGCAAGCGGGATGGAAAAGATGTGCTTTGGTGCTGGCGAGGACCAGAGTCCGAGGCACACGTAGCACAACGCGGCCAGCCTCCAAAGCCAATTCCATCCAACCCGTCAGTGACAGTGAATTCATCGCCGCTATAGAAGAAGGAACCAGCCAGTGGGTTCCGGTAGAGCACATTTCTAAGACGAAAGGCGTGCCAAAGACGTTGCTGCTTGCTGAGGCTTCGCCTAAGCATGCGGCAGGATCGCGCACCCACACACCTACACACCTCCCTCACAGTCACACAGCGTAAACAGTAATTACTCCATAGGCGTCACGCCTGCGTATCAGCGGTGACGTCGATGACGTTATCATTCGGATGGGGGATGGCGGGGCGCCAGCGTCCGGGCGGCAAGGAGAGAAGGTTGCGCAAATCTCAAATACTGTTTTCCCATTAATCAGCGGCTTCCATACAAAGTCCTGCGTTGATCTCGCTCCTTCTCTGCAATCATCTGAATATCACTCAGCCTCACAGCATCCCGTTTCCTCCACGGTCTATATAACCTTCACCCTGGACGTCGCTCTGCGTTCATCCGCAGTCAAAATTCAGCGCATACTCCCAACCCGCCAGCTACTTTCAGCAACTCGAACAACCCCGCTTCAACCGCGTCCACGCTTTTTCACTACGACAACAGCCAAAATGGTCGTCCACAACCTTGCAGAGTACGTAGCCTACCATCAAGCCAAGCTGCGTGAGGAACAAGCGCGCAACAATCCCCAGCCCGCGAAGAAGTACGGTGTTAACCCAATCCACAGCAAGTCCTCCTACACGACCTCTATCGTCCAAGGCCCGGCCGACAAGCTGATCGTGCTGGATTGCTTCGCCACATGGTGCGGTCCTTGCAAGGTCATCGCGCCCGAAGTCCTCAAGTTCTCCAATTCGGAGCAGTACAAAGACAAGGTCGACTTTTACAAGGTCGACGTCGATGAGGCGCCCGATGTCGCCCAGGAACTCGGCGTGAGGGCCATGCCTACATTTATGTTCTTCAAGAATGGCGAGAAGGTCGCCGAGGTGGTTGGCGCCAATGTCCGTGCCTTGGAAGCGACCATCCAGAAGCACATGTAAACAAGCTGTACAAATCCTTCCATCAAATCGCCCGCTTCCGCAGAAAACCCGCAATAGCCCCCATCCGAACTTGCGTGATGACTCAACTTCAGGCCTCTGGCATCTATTCTCACTGGAAAAGAAAGGCGGAACACGGAGGACCAAGGTAGACAGGTACCGGATGGGCAGCTATTCGAGCTCCAGCCCTCCGAATAACGTCTCCTTTCGCAATGGGCAGAAAATGAGAAAAGAGAAGACAAAACAAGAATTGTTCGATACATGTTCGCTGTCACCTTGTCCCTTGCGCTGTGTTCTTCTCGCCTTTGCAAGCTTCACTGTACTACCTTCACCAATAGCCCTCCGGTCAGTCAGTCACCTCGCTCCTTAACGAGGTATGGCAAACGGAATTTCCCTCTGCTCGTTGCTTAGTTCCAGCTTCCAACTACTGTACGGGTCACTGATCCTCTCGACCCCGAGGGGCTTTCACGGCAAATCACTAATCATGGCCTTTTGATCTGACATTCACGGGTTTTGAAAATCCCCGCAAATTGCGTCAGCCTCGATTTGCTACGGTACACCACGGAGTACAATACTATTACCACTCGACATAGGCAGAATGTCTTGACAATGCCGCAAACAGTACGAGTAGGCCTCCTAACGGATTGGATCATGGAATCACAAGGTACTAACTAAGTACTTATATTATTTATGGTGGTGAATGAAAGGCTGTCGAGACGTTCTCCAAAATTCGGGATAGTGAGTGAGTGAGCGAGTGGGTGAGTGAGGGATACACTTCTGTTTATCGTCTTGCGGGAGATAGGAGTGGAAGTGGAATTTTGCAATTAGAGGTTTAGGTTTAGGTTCAGACCTCTAGACTCATTGCTCAATTCTGGATTCTGGATTCTCAGTTCTTGATTCTCAATTCTAAACTCATGGGTATCTTTCTATGTTTATGCCCTGACCGATGGCGGTGCTCCTCCGTACGGTGGAGGTGTTACTTTTCTTCATCTCTCGGCTCGTCATAACCCATCTACATATGCACTCATGCCATAGCCACAGGTGTATATGCTCGTTTCAGTGCGTGTAGACGAAAAACGGATTCCTCAGGTCCGTCTCGTCGCTGTACGCTAGCTTCTCCCTCACGATGCTCTTCTCGTCCTCACTCATCTCCGCAAGGCGCTGCTGGTTCTTCTTGTTGAGCCGGTCGTTGCAGTAGCGTAGGACGAAGCACACGCAGACCTGCGCGCTGAGGCACGCCACGATCGCGATCTTGCCGCTCTTGTAGCCGGGGGCTTCGCTCTGCTGGAACGTTTGTGTACCCTGGAGGGCCGGCGTCGTTAGTCTAAGTCTAGTTCCCGTCCATCACGCATATATACAGACATGACTCTAAGAAGGAGGAGAATAGGTTATTTGCGTGATCTGAACTCACCAGGATGTTGCCCGTGCAGAAGCCGACCAAAGTCAAGGCATTGGCCGTGACTTTCTTCGAATGACCCGCGATGTTGGACGCGTTCCACGCCAGGAGGAGCATGAACGCGGCGCCGAACGTTCCGCTGAGATAGGACGCGAAGAGCAGAGCGCCTTTACTTTGGGGGATGCCCTCCGGGTCGAGGCCGTACATCAAGCCCGCTGCGACGATGGTCGGGATGAGGCAGATGAGCATCACCAGGGAGCGATCGTTCCATCGGTCACTGAGGTATCCTGAGAGGAGGACAATGACGATCCCCACTGCGCCGGAGGGCATGTTGAGAATGAGCGCCTGTTGGCTGGTGTATCCGAACGTGGTGAGCAGGATGGAGGAGAAGTTGGACAAGCCACCTGAGACGGAGGTCAGCACCCATGTTCATACGCCCGGCGATCTCTGTACTTACCGTTCGGGATCGAAGTAAGCATCACGGACAAGAAGACCAGCCAGACTCGAACGTCCTTGACGGACTCTATGACCTGCGCTTTCTTCAGCTTCGCGTTTTGCGTACCCGACTGGTTCTCCTTGACGCGAAGCAAGGCCGCGACTTTCTCGGCCTCGGTGAATCGCACCGCCTTGACTGGCGAGTCGGGCAGCAACATGAAGACGCCAAACCCGGTAATGATGGTGATCAAGCCGATGATCAGGAAGAAGATGCGCCAGCTGGCGAACTTGCTGGTCGTGAAGCTGGCGCCGTAGGCGACGCCCGATCCAAATATTTGCGTGATGCTAAGTTGGAAAACACCAGCCTCAACACAATCAATCCACTTTCATTTGTTAGTGCAAACATCCTTTGTATGGCTGTTTGCTGAATAGCAAGCTGTGAGAGGCTCTATATGAGATCTCTCATCAGCTCCAGATAGTTTTCAATGATCATCAGTTTCATACTTCACCCTTTTCTACTGGTTATGAGCTTTTTATGAATTGTTGAATTATGTTATTGGTCAGAAGACCATAGTACCCCAGACCCCAGACCCACTCGGAAGATCTTGAAGATCCACCGCCGAGATGTCCGACTCTACCAAGATTGAAGCCGGCAAAGACCGCCTATTGAGAGGCAAGATCAACTTCATCACCTGGAATCGGGAGTTCAAGCGCGCAGCCAAGGCTATCGACGTTCTCGACCTCCTCACCGGTGACGAAGATATTCTCGACAAACCCAAGAAAGACGACTATCTCATCTTTGAGGATGAAAGTACCCAGGGGGCCATCGCTTCTACGACCACATCCGTTCCCAAGACACGACAACAGTGGAAAAAGGTTGCAGAGACCACTTCGACAGCCGATCACTCCTCCGTCACCGTTCCCGATGATAGCACCGGACAATGCGCCCTCGTTCAGAACAACACCTTGAATTGGCAGATCGACTACAAGGCCTGGAAAACCAACAAAGACAACCTCAAAGAGGCCAGCAAGCTTCTCAACGCATGGGTCTCCGACGGCATTCGCATCGAGATCGAGGACTGCAACAACGCCAAGGAAGCCTACGACTTGATCAAGAAGCGGTATCAGGTCAGCAATGAGCGCGCTCGCGATATTCTTCTCAATCAACTTTCCGATGTCAAGCTGGAGAACTTCGCGACCATGACCGACTATGTGAACAAAGTCCGTCAAATCAAAGCCGATCTCAAGACCGCACAGTACGAAATGACCGACGACATGTTCGCCACCTCTCTTCTCCATGGTCTCCCTCAGAACTATCGTCTCTTCAAAGAGAACTACGACTGGATTCGATCGACCAATCCCGACAGCCCTCCGGATCTCGATTACCTGTTCGATCGTCTCCATATCGAAGAGATCAAGCAGGACCGCATTCAGGAAGACAAAAGAGCCAAGGAGAAGAGCAAGAAGAACAATGGTACAACCAACAACCAAACAGTCAAGAACAACAACGGCACCGGTGGTTCCCGCAAGACCAACAGCAATGTCGACAAAAGCAGTCTCTACTGTGACCCTGCCACCAGCGGTTGTGGTGCCACAGGTCACGTCCCGGACAACTGCTGGAAGCTTCATCCCGAACAGATCCCGAAGGCCCTGAAGGGAAATGGCGGCAATCGTATCAACAACCCTTCTGGCAACGGCAGCAGAACCCCCAACAACAACGATCCGAAAGAGAAGTCCGGTAACCTCGCCGAAGCCGACGTCAAGAACTTCATCAAAGCCCTCTCGCGTGTCAATCCCTCAGGTATTTCTCAGCTCCCCTGCCATCACGTGTCCCCCACTGACCCTTCGCAGTTTGAAGAGTCAGAGGTAGGACATGGGTCGGAAGGTTCAGGGGGAGCTGGGGATCAGGGGGAGCCGAGAGATACGTTTTCGTTCAGGCAGCATACCAACGGGAACACAGCCCTTCGAGCTTTGGTTGCGGGACACTTTTGTACCTCAGACACTTGGTTAGCAGATTCAGGTGCCAATATGCACATCGTCAACAATAGGAAATGGTTTACAGACTTTTCTCCACTCAAAGTTCAGATCGGCACGGCGGACAAATCAGTCAAGCTAGATGTTGAAGGCGGCGGTGAAGCCCACGTCGTTCTCAAAAGTCCTGACGGGAACACTTGCGATATCTTTCTCGACAAAGTCGCCTATGCTCCGAAGGCTCGTTGCAACTTGCTTTCAGTCGGCCTTCTCGCTAAGATCGGTATCAACTCTCTCTTCACCAAAGACGCCCTCATCTTCTCCACCCAGGACGGAGTCGAGACAGGACGTGCCCTCCCTTCCAATGATTTATATCATGTCCTCCTCGACACTCCTCCCCTAATCTCGCAGGACCCCTTCAGTACCGGGGAAGTGATCGCCAACGTCATCAACTTCGAGGATCCCGTCTGGAAGAAGCATCGACAGCTTGGTCACTTGAGCTTCCAGAGTATGCTGAATCTCGAAAAATGCAGTGAGGGGATGGGTATCACGAGAAAACAGATACACACCAAGATCAAAGCAGACAAATACTGCCCAGTTTGTGCCACTTCTAGGGCTCTCGTACATATCCCCAAGGATCCGGCGAGCCGCACCAGTACCAGACCAGGACAGCTTATACACGCGGACTCCTGGGGAGCCTATCCGATTGAGGGCTACGACGGCACCAAATGGTTTCTGTTTATGACAGACGACTTCACTAGGTTCACCTTCTGTGAGAGGATGAAAGCTAAAGGAGACCTTCCAGACGCCTTTCGGAGACTCGTCAATAGGATCCAGCGTGTTCATAATTGGACTATAAGCACGTTCCGTTTCGACCTGGAATTCAAGAAAGGCCCTATCGGCAAATGGTGTGACAAACACGGCATTGGCATGGAACCCACCCAAGCCTATGCTCACTATCAGAATGGCGTTGCCGAGCGCAATAACAGATCTGTTCGAGAGAGGGCCGCTCCGCTGTTACAGGAACTTAGCATCTCCGGTCAGGTTGCCGACATTATCGTCAACAAGGGCACTGAGCTTCTACGCATCTCCACTCTCCAGGAGAAGCTATGGCCGGAGGCGATTGAACACGCTGTCTGGCTGAAAAATCGATCCCCAGCTCGAGCTCTCAGGAAGAAAGACAAGAAGACACCATGGGAGGCGCTCTACGACAGGAAGCCCGATTTGACACGGGAACGAGTATGGGGCAGTCGCGCGTATGTCGCATATCCCATAGAGCTCAGAAGAAGCAAACTACATCATCCGCGTGGCTGGCTAGGCTACTTCGTGGGATGCGAGAGCGAAGCGATGTATCACATTTTCTGTCCCGACAAATTCGAGGTGAAGCGGGTCGGTGTCGCTCAAGTCGACGATGGTATCGGCCTAGACGACCCTCAGAGAGGACAGTCATTACAGGACCGGACTCCGATCCCTCAAGTCGAAGTCGCGGAAGGAGACGATGTACCCACCGGCAGCGACGCCGAGGGTACCTCCGAGCCAGGATCTTCCAGTGAAGCCGAACCAGACGACCCTACTGACGCCCCAGAAAATAGCGACGATCACGAGCCTGACGTGGACCCTCAGCGAAGTTCGAATTATGCGCCTATTCTGGGATTGACCTCGCACTATGTTGACAACGCGTGTCTTCGCCCCCGGGCCACGGACTATTCGTCAAGATACCCGGAGATTATCTATCCCCATCGTCGCCTATCGAGTTCCGATAGGGACCGGAATGCTAGGATCCACGCTAGGAAAGAACACCAGAGACGGCAAAGTCGAGCCTCCCTTGTCGCCACGATGGCTTACGATGAAGAGCAAGACTACGACGACGACTACTCTCCACCTCAGTCTGACCTAGAGGAAGATTCTAATCTTCACGAGGATACCACTGTCTCTGATGACAAAAAGAAGACCACTGTCTCCGATGGCAAAAAGAAGGCCACTATCACTTATGGCGGGAGGGAGAGACACTTCTGGGCAGACGATTCAAAGTGCGATGAGTGTTTCAAGAGGGGTGCCAAATGTGACATGAACGAAATTGGTATGCCATGCACATGTTGCCAGCGGTACCACATGCACTGCGAACTACAGACAGAGGAAACGAAGAAGCTGATAACTGGGGAAAAACCGATTACAGTACTTAACGGTGAAACTCTCCAGGACTCTCCCTGCCGCCCGTGTTTCCAGAAGCGCGCCAAGTGCTACCTTTTGCCAGGGGAAACGACATGCGTGAGATGTACGAGGGATCAAGCTCGGGGAAAGAATTTTCGGTGTACGTGGGACTTGACCGGAGCTATCGACCCTAAGGTAAAGGCTGCGGAAGAGAAGCGTGAACGACAGATGGAGACGCGTGGCTTTCTGAGTACCCCACTGAGCGACAAGTGCCACAGATGCTTCCAGAGAAATATTGCCTGTAACGGCGAAACACCATGCAACAATTGTACCGGAAAATACAACTCTAAACAATGCGTCAGTCACACGGAGTTCCTTCGGCGGCGGGAAACGGACCCCTGCGACCGATGCAAGACGATATGCAGGTCGGGAGACTTTACGAAGTCGACTTGCGATCGAGGCCATCCTTGTCGACAGTGTGTTGATAAAGGTCTCAACTGTTCCTATACCACTGAACGAGGTCTAAAGAGACAGGAATGGATCGTCAAGTTGGACCCTAAGAGTACGAAAGCCCTACCGCCGCTGGAGCCGGACGACCCGAGCGATGACGAATGCTGGCGATGCCGAAGGTTGAATTACAACTGTGACGGCGAGACCCCTTGCCGAGTATGTGTCAAGCACCAAGATGTATCAGCTATTGGATTGTGTTCCTACCGGAAAAGCGATAAGAGTATCTTGAGATATCCCGTCAGACCCTTCACTAGGAATGCCGATACTGGAGCGCCTGAATTGAAGCCGGACTGGGAAGACTACACTGGTCTCGGAAAATCCAGGACTCAGAAACAGAAGGACGAACTCGAAGAACGCCGCAACGCTCGGAAGTCAAGAAAGCGACGCACTACAGCCGACAATCCTGACGATGCCGATTGGGAAGGAAACGAAGATCTAGATCTGGACCCGTCAGCAAGCGAAGAGGACGAACAAGATGCGGCTATTGCCTCCGTCGCCTTTCTAGACGACAAGAACTCGCATCTTAGGCTCCCCGATCCAGGAAGCTACACCGAGGCCATGAAATCCGCCGAGGCATCTAAATGGGAGCAGGCCGTGGCCGAGGAGAACCAAGCTCTCGAAGACAAGCACACCTGGGACGTGGTGCCGTTACCCCCTGGTGTCAAACCCGTCACTTCGAGGTACGTCTTCAAGAGGAAATACGGGGCGGACGGACAGGTCACCCGTTACAAGGCCAGATTGGTCGCCAGGGGCTTTCAGCAAGAGGAAGGCGTTGACTACGACGAAACGTTTGCCGCGGTAGTCAAACCTGCGTCGTGCAGGATTCTCTTCGCCCTGGCCGCAATATTTGGATGGCGTATCCACCAGGGAGACGTCAAGACTGCATTTCTGAACAGTCATCTCGAAAAGCCGGTTCACATGAGACCTCCAAAGGGCATGACGCTGCCTCAGGGACAGGTCCTGCTCGTGCTTCGTGCAATTTATGGCTTGAAACAATCGCCGAGGGCGTGGTATAAGAAGCTCTTCTCAACCTTGGTTGGCTGGGGTTGGAGGGTTTCAGCCTATGACCCCTGTGTCTTTATTCAGGACACTACGAGACTGATCCTCCAACTTCACGTCGATGACCTGCTGGTTTTCGGCAGCGACCTCGGACTCATCCTAGCCTTCAAGGCACAGTTATCGGACACCTTCCTCATCACCGATGAAGGTGAATGTTCCTGGTATCTCGGTATGCACGTGGAACAACGAGAAGGAAGCATCAAGCTGCATCAGAAGGCCTACATCGACCAAATTCTGGCCAAGTACGGTTTTGACGAGATTGCACCTCTTACAACGCCGTTGGGCCAGGATAGGCTGGTCAAGCAAGAAGGCTATGAAGCAAAGGCAAGGTTCCGCACCGAATACCAAGAAAAGACCGGGTCCCTTAATTGGGCGGCCAATCAGACAAGACCAGATATAGCTTTTGCGACAGGCTATGTGGCACGATACGCCTCCAACCCGAACCAGAAGCACATGGATGCAGTCAACCACATCTTCGCCTACTTGCAAATCGACCGAGCGAAGGGGATTCAGTATGTCAAGAGTGAGGGCCTGCAATTGCGAGGATTTGTGGACAGTGATTTTGCGGGTTGTGAAGACTCGCGTAAGTCGACCACAGGTTGGGTTTTTACGCTCGCTGGAGGGCCTGTTTCATGGTCCTCTCGCAGACAACAGACTGTCGCGGTCTCCACGATGGACGCGGAATACATTGCAGCTGCTGAGGCGGCTAAAGAGGCGGTCTGGATCCGCAACTTTATTAACGACCTGCGTGTTCCCGACTGCTATATAGAGAGCGTGCCGCTGTTCATCGACAGTAACTCAGCACTCAAATTGACCAGGAACCCCGAATTCCACGCAAAGTCAAAGCATATCGATGTCAAACACCATTTTGTCCGCGAAAAGGTTGAGAGCGGCGAAATCAACACCCAGAGAGTCGGGACGAAAGACAACCTGGCCGATATCCTGACGAAAGCCCTGCCACGGGTGACACACGACGGGCTCGTGCAGCGTCTCGGTATGGTCGGTTCTCAGTGAGTATCTGCTGACACCAACACACGATAGCAAACATTCGAAGGGTTTGCTCCTGGGCAGGCTGGCAGTTTATTTACCGCTCCAGCTCCCTTTCCATTTCTTCATCTACAGGTATCTCTCAGCATTCGAGCCTGGTGAAAAAATACCATGCTCATTCTCAACATCGCTATCACTCTTTTTGGTACCACTACAGCCTTTCAACGCGCACCAGCATACGCAATCGAATTCAATAACGACTCAGCCAGATTCATTGTCTATCACCAACCCAACTTTGGAACAACCATGGACAACCCTTCACCTTCACTAGAGGCTATTGGAGCCTCGACACCCAAGACTCTACAAGAACGTACTGCAGACCCTGGCCCTACACCCCCTATCACCGCGGACGAGTCAACTGGGAGTTCTCACCAATCGGACTTCGACTTTGAAGAATACGTCGATCCTATCTTTGGCGAACAGTCCTATGCGGTGATCAATGAGACGATTAACATCGACAAACCAACACTGAACATCACCATCAACGAGACCGGACTCACGACAGCTGGAAGGAATACTCTGAGTGCCGCCATCTTCGATGGCGTCAGACTTTCTACTATGACGATCTGTATAGTGGTGCTCTTCGCCTTCTGCTTGGCTATCTTCTGCAAGTTTTTGGAACTGGTCATATGGTGGTTTCTGAGACGGAACGGATTCGCTTGAGGCTTGAGTTGTTTCGCCGTTCCTTCGGAACGGCGAAACAGGGGGAGAGTTGGAAAACACCAGCCTCAACACAATCAATCCACTTTCATTTGTTAGTGCAAACATCCTTTGTATGGCTGTTTGCTGAATAGCAAGCTGTGAGAGGCTCTATATGAGATCTCTCATCAGCTCCAGATAGTTTTCAATGATCATCAGTTTCATACTTCACCCTTTTCTACTTGCTATTGCAAACGTAGAAGTAACTCTGGAGCATTGTTGTCAGCTAATATGGTACATCGAAGAGGAAGTCACGTGACAGGATTCCGGCAGTCTCAAACTCACCACTCTGCGGCCCTGTTCTTCCTTCTTATACCACATGGCGATGATCAGGACAAGGATAGGCGCCACAGGCGCCTCAAAGATACCTAACAGCGTCCGGCACACCATCAGGCCGGCATAGGAGGTGCACGCAGCCATGCAGGACAGAATGACGCCCCACAACATCACGTTCACACCCAGGTATTTCCCTAGGCGGCTGATGCGTTGGGCAAGGTACTGGGTTGGGAACTCGGCGGCCAGGAAGCCGATGTAGAACATCATGGCCACGTTGCTATAATCTTGACCGACCAGGTGGGTGTCCGTGCGCAGGCCCATGACTGCGGCGTATGAGATGGTCGTTTTGTCCCTTCACAGGTGTGAGACCATGGTATGAAATAGTATAATTGGGGGCTGTGCCTCAATGGATATCTTGGGAGAGGAGCAAGGGAAGCACACTCACAGGTATTGCAAGAAGTACACGGCGATCATGCAGGGCACAATGGTGAAGTCAATCTTTCGCAGCAGACGCTTTGTAGCCTTGGGATCAGCCAGGATGGCGACGGCTTCTTGTCGAACGGCATCGGCGTTGGGGTGGTCCTTCAAGAAGGCAAAGGCCTCGTCGGCATCTTTGATCGAAATGTCGAGTTGTCCAAGTGCCTCGTCCAGTGATGCGTTTGTGGCGATGCTGTGTTTTCTGTCCACATCCACGATCTGCTTCTCATCGCTTGACCCCAACATGGAGGGCTTGTCGGCTTGAACGTCCATTTTCAGAGTCGACTATAACGGACCGCTTGTTCCTGGAGACTGAAGAAACGGCGAGATCGCCAACGCGACAACAAGACATATTTAAGCCTCTGAAGCATTCGCTCCAAGGCCATGGCCAAGTGTAGGTTATCAACCAACAGGCGCAGACTCCGCGATTGACCTTCTGAATAAAGAAGGTCGATCGGTCGCCGGCCGTAGGAGAAGAGCGGCTGGTATCAACCGGCATGCAAGCAATGAAGCAGAGATGTCCGTAGGGCCACCATATTTCACGGCTGGATTGGTCTGCGTGGTAAGCGATATCGACTATCAGAGGGGTGTGCAGGGAATCCGGTATAGAAGAGTGTGGTCATTGACGGGAGATGGACGTCGACGACTTGTCGAGCTGCCGCATCGGGCAAAGCTCCAGTGTGATCTGCGGACGACATCGGGCAAAACCTACCCCCGGTATCTTCGTACATCTCCCTCGCTCCATCCGTCATGCGCATCAAGTGGCCGGATATCAGATGCCGAGAAAAAAAAAGGAGAGAATGACGGGAAGCCGAGGAGTTCGCTCCTCCTGACTTGATGCTACAATGCATAGATGCTAGCCACAGGAACCTCACAGCATTGGTTGCGCTGCAGCACATGACAGTCCGTTTAAGCCGCCCATTACGGGTCAGGGACAGGCATTTCAATGCTGAAGAGACTGCCATTACCTCCGATTCTTGAACCTCTTCTCCGCGTCCTCGGCGTCGACCTTGTGTTTCTTGTCGTGCTCATGCAGGGCATCCAGAGAAGGAAGCCATCTGTCGCAGTAAAAACAAGGGACGCGATCAGGATTCATCTCGATATGGAAGTTTCCGTCTTCTTTGAAGTCGAGCGACTTGAAGTGCGCGAAGGACTCCGAATACCGCAATAGCTTGTCCATACACGCGCCTATGGCAAGCTGTATGGTCTCTGGCGTGCTTGTTGCTTCAGATGCAACCTTGGCAGCTGCCGCTGCCCCGTAGACGGTAGGCATTGTGGTGGTGGTGGTGGTGTCTTTTGACAAAGAGTGTTGCCAGATGTGTCGATTCAAGTGACAATTGAGAGGTAACAACGCCTGTCGCACCTCGATCGACTGATTCCCTTGTCAAGTGCCGTTGATAGAGGCCGCTCCAGGAAAATTCAACAAGCAACTCGCATTAACCTGTCAGATCTGTCTCGGCCCAACTGATCAGTAACAAATTCTATCTTGATCTGAGTCTCAGTTGAAAGGGAGGTAGGACCAAGTATGCTCGGGTAGGAACACAGGATCGGCCTTTAAGTAGCCTGGAAGCCAATCTTCAACAACCAGGCCACCACGTCGCTTAGAAGATGCCGAAAAAAAAGGGTGGTTGACGCGCAAATGTTCGCGATCAAACAAGGCGTCAAGTCAAGCGTTGGGCAGCATTTCGTCTGAAGCAAGGCGTTCGAGGGTCGGGCACACGGCAGTAGTCGCTCAAGCTAAAGTTACAGTAGTTGACATGAGCCTGATCGTCGAGACCTGAATCTTTGTTGCCTTTTCAAGGCAACATGGCATTGAAGAAAAGATCTTGGATGAGTCTGCCTTGGACGCTAGTGAAGGGAGCAGGAGGTGATGTGGAACGCCTACGGATTTACTACGTAGGGAAGAGGAAGTTAAGTTAGGGATAGCCCGGCCCGCGGATCGCTTGCCCCAGGCGCTGCCCAAAGAATTAGTCAAGTAGGGCTCGGCAAGGCAAGCAAGCAACCTTTATGTACCAATGGCGAAAAGTAAATCAGGCTGCGCCAAAACTTGGGATCTTGAGCTTCCCTTGGCCACACTTCAGCCCGCGCCGACAAGGCGGAAGCATGTGCACGTAGCTTGACAACCCGTATTCTTGTCTGGGCTCTGGCCTGGTGTAGATATGGATCGCGAGCTGATCATTCCCCGCGTGTTCAACATGTCACTAAACCGCAGCCAACAGCAGCGGCTGCACCTCCATCATGGCTCAGCTCTGCGAGCCCTGTGCAAAATTCACCACCTGCAATCTTCCAGCAAAGCAGCTATGGTATAATGCGAAGTTTGCACACTATTCTTCGGGTTCCAAGCTTAAGCAGTCAGCGGAGAGAGGCTGCCACCTCTGTCAACTCTTTGAAGGGGCGTTACTGAGATACAACCGAACACCCGGCCAGACAAGTCTGCCCGACCGGCAGATATGGCTACAATGCGTGCAGCAATCGCATAATCACAATACTAATGCCATTCAGATTTCCATTGAGCCACTGAGTTTACGTTCTGCGGGCTACAGGGGACTTGACAGCCATGAAGTCGACCACTGTATATGGATGCGCGCGGAGGATGGCCCGGAGAAAGAGCTTGCGACGCTGGAGGGCATATCCAACACCCTGATGGGCAAGCTAGGGCCTGTGGCCGGCGTTGTCGTTCACAATACAGGTCGCATATACTTCTACCGCGGACGGACTTTGACCGCAGACGTGTTTTATGCCATGCGACAGCCGTTCTATCGGGCTGAGATACACTGCGTTTTAATTCCAGGTGAGTTCTGCTCGATGATTATATCGACATGACCGGCTGAGACATGGAACAGATAACATTTCTCAAGCACTCGATTCTGGCTTGGAACTTGCTGTTCAAGGTGTGGTAGATGATAGCACTGGTTCCTTCGCGAATCTATTCCTCATCATCGCCTGGCTGAACAGTTGCTTCACTCGTCACTCCACCTGTCGTCGGTATGCGCAGGTTGCCGGCCAGCTCCCATCCCGCGTCCTCGATGTTGGACATGTGAAAAGTGAAGTTGTGCACCTTCACATTTCCAAAGCCGGAGAGAACGACCGGTACATAGCATTGAGCCATCGATGGGGGAGCACCAATCCATTGACAACCACCACTGAGACTCTGCCGGAAAGAGTAGCTGGCATCCCGTTGACATCACTGTCGCAAACATTTCGTGAAGCCATCTACGTGGCACGGATGCTTGATATCAGATATCTGTGGATCGACTCCTTGTGCATTCTCCAAGACTCCCAGGATGATTGGAAAGAGCAAGCTGCTCTCATGGGCACGATATATCGCCAAGCACTTGTGACCATCGCTGCAACCGATACCGAGGACGCGACGTCGGGCTTGTTCTTTCCCCGGAGCTCAACCAAAACAAAACCATGCAAACTGCACCTACCATTAAGGAAAGATATGTTTGCTGGCGAATCAGGACCTCTGTACGCGACAAGCCCGCAATTTCGGCGTGGCAAGGATATTGGCCGTGTGCGAGGTCCGTTGGACACACGTGCATGGGTCTTGCAAGAGCAAATTCTATCGGGCCGGGTGTTGAACTTCACCAAGGACCAGGTCTACTTCGAGTGCCTCAGTACAGAGGCTAGTGAAGTTCTGCCGTGTACTCTGGACAATGCGATGGACGACGATGCACACTATGTCTCGACACTCAAATATGGCATCGGCGGTCTGCTACCGCACGACAAACCAGAAGCCAGCAACTACTTGCATCGAGCATGGTATCTGATGGTTGAAGACTACTCACGTCGACAGCTAACCGTGCCCACCGACAAATGGCTTGCAATGCTCGGTATCGTCACGGAACTGCAGCGAGCTACAGAAGATGTCTGCTCATTTGGGCTCTGGAATCGCTGGCTGGCGTACGACCTCTTATGGGCAGTACACAGCGCTAGCTATCCTAGGACCAGTCTTTAAGCAGGGCAAAATAATTACTCCGGGGCCGACTGGCAAGCGGGACACATCCCTAGCAGGTAAGTGAAGTATTCCACAGATGCCGGTATACACACAGGGCGATTGATTGATGGGTAGCTCCTTCCTGGTCCTGGCTACAAATCGAAGGCCACATCAAATATCTCGCCGACCCGTACAACAATGTCCTGCAAGATCAAGTCCTAGTGCAGGAGGTCGAGCTTCAAGATGCCAAGTCAACCGCGCCTCCCAGCATCGAGCATAAGAATCTCCCTCGCCTTCGCATCCGAGGGCCTCTCAAAGGCGGCATTCCTGCTCTGCTGGGCGCTGGTGCGAATGAAGACGAACCTGAGGGCTCGGGAGGACAAGTGGCTGCGGTGCCGAACTCTGGCCCCTCGGCAACGTCTCAATACGAGTACCCTCAGATGGCTGAACCGGACTTTCTATCGGCTGCACTCGACCCGACAGATGACCGTGCCACACGCACGTGGCGAATCGCAAGCGACTTGGAAAATGAGATCTACGGGCTCAAACCAATGATGGACGAAGATGAGCCCATAGTCGGCGTGATACCCGACAGTAGATTGAGTCGTGTTCTTAACGAGAGTGTTCTCAGCAATAGACCTGACGCAGACCGCCGGATGACCGAGCTGTATGCGCAGTCTTCCGAGACAAATGAGCTCCGTCAGGCCTTTCACCACGACCAACCTAACAAATATGTCGTTGCAACAATGGTCGAGAAGACGCCGATTGGCTTCTGGGCACCTGACATTGACGGCGAGCTCCCCGTGGCAAGGGTTGACGAGCTGGTTACTCTTTCTGACGAGCAGATAACTTCTCTGCTGTTTCTCGGTGTATGCCGTGGCCGAGGATGGGTGCGGTGTCTTGGATTACAGCCCGTTGGAACGGACGTAGACGCGATCCTAGCAAACGTCTGGCGGCGTGTTGGCATGGCATGGATACTCGAGGAGGCCTGGGATCAGACAGGCGGTATCGAAACAGAAGTGATACTGATATGAGCGGGGGTCATCTGTCGGTAGAGAAGTGGACGTGGGAGTCTATCCAGTACTCCGTACAGTACAGCACAATACAGTCACAGTCACGTGAAAGCATATTCCTTTGAATGAAGTAACGCTAGTCCTTATCTGGACCAGGCTTGGCTGTACTCCGGCATCGAGAATGTGGAGAAAGTTGAGGTTCAGGTTGCCGCGCAAGCCCCATTACCAGTGACATCTTCACATCGTTCCGGGCAGGAGTCTGCGCGAAGAAAGACAGTAATATCCTCTAAGATGCCTCCGAGGTCGGCACCCGTGTCACGGAGACTCTTTGTCTGTCCGTCGTGTCAGCTTCGTCGCCGAGGGTTTGGGCCACCTCGTTCCCGCAACTTCACCACTTCTCCTCGGCGTCATGCCACTTCGTCCCAGAGCAAATGGGTGCACCTCACGAATCGCAGCGTAATCCGCCTGGCAGGCCCCGATGCTGCGCTGTTCCTACACAATCTGATCCCTGCGAAGATTATTGACATCGGGGGAAGCACCAATCCGATATACACGGCCTTCCTCTCGGCGCAGGGACGCATCTTGAACGACGTGTTTGTTTACCCGCCGTCCGCGCAGAGCAATGGGGAGGAATGGTTTATCGAGGTCGATGAGGCCAGCGCGGGAGATCTGCTGAAGCACTTGAAGAAACATAAATTGCGGGCCAAGTTTCAATTGGAAAAGGTGGACGCAGAGAGGATAGGCGCGTACTACTCGTGGCCGGCGCCGCAGTCGGAGGGAGAACACACGGCAGGGGTGGAGGTGGGCGGGCAGGATCCACGACCAGGAATGGGGAGACGGTGGCTGGAGGGCGAGGCGGCCTCGAAATCCCCATCTCTGCAGCAGCTACAGGACTCTGGAAGCGAGCAGACCACGCTGGAGGAATATACCGTCCACCGTGTGCGGAACGGCATTGCGGAAGGCCAGTCCGAGATCATCGCCGGGCACGCCCTGCCGCAGGAGAGTAATCTCGATTTGTTCGGCGGGATCGATTTCTTCAAAGGATGCTATCTGGGCCAGGAGTTGACCATCCGGACGCACCACACCGGGGTGGTCAGGAAGCGCATCCTGCCGTGCCAGTTGTATGACAAGGACGGTCCCCCGCCGTCGGAACAGCAGGAGGGGCCCGAGTATAGGCGTGAGTCGGGCATTCTCCTTCCCCCGCCGGGGTCGAACATCTCGAAACTGAAAGCAAAGGGACGGGGCCGGAGCAGCGGCAAATGGCTTGGCGGGGTCGGCAATATAGGCCTTGCGCTGTGTCGCTTGGAGATGATGACAGATATTCAATTGACCGCCGACTGCACAAATTTCGATCCGACAGAGCGGTACAAAGTGCAGTGGCAAGTGGCGGAAGAAACGGGCGAGCAGAAGGAGGTTATGCTCAAACCATTTGTGCCCAAGTGGTTGAGGGAGGGTGTGGAGGCGAGCTTGAGGAGGAAAGAGCGGAAGCCCAAGCGGGAGCACGACGGTGAGGAGGAAGTTGATTAATGAGCCATTTTCATGCTAAATCGGCGCCTTCACTCGCCGTTTATGACTTCTCTATTGCTTTCCCGGCGACAGCTCGCTGGGATCTGCGCAGACTGTACACCATGCGCTGGAGGCAAGCATGCTCTCATGTAGTGGGACAAACGAGCATATCGCTCGGCGCGACGTCTCAGACTTTCAACCTTTGCCTGAGGGCTTATTCTCAAGGCTTTATAGCAGATTGATGACGTGTGTATCGTAGCCTGAGGTTGCTGGGCAGCACCCGCTGGGCTGAGGCTCCCAGAATATGTGCTTGGAAGGATACCCTTTGCTGTAGGCGTCATGGTGTGGTGGGTTGGCCTTGGATGCGAGCGATGATCCTGCTGCCCTGTTCAGCCCTTGACGCTGAGCGGGTACTCACTGGTGTTGTAGAACAATGTGCTGGTCTCAGCCACCATCGGGCCCGTCGTTGGCATTCCCTGCCGCCCACTCGACACTCTCTATATTTTCCCACGGTCCCTGTGACACCACTTTCTTAGCAATTGCCATTGTTTTGAAGACGACGACAGCCGTGCCTAGCAAGACCTTCTTGCCTCCTCTGCCCTGGATGCGGCGCTTCTTGTCCCTCAACAAGACGACGTTTTCAACATCCCCAACTGCAAAATTGTCCTCGAGGGCCTGCTGGTCGATTTCAAGTCCTTCACCCTCTTTGACCCAGCGGACTTTGACAGACCGATCGATTGAATCTGAGGATTGCGCTTCCTGCTTTGCCTGAGCAGCCTCAGCACGCGCGTGGGCTTCCCCCACCTTCTTGGCCATGGCATCCTCCCGCCTTTTCCTATTCTCCTCCTGTATGCGTTTGATCTCCAGCTCTCTGTCTGTCCATGTGCGCTTCACACCATTTTTCACACCGCTATTGACGGAAGCGGCCTCTCTCTTCTCCAAGTCTTCCACCATCTGGCGTCGCCGACTGTCAAGCGCAGCGGTCTCAGCCAGCCGCCTTTGTCTCGCCTCTCGGGTCTGATCGTATTTCCGCTTCTCGTCAGCATCCGTCAGGATGTTCAGGGCGGTCTGCAGCAACTGAAACTTGTCGAGTGTCTCTGGCGTTGGCTTAACCTTGTCGGGGTGGTACAACAGGGAAGTTTTTCTGTATGCGCGACGGATTTCCGCCTCAGAGGCCGACGGCAGTACCGACAACAGTTCATAATAGTCGGCGTCTGTTGCCGCAGCGGTGGCGGTTGGCGCCATCGTAGTTCTAGGACGCTGCAGGTATGCCGGGTCGGGGATAGATGCGCAGAGTTATCGAGAGAGGCTCGAGGCAACAACCTGAACTTGAGGCCGAGTTTGGCGGGGAAACTACGCAAGGGTGATAAATGCTCCGCAGGAATGTTACGGTACACAACACGAGCATATAGTGCAAACTAATGTGAGCTTCATGGGCTCTGATGCTCTCTTTATTCTTCTTCTGTGAGGAGCGACAGGAGCTTGAGCCCCAGAGCAGCGAGCCATAATGCGCTTAGGTATGCCTAATGGAAGTGCTTTTCAGTCGTGCCGGCCTAAGCAATTATAATCGAAAAAAATTCCTTCAAAAGCTGCTCTTGCTCTTGCCCGCACAACGTCTCTTGAGGAAGGAGCGTGCCTGCCTCTTCCCGCTTCTCTCGTCACTCTCATTCATCTTGGGAAAGCCTCAGCTTTGCGGTCGCTTGACTCCATGGTGCTGCCACTCTGTATCATGCTCACGCCTTCTTCCGCGATTCCTTTTGTTCCTACCTTGCATGGCATACACTTGTGATCTGACCCTAATGTTGCTGTCTGTCTTTTCAATATGTTGAACGGGAGATATGACATCTCCCTCCAGAACAAAACTGGAGCTTGATAGCCCCGATCTTCCTCCTCCTGCTCATGTTGCTTTTGCTTTTGCCATTGCCAGGTCGAAGCCACCTCACATCTCAATTGATGGTAAGCCCTGTTCCACTCCGATGAGCGCCATCCCTAACATTTAACAGAATTTCTTGAGACACTCCGCGGTGCCATCGTATCTCAGTCTCAGAGAAGCTCTCTCGAACACCTCGACTTTGATGCGGACATGTACTGGAAAGCCTCTTACCAGAAAGCAGAGTCAGAACGCTTGAAGCTACTCAACGAGTTGACTCAGCTGAAGCATGAACGGAGTTCGTCACTTCAGCCTCATCAAGAGTCTCAGCGCTTAAGAGGACAAACTGTCCGCGGCAAACGCAGGCGGGATAGATCAGCGCACGCAACGAACAAGAAGAATAAGAGTCATCACGACCTCGACCTCGATTTCGACGGCGACGACATGGCCGTGGGCTTTAGCAATCTCGATGCGCCTAATACTGGTATTTTGCTCCTCGTTCGGTGTGTAAAGTGTGCTAAACTCCATCAGGTCGTCAAGCATTTCTTCGCGGGTTCACATCCCTGCGTCGGAGCCTCCTCCTTGCGGAGCCGGGTCAAGAGACACTCGCCGCTGCCATCCAAGTTACTAGCAATTCGATACCAACAATACTCT
This sequence comes from Phialophora tarda, assembly GCA_016109495.1. Lineage (NCBI taxonomy): Eukaryota > Fungi > Ascomycota > Eurotiomycetes > Chaetothyriales > Herpotrichiellaceae > Phialophora > Phialophora tarda. The sequence goes on along the minus strand of JADWPL010000001.1, from coordinate 1,450,775 downwards.
TGGAGGATATACAAGCAAGGGGAAGCTCTGGCGCTCCGCAACCAGGCCAGTCGGTCAGAGAAGTCTGTACTGCCTTCAAAAGAGTATATCCCATTGTGTTGAGGGGACTCGAACGTATCCGACCGCAGGTAGCTGATGACGGCGTCGAGTTTTTCCGGGGTCTTTCGGATGTGGTTAAGGTATTTCAGTCCTTCTTAGGACGACTTCATAAATTCGCCCTCGACGAATACGCACGACGAGAGCTGGAAACAACGTCGAGGAGAAAGGGATCCGGTTTCAGATCAAAAGAGAGCCAAGAGAGGTTCAACCACGGAACAAGCCAGGAGGATCAGGCCGAAGCTACGGAGCTAATTCAAGTGATGGTCAGAATGATGACAGCCCTCGACACCACCAAGAGCGCTCATTGCCAACTCTTGGAGGGTTACTTGTGCGCTATCCTTGACCATAGCGGTTCGTCCTTGTCCCTTCTGGTGTTTGCGGGTTCGGGCGAGTCGGACAAAAAGCGCAAGGAGCTCCTTCCACTTAGCGGCCTCTTGGACACTTCTCAGCTCAACCCGGAATCTGCGATTGGCGCGGCCGCCGTGGAGGGCCCCTACGTCATCTTCATTCTGCGAAAAGGGATAGAATTCCTGCTCGCTAACGCGAGACATATGCCTGAGAAGTCCCTATTCAGCTTCACATGGCACCGGTCAAACGGAAGTGACACCCTAGGTGACGGGGACCTTCGTCGAAGGATTGAAGAAACCCTCCAGAACACTCTCCTGCGCGGAGTGTTTGGTGACGATGACGAGGCCTTCTCGAACTCGCTCCGACGCGACGAACAAGAGGAAGAAGCGGACCTCGCGAAAACGATGGAGGTTGTCAAGCAGAAGGAGGATTCTGCGGAGTGGTTCATTGGTGAACTGTGGGAACATTTGGGCTGGAATATCCTATCTGGAAGAAGAGGTAGTTGAACCACGTTTTGTCACTTTGAGGGAAGTCGGTAGGGTCATGATGGTCTTCTGTCGCCAGCCCCGATGTGGTGTGGGATATCCACAAATTTTCTGAGGTATTAGAAGCAGGCGCCGATGTATGACAGAGAAAATCCGCAGTAGCTGATTTGAAAGGGAATGCTATAACTCTAGATCGAGCACTCTCACGGCATTTCCACCCAGTATCTTTCGCTTTGCGTCCTCCTCTTGTGGTAAGCACGCGTCGATGGCCCCCTTGTTGCTCTCCACGCTCAACCATTTGCTGTCCTTCTCGTCACCTAATGGTGGAAAGAATGGATGATCGGTCCCAAACATTACCCGGTCGACACTGGCTGCCGCCTCAATTGCCGCTTTCAAACCAGGTTGTCCGTAAATGACGGCATCTAGGTATATGTTCGAGTGCAAGACATCCCAGATGGACCTCTGAGGGCCTTGTTTGCTCCCACCATTCGCGATGAATTCTCGTTCATGAGCCACACAAGACTCGATTCGTCCCGCAAGAAACGGTATCGTTCCCCCTGAGTGGGCCAGCAAGAATTGCAATTTCGGATGCCGATCGAAAACCCCAGCGAGGTACATGCGCGACACAGCAATCGTCGTCTCTAGCGGAAACCCCAAAGCCAGAGGTAACACGTGCCCGGACCGAGCAACCACTTCGGGCCCTCCGAAGGCAGAATCAGGAAGGCCATAATGCGGATGCAAAAACACCAGTGTCGCCGTGGAAGCCAAGGCGGAGTACACCTCGTCTAGGTCCGGGTCATCCAGGCCTTTGCCGAGACCTGTCGTGCCCATAATCACGCCCTTGACGTGCTTCAGCGTCTTCAGCCGGCGGATTTCGCTGACGATGTCCTCTGCGGGTGCGGAAAGTGGGAGACAGCCAAAGGCATACAGCTTCAGGCCATCGTTTGAGGGCGCCGCGTTGTTCTCGGCACTGGCGCTATCAAGGTCATTGTTGATTCCCTGGGCGGTCTTCAATGCGGAGTCCGGGTCCAGGAAGTCAAGCCACGGATTCGCCAGGCTTATCACACTGCAGGAGATTCCGTGGCGCTTCATGAACGCGCGTTTCTGGTCGAAGGACGAATACGTGCTGTCGACAGGCCGGCCGCGGAGGGCCTTGGGGCGGGACGGGTCATCGTCCGACGCGAGGATGATCAGTCTCGGGTCTAGAGTGTCTGGGCTGTCTGATTCCGTGGGCTGGTAGATGTACGGGACGGTGGTACGTGAGGCGAGGAGTTTGATGTATGACGGCGGGTACATGTGCGTGTGGATGTCGACGACCGGGTATGAGGCCGACATGTTGGCGAGATTGAGCTCTTCCAAGACTTAGTGTGTACAGCGTATTATATCAGACCACCTAATACAGGATACTCGAGTTCCAGAAGGCTTGTCGGGCTTGGTTTGCGAATCTGCTGTGGCAAACCGATAACACCGACGATATTGAAGCGTCTTTTCAACGGCGTCGAAATCCGCAGGCCACTCACCCGCATCCGGCAAGAGGGTGATGCCGCCCTGTGATTCCCGCTGCCGCCCGTGTCTCATGCGCCGAAGCTCCGCTTTAGGGCCCACTACGCACGTGCAAGGCCCATGAAAAAGTTGCCCAAGCCCCAAGCTCCGGGGTCTGGCACCTTCCCCAGCCAAATTTCCTCCTCCCCTATGTACACTGTCCTCCCCAGCTTCGCCCGAAACCCTTTTGTTCTTCCTGCACCTTCCATTGCAGCTTCAGCCGCTCGTTTGAGCTCTCCAGTTGACTTCAAGGTGTCTACAAATGGTATCAATGAGTCCATCATCGTCCGGTCCCCTTCTCGAGCAGGCGTATATTTCTCCAGCGCGTCAAGTGCAAACATCAGCGCTCTGCTCCAAAACGCTGCATCGGCATTATCTTCCTGAAATTGGTGCTTTTTGAAAAAAAGCGTCAGAGCACTGAGAAAGATGGAGTATAATGCTCCAGAGGTGCCGTCCATGGTTTTCTCAACAACTGAAGTACTCTCATCGAGTAGGGACACGATGTTTGGGAGCGTGATGCCTGAGATCAAATCGAGAATGCCTACAACCAATTAGCTCGATCAAACCAAGGTTGCACCGTCACGAACTGACCTACAGCACCTCTTTTCAGGGTGGTTCCGCAATCTCCATCGCCCACAACATTGTCGTACTCTGTCACCTGGGGTTCTGATGCAATGACTGACTGCAACCCCGACCGCAACCGCTCGATGACTACACCGAGTTCACACTTCAGCTTAACCTGGGAGGCTTCCACCTGTGTGGGGCTCTGATGCCCGCCGCTGGAAGTCTGATGAGATCTTTTCGTTGTGACGCTACAAATCGGCCAGGACACTGCATGCCAGCCTGGAACATCGCTCGCAGCATCGAGGAGATTTAGCATCGACTCTTCCCGACCTAAGTCCACGACATTGAGCAGGCTGATCGAGAAACCTGGGCTGTCCAGACTGGTGGTAAATGTTCCGCAGTATATCCGAAGCAGTTTCTTGTGGTAGTTGCGTTGAAGCTGATCTGTGACCTCTGTAGTGATGGCACCCAGCTCCAACGTGCTGACCGCTCCTAGATTGTTAATGAGCAAAACCATCTCTTCCGACATCCCTGCCAGGAAATTTCTTTCTGAGTCGTTTGGATCCAAAAGCTGCCTCAGCAGTTCAGCCACAAGAGCCTGTATTTGTGCCGCCTTACCAGTTACCTTTCCACTGCCGGTCTCGTTATGTATGCCCATGCCTACTTCAATCTGATCCGCGTCCACCATGGCATCTGAACTCTGCTCAATCGACCGGCCTGGCACATGGACACGACTTAGACTCGCACCCACACTGGCCAGGTTCTCACACAGCAATCGCCCGACACAAAGCAGTTCGTTCAGTTCACACCCGCCCGCGGCCATCGCACCTACAATCTTCTGCACCAACACCGTGCCGGCTATCCCTCGCCGTCCAACTTTCCCAGCTTTTTCGCGTGGTACACTTGCATCGTCACCAACAACTAGCATCTCAATCCTCTTGTCAGGATTCCTAGCCCTAGCTTTCTCAATTGCAACACCGAAATTGAGAACGTCGCCTGTGTAGTTCATGACGATGACAAGCACGCCTTTTGCCGATTGTACGTTCTCAATAGCAGCGAGGACTTGCTGGGAGGAAGGCGATGCAAAGATGGTCCCAGCAACAGAAGCATTGAGGAAGCCGGGCCCAACGAAGCCAGTGAAGGACGGCTCGTGGCCAGAGCCGCCGCCAGATATGATGGAGACACAAGATTCATGCTGGCTGTTGGCGTAGATGATTTTGTTGGAGGGGTCGAGCGTGACGTTTGGGTTGGTCAGGGTGATGGCGCGGAGAGCGTTAGAGACTATCGCAGTAGGGTCATGGATGAAGTGTTTTGTCTGCATTCTGGCGAAGGTTCGGAGCTTCTCGAAGGGCGGGTTGACATTGGAAGCACTTGAGCGAGATCGAGAGGGTGGTTTATGTTCCATTAGGGAGGGAGAGTGCATACAGAGCACAACATTGGCTTCACGTATCTCGACGGGGTCGCACCCGCAGCCATCGGTTGAACCACGTGGGGCTAGATCTTTCGTCGTGTTCCTGCTCTCGACAGCCGGCAAAGGTATGCAACATGTCGAAATGCTTGACTGGTAGGTAAATGGCGGCGGCTATTGCTTCCAAATCCGGCAGCTTGACGCGCTTGCAAGCCATGTTTGCTGTTCGCTCAAGAATGCGACTTTTGCGCGAGTAGATGCCGGATCTGCAATGTCGCTTCGCAATGCCCAAATCGGTTCCGATAGCCACGATGACTTGAGTGCCTGGGTCCCTTGCTCGAGGGCCAAAACGACCGTTTCGCGACGCAGGGAGTGCGCCGAGTGGCGCAAATCGACAGACATGTGTTTCTCCGGGTTCCTTTTCGGAGACCACATCAGTCTCAAGAGTCATCTTGCTCCGTGCTCTGACACCAAACGACACACCAGTTTATATTGATTGCCGGGGCCGCCGAAGTGACAATAGCAAAACCATTGTCACAAAGCTCGAGACAAAGTCACCATCAACACAATGGCGCCAGGAATCCAGGTTTCTGAGTCTGTTGTCAACGGCATACATGATAAGAGGGTACCTGAGGTGGTTGATGGCCACCCGATAGACGACACTCTCCTCCCTGCACACATCCCCGAGACAGAAACGACAGCGGCAAACAGAGACACGCCGTCCCTCTTTTCGCTGAGCAACACCACCACCGTCGTGACAGGAGCAGCTCGTGGGCTCGGCATCACGCTGGCAGGCGCTGTGCTCGAGTCGGGCGGCGATGTAGTCTGCATTGACATCCTTGACAAGCCAGGAGCATCAGAATGGGGAGCTTTACAAAGGCGAGCAACGGCCAACAGTCTCTCCTTGTCCTACCACCAATGCGACATTACAGATGAAGAGGCCATGGGACAGATCTTCGATCTGGTTGCGGATGAGGCACAGCAGAAATCTGCCCCATTGACAGGGACCGTAGCCTGTGCTGGCATCCAGCAGAAGCTGCCTGCGCTTGATTATCCAGCGCAAGATTTTGAACGAATCTTGAGGGTCAATGTCACCGGTGCATTTCTGACTGCAAAGTATGCGGCCAAGAAGATGTTGGAGCATGGTACCTCTGGAAGCATTGTAATGGTAGCTTCCATGTCTGGAAGTATAGCGAACAGGGTAAGTGCGGCCTCGAGCATCCCCTTTTCAGGCACCAGGATGCTGAGATTCGCGGCAGGGACTTGACTGTACAGCTTATAACTCGAGCAAGGCTGCGGTCCAGCAAATGACCCGCTCGCTGGCACAGGAATGGGGACAATATGGTATCCGGGTCAATTCCCTTTCCCCCGGGTACATTCGTACGGCCATGACAGACGCCTTGCTACAAGCTGAGCCCCAAATCGAAGAGAAGTGGATGGCTGGGGCACTACTAGGTCGCTTAGGAGCTCCCGAGGATTTCAAGGCTCCCACGGTTTTCCTCTTGGGTTCGGGAAGCAGTTTCATGACGGGTGCAGATTTGAGAGTAGATGGAGGGCATTGTGCGTCAGCTTGACCTTTCTGGGAGGCTTGGAGGGATCGACGAGAAAAGTCCTCCGCAGTACCATTGAGTCAGACTCAGGGTTGAGACGACATGAACACAGATATACGACAGGTTCTCGACAGATTCTTTCCCCAGGAACGGGACAAGACCAATTTCAATGACAGTAGAAATACTTGAGAGCGTGGAGAGGTCATCCCGATTGTCGCCCAAGACTCGGTGACTAATCAGAGGCTTCTTCTCAACTCCCACTTACGTCATACCGGCTGTTAATTTCGCCGGGTCCCGAGGCGATGAAGAAAGAGATCATCCATTGTCATTACCCCAGTACTTTTGTTCTGCGTCTCTTAGAATGTTCGGGAGATGGTTCGATGATTGCGTCTCAAACTCTATGCAATCTCCGACGAGATTTTGACTTGGCGAAAATTGCCCAGCCCGTTACTAGCGAAAGGCGGGGTTGGGAATCTTGTGCTCTTTTGTTTGACTCTGCCATGTCAACGGTCTCACAGCTGGGATAGCGAGGTGAGAGCTGTGGACAGCCGACTCACTCGGCTGTTGATAGGAAGGCAAGCCACGATGGTCCATACAAGGACGGACTCGGATTCTGGGCGGAAAAGGTCCCGCACAGGATGCATGAATTGTCGTCGCAAGAAGAAGAAATGCGACGAAGGCAAGCCGACTTGTTTCAACTGCGTCAAGAAATCAGAGAAATGCAGGTGGGGTCGGCCGCTGAGCTTCTTGCCGCAAAATGCCTTCACTATCGATGAACATTCAACTCCTTCAAAGATATCCTGGCTTGTGGACGGGGCAGGCGGCGGAGACTCTATGTCAAGCGGTAGCCATGAGCCCGCTGCGATGGAACAAAGGATTGACGGTGCATATCCTGATTTGGCAGCACAATCTGAATCAGCAGGCGTGGCCTACGAAGCTGCTTCTGACCTAGAAACCGGTGAATCTATGGTCAAGCGCTTACTTTCAACAACGAATCCTGGGCCCTCAGATTTCCCGCCGGGGAGATCCTCGATATCGCCAAACATGTCTGTTTCGCCCCAAACGTTCGGGCCGCTGCCATCCTACGGTGGGAGTGCCCCTGCAACATCTCAGCAGGTGCAATCTCAAATCGGATTCCACACTGGCATCCTCGGTACAGGGTCCTCATTCGACCCTGCTGAGAACACTGGCCAGTTCATAGCACCTGTGGGACTCAGCCCAGAATTTCAGCTCTCGCCAGACATGCTGACTGACGATGGAATTTTTGTCCCTGGATCGACTTATCAGGAGCTCCACTCAACCCTGCGCCACAATATGTTCACCACGGCAAGATCGAAAGAGCCAAGTCGTCAGCCTAGCCACGAACGAGATGCTAATGGAGTCCAGCCTATTGGCCATGCTTTTACACAAGCAGATTCCCAGACTCGCATGCAGAGCCAGGCGACTGAAGAAGACACGTCCGAAGTCGAAGTGCATCTCGATGCTGACCAAGAGTACCGTCTCTGGAAGAATTGGGTGAATGAAATTGCAGACTGGCTAGACAAGTTTGACCGGGATCGCCATTTTGGCCGGACACTGCCAGTAATGGCGAAGACATGTCCTCACTTGCGGTACGCTATACTTGCCCTCAGCGCTCGGCAACTTGAGAGGAAAGACAATTCTATCCCAGCGCCCGTCACATTGTCATTGTATTCAGCGGCGGTGCACTTGCTCCTTTCCCAGCTCCACCTTCGCGACACGACCGTCCTCGCCTCTTGTGTGGTGATCTGTGTGCTGGAAATGATGAGCTGTTCTCCAAAAGCATGGCGGAGACATCTCGACGGCTGTGCCTGTCTCATCAGATCAATGAACATATATGGCGACAGTAAGGGGATAGAAAGAGCACTGTTCTGGTGCTTTGCAAGAATGGACGTCTGTGGAGGCCTCATCAGCAGAGAACGAACGCTCATCCCAGTCGCGGATTGGACTTCGCACCATTCTTTTGACGCAGCCATTGAATTCTTTTCGTCTCGTCGGACGGTCGACTGGAGCGCCAGTTATGCTTCTTACCTCAGTGCGTCCACTGTCGACCTCCTCTTCCCGTCATCTACTCCTGAGGATCCTTGTACGCCCAAGCACGACACTTCGTTTCTCGAAAGATGGAGGAGACTCTTTGGGGTGATTGAGACGTGGTATGAAGATCGCCCACCGGAGATGCTCCCACTCGTCACGCAAAGCGCCACGAGCAGCCAACCCTTCCCCACATTGTTGTTCGGCAGTGGTGCTGCAACTTCTGGAAACCAGCTCTATCACACTGCCGCGATGCTCATGCTTCAGTACGTTCCTCGAAACGTCAAGTGCCCCTCTTCGCATTCGCTATTGTGGCACGCGCGTCGAATCTGTGGCATCTCGATCTGCAATGAACACCACGGTTCTTGGACAAATGCGATACAGCCTCTTTGGCTAGCAGGCCAGATCATGAGTCATCCCACGGAGCATCAGGCGATCATAGACGTCTACGCACGCATTGAGAAGGAGACTGGGTGGGGTGCAACATGGAGAGCCGATGACCTTAAGCAATTCTGGGGCGAGATTGATTGATGAGCGAGACAATTTCAGGTGCCAAAAAAGCAAGAACCCAACCACAAATCCAATACTCCGCGGGAGCAATTCAACATGTCGAGTCCATCGACTCCGACTCGAACCCTTGAAGCTCCCTGCCCATCCGTATGGTCATCATCCAGGGTGACGCAGTTCCAACCACGATCATTCATAGCCCTTATCATGATGAGCGGCCTGCGCCTCGTTCTTTTCTGGAACCACCTCCGACACAGGTGCGACATGGGACAGCCTCCTGGCCATCTCCTGATTGTTGTTGGCTGCGGTCGCGTCATACGCGAAACTTCCAGTCCTGTCACCCATGCTGTCCCGCCAGTGCAGCAGCACCTTATCCCCGATGAACAGCTTATTAACCTGCTCTAAGCTCAAGTTCTTGGTCTCAGGGTAGAACCACCAGATCAGCGGCAAGAATGCCGCGTTGAACACCGCGAAGTAGACATAAGTCCTCCACCCAATACTGTCAATGCTGACTGGCGTGATCTCCACAACCAGGAAAGTGAAGATCCAATTGCTCGCAGCTGCCAGTGCAGCGGCCTTGGTGCGGATCGCCAACGGGGCGTATTCGGCAGGAAGTAGCCAGGGAATGGCGAGCAGGCCCACAGCAAAGAAGAAGTTGAAAAGGAAGAGCATGATGATGGCGACAATTCCCGCCGCGAATGAACCGTCAGCGACGGTGCCGGCAAGGATCGCCATACAGCAGGCCTGGCCAACGCAGGCGAAGATCATCAGGTTGCGGCGACCTACGCGGTCAAGGATCCAGATTGGAATGAGCGAGGAGAGGAAGTAGGCGACGCCATTGAAGCCGGCAAGGAGGAGCGAGAGGTTGTGGCTGAGGCCCACCGATTTTTCGAAGATGACCGGCGCGTAGTAGGTTATGAGGTTGATCCCGCAAAGCTGTTGCATGAATTGGCCGCCGATGCCGAGAAGGGTGCGGCGGCGGAAGCGCTGGGGGCTTTTCTTGAACATGGCGATGAAAGTGACACCTCCAGCGGCGGCGGCGCGTTCTTCAGCCAGCGCACGCTCGATCTCGGAGAGCTCGGCATTGATGACGATGTGGTTCTCGTCGATCTGCGTAGCCGATGGTTGTAGGCGCCATAGGATGTGGCGGGCTTCGTCCGACCGCTGATGGGCCACGAGCCAACGCGGTGATTCCGGAAGGACGAAGACGAGGGCGATGGTGGCAATGGCGAAGGCGATCTGGAACGCAATGGGGAAGCGGAATTGAGCCTCCGAATCCACGAAAGACATGCCGTAGTCGGTCCAGTAGCTCAGCATCACACCAAAGATATTGATTGCCAGTTCAATCGACAGGCCTTTACCACGCGAGGTGGGCTTCATCAACTCGGAGTGCCAGACAGCTGCGAAGATCAGTATCAATGTCATGCGAAGAAACCGTGAGGATGTCACTGACGGATAGTGGCAGTATTGATGCCATTGCCAAGTCCTGCAACGATGCGCCCGACGATGATCTGCGCGACTCCGTAACTGGAGCATTGGATGGCGGCGCCGACAATGAGGATCGCGCAGCCGATCATGATGCTCCACCGTCTTCCGAGCTTCTCTGCAAACGCAAATGCAGACAGGGCGCCAAAGAAGCAGCCGACCTCGTAGATGGCAACGACGGTCCCTTGCAAGGAGGAGGAACCGGTTCCAGCATCGGTGGTGTCGATGGAAGGGAATTGCTTCGTGAATGCAGTCCCGGTCAACAGCCCGGACATGACTCCTTGGTCATACCCGAAGAGCAGGAAACCGGACCCGGCTGCGGCGGTGATGGCCCAGTCAAGGGGCTTCCCAGTCAAGGAGGACATGTTGGAGAAGACTGATGATGGTACAGTACCTTGCAAGGTTGTACGTGTAGAAATCGTGATCACCGCTGAAGAACCGGCCTTCTGTCTCTGCCTCTGCGGGTGATCTGAATCCGCGGAACAGGAGATCTTATAGTTCTTCTGTGCCGACGAGAGCAACCCAGTAGGATAACCTTCTCCACGTTTTCGGACCAGGCCACTCACTGCCCATGTGGCGGGACGGATAGAGAAGTGTGCCGATGCATGACAAGCCGTGCCATCAACCTGAGGTCAAACCGATCATCCCCCAAGACTGACCATGTTTACCATGGGCGCCTGTGATTGCTTCATCGGGAAGCTGGTTGCGCTCAGACTCGATGGCTGAGATTTCCCATTCTGATAGTCCTAAGGCGCAAGCGCACGAGTAGGATAACCCGTTTCGTGCTCCATAGGATAGCCGATTGAGCGAAGCGACTCGACTCGACTCGGAAGTCCATTTGTTCAAGCAGTCGAGGTGCTCGCAGACCCGGGCCCCTTCGCAGGGACATCTGGTGGCAAATTCGCCGTGAGCAATGAGCATACGCCATGTGGATGGCCGAATTGTGGCTTTAAGCGTTGCGAGGGTCCGGCTCTCAGATTGTCTAGGGGAGGATCGCGTGTCTTTTCGTCCTTGTCAATGTTTCGCATTTGATGGCCACGTTGCCCGACGGTGTCAACCGCCGTTTTGAGTCGCCGAGCTTGTGCCTCCGAGACAGCCCCTGTCGCTGCATGACTGCGACGCAGCCTTCAGCCTCATTCGCGTGAGAGCGGGGCAAACTTCTGCGTGGTGAGGGAAAAAAACATCGTGACCTCGGTCCATGTGTGGGAAAATCTAATGGGTTGCTTATAGGATAGTCCAGCTGATTCATTTCTGGAACCCCCCCATCTATGTACCACATCAACTTATCCTAACTGGACAAACTCTCCTGCTAGCACATTGCCGTCCTTCCTGTCCTTCAGGAAGCCCAATAGCTTCTGTGCTATGTTCTCGGTGGTAAAGCCGAAGTACTCATAAGCCTTGGGACCAGGCAGAGACTGACCGAAACGATCTGTACTCATGCAGAATCCCGCATCGGCATAACGCTCCCAACCAAGAGCAACATACGGCTCGATCACGACTGCCGGTATGCCCTCATGACGACGGAGCGTGTCCCGTCGATAACTCAAGCTCTGCTTGTCGAACAGTCGATGGCAAGGAAAGGACACCACTCGGACCGCCAGTTTATGCTCTTCTCGTAGTTTGGCGGCGACGTCCACCGCCAGACCAAGTTCCGCCCCCACACCAATGACGGTGAGATCCGCGTTTGGATCTTCTTCGATGACATAGGCGCCGTATTGAACACCTCGGCGATTCGTCCTTGGACCGAGCTGGCGAACAGGATGGCGAGAGGTTGAGAGAATGCTGGGACAGTGCTTGGCGCCGATAGCCACGGTCCACGCCCCTGCTGTCTCTTCGCTGTCACCAGGCCGGATATAAAGCAAGTTGGGCATTGAACGGTAGAGAGCAGCCAGCTCCAACGGCTGATGCGTCGGTCCATCTTCTCCCATTCCGATGGAATCATGCGTGGCAGCATGAATGACCTGGAGATGTTGGAGTGCACCCATTCGCACGGCCGGAGCGGCGTAGAGGTAGAACATGAAGAAGCTGCAAAAGCGTTAGTCATGTGTAGTCTTGTACAAGTTCGGCTCACCGACGTTGAAGTCACAGGGATAATAGTTCCAGGCGAATAGGCAGCGAGACCGTTTGCGATGGCCGCCATCGCGTGCTCTCGTATGCCGTAGTGAATGTAACGGCCGCTGTAGCTACCATTAATGCCGCACTGGGATCTCAGCTCTGGATGCTGGAAGTCCTCCTTCCCTTTCCAGATCATGTTGACCGAAGGTGACAAATCTGCCGTCCCGACCATGAAAGACTTGATCCGTTCGGCGAGGGGATTGAAAACAAGTCCCGAGGAAGCGCGAGTCGCCGTGGCTTTCTCTGGGAAGGAGGTTGGTACGAGGCTTTCCCACTTGTCTGGCAATCTACCCTGCCTTCGTTCTTCGAACTCGCCAGCAAGCTCCGGGTATGCTTTGCTGTAAGCTGAAAGGCAACGCTCCCAGCCCTCCACAACTCGATTGCCTCTGCCAATGGCGCTAGAAAAGAACCTTCTCACATCTTCCGGCACAATGAAGCGGTCGTCAGGATCAAACCCCGCGTTTCGCTTCATGTTGGCAACGTCGGTGTCGCCAAAGGCGGCGCCATGAGAAAGGGCGTCCCCGGCAACAGCACTTCCAAGACCGATGATCGTCCTCACATTCACGAACGTGGGCTTCTCTGTGGATGAACGGGCCTTTCTGAGAACGTTGACAATGCCTTCCACATCGAAACAGCCGTCGTCTATGTCGAACACGTCCCATCCGCACGCTCGCATCTTCAGATTGACGTCCTCTCGGTTTGTAAGGTCCACCGAACCATCACAGGTGATTTGGTTGTTGTCGTAGATGACAGTCAGATTATTGAGCTTGAAGTGGCCAGCAAGAGAGATCGCCTCGAGTGCCACACCCTCTTGCAAACATGCGTCGCCGACCATGCACCATGTATGATTGGATACAATGTCATACTGCGGACGGTTGAATTGAGCAGCCAAGTGTTTCGAAGCCATGGCGAGACCCACAGCATTTGCGACTCCTTGGCCGAGAGGTCCAGTGGTGACCTCAATGCCTTCGTGCTCGATTTCAGGATGGCCAGGGCAAAGAGAGTCGGTTCGGGTTGAATGGTATGATTTGAGTTGTTCCATGGTCATCGATTTGTATCCGGTCAGGTGCAGAAAGGCGTACTGGAACAAGCAAGTGTGCCCATTGGAGAGGACGAAACGGTCTCGGTTGAAGAAGTCGGGCGTATGAGGTGCGTATACCATGACATATTTCCAAAGCGCCGTACCGATGGCGGCCATGCCAATGGCACCCCCGGGGTGGCCACCCTTGAATTGTTGGCATAGATCCGCAATCAAGAGGCGGAAGGTCTTCAGCACCAGATCATGCTCTTTGCTCAAGCTTGAAGCTCGCCATGATTCGGTCGTGGCTTGTGACAGTCTTCGCTTGCTGACGACTTTGCCAGATGCACTGAAACCATCCTGGTCGACCATGTCTTTCGATGCAATGGGCGCCATGTTGGAAGTTTATCCGCTGTGCTGTTTCGGCGTCCAGAAGACCTCTTATTGCTCGGATTCGACTCAAAACTGGCTGTGCAGCGCAACCAGCCGTACGAACTCGCCTCTTTATACCTTAGGTGAAGCATTCTCGATTCAGTCGTCCCGGGCAATAAGCGGAGTAGCAGAGTGATGGCAGTCACTATTGGTTATTGCTTCGCCAGGGATGAGAAGCGCGTCGACCTGCCGGTCTTGGTCAAATTAGCCGCGCCGGCACCAGTTCTCGTACACCATGACTTGGCCGTAGAAAATGCAGGCGGTGCGAGATTGACTGGCCGCGCGCTCCCCAAACTTACACTCGGCCAGATCAAGGATGCTCCGTCTCGTGATGTGTGGGGAGGTCTGCCGCAACCTCAAAAGACATCGGACTGCAGTGGTGGTTTGACGGTAGTTTGTCTGTCTTGATTGATTCATCCTCAAAATCCGACCACCATTCTCGCAGACGCGAGGTCCACCAGTATGGCTTGAGGTGCACTGGGAGCGGAGGCGCCCTCTACCACTCGAGATTCACCTACGACGACCTGAGAAGTCCATATTATGACGAGCACGAATGCACCAGGCAACCCGGCTGGCCAAGCAGCTTCTGGTGTCGTCGGTGCATACGAGGGTCAGAGCAAAGTGGTCAAGACCTTGATCGTCTTCTTTGCCGGATTGACGATTTACAATGCCCTGGAGCTGCTCGTCCTTATTCTGATGACATTCAAGAGTCGCAAGACCTTGTACTTCTGGAGTTTACTCATCTCCAGCGTGGGGTTGGTACCATATGCGGTCGGCTTTCTGCTGAAACTGTTGGGGGTCTGGCGCGGCCGCGCGAGATGGACGGGCATTGGCCTGCTTACCATCGGCTGGTACACCATGGTCACAGGACAAGGCGTGGTCCTCTGGTCACGACTCCATCTGATCACGAGTGGAGAGCGAGGCCGCAAGATCCTGCAATTCACAAAATGGATGATCATGGCCGACGTGATGATCCTCCATATACCGACGTCAGTGGTTACCTTTGGGTCAAACGGCAACCTGGCGGCCAGCCAGTTCGTCAAAGCTTACAGTGTCATCGAGAAATTCCAGATGACCGGATTCTGGTGAGTCGTGGAAGCTGGAGGCCCACGAAGGGATGCTGAGCGGTGTTTAGTGTGCAAGAAACGATCCTTTCTTCAATATACATCGTCGAAACGCTGCGTCTGTTACGCACCTCGCTCCGCAGCGAGACGCATGCGATAATGCGGCAGCTGGTGTCGATCAACGTAGCGATCATTCTGATGGACATCGGGCTTCTTGGCATCGAATATGCTTCGCTCTTCCTACTGGAAACGATAGTGAAGGGGTTTGTCTACTCTTTGAAGCTGAAGCTCGAGTTCGCGATACTCAGTCGACTGGTAAAGTTCGTAGGAGGCGGCCGCGAAGAGCCGTTGGTTTGTGCAAGATCCATCAGCTTCGCGACCTCGGACAATCATGGAACCGACCTCGACACGTCCGACATTTCACAATTTGTGGACGTTGAGAAGATTGCAAGTGACAGCCACAATGACGCGGCGAGCGGTTTGGACCGACATGATGTCGATCGACTTGGCCAGGGATCGAAACAAGAGCTTTGCGAGGTCGAAGATGTTTAGGCAATGCTGAGAACTGTTGGTGGGAGAGAAAGAAAGTAACCGCGGTCGTCACGAGTGTCTCACTCAAACAAGTGACTGGAGAGATTGGTGAGAGACTACAATAAAGGCTGTACGTGGTATCGAGGCCTCGGAGGGTGGAATAAGAGGGCGTTCGATCTTGACTAGATGACTAGCCAATGACTAATCCATCGCCACCAATCGCATCAGCTTTCTCTCTCTTCCTTGTCCAACGCCACCCAACGCCCTCCAACGCTTCCGTTGCTTATCCTTATCTATCTGCGGCCAAATCACGTGTCGCCTGCCTCGATGGGGAGGACGAGCTCAGTCAGCCCTCTTGACATCGTCCGTGAACTGGTAAACTGTATCTGCTGCTAGCATTGAGAAGCATTCGAGCCTTTCTGCGCCCACGATCGAAGCATCGAGTTGGTTCGCCGACGGCAATTGATTAGCGGACAACGAAGGCCCCGGCGCTCCCGCGATTCATGCCCTTTCTCCTTTGCGTCGACCATCACCCAGACCAATCTACAACAGGAGTTACTCCTACGTAAACCTCCCCTGGGTCCAATTCAGCCTTGTGTATGAAAGATGGGCTCAGTCGGTGAGGTCGCCCAGAAGGGGGTAGAGCAGGATGACTTGGTCATGCCGGTACGTTTGGGACAGCAGCACCACCTTCCCCTTTGGACTCTCAGCGCACACAGAGACACCACCTTCCCCCTTTCACTGCCTTTCATTCTGCTCTGTCCTGGGAAATTCCAGGGCACGCAGACACTACCTGCCCCTTTCGATCACTGACCAGTCCACCGGTGCCAGCTGATCGACTTTGGCGCCTTCTTGCACGGCGATGCAACCGCCAAGAAGACGGCCGCCGAGCAAATCTTCCACGCCTTCCAGACCTCGGGCTTCTTGTACCTGCAGAACCACGGCGTCCCAGAGGACCAGGTCCAGTTGGCCTTCTCGGAGTCGGCCGACTTCTTCCAGCGGCCGCAGGGCCAAAAGGACGGCCTGAAATGGACCACCCCGGACGCCAACCGCGGGTACGTGACCTGGGGCCGCGAGAAGGTCACCCAATCCGACGACCCGGAGGAGATCGCCAAACTGCGCGCCTCGAACCCTGACCTCAAGGAATCCATGGAGATTGGCCGAGAGGGCGTCGAGGGCATGCCGAACCAATGGCCCGAACGGCTCGACGAAGCCGGCAGGCTGTTCACGCGCGACATGCAACGGTTTTTCCTCACCTTGAAGGATCTGCACGTCAACGTCATGCGCGCCATCGCCTTGGGCATGGGCCTCGACGAGCACTTCTTCGACAGCTACACCGACGGAGGGGACAACACGCTGCGCCTGCTCCACTACCCGCCCGTGAAGAAGAGTGTCTGGAAAGCCAACCCGAACCAGGTCCGCGCGGGCGAACACTCGGACTACGGCTCCATCACGCTCCTGTTCCAGGACGACATAGGCGGTCTCGAGGTCAAGTCCCCCAAGGGCACGTGGGTGCGCGCCACGCCCATCCCCGGCACCATCGTCGTCAACGCCGGCGACCTGCTGCAACGGTGGAGTAACGACATGATTCGCTCCACGAACCACCGCGTCATTCAACCACCGCCCAAGGACGACGGACTAGGGAAGGACGACGATGATCCCGACGCCCTGGTACCGGCAAGGTATAGTATTGCCTATTTCTGCAATCCGAACTTTGATCGCCACATCGAGGCCTTGCCGGGGACTTGGGATCCCGCGGCCAAGCCGAAGAAGTATCCGGGCATCAACAGTGGAGATTATTTGATCATGAGGTTGGCGGCGACGTATTGAGGGAGACGACACTGGGAGTTTTTGTTAAAATGTGTTGACGATTATGCGCCCTCGCCGAGCGACATATCTAGCAATAGCTGAACATGAATACGAATGCTACGGGTTGAAGAAAAGAGGACGTGCCTTATGATGTGGATCTAGAGGGACTGTCCTTCTCAACGCAACGACGAGACCACGACGACCACGACGTGTTCAAGTGAACCACCTATATACCAGGAAAGGTGAAAGAGACAATAAAATCTCCCCGCGAAAAGATGATCGTTTCGCAACCCGCGCGCGACCCCCTTATGATTACGAATCTGTAGATCACTCACTGTACGGGGCGTGGACCTAAGCGACGTGCTCCTCTCCGCTCCGTTCCCTTTCTTCCTCACCAGCTCCGTCGGGATCCGAATCACAGATCACGACATCTCTCCTGTCGGTTGCTTGGGCTAGAGCGATCCGGGATTAAGTGGTACTGTATTACAGCTACTCGTGCTGTCCTGGCAGTGCATATCCTATAGTCTACATCTGCTCAAACTACATGTACTGTACGTACGTCTGACTTGGATGACTTGGAGCTTCGAGCTGGAACATGAGCTTGGACATAAATCTGCGCCTGTACCTGTACCTGAACCTAGACCTGGTATATAGCTAAGATGGAGAACATATATATAAGCAAAATCAAGAGCGAAACGCCCAAGACCCAGAAACCTGGACAACACAACACCACTTGGGTGGTATCAACACGAGTGACATACCTACGTACTGTGCAGTTGTCGTAGATAGCAGATCTGTACCGACCAGACCAGGCCGGACAGTCTACGCCTCTCCACCTAGAGGACTTCTCCGAGCGGCCGTGGTCGCTGGACCCGGACCACCACCTCCTCCCGGTCCATCGGTCTGGAATCGGGCCCCTGTCCTTGCCGCCTCGGGGACATATACGCCTGGGCTGGGCTCTCTGGGCATGCCGATGACTCTGCCATCACCACCAGTGCCACTTCCGATTCCTCCCCCACCCAATGCTTCACCTGTCCCACCGGGCTCTCCACCCCTGCCGCTGATGCTCAAGTTCCTACCGCGCGTATATCCACCGCGACCATCCCTGTCGCCCCGAAAACTCGGAACCATGAACCCGCTGAACCCGGCACCCAGGGGTCTCCGCACACCGAGTTCCCAATCCTGGTCGTCTGACCCGTCGGCTCGGGGCCCGATATCCACGCCGTAGCGCCGCCTCTTGCCGAGGGCCGGCCTTTCGCGCCACCACCCCATACTGTACCGTTTCCCTGCGAAGACGGCCTCAAAGTGCGTGGCGGAGAACCATTCCGCGCCGTCTTGGATGACTTGTTCGCGGTCATCAACTTCCTCGCCGTCGCCGTGCGCGCCGCCCGTTTCCTCGGGTCGCGCATGGATGCTCTCCGGCCGGGTGGTGCGGTCTGCGCCGAAGGATCTGCGGCGCGGTTTGCCGCAGCATTCGCAGAGGCCGTCGTCGGTGCTGTGGACGAGGTCACTGCCGGCGAGTAGGGACATGGTTCCCGCGATCGAGCACGGGTTACAGGGGAGGACTCGGTGGAATTTGGTGAGCAGGTAGGCTGATGCGGAGAGTGCAGCCATGATGCCCAGCAGGACTTGCAGGATGAGCTTGGAGTCGGTGTCCTGCACGAGGCGCGGCGTGTCGATTGTGATGGGAGAGGTCGTTGTTAGAGACGAAGATTGCCGACGCAGGAGACGCGATGAGTCGGAGACGCTTTTCACCGGGCCGCGCATGTTCGCGGAGATGGCTTGGGCCATGTAGATCTGGTAGAATCGGGTGATGGCGTCGACAAGGACGTCTTGGTTGTCTGGACCCGCGAGGGAGGCCGGGTCGTGAGGCGAGCTGCCGTTGATGATGGCTTGAAAGAAGATGTCGAACGTCGTGGTGCTGGATGGGTCTGTGGCGGGCGTGCCGCTGCCGCCGTTGAAGACGGTCATTTCCTGGGCGAGATTGTTCTGGATGCGGAAGTCGAAGCTTTTGACCCCGCTGTTGTTGGCGAGTGGGTTCTCGTGGAGGAAAGCACTGCTCTCCTGCACGACTGGCGGATGATTGGGATCGATGGTCGTGCTATTTGGCCGCAGCGTGACGTTTGCGTTCAAGCCTTGGATCTCTTGATAGCAGATCATGGTCGTGACTTGGCTCTTGTCCGTGCCGTCGAGCTGGAAGTGGCCGAATGTGAAGGCCAGGCTGGGACAGCCCACGGGAGGATTGTCGCCGATGTACTGGCCACGATTCTCCCCGTAGTTCCCGTACGTTGTTGCATGTTCTCCGAACAAGAGATCCAGTTGAGCACCGGCGTATGTGCCCTTGCCGCCGGAAGGAAGCTCAAAGTTGTTCTCGTACAAGACGAAGTCATCCGTCCCGTCAGTGCCGCCCAGGTGACAGGAGTCGGGCAGATTCGCGCGGACGGTGATAAAAGCTTGATCGGTCGGATATGCCGAGCCAGATCCAGCTGCTTCCGTAGACAAGCTGAAAGAGTCGGAGGGCAGGACATCGCATTTGAGATTGGCTCGAACAGCTGGAAGAAGATGCGATGCGGATCCAGTCACCGTTGTGAGCGTATCGGTCGTCAATGCCGAGTTGTTCAACGAGAGCTTCGGAAACACAAGTCCTTCATATGTAGATTGAGGGTAACTGAAATTCTGGTGCACAATCAGGTTCGTTATTGCGCCCGCTCCGTTGTCATTGGAAAAGCTGTCCGCCCACGTCAGGGCGAATGAGTCGGTCTGCGTGAGCGAGATGCTCGCCCCATCGACCGAGTAGTGCTGCACGTAATAGAGCCCGGAAGCAATCACGGTGAGGATACTGGCCACGGCGGTTGCTACAATGCTCAGCATAGCTCCAAGGCTCCCCGTCCTTAGCGCCTGCAAAAAAGCGAAAGGAGGAAGCCTCCCAAGGATGTTGTTCAGAATTGACTTTCTGTGGACGGCACCGCCGTTGGCAAGATTGTTCCAGGGAGTAAAGAGGGCGATATTGAAGTCCAGCATGTTGACCAGCGCCGCCAGAATCAGCATCACAAGGCCTGGAATGTAGTGGCTGTAGACCTCAGTCCACTTGTCGTCCGCCACCGTGTAGAACCCGCTATGTTCATCCGAGCGCCGCTGGATCAGCTCCAATGCCACGATGGTACCCAGCAAGAGAACCAATGTGATGATCAGCGCCGGAAATGTCGCCGTGAAGGGCGTCCACCACTTAATTTCCATGGTTGGCTGTGTCGCTGGCTCATCTAGCTCTCCTTCTGACGCGACAATTTTGAAGCTCGTCCGCCCAGAATCCGTGGTCGCAATTGCTGTTCCAAACTCAAACCCTGCCAATGCTGCCTTCTGATTTGCATAGCTTGGCACACCCTGCTTCCGCAGCAGTCGGTTCAGCTCGGTACTTCTGGTCAGAGTCGTCGCCACTGCAGCGATTGAGCTGGGGTCGCGCGGCACCACCGCTCTCGGTGCGATAAAGATGAGCGCGATGCAGAACAAGAAGAGCAACCCACATGCTGAGGCCATAGTCCACACGGAAACGTCGTTGACACGTAACCTCTGCTCTTGCCGAGTCACCTTGCCTCCTTCAACAGCACTGCTGTCGGTTGCTCTCAAGTTCAAATGGGCGTACTGTGACAGGATTCCCCGGTACGTATCCGTCGCAGCATCCATCATCACGTTCGTATCAATGAGGCTGTCGACGTTCTGTGACCCGCGGGTCAAAGCCATGAGCATAAATATGGCGCTCGAGTCCGACACCGTATCGTCGTTGATCGTATCGCCAAACAGCACTTGCGCCGCAACGGACGCTTGTGAAAAGACGTTCGTCGCGTTCCAGTCTGAAAACCCTTGCAAAGTGTTGTTCCCCCCACCGTCCTTCAACTCAATCGACGCGGCCTGGCTGCTGTCTACCAGCTGGGTATTGTTGGTGAGCTGGGCCTTCGTCATCATGTACGAAGGAGTGCAGAACACGTTCGTGATATTCGTGAGGGTCCTCGAAACACCACTCGCAATGGTGAAGGAGCCGCCTGCTAGATCTGTCGCGTTGTCGAAGAGCGTCTGTTGATAGGCTATGTCTGTGATGGTGAATAACAATCCCTGCGGCCCTGCTGAATCTGGTACGCTGGCGTTCGTCGTCCCACAGAAAATTTGCTGCATCGTGCCTGTGACCTGGCGCTTGGGGAGAATCTCAGTATACGGATTATCGGCTGGCACGCTGACCGAAGAAAGCTTGCTGCAGGCATCTCCTGCAGGCAGATTAAAAGTGATGTTGCTAGAGGTTGCGAAGGCGCTGGCCGAATTTGTGTCGTTTACGATCCTGGGAGTGGTCAACTGTACATTCAACGCCTTGCATGACATTGTCGGTACGAAGGCGTCGACTCCTCCCGAGATAGTAACGCCATCGTCAATCGGCGTATCTGAATTGACCGTTATAGCACTGTATGCGAGCCCTAAAGTAACACCATTCTCCAGGGGCATTCCCTGGGCCATACTCCCATAGTAAGCGTATACAGGTTGCGCCAGACTGGTCGACGAGTCGAGCGCCGAGTTCGAGGATGACGAAGCCGCGTTGAATCCCTTCGCCTGGAGCGAAGCCCCTTTCAAGGCCACCTGAGTGGGCAGAGCAAGCAGCAGACCGGTAGCAAAAACAGTGACAACTTTTAGTAACACAAATCCGGTAATTGAGGCAATGACGGCAAAATGGCTGTTCTTGAACGCTTCAAACAATGCAACGAGCTGGAACTTCGAGATATAGTCGACCAGCAGGCCTTCTGAGGGCTTGATGGGTCCGTTTTGCAGGGCGTCGTATGGCATGGCCAATTTCGAATGATGGTCGACCATTCTCCAGGCGGCCACCACGAAGACGACGATGATGGTGGGCGTGTAAGCCCATGCATAATGACTCGTCCCCTGATCAACGTGAAACCCATCGTTCTGATCATCGTAATACCACAGGAGAACGAGGGCGATGAGGAAGCCCGCGAACACACAGGCGAAGAGACCCAGGAACCATTTCTTCAGCCATATGGGAGTCCAGAGTGGCGGGGTCGGTCCGGGTGAAACCAGCGGGAGCAGACGGCTATCGTCGTCGTCGGCGACTGCTGTGTAGGGTCGGAGCTTGATCGAATCTGGCTCGTCCTCTTCCGGCACAGGCGAGACTGGACGATAGTGGGTGTGCTCGATTCTTGGTTGGAAAGTGGGCGCGGACTGTCGTGTCGTCGGCGGCGTGTGGATGGATGGAAATCTGCTGGGGAATGGGACCTGGAGTTGAGCGGCAGGTGGTGGTCGAAATTCAGGCGATGGATCTCGAGGATCTGGAGATGGTTGTCGGGGTTCTGGGAGGAGTCGGTCGGAGCTGTCATCTCGGTCTCGGGCTGCCTGGGCTCGTTCGGATTCCGTTATGGGGATATTGAGGTATCCGCCGGGTTGACTGGGTTCCATGATTCAACGGGGATGCGTGCGGCGACATCGTTGTTTGCTGTTCACAACTTCATCATTTTCTCCTCGCACCGTGTGTATGTTCATAAGATGCGAAATCCAGCAGCTCGGCGAGAAAGGTCGATTTTCAGGCCAGAAGTCGGAATTGCCTTCGACCAAGCGAGAACCTCAGCCGCAAATAATAGCACACCGAGAGTCTAGGCGTACGGGGGGCCAAATCGACGCCCCCGGCTGCGTGGAAGACGCCCAAAGACACGAAACACAGCCTCCCGCTTGTTCTTAGAAACCGGGCTGCATCCAGTTTAGCGACGCTGAATCTCAGCCTCTCGGAGCACTTTCACACTCGTCCACACGTTTCAGCGCGTTCAACCGCCACACCTCGTGTGAGCACGAAATGACGAGGGCTTCCCAGTGCCGACTACTTCTTCTGAGCGGCGCCCAAGACTGCGCCTCGTCAGCCTGCTATATTCAATGGGACATATCGCCTGCCACTGCCGTCGCGGTGCTCTGCTATCGTCGTCCAGCGGCAACCGGCGCTTGGACATGTCATCGCCGCTACCGTACTAGGTGTTGGTGTCACATTCTAGACAAGGGCTCCATCCGGTTTTCAGGACACCGACCAGTCACCGTGTTTCGCAACGTGGTTGTTCTCGCATCTGACTGCGCATGCACATACCCAATAGTCACGAAAACTGTGATGCGTAATTTGCTGTCTCTCGCCAGCACCTCACCCGCCAAGACAGCGTTAGAGGCGCAAAGTAAGCTGTAGTGCGGTATGTGAAGTCAGGCTTGTGACATCTGACTCTAATGCTTGCATCAAAGGATGCGGCCACAACGTGATACGGCCTCAAAGTGATACGGCCTCAGCACCTCGCTCCTCCCTTGGCATTCATGATTAGAGCAGAAAGCACGTTGGACTTTCTGTCGCTGTAAGGAAAATACTGCCATCCCGGCATCAGCAACCGTTCCTTCGTAGGATCATATAGTCCCAAGCA
The DNA here is from genome assembly GCA_016109495.1 of Phialophora tarda. Taxonomy (NCBI): domain Eukaryota; kingdom Fungi; phylum Ascomycota; class Eurotiomycetes; order Chaetothyriales; family Herpotrichiellaceae; genus Phialophora; species Phialophora tarda. Next base: position 1,427,326 of record JADWPL010000001.1, on the reverse strand, counting down.
GTGATTCCCTCCTGGACTCTCGCCTCCTGGCCAAACTGGCCGTTCCAGCCACTTGCAGCGCTGACCGAATACGTTGTAAGCCATGACAAAAGGTCGACAGCCCTATCCATGAAGACGTCCACCCACTTTTCCAACGCCGCTCCATCCAGTAAACCCCGCCAGTACTCCCAGCGCCACATTGCTCCTTCCCAATGCGCCGCTAAAGTACACCATGAAAGCCACTTTTGTCCCTTTCATACCGGTGGAACGGGACGGCAAAGATCTGCCGGTCTGCACTACACAATCATCTGCGCGACGCCCTGTCCACCAAGCGTCTTACTCCCCACGAATTCCTGCTGTTTCAGTCCTGCCAATGCGTAGCATGCTCCTGCAAGAGCCAGCATAACGGCAGCTGCGATCAAGCTGCTCTTGTCAACGATGATGCTCAGCCACTGGATCAAAGACATGACACCGTAGATGGCGGCTCGCATGTAGTTCGTAGTGAATCGGCGGATGAAGGCGTCGAATTTGGACGAAGTAGGACAGATTCGCAGCAGGAGAGGGATTTCAATGAATATGAGGACCAGGGCGGAGCAACTGCGCAGTGAATGTCAGAAAACGTCAGTCGACCGAGGAGGGTCCCAAAGAAAGACGTACAGGAGTAGAACGCTGAATAGAATGAGCAGGTTGAAGTGGAAGATGTTGGAGATACCCAGCGCAAATCCCAGGAGAATGCATATTACTCCGAGCCTGTTGAGCCATGGTCAGCCGCCTGTTCACTTTGCGCTTGTCGCTGCAGTCATTCAGTCCGTAGGGAGACCACTCGGTGTTTTGTTTTCAAAAGAGTAGCGTAGCAAGATATTCGACAGCGAGGGTTTCCTCGGAACTCGGAGACATCGTGAGGAGGCTTACCATTGCCCGTAAATGCCTGCGGCGGTTGTAAGCTCACGTCCCGGCACATTCTGTTGAGACGACACTTACTGAAGTTCCGTGACCTGAATTCCTCTGCAAGTGTCATGGTGCTTTCCTCGCGTGATGCTGATCACGCTTCTATCCTTGGTCAGTCGGAGAGACAGATGTCGCAGGACGTCGGTATCGATGCTGCTGAATTGGCGCTCCGAAGCTTGCGGAGTTACTTGTGGCTAACCTATGCTTCAAGCGTCGCCTGCACTGACAGTATGGTTGTGGAAGAAATGCGGGAGGGTATCTAGCTAGCGGTGTATCGCTACCGAGCCTTTGGGGTTGTCTGTTTGTGAGTTCGCGGAGTGAGATGTTGTGTTGTGACAAGTTGCAACACAAAAGCGAGACAAGGATCACAGAAGCCGAAGTCCTAGCGCATGGGCCCTCACGACAGGCTCCACCCAATATTGAGAGACGAGGTCGTCGACTCTTGCAGCCAAAGTCCTCAGTCAAAGAAGCCACGGTTTTAAGGCTCTCGAATTATTTATTGCAAGAGAGGTTTATAAAGTCCTGGGACCGAAACACAGAAGCCTGTTCGTCCAAGGTCCAACAGCATGTGGCGCCATCAGCACGAGCATCGGCCACGCACGCTGGCTGCTTGTCAGCCCGTTAGAGACATGCTTAACGCCACTCGGAAAAGGGGATTCCATGGCAAATGTTGCAGCCTTGTCAACCGTGGCATAGTTCTCTCTTATCTGCCTGCTACTGATTCTCCTTCTATCGTCATAGTATCAGCGGCATCATCTCATTCATAGCTTGGTCCTCAATGTTCGAGGCTTTTGCTTGCAGACGCGGGTCACCGTATCCTTCCGATCCTGCGCCTCCCGCAGCGCATGCTTGACCACCCTTTGCATGCTCGACTTCAGCCCTCTAGGAGATTGATCTTCAACCGCAACATGGAATTCCGCTGAGAAGCTCTCAGCCCGCAGCATACACCACTGTCAACACAAGTCAGCAATGCCCTTCCCAAACGTATCCCCCGGTTCACATACATCTGAAGACATCGTTGAAAACGTAGTAGCTACCACCTTCCGGCATCAAGTTGAACACTTGGACGTAGCTCATCGGTTGTGGTTGGTCGTCGATCTGCGTTGCCCCATCTCGTCAGACTCGGTGATAATTGAAAAACCCAGGACATTTCTGCTCCACGAATGCGCCTACCATCAACGCACCAGTCACCATAACCAAGATACCTCCCGCCTCATTGGACGGTTGGGCATCTGTTGTGTCAACTCGGTGTTGGACTTTCTGGAACGGCAGGTTCTGCAAGGAGGATCTTCCCGTCAGTATTTCGTCTCTTGCCGTGCTGGTCATCGAGATCCTCGCCCGCGGTGGTCAAGGTTACCACACACCGTCAGCTTCTCTAGGATGTTCTGGGTTCCCTGGAACGGATCTTTCTCGAAGGTAAGCATCGAATTGGGTCTCTGTGTCCTCATTTGTTAGATCATATGTTCCCTCGTTCGATGCTCAAGGATCCGGGAGAATCAACCCCCGACGTACGTAGAGAGCTGCCAATTGTGCGCGGTCGGTATCGAAAGTCTTGTAGTAGAAATCAACGAATTGCTCTACAGTCGCATTAGGCCTTCCAATGATGTTAGGAATCGAGCAACGAAGGATACGTACGAGCGATGGTCTGGAAGTCTGCACGGCACCAAAGTTAGCATATGCTCACAAAGAGCCGCCCAAGCACCGCGATGGGCAGTCACAACTGGGGAGGTACGCAGAGGGAGCCCTTACCTCCCATCTTGACAGGAGAAGACACTCTATGCACAGTTGCAAGGAGAGTTAGATCGCGCACAAGTCCTAGGTTTATCTTCGCGCTGCCTGGTGCTTGCTGGCCAAAAAGCAAACACAAAGAAGAGGAAAGCAGTCACTACGCCGCCGTTAAATTGCTGGGACGACCATCTCTGGCGCAGGCGGTGTCAGGCGTCATCACGTGCTCTCTGCCAAGCAATTCGGACGATTGAGCCAGTTCTCTTCCCTTCACTTTTATTTTCTCTGTTGTTCCTTGTAACATACGCTCTTGTGTTCAAACAACCAAGCTTAGCCAGCCTTAAGCTGGTGGTTGTCCGTGCATGAGCTGCATTCTCAAAGGCGTTTGGCGCTTCCATCCTTGTGATACACGCTTTGGTATGTCCACCTGTTTTCCTGTTTCTTTTACACAGCTCCGATGATTTCACCTATATGCTCAAACGATAACTGACGAGGCGACTGGCCCGTCAAAGCTGGTCGTCGGTGACTTCAAAAAATTATGTCAAGTCTCAACAGTATGAGGAGCTTCATTACACGCTCACCATTTGGTGGTTTGGAAAAGCAGTGGATGGAATTTTGCTGACTCTGCTGGTGTTTAGTCCTCCGTCCGCCTCTGGACAGCTCTTATCCTCTGATCAGGTGAATGATGATGATGCCGATTATGTGACCACGACGAGCTTTGAAACAGTGTAAATGAGCTTTTCTTTCGATTACCAGATTTTCCAATGCCAATATTAGGCTTTTAGTTCTCCAGACTTGCTTGTGCTCATCACCTGGATGGCCGCGCTTTCAAAATCGATGCTGTGCCGAAACCACTCCTTTCACAAAATGCATTTCATCTCTTCGTTTCGCTTCTCATAGAGCATTAAGTTACCCTCTCTTGCCTCTTCCACTGCCCCTCTCGCCTCTCTCACCCTCCCTTTTATGCCACGGATCAGCCGGCCACACCCACCCTCTGACCGTCCTTGCCTCCCTCTTCTCGCCCATCTGCGGCTCGGGAATCCACTTGTCCTTGCCATCCTTGCCCAACTCCTCGACGTCTCCATCCTCGTCAATGCTTAGGATGCTGTCACCGTGATTGCCCCCGTCCCAAACGCGCTGTCTCGTCAACGCACCGGGTCCTCCCACGTCCATGAAACTGCTTGGTTGGCCGGGCAGTGGAGTCGCCTTCGCCAGCATGAGGAGATAGTACAGTGCCAAGGTAACGGTCAGGTTGACTCCGCTCTCGGCCTTGCCTTCATTGCGAGCAAATGTCTTGGTCTCCACAGCTTCAGCGACTTCAACAAAGCCGAAGTACGGTTGACCACGCTCATCACACCCCGCACGGACACAGACAAGCTCGATCTCGGTGATGATGAAACCGTACCGGCAACTGTGCTCGCGCATGCATTTCTGCAGATGCGCCAGTGTACGCAGGTACTCGACCTTGCGTGCGGGGCCTTCGAGCCGCATACCGGTGTTCCAGCGATCAAACGATCGGACAAGGCCGACAACACGGCCTCGAGGGAGCCCGGAGAGAGTGCGGTCGTTGTCGGTTGGGTAGTTCGCGAGGAAGGTGGGAGTATTGGCAGAGTTGGCACTCAGGCCGGACCCTGTTGGAGTGGGTGCCGGGTACAGACAGATGGAATTGTTGCCCAGAGATAGTCTTGTGGCGGCGTTGATCTTGGGAAAGTAAATCTTCGAGATCAGGTTGGCAAGGTCAGCCTCTGACCCCGGTGTGACGGTTGCGGTGTTCAGGTTGTTGCCCGGTAAACAGCTGGCATCGTGTTGGAAGTTGAGCAGTGTTAAGAGGTCAGGAATGGCAGACATTGTCTGAAGAGAGAACGATTTCCAAGGTCGGACGTTTCGAATATCCCACCAGAAGTGGTTGGTCAGACCGCGGCCGGTCTGGAATGTAAGATGGCGCACGAGGTTAACTGGCTGTGTTGGCTGGGTCAGATAGCTAAGCATGCTGATGGTAGACACCGGCGGCAGCATTGGTGGAGGGCTCATCGAACAGGGTCGAGAGATGGTCTCAAGATCGATGGGCATGTCGAAGGTACCCTCCAAGTTAATGATGGGGGGCTCTGGCATAGCCATATTCGTATACGGCATGACATTGGTGGCGAAGAGATCTGGAGAAGGCGTCTGTTGGTTGTGAGAGACATAGACAGGCATGTGGCGGTACGTGGGATAGCCGAAACGATTCAGAACATCGCTGTTAATGCTTGACGCCGAAGTCGAGCGAGAATGTGTCTTGATAGGCACATTGAGCTGTACCTTTGACAGGCCCGGAGAAGGGTTCAGTGAGTTGGATCGCGAGTACGAAGCATTCGAAACGGGCGACATCATCGGCGCGCACTCGACAGGCTCGGTTGCACTCCTGTACATGACAGGCCTGGCATGCTTAGCGTTGTGGATGATGGACGATGAGGTTCGCCGGTGGATGGATGGTCGATGGGCGGATGAGGGCTCCCGGGAGGAGTCCTGTGTCCTGATCTTTGGAAGCAAGGTCGGTCCATGTTGACGGAGAACTGGAGATCGACTTGGAGTGTAATTACTAGCACTGATTATCGACTCGGGTGAGGTGTCAACTGTGCAGTACGACGAGCTTGACAGATTCCGAGTATGGCGATGCTGACCAGCAGCACCAGCAGCCTCCGGAGGCGTAAGAGGTCTATAGTAGTAGGGTGCCAACGACATTCTGGAGGGGAGGTGAGTAAGATTTCGTTAAGGCCAGGCAGCTATGTCGGCAAACTCACATGTTGTAACTTTTGTTGATTCCGAGCAAAAACCAGTGGTCAGTGAGAAGCCAGCTTCTCAGAGTCTAACAACAAAGGAAAGGAGATGACAGTAAAGGAAAAAAGGATTGCCAATGGCAAGCAGACCGATTCTTCAGTCTTGCAACTTGGAAAGAATGAAAGGCTCAGAGCTCTTGTGAGGGAGGGAGGGCCAGGTATAAATGGGCTGGGTGTATGCGACCGATGGTGGGCATCATCGAAGCCGGCCAACAATGTCCTGCAGGTCATAATGCAGATGAAACGTGGAGCAAGAGTAAGTAGAGAAGGAAACAAACACGCCGACACGGTGTTCGAGAATGCGATGCTGCGTAACCAGCTGACCGCCACCTTCGATACCGCGAAGCGTGGAGCGTGGTATACGCGCCTGATGGAAACATTTCAGAATGCAACTATTTTGGGTGGACGAGGCCGCCTGAGGCTGCAAATCTCCTCGTGGCAACAGTCAAACGGGCCCAGACAGAGTGTAACAAGGCTCTGGTTGAGTTCGTCATGTCTTACGAGGCAATCTATGTCGGCGCTTGCTGGTTATTTCGAGAGATGAGGTTGTTGCGACGGAGCGGCTGTTTGACGGAACTCCCAGGCCTTGGGGCGAGCAGCGGCAATCTGGAGAGATTGCCAGCTCGAAGGCGTGGCTGAAGCGCGGCCAGAGATCCAGCAGAATTGTTCCGAGTTAACGTGTGGGACTTTCTGGAGCACCGACCGTCCCTCAGATACGCGCTGGGAAGCTGCGCACCCGTTTCTGCGCTTCCATTGGTGCTGCCTTTGGCGCGGGCTGCAAAAAATACCAGTTCTGGAGCCTACAAGGTGGCGCAGCTGGAGCAGCCATCCGCTGGGCAGGTTGAGCGAGGGCTCCGACAAGTCGCGGACGCCTCGTTCTCGCGTCACACTTCGTCGCGAAAAGGCCACGAAGTCACGTTGAGGCAGAGGCACGGCGGCATCATCTTGCAGTCTGCATGCATAAGTGCTTCACGAACTAGACACGAAGAAAGAACGACTATCTGCTCCCAGCCTCTTCGTTTCCATGCACATCGCTCGTTCTGTGTATGCTCGCATCAGCCCACTGCTCTTCCCTTCACTCCCACTGGCCTCGACGGTCGTCGGAGTTGCCCTGTGTTTCAGGTTGGAAGAATTCGGTGCGAAACGGGTCACTTAGTGGTCGACTCCAGGCTGAAGGACGATGCAAGTTGCAGTAGGCGCATCTCACAAGGGATTATCTCTCCCAACCTCATGCAGAGCGGCTGTTTCGGGATACTCAGAACGCTAGACAATCCTTGACGACAATTCGCCTCTTCCTCGTGCTGTCCGCTGATCAAGCTGTGCTGGTGTGAGGTCCTACCTCACGGGCACCATGGGATCTCCTCCGTATGTACAAGTGTATGCGAGGCCCAGTGCCGCTCTTCTGCCAGACCCAATCAATCTACCATTGCAACGCCTGTCCTCTATCGAAAGACTTTGTCTACATCATCCACCAATGCAAGTCTGGAGCTCAAACATGAAACACGGTCTCTGGCGCAAGAATGATACACTTTGCTGACGATCGCACTCATGCCTTGACATCGTATTTCCGCCGGAACATTTCATCGACCTCGGTCAAGTAGTAAGTTCCAGGGACCAGATGCTCGACGTCCCCGGCAGGCTTGAAATCCTTCTTCAGATGTGCCTTCTCTCGAAGCAAGCACATATCGTCATAGACCTCGGGTGCGACTACCCGTCGGGCATCCAGTCGTTCTTGCAGATTGAGCTTCTCGGCCATCTCTGTCGTGTCACCAACAACCTTCAAGCTGAACATTGAGCTGGCTAGACCACTGCCGTAGCTGAAGACGCCCACTCTCTTGCCCTGAAGAGTCTTCGGAGCAATATTGCTGATTAGGCCGACAATGCCTCCATAAACGCTGCCGCAGTACATGTTCCCACACATTGTGGCGACCTGAATGGCAGGCTGGACACGCTCAGCAAAGCGCTTCTTCGTCAGACCCATGAACGTCTTTTCGACAGTTTTGTCGCTCAAAGAAGCCTGGTAGTCTAGGTCGCGTAATTCGGGCGCAACCTCGTTGAATTGGGGATGGTTCGGGTCTTCCAGGAAATCATTGTACAGCAGCCGGGCGTATGACTTCGAGACCAGTTTGCATGTCGGAGCATGGAAGGCCATGTAGTCGAATCGGTCCACGGGAGCTTTCTCGGCCTCTTCTTTTTGGACGCCATTGCCATTCACGTGGTGCCCGTTGACGCCGTTCGCCTGTGATTTGAGTGTTCTTTCGCGGGCATTGTATGCTTTGTAGCATGCGTCCACAGCCTCTGTGTAGCACTTCAACGAGAATTGGCCATCAACATATGGGTACTCGCTGGTGAGGTCCGGCTTGTAAAAGTCGTATGCGTGGGTGATGTAGGAGCCTCTGAGACCAGCTTCAAAGGCAATGGGCGCATCGGGACCGATCAACATAGCTACACAGCCAGCACCGCCGGTCGGGCGAGCATTGCCCTTCTTGTACAAGGCAATGTCACCCGCGATCACGATGGCGTCTCGTCCATCCCAAGCCGAAGATTCAATCCAGTTCAATGAGTTGAAGACCGCATTTGTGCCACCGCTAGAGACAGTCAGGGCACGTCCTCTCCGGTAGAATTGGAACTGCAAGGAACTCACTAGCAGGCATTATAAGAGTCGACACCCTCGACGTTGAAGTTGCCCGACTCTTGGAATAATTGCATCAGCACGGATTTCACGCTCTTGCTCTTGTCCAACATAGTTTCAGTGCCGACCTCGAGTCTGCCGACGTTGTTGAGGTCGATGTTGTACTTCTTGACCAGGCTTGTCAGGGTGGTGAGGGCGAGGGAATAGATGTCTGCGGAAACAGAGTCAGTGGAGGCAACAATCTCTCATCGCGCAGTTTCGCAACGGACCTTCTCTGTCATCGCAAAAGGACATTCGAGTCTGTCCAAGTCCGATTGTGTATTTGCCTGCCGCCACACCATCGAACTTCTCCAAATCGACTTGATCAACGCACTGCGGATCTGTCAGCGCATGCCACCACCGCAAAGTCCATCTCCTGCTGAATCTAGCATACCTGGTTTGGGAAGTAGATTTCCATGGCTTTGAGGCCAATATTCTGAGGTCGGGACGCCATGATCGTTCGGGCGAGGAAGGAAATGTGGAAGTGGCTCAGATGTGGTCGTTGCAGAGAAGAATTCCGCAAACGATAGAACTGAGAGAGGGTGTTTTATCGCTGAGTTGAGAAGGCGGTGAAGTGGGGAGATATAGGGCTAGAGATATCAAGGCGAGGCGAACTTTTTTTGTGGAGGCGCGCAAACAAGAAAGCGGGCACTTGGCCGATCGTGCTACAATGGGCTTGTGTTTGCTTTGCAGGGAATCTCCCAGATGGATTGTGTACGCTGGAATGCAGGAGAAAGAAAGATACAACGGCGAGAGTGGCAGAGATATTGGATTCGAGGACCGCCGCAACCTAGCCGGCACCTCAACGGCGATGGAGTTCGAAAATGATGCCACAAATTTCGAGATGCACGAGCCCGCACTTGCTAGTCGTTGGGGAGAGCCCACCGCGCCAACACACACGACGCTTGAGCCACACCGCCCGCATGACGGCGCTTCTGGTTGGCTAGCCAAACCCCTCAGGGACAGGCTAGGCTCTCTAAATCGTACTAGCTGCTGTGAGCTGATCCGGATGCTTGTGTTCCTTGCATGAGACGACCCTGAGAGGCTTGACGTGTTCCTGGCAGCTCTATCGTTCTACACGGAACTGTCGACTCCGACATCGCACCCCCTTGACGACGCAATCTTTGGTAGTGATGTTGCACACAGCCTTGTTTTTCTGTGTGTCCACGTGAGAGTTCCATATAACGCCGCGACGCTATTGATCTCAATCCTGGCCTTGGCCGACGCAGGAGAAGATAATCCGTGGATCATAAAAGCATCTACAGTAAAGCGCTGTAAAAGCGTGGATAGTACTAGCCCAGGTCTGGAGAGTGTGTAGGGACTACCCTCCCATACTACTGTGCGTACCTATCTACCTAGAGACAATCCCCGCCACGCTCACACGCACACTATAGGGAAGCCTACTACGCAGCATTCAGTACATCGTAGGCACACCTAGACGTGCCCGGAACCATAGTCCTAAATTCTCCATACACCAACGCTAAAGCCGGGAAGGTTCGTTACCTAGGCAAGTGGGGCGTATTTAGTTTGGACAACCTGGACGTGCTGTGTGGTTATGTGGCACCGACGGACAAGTATTGAAATATCTATTGACGCTCTCCATTCCCGCTTCTCTACGTCATTCTATCGGCCATCTATGAGTATATCCCCATCTTCCAGGATCCCATGCCAGTATGATCTATGGTCTTTTATCCTCTCCATCATCAATAAGAGGAGGGAACGACACTGAGGCGACCACCATCTGTAACGACCACGCAACCATTGATATACGCACCAGCCCTTGAGCAAAGCCACAGGATGACTCCAGCCATATCTTGCTCATCACCAGTTCTTGTTGCAGGGACGACATCTTTGCTAAACGCACCTTCGATGTTGTGAATCTCCGTCTTGCCTTGGGCTTGATACATGCCATGCGTCATCTCCGAGTAGTAAAGGCCCGGTGCTATCACGTTTGCTCTTATATCATAAGGAACCAGCGATGTCGCCAACTGCTTCGTCATGTGTATCGCGGCCGCTTTGCTCGGCCCGTAAGAGTAATTTCCTAGTGGCTTTCGGTTGTAGCCACCAATGCTGCCTGTAGTAATGATCTGGGGCCGAGGAGTGAAGTTGTCCTTGGTTGGAGTTGGTCTCTTCTTGTTTGCTGCATCAAGCAGCGGTAGGAACGCAGCGACGGTAAAGTGGATGCCCGTGAGGTTGACCGCGTATGTGGACGTCACTTCTTCCGGCTCCGGCTTCCACATGTTCTGAGCAAGTTGTTCGATGGATACTGGCTTCTGGTCCTTGTCCAGTGTCGGGACTGATGGGCCAGAGATGCCGCTGTTCGCAATGAGGACATCGATGTGGTCGACTTGTGCTTTGACTTTCTCGAAACACTGCTGTAAAGACCGCTTGGAGGTGACGTCGCCGACCAGTGGGATGATAGTGCCTCCGGGAACAGAGTCTGCCGTCTCCTTCAAGTTGCTATCCCGGCGGCCAATGATGAAGACCTTGGATGCTCCATTAGCTGCCAACGCCCTTGCCATCATGCGCCCAAGCCCTGATGCAAGTGTTAGCTGTGTACAAACGATGGGTTCGCGGATCCAGCGTTATGATCGTAGCTGCACCTCAGCCAAAGATCCAACGGCGTTCACATACCAGAGCCGGCGCCAGTGACGACAGCCACCAGGCCATTGACGTTGAATAGGTTTCCTGCCTCAATTGGGGCAGTATCGGCGGCCGACATTTCGACAGTGCCTGTAAGGTTCAATTGATAATGTGTCACGCTTCTCTGTGTTTCAGAAACAATGCTTTTATGTTGGTCGGATAATAATATTAGTGAACGAGGGCGAAAGTTAGCAATCACGTAGATAGCGGATTAGATGTTGTCATGAGGGAAGATTTCTGTTGACGGTGGTCGGGCAATGTCCGTTGGTGGCACGCTGCTCCGGCCGTATCGCCGGTCAATTAGCATCAACCGCGTGAAAGGGTCGATTATGCACATGGATAACCGACGCCTGCACGACTTGGATTTAATAGCTGCTTTGATGTCGAGAACTCCTGTATTTGGAATAGCAGAACGAGTGGCTGTTATGGTGATGAGCTTAATGGCCTAGCACCCGGAAGAGAAGCACCCGGAAGAGAACTACGTTTAACGTTGCTCCAGAGCCATCGCTATTCTTGTTTCCTCCCATGCTGACATGATCATGGTCATTAATCTATCACGGCTTGCCAGAAACAGAAACATCCCTCGGCGGGAAAGATCAAATCAGAATAACTTGGATTGAGGTCATCACCCAACAAACGCGTGTGCTTCAATGCTTTCCCATACCGAACTTGCCCTTGAGTCTGTTGAGTCCCTTTGAAGGTTCATAGCTCTCGCCGCGATCACCACTTGTCTTTACATGCGAGCCATCCGGCATTGTACCTGGACTAACATCACGCTGCTCGCTGCGTTTTCTGGATGCATGCCCTCGTTCATCACTCGAATTGGCCTTCGGGGCTAAGGAACCGTTCGAGACGGAGGTATTGGTCGGTTGGGAGGATACGGTGCTCTCTGCGATCGGACTCTATCAGCAAGAACCACACCACGGGGGGCAGTCGTTACAGCTACCTCCAGCATTTCCTTGATCGTAGGGCTCAGTTGCTGTGCCCTTGCCTTGCACGCCAGAAAGCGGTTCCTGGCTTGATTGCACACTGATCTGATCTGTGACGTGCGACTGCTCAGTATGAAGGGGTCAGTTGGAAGCGATTGTGTGACACCTACCTGGCGCATTGCCTTGGTCGTATGGCTCGTCCGCAGTTCCTTTGCCCTGAACACCTGATGCTGGCTCCTCGCCTGATTGCGCAGATGTTGCACCCATGTCCTTGGTTTTGGTGCGCGTAAGTATCTGGTCGACAATATCAGGATGAGGAGACATTGTTGAGGGGGATGCGACTGCGACAGGCGAAAATTCAATGCACTGTGATTGATATAAAACGCAGGGTCAATACGGGCTTGGACGCGTAAACTGAAACGGGTTGTATCATTCAAGCAGGGGCATGCTCAAGTAATGAGCAACCAGTCTTATCTTCAGCCCAGATCTGACATCTAACTCGTTCTCGCCCGGTTTGACTGCGATCTCAATCGTAAGGGCAGGTGTAGCCGACGTCATCGGCCTACTCACGGGACGTCATACCCCTCGCCTCGGAACAAAGCTCGAGGGAACAGATCTCAACCGCAGCTGGGACGGGTCAGCAGGTATAGGCAAGACTCTTCCGAAGGTTACATTCGTAGAACGCCCTAAAGGAACCCCAATGGCTACAATTTCGAGCACCAAGCCCTGAACTGATATGTCGTAGATACTGGTGCACCGTGACACGTACAACCCCACGTGGTCGATGGAGGAAGGGTGAGGGGCTAGGCGATTCGCTTTCCTGTGTGGCGCCCAGGCTGCATTGCACCGCCAAGCTTTTAGGTATGCAGCGTTTCCTGCTCGGCGGTAGAAATTCTCCGCGCCCCATTTCTGTGTACCATGAGACGTCGATACAAGCAAGAGTGCCATTACCAGGCTGAATTTGAGGCACTGGGGCAAGAATGACAAAAACCGTATCTGCCAACGCCTGCGTCGACTGTCAGGACCATGAGGCCAGTCTCACCATCCGAGCTCGGCGCTTGTGTGCCGCCTGTTTCATCCGCTACGTGAACTCCAAAATCCTCAAGCGCATGGAGTCCTATGGATTCAAAAACCTTGCTGGAGATCAGAAGCGCCGCTTGTTTCTCCCTATATCCGGCGGCATCTCCTCCCTTGTTCTGCTACAAGTGCTCGATGCCCAGCTTCGGAAGCAAATTGGCAACCGCAACAGGACTGCCTACGATCTCATCATTGCGCGTGTTGTGCTCCCAGGGACAAGAGATCTCGCAGCCATCGAGAGCGAGTATCAGACACTAGCCCAGAGATTCCCCTTGCACAATTTCCTTCCACTTCTGCCTCTTTATGATGTACTTCGCACCGACCGAAGGCTACGTCAGGACCTCTCACACCTTGGCATTGAACCTCAGTCTGGCGGATCGGACGAAGAGATCCTGGAAAGGATAATATCGTGCGCTACTTCAGTCACAGCGAGAGCAGACTTGCAATCTATCCTCCTCCAGCGGCTACTCGTATCGATTGCGAAGCATCAGAGTTGCGAAGGCGTGCTCTGGGGTCATTCAGACAGTCGCTTGGCCGCTCTTGCACTCGCGGACGTCGCAAAGGGAAGAGGTGGGTCGGTCTCTTCATCGATCGCTGATGGTCCGTCTCTGCACGGCATCAACTTCAACTATCCCACTCGTGACCTTTTCAAGGTCGAGCTTCAAACTTATGCACAAGCTTTATCCGAACCGCTTGCATCCGAGCGAGAGGACGATGCGGCCGAGCAGCCCACATCAAGCATTAGAAGTGTTTCAATCGACAACCTCCTCAGCAATTACATAACGTTGCAGGGGGAGAAATACCCGAGCATCATGGCAAATGTGGTACGGACCGTGAGTAAACTTCAAGCCGGGAGCACAGGCAATGATATGGTGACATGCTCCTTCTGTGTCGCGCCCATGAATCGAGCTTCCGACAATTCAGGCGAAAGTCAGTATCTGTGTTATGGGTGTGAAAGGATGAAACAAGACCTCAAGAACTGAATCACGCGGTGAGGGTGTGAATTCGTTCATGACCTCAGTTCGATCGTCTCGTAATACAGGATAAGGAACGCTCATCGCTTGCTGCCGCTTGAACCAACCCTGTTGCATAATCTGAACTCCGGCAAGCCAACTATTTCAGGTTTCACCTCAACGGGTGCGAGCAGGCAATGGGGGTTGGACGCCTCCCCCTGCCTCGAGATCACGCTGCCTCTCTCGGTTGGACCTTCTGGACTCTCGTTGCGAGGTGTATCTTGGAGGAGGGCCGTTCTGAGCATTCAACGCAGCTTCATCGCTCTGGTAATCCCATTCGTCGGGCAGCGATGGATCCGCCATGTTGGCCTGTGGAGTGCCCTTAATCCTCTTCTGGCCACGAGCACGCAATTCCTTCTCAAGAAGTACCACGTTTCTGGTGTTGCATTTGTATGCTGCATCAACCAGATCGCCAACGAAGGGAATCAGGCCAACCACAAAATCAATCATGACGTTCATTTGCATCCGCATTTTGATGGAGGACGGTAGTCCAGGTTCGACAGAGCAGCAGGTTCGGTATACCATGAGCGCGAGGGCCAAGTCGACAAAGTCGCCAATGCTAAAGCATTGTTAGCCTTGAGATTGTTCGAACAGGAACGGCGAGCTAGACTTACGCAGGGACAAGACCAATGACTGCACCCCAGCCGAATCTTGTGCCCAAGAAGCTTCCGAGACACAGATCAATGCGGTATGCTCTTCTCTTCGCCTTTGTAAGAATCTTCTCCTCCTCTCGTGTCAAGCCGAGGGGAAGGGCTCGCTTCCTCTTCTTGGTTGTCTTGTATAGCCCACCTAGCCTGGTGGCAGGTACTGTCTCAAAGTAGGGATCCTGCGCATGAGTTAGCGTCTAGAATCATGTCCTGGCGCTGAAATTGCGTACCTCATGACCCTGGTTATTGGATGAGTTCTCCTTGAATAGCCTCCTGGCCACCAACTTCGCTGCATAGGAAGTCATGTTGGCGGTAGTTGTCTTCGGATGCTCTTGGAAATGTAGGATGGGATACTAGAAGATGTTGGATTGTAGGAGGATGGGGAGTGAGAAATGAGCGTACAAAGAGTCGGAATTGGGCTTTATGTCATGGCAAATCTGCCGATTCAAACAAAGGCATGAATCGCCAGACAAGCATCGTCAGAAGCCTGGTTGGGCCGCTGTAATTGATTGGCATCCGGAGATCGTCAAACGGTGCGTTAGACGCGCTCGAATTCAAGAAATTGGGCCGGAATCGCATGGGCTCACACGTCACTCCGCTCGTCACCTCCGTTTTGGCTGTGGCTGTGCTACGCCACAACTGCACGGCCTTGACGGCGTTGCACCGCCTCCTGCATCCAGATTCCCTTGGTCGTCGTGTCGTTCTTCGACCCCTGCAGGCTTGTAAAGCAATCACAACCCCACAGATCTAAACCGACTAGCCGCCATCCTCTTGGAACACAGTCGATTGCCAGCTGGACAAGTGGCTGTGAACACACCAGTCCATCACTTGCCGTGGAACATACAAGAGTTCTCCAGGGTCGTGGAGATGGTCAAGTATCCTGACCAAGCCATCATTCCGAGAAATGCAGCTGGAGGACTGTAAGATGCCCATCCAAACATGATGTGCTCGGGCCCATTCTAATGCTGAGCGCTCGCAGGGCTCGATGACCTTTGTGTCCGTTTCATCATAAACCTGCCGCCAGAGGAGCTCGAGTCTGTGGAGCGCATCTGCTTCCAGGTCGAGGAGGCACAATGGTTCTACGAAGACTTCATCAGGCCTCTTGACCCTTCCTTGCCTTCGCTTTCTCTGCGCGCTTTCAGTCTGCGCATCTTCCAGCACTGCCCGCTGTTTTCACAATGGTCGGCACAGCACCATACCACTGCCTTCGCGGAGTTCTTAGCCTACAAGTCGCGCGTCCCTGTTCGCGGAGCTATCTTATTGAGTGAGGCTATGGATGAGGTCGTGCTTGTGAAAGGGTGGAAAAAAAGTGCAAATTGGAGCTTCCCCCGTGGCAAGATCAACAAAGACGAGAACGACCTCGACTGCGCGGTACGCGAAGTCTACGAAGAGACTGGTTTTGATGCGCGTGAGGCCGGGCTTGTGAAGGACGAGAAGGAAATGAAATACATCGAAGTGACGATGAGAGAACAGCACATGAGGCTATATGTCTTCCGAGGAGTCCCAAGGGACACACATTTCGAAGCGAAGACAAGGAAGGAAATCAGCAAGATTGAGTGGTACAAGCTGACGGATCTACCAACGTTGAAAAAGAGTCGACAGCATGAAGGGAGCGGCACGGATCACGCGTCTCTCAACGTGAACAAGTTCTATATGGTAGCTCCCTTTTTGAACCCACTCAAGAAATGGATTGCCCAGCAACGAAAGAGGGAGAATCGATACAGCTCACACCTTGCGGCTCCTCCGATGGTTCCGGAGGATGTGACCACGGAGGAAGAAAGAGACACTGATGATATTGGGGCACAACTCGCTGAAGCAGCGCCGACGGCCATCAGCGACCTTCCTGAGGTTTCTGCCCCGTCTGTAGTCGACCCGACCTCGCATCTTAAGGAGATGCTCAATATTGGATCGCAGCCTACCCAACATCATGCAGTACTGCAACCGAGCCATATGCCGCACATTGACACCCACAAGTCCAACGCCCTTCTGGCCCTGCTACGAGGAAAGCCGCAAGATCAATCTGGTGCTGTTCCCCATACTCCATTGGAACAAATATCTATGCCGCCTGAGGTTCAACGCTCACCACATATATCCCATGTACGACACCCGCAGATTGACCAGGATCGCCCACCGCCGGCATTTTCGCAGTCTCATGTTCATCAACTGCGACCTGAAATTCAGCACTCCTTTCCAAGACCGCAACAGGCCGCTAACTATTCCATGACAGCTACTTACCCTGGACAACGGACTCGACAGATCGCACCATACCAGAGAACCGGTGATCCTTTAGCTGTGCCGCAAGGAGCATCGCAGCCGCGTTCGGCCGCAGTACCTCCGGCCAGTGCACTGCCTAAGTTGACCAACCATACCAAGGGCCTGTTGGATGTCTTCAAACAGACATCGAGCACGCCTAATCTACCCATGACGCCAATCGGAGTGGAAAGCTCAAGCGCTCTTCCTGACCTCGACACGTCCCATCAGTCTGAAGAACAGTTACAGCACCTCGATAACCAGCGCGAAAGTGATCAAACTACTAAGGCTTCCAGCAAAGAATTTGTTTATTCTGCGTCGAAACCAGTCATGCGACCATCTGCAAACGCGAGTCTTGAGAATCAGGTCTCATCATTGCTGTCCTTAAGACGTCCTCAAGACGCACAGAGAACGTCTCTTCTTGAACTCTTCAACCAACCGTCGACACCGAAGGCTGTGACTGCAAGTGCTCAGCCTGCCGCACCCGTGGAGCTCGCAGCAACCGCGGCCCATGCTCCTCCTGATAAGCCAAAGGCGAACAAGGATGATCTCCTTCTGACTCTACTCAGACACGGCAGTCAGGAAGCACCTACCAAAGCCGCCGAAGCAAAACGACCGGGGCCAAGAGAAGGTGAAACCGCCGCTACGGTCAGTGGACCATTGAATCAACCCGTGTTTGAAGTTGTGCCCAGGAGTACGAACCGTGCGAGCAATGAGATGGGCCGGAGTCGGGTCACTGCCAATCGAACACTCTACGACCCCAACGCGCCGACACCGGTCAAAATCTTGACACGATCTGAGGAGCCGCGCCCACAGCCTCCACGGTCACCAAGAGGCATCAAACCAGCCTCGAAACGGGCAGGGAGGGAGAAGGCCACTCCAAAGGAGCAGGCAAAGCCGTTTCAACCACAAATTCTTCGTCGACCACAGACCGCCGAAGGTGCTGCTCCGGGTGTGCTTCCCCTTTTCAGCGAGGCTGCGACTCAGCAGCCCTCTTCGACCCCTACCGCTCCCTCCCCGGCCGTTGCCAGCACTGATATTGGCGAAAAATTGACACCGAGCAGGAAATCATCGCAAACTGAAGCGCAGAAGCAAACGCTACTGTCACTTTTCGGTGGGCAGTTGGACACGATGGCGAAGCCAACGACATTGCAACCAAGTCCAGGAATGGTGTCGCCGTTGACGTCGAGTCAAATCATGAGTGCTAATGGAGAAGGCCCTGTTTCCGGTGTTGAACCTATCTCGACCCGGACCTCGCGCGTGGGGAGCATGACCTCCATTGTGAGCGGAACCGGAACTGCCCGTCCGGCAGTTGAGAAGCGACAAACAGGTGCCGAGAACAAAGCCTTTCTTTTGGGCTATTTGGGCAGAATCGCTACGCAAGACCAATGAATTAGGATGGCGGTGTGACAGTTTACGAAGGTTATGGAATCGGCACTCGGGCTCGATTTGACGAGCACATGCGGTGCGTCTCGGGGACGGCGAGAATCGTGCAGCACCCACCTTGTTGAGGTCTAAAATACGAGCCGTGTCGTATTCGCTTTGGCGGGTCACCTCCTCTGAGCGGGGCTCTTTTATACTCGGGTGCACAATTTATGCGGGAGCCGTCGAAATATCTTCCGTTCTTCCTCTCGTCTTCTTCACCTCGGTGGAGGTTTACCACTAGTTATTTCCCGAGCTATCTCGAATGCGGTAAAAGGCGCGAGTGTCTTTGGTAAACATTTTATCATCAGTCGACCAATTGCTTGGCTACCAAAGTGGCCAGAGTGATGACCTCAGCCGCATGTACGTACATGGCGATGAGGCCTAGTCCACAGCGTGCACCGCGAGGCTAGCTGAGAGAGCGCGTAGGCATTGGTGTGGGCAGCCGAGTGGTCCCCGTCACAAGGCCACCAGTTCACCGACCTCTAGCCCAGCTCGTTTGGACGATGAAAGGGCACAAGATGCAGAATTACTTGATCGAAAATAATGAGTTGTGCACATTTAGAGCACGAATGGTCATTCGGCGAAGGCAGGGCCCTGAAGCTGCGCTCGGCCGTGCCCGATCGCCCACCTGTAGGCGCGGCGGCAGCAGGCAGAAAGATAATTGATTGCAAGGTGAAATAGTCCAGAATGAAGAAGAGATCCTCCTTGGAACCCGGCCCCGTCAGCTAGACAATTGGTGGACTCCCGAGCCTCGATTCCTCTCGCTCTCACCGTTCACTTTCGATGTCTACCCTTTCACTCTTTCCCAGGCGGCAACCTGGCCATGGTGGTGCCTCCTTCGCTGCTCGGAGTGGCAGGAGGCAAGAGCGACGGAAAAGGAATGTTCCTCGCCGCAATCCAGGAAGCTGCTGAATCATCACCCGCGCCCACTCCAAGTGCAAGTCCCTCCCCAAGCGCCGCCGCGGCTCCCGCCTTTAGCAAGGTTGTCATACTCAACCATGGCACGATCCAGCAACAGCCATCGACACATCCAGCAGTAGCAGCGCCCCTTGCCAACAGCGGTATGTTATTAGTGATACTCAATCAGCGATTATCGTTCGTGTTCTAGGCTGCCGCTGCACGGCCCCTCGCCCAGTTCTTTAACCCAACCGTTTCCACTCCAGTCTCTCATGTGCTGACTGTACTGTCCTTTAGATGCGAGAGTCGCGAATGGCCTTGATCACGATTACATTTCCGGCCTGAAAAGACAGACGGCCAGCTTTTCAGGCAACATGTCTCCAGTTGCGGCCGGAAGCTCGTCTGAGCTCCTCCCTGCCGCCGAGTCTGTTCTGGATCCGATCTCACGGGTATGGTATACATACCCACTCCTGTGTTTGCTCGCCAGCTCATTCAAATATGCAGCAAATCCTAGAAAGGACCCAGTCCCAGAGCAAATTGCCCGGGCCTTCGCAAGGCGGTGTGTCTTCCAGGTCGCTTTATGCGGACTCCGGTTACTCCGATGATCAGTATTCGGCCATCTTGGTACCCGAGCCGACATCCTTGCGACGGGTTGATAGTAGCAACTCGGGCAAGGAAAAGAAGTAAGTCCAACGCATCGTACATACAAATCAGATGATGCCTGGGCAGACAGGCATCATCGTTTCTAGCCCCGCTTGTCCTACTTCTCTCCATGGATAAGCACTTTCTTTCCATGTCTTGTTCGGCGATCAATCGCTCTTGCGGCCGAGAGCTCGAGCCTGACCTGGCGTCTTGACCTCCCGGTATACTGATGCTCCATGTCTACACAGGAAAGGGGTCTCCTTCCTCAGTCGAATAATGGGCAACAAGAAGCGAGACTCCTTCGACGTTCACGACGACAATGCTTCAGAGATCGGTTCCGAGGTTCGACCTGCCGGTGTCGAGGCTGAGGTATTCTCCCAACCCGTGGGCTTCATCCCCAAATTCCCTGCGCCCCCACGATACATCAAGGTCAAATCGCAGTACAGGAAACAGAAGGACTTCGACAGGTTGTTCCTCGCTCAGATCGTGCTGAATGCACCCTCCCCCAAAAGTCGCAAGGCGGAGATAGACTCGAAAATCCACGACATTGGAGATACACCGGCCGCCGCTCCTCCCACACCGCCACGAAACTCAGCTAGCCGTGCAATATGGGCGATGGAATTTTCAAGAGACGGAAGATACCTTGCTGCTGCTGGTCAGGACAAGAAGGTCAGGGTCTGGGAGGTCATATCGTCCGCTGAGGATCGGGACAATGAGGAAAAGCTCTCCGAGACAAACAATGAGAATATCAAGCTGAACGCCCCAGTATTCAAGAGCAAGCTGTGTCGGGAGTATGATGGCCACACCTCGAGTATCCTGGATCTCAGCTGGAGCAAGAACAACTTCTTGCTGTCGTCGTCCATGGACAAGACCGTCCGTCTGTACCACGTGAGTCGGGCAGAATGCCTCTGCGCATTTAGACACAATGACTTTGTGACTTCGATTCAATTCCACCCCCGCGATGACCGATTCTTCTTGGCTGGCTCCCTGGACTCGAAGATACGGTTGTGGAGTATCCCGGACAAGAATGTGGCATACTGGGCACAGGTTCCGGATATGGTGACTGCTGTGGCATTCACGCCTGACGGCAAGACTGCCATAGCCGGGTGCCTGAATGGGCTTTGCATACTGTATGACACCGAGGGGCTCAAAGCCCATTCCCAAATCCACGTTCGGTCAGCACGCGGCAAGAACGCAAAGGGGAGCAAGATCACGGGCATTGACACAATAGCGCTGCCTCGTGAGGATGCTCAACCGGATGTCAAGCTACTCATCACCAGCAATGACTCGAGGGTGCGGATGTACAACCTGAAGGACAGAACCCTGGAAGTGAAGTTTCGGGGGAATGAAAACTCATGCAGCCAAATTCATGCTTCTTTTAGTGATGACGGGAAATATGTGATATGTGGGAGCGAGGACCGCAAGGTCTACATATGGCCTACTTCCGTCAATGAACGGCCCGACAACGAAAAGAGGCCCATGGAGGTGTTTGAAGCTCATTCGGCCATCGTCACGACGGCGATAATGGCGCCGGAGAAGACGAGGCGATTGCTTGCACAATCGGGGGATCCTCTGTACGACCTGTGCAACCCGCCGCCGGTAACCTTGGTCAGCCGGGCAGATTCAGTCATTTCTTCCCGTGCGCCGACGAACAACAGTTCCGATGAAAAGCACATCAAAGACGATGCGAGGCTGTCAGAATCACCTAGACGGGCGCCAGAGACACCAGCATATCTAGGCCGTCACTCGCACCCGGGCGGTCAAATCATCGTGACGGCAGATTACACCGGACAGATCAAGATCTTCCGGCAAGACTGTGCTTTCCAGAAACGGAAAGCAGAGACGTGGGACACAAGCTCTACCTTTTCCAGGAAGATGCTCGGTCGAAGCGGCTCAGTCGCTACGAAGAACTCTGTGGCTACTTCGACCTCACACAGAAACTCCTTTGTCATGAATCCAAAGACGCAGTCGACCGATCGCATCTTGAGTTGGAGGAACTCGGTAAGCCCGACCGATACGGGCAACAACAATTCGTCGACGAGCATGTTGGAAATTCGGGGCTCGTTGAAGGATAACGAAAGGTCACGTAGCGCGTCACCCAGGAAGCTTCTTGGACATCGACTCTCACTCCACAAATCATCGCCTTCGCGGAAAGACAGCGTGACCTCGCCATCCTCTCCGGAATATCACTCACCGTTACAGCAAACGCAGAATGGACCGGCGATTACAGTTCAATCGCCGCTCGCTCAGTCGCCTCAAAGCTTTCATTCAGCACCGAAGTCGCCCGACCAGGAGATGCTCTCACCACAAATAAGCCTTAAACCTATACCTACGAACCCCTCACCAAGTGACCTTCCGCATGAGGCAAACGACCCTCTTTTCCTAATGGGCCAACAGTCCTACATGGCCTGGGACATGAAGCACACATTGATGCCCATGGCTGCACATATGCCTCGAACGCCGGGCCTGCTTGGCCCGGATGGGAACCCCTTGTCCCGGGCAGCCAGTTACGTCAGCCAGTTGTCTAGTGAATTAACTGGTTCGGACCGGGACCCTAGCCCTGGGGGTAGTATGGGTGACGATGAACGGCGAGCTTCAGCTGCGGGCGAGAGGAACAGAAAATCCTCACGGTCAAACAGACGGAGTAGCGCGGGGAGTGAGAGTGATTTGAAGTGTAAAAAGTGTGGAGGTACGACATTCAGAGCGACCATGACGGAAAAGGGGCAGAGCTTCCGGTGCAAGAAGTGTGGAACTTCTCTTTGATCGTTTTACTCGGCGTGAGCATGGGTCAGCGTTTGATTTGGCGTATTCCGTTTTTGGATGGCTACCTTGAGCTGATGATGAAAGCATACGAAGCATGGCGCCGGTTAGTTCTTGAGCCTGGGTCGCTTGACTTGACAATGGGTCAAGGGCAGGATCGGTTTAGCGAAAGGTCATCCCTCTCCGCGACTATGAAGAAGCAGCGCGATAGAGCGAATTGGACAGACGCCGCCATCCTCCTTCCACCAACGCAGATTACAGGATCTACGAGGCCATCCAGGACTTTCTAGAAACCCGACACTCCAAGAAGAACGCACCGCCAACATGGACCACTCGTGTACATTACTCTATATATGCTGTAGCAGACCACCCATTGAACATTGAAAGCACACAGTCCATATATTTGTGAGCACCGGCTAGCTCTCTTGGCTACAGTACGACCATGACATTGGCAACGATCTGGTATTGATGTGGATGTCAACGGGTGTGGGAACGTAGAGACCTACGGAAAGGTCTGAAAGCGTGTCCGAGCAAGTCAAAGTATGTATCTAGATATATACATGCATATACAGTGTGTATATATATACCGCGGTGGTGTATATACGTACCGATATCTCGAGCCTCGTCAACCACAAATCTATATCTAAGTCTAGTCCAAGTCCACGTCCACGTCCACGTCCACGTCCAAGTCCAAGGCTCCATCTAGTAATGTACGTGTAGTAAGTAGTATCGTGGATGAGTTCCTCCTCGCCAGCAGGGCAGAGGACATCATCCATCGCAACAAGATGCTACAACGAGAGGACAGAAGGACCTTTGTACCTTTGGAAATTCTCGGAATCTCACGCCTAGGAGTTCCGACACCTGTTTGACCTTCTGTAGCCTCAGGCTCGGAACCTGGCTTGTGAGTAGACCGGTTTTCGGCCTGGCTCGTCGTCCTGGAGAAGACGGACCTTATAAAAATAAACTCACCCCTTAGAGACACCTCCCTCCGCGCTCCCTGGGTGGAGTGACGTGAAAGACACAGTCTGCTCAAGGCAATAACCAACACAGAATATAAAGAGGGAGAGGAAGTAGGAAGAAAAAGAGGATCTTGTGAGCGAAGTCGGATGACATTTCCGCTCCATAGTTCTGCATTCCCTCGGGATCCTGCAGTTGATGCCTGCTGCTCGCTGAGTCGCAACATCTGCGAGCCTGAAGAGAGTTGCCTCGTCATTCGAGACCGACGATGTATTTGCACAGTCCGATATGCACAATGGTCCGGACGTGGACCTTGGAACCCCGTCTCCATCCACTTCATTGACCTTGCCTCTCGCCAGCTTCTCATCCTTCATCAGCCTGTCTAGCGAGTTGAACGCCGTTTCCTAATCCAATATGCCCAGGAGAAAGAGTCAGACAAGTCTTACGCGCATCAGGGGTATCATCGTAACATGTTGAATATCGTCAAGACGTAACCCGCGCCAGTGAAAATTTTCGTTTGGTAACAAGCAAACCTCGCTTTTCTTTCATGAGCAGTACGTCAAGAGATCTGGCCTTTCGTGCTGATCTCCGCAGCCAACCGCGACCAAGTTGCAATCAAGGACATCGAAGGCCAAGAGATTTGTTTCTGGGTCTGTTGAAACCACAGGAAAGCATAACCCTGAACCTCCGGGTCCGACTTTGAGAAAAAGAAAAAAACCTTGAAACACGCTGTTTATGTGCTCTCATAACCTGATCGATGTTTGATCCGGCCATTAAATAAAGTTGTGGAAAGGGAAACGCTGGCGGTTGTCGGTATCAGCTGGGAAGACACCAGGCAAGTCTAGAATTTGAGAGTCTTCGGCTGTTCCCAGGTGAAGGTCTGGTCGCTGAAGTGACCGTTCTTGGCGGTTCGGCAGTAGATGGGGTTCGTGAGGTTGAGTTCCTTGACAATCACACCGGGTCGAAGGTCGAAGTTCTTGAGGATAATCTCGACGAGCTCGGCACTGGTCTTGTCACTAGTGCCGTAGGTCTCGACGAACAGGGAAAGTGGCTCGGCCACACCAATGGCGTAGGAGAGTTGAACAAGAGCCCGGCGAGCCAGGCGTGCGTGAACCAGAGACTTGGCGATCCAGCGTGCCAGGTAGGCGGCAGAACGATCGACTTTGCTGTAATCCTTGCCGGAGAAGGCACCGCCACCGTGGGCACCCCAGCCACCGTAGGTGTCGACAATGATCTTGCGGCCAGTGAGGCCAGCGTCACCCTGAGGGCCACCAATGATGAACAGGCCGGATGGTTGGATATGGTAGACAGTCTTGTCGTCCAGATACTGGGCGGGAATGACCTTCTTGATGATTTTCTCCTTGATTTCCTTTCGCAGCTCCTCGGTGGAGATGTCTTCGGAGTGTTGAGCTGAGACGACGACGGTGTCTACTCTCAAGGGCTTGACAGCGCCGCCGTCATGCGCGTATTCCACGGTAACTTGGGTCTTGGTGTCGGGTCGGAGCCAGGGGAGCTCGCCGGACTTGCGGGCGTTGGTCATGGCAGCGTTGAGCTTGTGGGCCAACTGAATGGTCAACGGAAGATACTCGGGAGTCTCGTCGGTGGCATAGCCGAACATGATGCCCTGGTCACCGGCTCCAAGCTTTTCCATTGCCTCGTCGTAGTGCAGACCCTGGGCAATGTCGGCAGACTGCTCTTCAATGGCCACCAAAACGTTGCAAGTCTTGTAGTCAAAGCCCTTGTCGGAGTGGTCATAGCCAATGTCCTTGATGGTGTTGCGAATGATCTTCTGGTAGTCCAGGCGTGCTTTTGTCGTGATCTCGCCAAAGACCATGATCATACCTGTAGATGTGAGCACGAGCGGGGCGCGGTGTCCGGACGAAGTTGCATACCAGTCTTGGTGGCGGTCTCGCAAGCGACTTTGGAGAGCGGATCATCTTTGAGGCAGGCATCTAGGATTGCGTCCGAGACTTGGTCGCTAAAAGGAGCTGTCAATGGGGAATGCTATAGCCGAGGGGGTAGGAGGTACTCACGCAATCTTGTCCGGATGACCCTCACCGACAGATTCTGAGGTGAAGAGGAAAGTGTCGGCTTTCGACGTTCCGTTCGTGAGGCCGGTCATGTCTGCGACTTGAGGATGTGCTGCAACGCTATGAGTTAGGAAAGTGGTGGTAGAGGAAGTCAAGCTGTAGAGATTGTCGGAAAAGAATGCGGAGGGTGGAGGCAGGTGCGAGTGGAAAGACTGTACCAGCTGGAAAGCGACGACAAGAAGACAGCCGATCTACCACGCCCAGTCTTTCTCTGAGCAGTGCAAGAAGTCTCTGATTAGATCTGACTAGATGGGCTGTTTGCAACCAGTCAGAAGTAATGAGTGAGCAAAGGGTGGGAGAGGTGTACGGGAGTAGTTATATCACGAAGGGAAGGAAAAAATTGGAGGGGATGAGATGCTGCGGGTTGGAGAAAAAACGTGCGTGTCCCCCCGGCTTGTCGCCCTGATGTCGTTCGTTATCAACTTTTGACTGGAAACCCACCTCGTGCACTGGCAGTGCCTGGCTTTGGCACCAGCACAGGCCCCAGCACCGGCATCGGCAGCCTACACACAAGCCCCAAGGATAAAGCCCACTAGGCAAATGGCCAACGAGACCAGCGGGTGGCCCCATGCCGGGACTCGCATCATCCATCTCTTTCTCCTTGGGATGCGGTGAGCAAACAATGCTCAATGGTGGGTTTTGTCCTTTGCCTTTCTCAGCCCATGGGAGACATTTCCCGAGGCTTTGATTTGCCCGTGGTCTTCGCTGTTCAGATCGCGCAATCGTCGGTCTGTCGGCAGTGTGCCTGCCTTGTCGCCGAGTTTGTTTCCCCTCACTAAATCTTCCGTCTGCATAATGTTCCGAAATGTATCCGGCCAGGAGGGGCGTTGGGAAGGCGGTGGCAGAATTTCGTTGTCGATACGCAGATCAAGTCGAAAATTTTGTATGCGGTACAAGAGAAGACAGCGAGACGCAGATATAATTCTAGAAGCAGTTTTATTCCTCTGTGAAGGACTTTTCTAACAAATCTCTGTGAAGCACGACGGCGCTAACGCAATTGGGAAAGACTGTGGCACGGGGGCGGACAGACTTCGTCGAGCAACGACAACACCTAGTATTCCGCCATCAACATCATAATCTTGACCTGTACGCTGCTAAGAGCATATCACGGTGCAGGCCGCATCACAGGCGGAAGTCATTGACACTCTGACGCCTCGATCATTTGGAAACAAGAGTTGTCTCCCTGGTCGTGCAGGACTTTGGCTGGAATCCAAGGCACAAAATCTTCACCACTTGGACAGTGTAAAGGAGAATGAGATAACACGGCGTCTGTTCACCACTTGGACGGACGCTTCTGGGGAAGGGAGGAGCACATGAATTCAAGGGCATATCAAGGCATATCCATCGAGGCTTGTCCTACTAATTCGAACCTCCTCCGCCCTCACCACCACCACCACCTTCGCACCGCCTCGTCTCTCTCAACGTCCCCCCTACAGCCATCTCCCTAATCACCATGTCCAAATTCGGCGTGTTAGTGACCGGGCCTGCCGGCGCCGGCAAAACGACCTTTTGCACCAGCCTAATAACCCACCTGCAACACACGCGCCGGTCCTCCTTCTACGTCAACCTCGACCCCGCGGCCACCTCGTTCGCCTACACCCCAGACCTGGACATTCGGGACCTGATCTCCCTCGAGGACGTCATGGAGGAGCCCATGTCCCTGGGACCGAACGGAGGTCTGATCTACTGCTTTGAATTCCTGCTTCAAAATCTCGATTGGTTATCCGAGGCCATCGACCCGCTGACGGAGGAGTATCTGATTATCTTCGATCTACCGGGCCAGATTGAATTGTACACGCATATTCCGCTCTTGCCAGAACTCGTCCGCTACCTGTCACGCATGGGCCCACTCAATATCAATCTGTGTGCCGCCTACCTCCTCGAGGCGACCTTCGTGGTCGACAAGGCAAAATTCTTCGCCGGGACTCTCTCCGCCATGAGCGCCATGATCATGCTCGAACTCCCCCACGTCAATATCATGAGCAAGATGGATCTGGTCAAGGATCAAGTCCCGAAGCGGGAACTCAAACGGTTCATCGACCCGGACGCCCAGCTGATCGACGACGACGACACGGGCCGACACCCTCTCCTTCCCGGCACTGGCGGCACAGCGTCGGAGTACACGGCGCTCGACGTCGGCAACGCGCACCAAGTCGACAACGTCATGTCCGGTGGCTCTTTCAAGGCACTCAATCGGGCGGTGGCCAGGCTGATTGACGATTTCAGCATGGTCTCGTTCCTGCAGTTGGACGTCAACGATGAGGAGAGTGTGGGCGATGTGCTGAGCTACATCGACGACGCCATCCAATTCCACGAGGCCCAAGAGCCCAGAGACCCCAAGGAGCCGGAGTTGCAGGAGCCGGCGTGGGAGAACGACTGAGTTGAGGGACTGAAAGTGGGGTAGCGAGGATTGACAGGCGGTTCGTGTATGTCCACCAAAAGAAATGGTCAACTTTTCAGCGTTGGCGTCGGAGGGTAGTGTGCTTGCATTTTCATAGTCCGGTCGAGGTTAAACGCAGACAGCCTCCCAACAGATACCCAAACTCCAGTGCTTTGCTTTTGATCATCATGTTCCCCAACACCTCACTTGCGCGGCGTACCCAGTATCCTCGAGTGAAACATTCTCCGGGTTAGAATTGCGACTTTGCTGCCTCGGATCAGGTCCATCCACTCCTTCCCTTTTGTCTCCCTCGTCCGACAGGGACCTGCTGTCTCCGACCACCATAGGAACTGCTCCAGGCGCCATTCCCATACCCGCTTCCGTATCCGCCAGTCCTGTTATCCCTCTCGTCGCCGTTCCCGACGACCTTGTCCTCCACTAGCCCCCAAAGTATCCCAAACATCCACTCCGCATCACTGATCGCCTTCTGCAGCCCGTTCCGATTGATGTAGAAGACTGCCTGCACCAGCACCAGAATCAGGGCAATTTTGACGAGGAACAAGACCCAGCCGATCACGCTGCGCCGGATGTAGTCTGCAATCTTGAAGGAGAGGTAGACGGTGAGGAGGAAAGCGGCGAGCGAGACCATGTCTCCGTTCGAGGCGGCGGAGAGTATGGAGGTGAGGAACGGGGAGACGTTGTTGGAGACGGATTGTAGCGGGTCGGGTAGATAAGGGAGGATGTAATTGTTGTACAGGCTTGCGAAGTGGTAGATGATCGAGGGTAGTTGAGCACCTGATTGGGGTGCCATGTTGGCTGGATCGCTCAGGTCGGGGTGGAAAGGTCGAGGTGAGCGTTCTGAAGGAAAAGATGCGAAGAGCGTTTTTCTAATACAGGAGAAGCGTAGGATTGCGGCCTGTTTGTCGGTGTGGACTGTCTCGGAAGAGATTCAGATGGACCGCCGCAGTTGTCTGGGGCTGCCGTCGATGGGAGCAGTGAGAGTCGACCGCCTGGTCTTTTACCACGACGTCGACACGTATGAGGCGTGGCTTTGGCGATAACCCGTAGGTCCGGGGTGGTGAAGTCGAGACCTCAGACAGAGAATAAGTGGGAGTCAAAGATTGAGATGGGTCAGTTCTCGACGACGGTAAACAAAGTGGTGATCAGAAGCGCGGGGAAATCGTACGTGGAAGTCAAATGACTGTGGGCCCCCCGATTCCAGCTTCAGGTGAGCCACAGCAGCCCCGTTCAGAATAATCGTGTGGACCACTTGGTACTGACTGGTATGTAGACAATAGCCATACGTGCCAGCTATCGGCCATCCTGAGTCCCCTCGCGCCATGGAATAATGAGTGTAAGAAGGAACGGAAGGTAGAGTCATGGAAAGAATATCTCATTCGAGCAGCAAGTCACTCTTGGTAGACTGCCATCTTGTGTCAAGGGCTTTGAGCCTGCCCAAGCTGTGATCAATGTCATCATCTCTGATCCCTCCCAGCGCTGTCATGGCGGCGGAGCAGGTCCCAACATCTTTGCATATCCAAGTTCAACTGGAGCCCGCCCCCGTCCTTTTTCCGGTCCCCCTTTGACATCTAATTAATACCCATATAGTGCTGATATACAACCACTCCTCCTGCAAGGGGTATCATGGTAAGTCCCTGCCTGTCCATGGCGATGAGACTGCCTAAACAACAAACACAAAACGCCACTTGGGAGAGTTCAGATGGACACCTGACTCTGCACCAGAACCGCCAAATCGTTATCCACAATGCGATGATGCTGCAGAACATAAATCCATCGCTAAATATGCGTCCATTAAATATGTGGCAGAACCAAAAAGATTCCAAGATGACAAGCCTGTTCAGGTTGATTCACATAACAATGCCAGTGGAGGCAGGGTCATGACTGCACCATTAATAGTCCGAAGCATAGTTGAAATCTTCATTGAGGAGCGCCTGCACCTTCTCGCGCTCGGCGGTAATGGCAGCTTCAAGGCGCCTTGTCTGGCGGAGAGCCTCGTCCCTGTTCATGAAGTCAGCGATCGTCGGACTCTTGAGCTGACTGTGATTCTTACCTTTCCGACTCCAAGTCGGCAACACCCATCTGAGCCGTGTTCATCCGCCCAACGACTTCTCCCATCTCTTTCTCTGCTTCTGCGAGCGCTTTCTCAAGTTCGGCGACTTTGTTCTCCAAGTACTCGGTCTTCAATGCTTGCTGCAATGCTATCCCAGGTCCAGAAGTGGTCTGATCCAGACGTGGGCTCTTTTTGGAATTGACGAACATGGGTGACATCGGAGAATGAGGCATGGTGGGTGTCAGGTATCCTGGTGTCTTGCGGCCAGATTTCGTGCGCATCAATTGGATGTTGTGGCTGGCTCTTAGAACGCGAACATCTTCCTCGTGTTTCATAACCGCGGTCTCGGATTGCATTTGGGCCACGGTGATAATCTCTTCGAGTTTCTTGAGCTTTGTCTGGAGCTCGTTGATCTGGTCAGCCGATGCTTCTTGATTGCGCTCGCCTCTCTGCACGGCCGTCGTGAGTCGATTCCTCAGGTCAGCATTGGCCTTGATTTGTTTTTTGACCTGAGCAGCCAGCGACTCAGACCTTTGGGCCGACATCTCGAGTTCCATGGAAAGCTCCTGTTCGCTGTGAAGCGAACCGAGAGACTCTTGATGCCGAGCCTGTTCTCGTTGCTGCTCAAGCTGCTTCAATGCTTGCTCAAGCGTCGATGAAAGAATCTCTGGCGCAGTCTCGTCCCGGGCCTGCAGTAGCCTTTGCAGACTGGTCGTCTCTTGTTTACTGCGGTCGAGGTCCATTTTTAGACCTGACAGACCCTTTTCGCACTGCCATTTCTGTTCGAGAGCGTCATCTGCTCGTTTCCGAAGGAGATTGATTTCCGAGCGCAGAGTTCGGACCTCTCGTTCATAACCTCCGGCTTTCATGGTGCGTGATGAAGCTGCTCGATCGCGTTCGGCTTCAGTGAGCTTGAGCCGCTTCTCGAATTGTCGACGCTGAGCCTCTTGTCTTCGTAACAAGTATTTGACAGTCGTGTGCAGCGCGTTCCTTTGTTCGGTCACGTCCTTCAATTGCTCAGCAAGAGGTTGCTGATTCTCAGGGATGCCGCCGCGGTTGACCGTGGAATTCGACCTGGATAATGAATTGGAGCGGTTCAATGTGGCTCTCGAGTTCGACCTGTTCAAAACAGTATTGGACCGTTGCAGCCCGCTCGTCCTGGTAGGTGCCATTGAAGCCGTGGGCGACTGAACCATATCTCCCTCTTCGGCAATCGATTGGAACTGCATATTCATCGCCCGAGCGCTCTGAAGCGCGGTGTTTTCATCTCTCAAGCTCTGAAGTTCCTGTTGCAGTCGCGTAAATTCGTAGTCCGATTTCTGAGACTCGGAGAAGCTGGTCTCGAGACCTTCGATTTGCGCCCGCAGCTGGGGTACTACTTCGTCACGAAGGTTGTCTCTTTCGTTTCGATGCTGCTCCAAGTCGACGCGCAGGGCCGTTAACAGGTCCTCGAAATTCTCTTTGGTTTGCCTTTCCTCTCCCAGCCGTCGCCTAGCGTCCTCTAGGGCAACTTCCAACTCCCTGACCCTGGCAGTAATGTCGGCGGACTCGTTGTTGTCCCGTCGGGAAAGGGAAAGCTTCTGCTCGAGTATCTGAATATGTGACTCCAGTGCCTGTCTACTCGATCTTTCATTTTGCCACTTTCGCGTCATGTCGGCTTTTAACTGCGCCCTGAGCTGCTCCGACTCTCTCTTGATCCTTTGCATGTCTTCCTTAGTGCTGCTCCCGCTAGTCGACGGCCTTATTGAGCTGGTCCCAGAGTCAGAGAAGTAGTCACTCGTTCGGTCAGGTTCTCTGTTGGCAGTAGGCCGTTCCGTCTGGAGGTGCTCCACGATATCCTCCAAGTCCATTTCCCGTTTGATTGAATTGGCAAGTTCGGTGCTGATGTCGCGAAGCTCAGCTTCGAGCTGCGATATTCGGCTCCCATCACTACTGCCCATTGGTCGGACGTACGAGCTACCGTCGAAGTCTATCGAGTCCTGAGATGGCTGTGAGGTGGGAGGTCTGGGAGCCGTGGAGGGAAACGGGTAACCTTGGGAAGAATGTGCAGAATGTGCAGAGACATGGGCGGAAGGGCCGTAGGGTGATGGGAGTGGTGACTTTCGGTCGGAAATATCTGTAACCGAGGAGTCGCTGCTTGGCGATGCGGCTGGCTTGCGGCTGAAGAAGGACGTAAACTTGCTTCCCGGGGTCTGGGGTTTCTTCACGTCTATGACGGTGAGGGACCTTGTAGACGAGGTCGAATCCGTCCGCAAAGGCGGAGGCCTCGACCCTGGTTTCAGACCCATACCCTCCTCTACAATAACGCCATCTACCGAGTAACCATTTGATCGTTTCGACGCGTGACTCCGAAGTGGGGAGCCTGCGATGTTCTCGGCCGCAATTCTAGAGAGGGATCCGTTGGTACTTGATCTTGTTAGACGGTTCGGGTCTGTGTTTCTTGCGTCACTGATCGGTGAGTTGTTGAGTCCTCTGGTCTGGTCAGCTTGCCATGTCGGGCCGTCAGCGCGGGAGCCCACCTACATCTGAGTTGTAGCATCAGACGGTACCCTCTTCCTTTGAATCTTAGGTGGGGGGAACTGTATTGACTGCTGAGGCGAAGGTACGTCGGGGGACTTGACGATAGGTGATGCGCTGGAAGGGAGAGGTTTTCGACGGACCGGAGAGCTCGGAGAGAAGGGCTTCAGAGCGGCTGAGAGGGAAGTGGAAAGGGAGGGGAGACGTTGTAGAGGAGGATATTCTTTCGGAGGTGGTGGAGGAGGAGCAGGTTCAGAAGCGAGGCCTCGAGCATTGTCGTCCATGGTGGACTATCAACACCCAGGGTGACTGGGGAGGTTGCCGACCGTGAGCGGCGGTAGACAAATCGAGGACCCTTTGACGCTTTCCGACGCCCGTTTAGAGTAGCGACATGGTTAGACTGGTGCTTTGGGCATGTAGATCAGCCACACAGAGGCAGCGATCCCACACAACGCTCTGCTGGTGGAACGCAACGAGTCTGGCTGATTTGCGATTGATAGTGTGAGAGGGTGCTGGAGGTACCAGGAGAGGATCGCGTGGCCGGCGAGCAGTCCAAGTGGGTTAGACGCCTCGGACCTGCAGGCTCGCTATTGGCCCAGATCCAAGATTAAGCTCACTAATTCTCGACAAGCGGCTACAGCTGCGACACCGTCTCGAGCATCGGGACAGGCTAGAGCAGGAGACGACCGAATTTGCAGATGGATTGCTGCTCGAGAAGCGTCGAGAAAGCGAGATTGTCGAGCGACTTCTTTGTTGTCCAATGGCTACATGCGGCGGCCTGCATATGATTGTGAGCGCAGATCCAGCTCGCTGCGGACCCCGTCTATTGCTCAGATCCCCAATCCCCCAGGCCTCCCTTGGCCCAAGTCCCCAAGGTTCATCTATCTGAGATGGGCGTTCGTCCGTGCCGCTACCATAACGCACTATGGATGATATGGCTTCAGAGAAGCGAGAGTAGAAAAGTGTAGAGGCCAAAACCACGGTCCGCTTCCTGATGCTTTCAGCTCAAGCCCAAGCTGAAACCGTCGTGATGCCAATTCGCCTGCCCATTGTCAGACCCTTGCAGCTAGCAGAGAACCAATCCTGCAGGTTCTAATGTAGCTTTTCTCTCCTCTTCAGCTGCCCAGCAATCGTCTGTTGGGTGCATCTATCCTCATCTCCTGCATGGTTCTGTGCCAGGATTAACGTCCCTGTCGACAGTGAACGTCCCGTTAGGCTAGCTCAAGCTCCCTCCTCGAAGTGTGCCGCACATCTGTCGATCGCATCATGCATTTGACACATGCATGAGAGAGGGGACCATCTCCAGCCAGGGCCTCCACCGGCGTCGTCCAGTGGGAGAGTTTTGTCACAGCGAGCCCGCGTCGCTTGGCAGGGGAAGCTGCGCTCTACTTGGTACGCCATCTGCATCGCGGAATCTCAATAAGTAAAGGAGCGTAACCTCGATTTCCCCCTCGATCCGGCATGGCGGCCGAAAGAGATGATCTCGGCTCTACCCTTTCGACGCCGACTTTGGAATAGCCGGCTCTATTCTTGACATAAAGGACAGCTAGTTTCGAGATGGCGCAAGGGTCGCACGAACGCCAGAACAGTTCGGGAAGCCGTAAGTGCCAGGGTCCAACGACTACACTTCATGGCAGCAAGTAGTATGAGTCTGACCTTTGTAGACATCACCACAAGGGCGATTCCTCTACCCAGCATGCTCAGCGCTGCTCTCTGGCCGGTGTCCTTTGACCGCAGGTGCAGCGAGATCAAGCATTCACCCCTGCAGAAGCTATGACCGTTCTGGGTGGCCTGAGACGGAGTCTCTATGCAGTACGTCTAGACCGCGTGATCTCGACATGGAAAAGATACGTACGTACTGTGTACAAGTTGAATATGACGCGATGCTACGAAGCGGCACTCGGCCGTGGATGAAGTGGGCTACGAGACGGACAGCCACTAGATGGCGACTATATAGTATTTGAAGAGCAGTTCGCCGTTACAGTAGGTGGAGGAGCGTCGGGGAGGGAACGCTGCCCGCGTCGGGTGATACAGTAGGTGCTCGCCGCATACGTAGTACGTAGTCATGTCTAAGGGAGTAGGTATACTATGAGGTCGACTTCGAAGCCCGCGTTGATGTGGCAAGTCCAAGGAGAGCGAGGCCAGCCCGCCGATGCAAAAAGGACGGCGAATCCTTGAATCACATTACAAGTGTCCCCGTTGTCCCTAATTGTAAGGCCCACACGTTTTAAATGTGAGACTCCCTGTGCTGCTAGTCGTTACACATTCCCAAACCGACGCCTGGATGTGAATAGTCCGGATGTCTCGCCAAGTTCAGGTTTCGGTATAGAGTTCACATCCATACCAGCCCTCGGCTTTGCACCTTACTTGCCCGTCAGATTCTTCCTTTCATCGTCACTATCCTCCCCGTCACTCCATTCGCCACCTTCGTCTCCAACCGCAAAGATGGTTTCGCCATCCAGGGACATCCTTGATTGAGGTGGTGCTCTGATGGGCGGAGGCGCTTGGCTGCTGTTTTGCAGTGCTGGTGCCGGCGAGGGCTTGCGAGCGGGTGCTGGCTCCTGAGCAAGTGAATCCATAACCGTCGTCGACGCCCCGCCCGTGGGAGGAACAGCGCGTTCCTGGTCCTTGCGCGCAGCTTCTTCATCTTCATCGTCGAGGGAGTCGGCGATGCTGCGGATTTCGAAGCCGTCGTCGTCTTGAGCGAGCTGCGTTGAGAATGGTCAGTCTTGTGCTCCCCTTGACGTAGAACGCGCGCTATCTTTCATCGGGGAGAGAGTTGAACTCACCTCATCACTCATCGCAAACCTTCTATTATTCGCCGTCGGCCTCCACAGATACGCAATAAAAGCAATATTAAACAGATACACCAGATTCAGCCACCCATCCAACACAAACCACCTGGTCTGCCAATGATCAGGCACGAAATTGGCAGCGCTTGACCCGGCAAACGCAAAGCTGTTGATGAAGAAGAATGCGAAGATGACCAGCACGGAACCCAAGATACACCAGGAGAGTTTCTTGTACATCAGAGCCTTGGTCTTTTGCTTGCGGTCGATGAGGTCCTTGATTGTGATGTTGAGCGAGGAGAGGGTCCAGACGTAGAAGGCTGTCATTGTGCCGGCGAGGGGAAGGATGACGAAGAGAATCAGGGGCCCGACGGATTCGGGCGTGACGGCCATGGAGGCGATGGCGTAGATGACGCCGAAGATGAAGTGTGCGGCTGCGAGGATGCGGACGTAGATCATGGTCCTTCCGAGCGAGGGTTTCACCACGCCGTAGCCCATGCAGACGATCAGCAGCAGGAAGAAGGAGAAGGAGTTTCTACCAGCGTTGAGGATGGAGACGAGGATCATGAAGACTTTGTTGAGGGTGTTGTTGCCGTGTCGATTCTGGTAGTCGTAGAATCCCCATGTCATGAGCTGTTCGACAATCAAGAAGATGATGATGGCCGTGATGTAGTTTTGCACGGGCAGGATGTCGGAGCGGTTCTGGAAGTAGAGGAATGCCCAAAACACACCCAGCACAGCGTAGACGATTGTCAAACCCCCATAGAAAGGCAGCTTGGCTATTTGGGCAGCGGGCAGTTCGCCGTACGCATTCCGGAACTCCACGACGCCGTTGTACTCATGGTCCGAGAAGGCGTAGGTCGAGACGCAGTAGTATCCCGTTCGGCGGATCGGGTAGTTGATGGCCTTAGGGTCCTTCAGATGAATCGCTTCATTGTAGATCGGGCTCTTTGAAGCGTCTGTAGCATTGGGAGCCAGGATGAAGGCACCGATATCTTTCTCTTCGCATAACCCTTCCGACACTGACTGCGTTGTGCATATTGTCTCGAGATCTCGGTATGACTCTGAGCCCGGCGGCAGCCGGCCTATGAGGGGCTCGTCTTGCCATTCGAATATGACAAGACTCGCAATAGGATCGGAGTCGTCTTCGGTGTGGTCGGGCAGGAATTTGACCAGGATGAAGGGTTCGATCGATCCGCCCCATGATTTTCGACTGTACATGCCCGCACATCGTTGCCGGTGCTCGTCATCTTGTTTCTGCCACGGTCAGCATGCTCGCCCTAGGCCTGAGTGGACAGAAGTCGTGGCGCACAATCTGCATTTCATTGCCAGCCACAAGGGCAGCAAGGTATGCCAGGAGGCCGAGCGAAGGCACCCATCGCCGCATGATGTTGGAGGAGGTGCAACTGTCGGGATGACGGGTCGCGCAGGGGAATGGGCCGAACGTCGCTAACAAGGCTAAGTGTTAAGCAGACCGCACATTGTCATCTTGCTCTGCTGGAGGAAAGGTGTTCTTCACGGTGGTGCATGATGCGAGTAGGAGGAGGTTGTTGGAGATGCCCAGGTTGCAGCCTCCGTTTTTGGGCGCAGCTGCGTAACCGGCCAACCGCGCCATGTGCAGAGTCATCCAACTTGATGCGAAATCATACGGCTTATTACACGTCTTTTCTACGGATCTGGATCTTCGATACTGGATTCGTCTTTGTTACATCCGTTGCATTGCCTTTTTCTCGCCTGAAGGAGCGCGGTACAGCCAGTCACCCAAGATACCGACTACTGCTACTGCAACAGTCACGCATCGTCCACGTGTCCAGTTCCGCTGCCTTTTCCCTCTTACCTGAATTTCGACTTTCCTATCAAGCTCCTTGCGGTCTCACAGGTGTAGATAAGTGGACCGACAAAGTCCACGCAACCACGGCCCTGGCGCTCGTCCGCGTCCAGAATCTCATCGATCGCTTTAAGAAGCGCACTGGCCACAGCGCGATTGCTCGTCACGGTCGTGATCTGCCGAACCCAGCCATAGAGAAACACCGAGGCGTTGATGGGTGTGAGATGCAGCGAGTCCTTCGCGCCGGCAGCAATGGAGGAAGGGAACGCTCTGCAGAATCGAGCATCCATTGCCATCAGGTCACGCCCAGACGACAGGACATCGTGCGCATCGAAGTCGATAACTCTGACAGGGAGCCGTAGATCTTGCGGAATATGGTGCATGGACTGCTCGCCAAAAGCCTGCCTCAAGACCGGTGCCGATTGATCTTTGTATTGACCCTCGCCCAAAAGGACCTCTGCACGCCTTCGCTCACTCGACGTCGCCATGATCCCAACGATTTCCCGCATCCGCAGTGCGGCATGCGAAGTACATTCCAGATTTCGACCTGTCAAAAGAGGATATATCTCGCTCGACAGTACGGATACTGACTCTTCGGCTTCGATCTGGCTCATGATTGCTCTGTGATAGGTCTGGGACTTGCCGATGGGATCAGACCATAACTGATGGCGAGAAAGGTGAGAGATGTCCGATATCAGAGCTAGTAGTATGGTACAGTCCACATTAATGGTTGGTGTCATGGGATCATTCGCCGAGGCGGGCATCAGTCTGTCGAGATCAAGTTGTGTTGATTCGCGGGCCTTGTCCATCTCGTTGCTGCACTGGACAACCGCGCCAGTTGCGCGCAAATCAGCAAGAAAGGCGTCCACATCCCCAAGCACACCTTCGCGGATCTTCGGTAGGACGAAGCGAATCTGTGGATGTCGGAAATGTACTCTGGCTCCCTGTGCAGCGATCTTCAGGTCCTCCGCAAGTTGTACGAGCTCGAGCTTGCCGGCTTTGTCGTCGACTTTCTGTACGCCATCCTCGTCGCTATCTCCTTCGCTGTGGTCACTGAAATTGCCATAATGTTCCCAGCCTTCCTTCGCCATCTCAAATAGAAGCCGTTTCTCCGTCACAGTGGAGACTTTGATCCATTCTAGACCATTGCGAGCGACAATGTCTACGACAACTCCCTGCTTGCGAACATCTCCCCGATTGGCGGTTTGTCTTGCTGGATTCCCCTTCTTAGAATTGCCTTGAGCGCTGTTGCCATCTCGTGCAGGGTGCATTTTCTTGCCTAGGGATATGATGCACTCGCTCGATTTAGCCACATCCCAGACCGTCTCATAAAATGGAAGATTAGAACTTCTCAATGCGTGCAGTTGCGGACTTTCCTCCTGCTGGCCGTTGCCGAAAGCGGATCCATCAGGACTCGCAAATGCAAGCCCCAGCTTCTCTAGAGCCTTAACCTCCGACTCAACTCCCCGCTTGAATGCCCGAACCTCAACTTCTTGTTCTTTTCGGCGTAGTTTGAGATGTGCGTGGTAGCATCGAAATTCTCGCAATAGTGCATCAGCTCGTTTTTGCAGATTAGCGACGAGCTCGACCGGAGACATATAAGTTGCCCCATCGGATCCCTCCGTGTTAGCAAGCATTATTAGTCTGTCGAACCGAGCAGGTTGTATCTCGGACTTCTCGAAGAGTAGCACAGGAGACACGATCGTGGAATATGTAAGGAGCAATGAGGCTGGTTGAAGTGCGACGCTCGCTGCGGAGATCGATGCCCAGCCGCCCTTCTCATTGGCGGAATGAAAAAGCCACGCCAAGCGTTGGCAGCTGGGACAGTAGGGTAGAGTGTCGTCCTGGAATCCATACGCAGGATCGGATCTTTGACTTCTGGTGCGTCTCATATTGATGAGAGGACCAATTGGCGTCTTGTTGTCCTCGGTATTGCCACCTTGAGGATACAACTCTTCAAAGGTCTGCATGTTTGATTTGGTCGCCTGGCAACCACATGCACACCTTGGTATCCGCCGTCACCAGCTGATTGTAACGAGGGTTGCATTGCACGACTGGTGTCTTGATCCCTCGGCTGTTCAGTCGGGCGGCAGGCTCCAGTCGGATATCGGTGGCAGTTTGAGTGTCCCAGACAAGCAGGTCCGACTCACCCGTTCCACCCACGACATATCTCCCGTCCTGGGTAAAGCATACATCTCCCTGGCCTAGTGGCTTCCCAGAAGTCGATACTGGCGCAGCCCTTCCACTTCCCGCAGTCTTGCCCACAAGAAATGATTTGACTGTCCCGTCGAAGGCGTCGAGCACAAAATGACCATGATAATCGGTACCCAGCAGCATATGTTTCCCGTCGTTGGAGAATTCCAGCTTTGTCCATGCCCTGCCCTTTGTAGTTGGGGTGTACCGATCCTCCGCTTCCAGCATGTCGAACGTCGCGAAGGGGGCTTTATCGAAGTTGCGCACGTCGTAGAGAAGGATCGAAGAGGTAGATTGTGAGGCTATCGCCATGATCTGAGCGGAGGGGTCGTAGGCTGCAAGGTACGGAGTCACCAATTTGAGCTTGCCTTGGGGGCTTCTTGAGTTCAGGTCCCACAAACAAACCATGTCATCATTGCCGCATGACAGGAATTGGTCGCTAGCGGGGGACAGCGCGATACAGGTAACTTGGCCGGTGTGAGCAGTAAAATAGCGAACGAAGCTCTCGTTGTGAAGCTCCAGTAACCGCAGAGAGTTTTCTTGCTTGGTACTGGCAAAGAGCACATTCCGTGAATGGTGAGTGAACCGAGCTAGATGAATGCCATACTTCTTGCTGGGTATTGTCTTCGTCCTCTTGCCCTCTTTGATATCGTATACGTGCATGGTCTCGTCGTCAGACGCTGCTACCAAGAATTCGCCCATATCATCGAAATCAAGGGAGGTGACTCGGCTCTCGTGCCCATCTGACCGGGTGGAACAGGGAAATTGCTAACAGCGGTCAGCATGAGCCACGGCTCTAGCGACAGAAGGGCTCACTCTTGCCGGGCGATAGTGTTTGACCACATCGTGTACTTTCTGTTGGGCGAGGGCTGCCATGGCCGACTACAAAGTCGCTGACTTAAAATCCCCTCAGAGTAGCGTCCACGACGGGAATTGAGAGCCAAGAGGGAGAGCCTCGGCCAGCAGACTTGTGTTGGATCAAGAGTAGAGCAACCGCTGTCAGTATGCGCAAGGATGTGACGAACTGCTGGAAACAAAATCGCAGTTTCGGGAACGTGCATTTCCTGAAGTGAAGTTGTGGGGAAGCAGATGCGCCTCAGGCACTGTTCTGGGTATGCGTGCCTGGGCTTCGGGTAATGGCGGGTATCTGAGGGGCCCTTCGGTGCCTGCTTACGCCTGCGGCAACCTTCCCCAACCGGCGGAGGCTGATTTTCGGTTACTTCAGTGCTCCACGCTTACAACTCGTCCAATTCCTACTCGTACTCGCGCCCAATTGCTCCGATTGTCGCCCCGTAAATCCTTGCGAAGTTTTGTCCTCCGTAATAATTTATCCATACGAGCATCGCGCGCCCAGTCTCCCACAACGCTGACGCACCACCCTCTGCTTATTCTTTGTTCAGAGACATCTCGTCGTCGGGGACATGGGCGCATGATCAGCCAATTCTCGGAATAAATCCAAGACCGAGTTGAGGAAAGGGCGACAGCAGGGCACTCGCTCGAACACCAGACCATGTCAACAACGATCGGCGCATTCATTGCCGGTGGCATCGCTGCCTGCGGTGCTGTCACTGCGACGCACCCATTCGAAACAGTAAAGATCAGACTGCAGTTGCAAGGAGAACTGCAATCCAAAGAAGTCGCTGTCAAGAAATACAGAGGTGTCTTCCACGGAGTCGGGGTGATTGTCAAAAACGAAGGCTTGAAGGGAATATATAGGGGCATTGGAACGGCATACATATATCAGATCCTCCTGAACGGCTGTCGGTTAGGCTTCTACGAACCATTGAGAGCTACATGCACCAAGCTCATTTACAAGGACTCCAGTGTCCAGTCCCTCGGCATCAACATCTTTTCCGGTGCATCGTCTGGCATTCTGGGAGCAATGGCAGGCTCGCCTTTTTTCCTGGTCAAAACACGATTACAGTCGTACTCTCCGTTCTTGCCGGTCGGCACCCAACATAAGTACCGCAATGCTTTTGATGGACTGTCACAAATCTTTAAGGCGGAGGGTGTAAGAGGTCTATATCGAGGCATGGGCGCGTCAATGGTCAGAACTGGAGCAGGAAGTTCCGTCCAGCTACCGACATATTTCTTTGCAAAGAGACGGTTAATACGTCATTTCGGGATGGAAGATGGCCCTGCACTACACCTGCTAAGCTCAACGGCCAGCGGCTTTGTTGTTTGCGTATTCATGCACCCACCGGTATGCTCAGGCTCATTCACAACTTCTCCTACTAAGCATCTCTAACCTATGATACAGGACACTGTCATGGCCAGATTGTACAACCAGCATGGCAATTTATATAACGGCATTTTCGACTGTCTATGGAAGACCATCTCGACTGAAGGTGTCCTCAGTGTCTACAAAGGATTCACGGCCCATCTTGCTCGGATACTACCCCATACAATCCTTACCCTGTCATTAGCAGAACAGACGAATAAGCTAGTACGAGGAGTTGAGACCAGATTTCTACCAAAGTCTCTCGAGGAGAAGCTGTGAGACGGCGGCCGAGTCAGATCACTTCAGCGTTGCATGGTGCGGCGTCGGCTGGTCGAGGATGCATTTCGCACCCTGTTGTGGTTCTATCTTGTAGCGATCGAGGCGTCGGTCCATGCGTGGGCACTGTCTCTGGGAACGGCACTGGATCGAGAAGGAAGGTCGGGGTTAAAAATGGGTCCAGCGATTGAAACCGCTCAACGCAGAAGGAAACCAGTTGCAAGACGTGTTGCAGACGACCTCGGTCTCCGCGCGAGCTTCTTGGGGCTTTGACTCCCCCAGCTCCCTTAACACCTCTGATAGATCCCCACCAAACATTGCTTGAGTGCTCGATTTCCAGATGTCATGGCGTATGCATACTGTAGCCCAACCACTGTGCATGCGAGCTTGCGTCCAGACAACGCTCAGATGTCTTCGCATACCAGACAAATGAGAGGGCTGGAGTGTCGGCCAGGCCCTAGATGCCGACTTCGGAATTCAGAACCAGCGACACAGCACAGCATACGTCATCGATTAGATTAGATCTCCACGGAAACTCTAGCAGTCCTGCAGAAACTTCAGGCAGCTGCCCAGGTACGGTAAGGGCAAGCCGTCAGAGGATAGCTGTCTCAGCCCATTCGAACACAATTGCTCAGCATTCCGTAAAGCAGAATCCACTGTATGGACACATCCATGGTGGATTATTTTGATTGTTTTGAGTGGGACCTCAATTAGTGGCTGGCAGTCGACACGCTCCGTCACGCTACGCACTACACGTCCAGCGCGCTAGCGCGTCTGCCTCTCTTTAAGAACATTGGATTTCCATACTGTCTTTCA
The DNA here is from genome assembly GCA_016109495.1 of Phialophora tarda. Lineage (NCBI taxonomy): Eukaryota > Fungi > Ascomycota > Eurotiomycetes > Chaetothyriales > Herpotrichiellaceae > Phialophora > Phialophora tarda. The sequence goes on along the minus strand of JADWPL010000001.1, from coordinate 1,384,766 downwards.
CTTCGTCATACTGCGTACCAACAACAGACTGCAATATTTACCTCATCCCGCCGTTCTACAGTTGCCTCTTTGTTCTTCTACACCATCTACCTCACCCAAACAATGACCACTCAAGTTACGCCGTCTAAACAGGTACATTTGCCACTTGCATCATTGACTTGTCTCCGAGAGGTGCATATTATTAACGGATACGCGCAGGCGGCTGCAAGCCTCGAATCCCTCAAAGTCAAGGACAGTCCGATCAAGAAACTCAACTTCGACACGGAGAACAAGGAGAACATGCCTGTCACCGTCGCGTCAACCGAGTCCGCTGCCACACCCGAGTCTGAGATTGAGAACAAGCCTGTGCTAGAGCTCAAAGAGCAGACTGAGCAACCACAGGCGGCAAAGACCCCCAAAGAGCTGGAGAAGGAGGAGCCTCTATTACAAGAGAACCCTCATCGCTTCGTTCTCTTCCCACTCAAGTACCATGAGATTGTACGTGTCACGTCCCGCAGCACTTCTGTTCCGCTTTCTCCCTTGTCCATTGAGACTGTCGATCTTTAACATGATGGCTAACACAGTGCACCGCAGTGGAACATGTACAAGCGTGCTGAGGCTAGCTTTTGGACAGCAGAGGAAGTCGACCTGTCCAAAGACTTGCACGATTGGCACAACCGACTGAACAATGATGAACGCTACTTCATCTCCCACGTCCTTGCTTTCTTCGCTGCTTCAGATGGTATCGTCAACGAGAACTTGCTGGAGCGTTTCAGCGCCGAAGTGCAGGTACCTGAAGCGCGCTGCTTCTATGGGTACGTGTCCTCGTGCCCTGCACTACTGCCTCGGACACTAACGGCTTCCCAGCTTCCAAGTCATGATGGAGAATATCCACTCTGAGATGTACTCACTCCTCATCGACACATACGTGAAGGATCCCAAAGAGAAGACATACCTATTCGATGCTATCGACACCATCCCCTGCATCCGCAAGAAGGCCGACTGGGCTCTTCGATGGATCTCTGATAAGGAGTCCACTTTCGCTCAACGACTGGTTGCTTTCGCGGCCGTCGAGGGTATCTTCTTCTCCGGATCATTTGCTTCAATCTTCTGGCTCAAGAGCAAGGGTCTGATGCCAGGCCTCACCTTTTCAAATGAACTCATCTCTCGTGATGAGGGTATGCACACCGATTTCGCATGCCTGCTCCTGCAACATCTCAAGCACAAGCCCGACCAAAAGCTCATTGAGAAGGTCATCGTCGAAGCAGTCGCTATTGAAAAAGAGTTCCTAACTGAAGCGCTCCCAGTCGGTTTGCTGGGCATGAATTCCAAGCTCATGTGCCAGTACATCGAGTTTGTTGCCGACCGTTTGCTGCTTGCCATGGGCAACAAGCGAATCTACAATGCTCAGAACCCATTCCCATTCGTAAGTGTGCCCTTCTACATGATTCTAGTACTCGAATGCTAACCTTCTTCGCAGATGGAGAACATCTCACTTGCCGGCAAGACGAACTTCTTCGAGAAGCGTGTCGGTGACTACCAGAAGAGCGGAGTCATGTCCTCCACCAGCAAAAAACCTGAAGACAAGTCGTCAGCTTCGTCACCCAGTCAAGGGAAGACTGAGGAAACCAGCAACGGCATCAGCTTTGACGAAGACTTCTAAATTGCTCCAGCTATCATCATGACGACTTGATCTGTTCGAGGTACTCGGTGGCGTTCGGCGTTCTCGGGGGTTCCGATGACGGAAATGAAAACCTTTAGAAGGCGGCTCATGCTTTCTCCACTTTGTTATACCCACTCTCATCATACCTATTATCATAGGTGCTGGTAAAGAAACCCCATCGAGGCAGGCTTGGACGGCGCTTGACCAAGGGCTTATTTCATGAACATTACCAGACTGCTGTCGACCACAGTCTATCCTCACATCCCTATGCACCGGCACCAGTCAGAAAGGTACTGCAACAGTATTTGGAAATTCAGGCATCAGGGGACTCATAGCGCGGCGGTGTTCGGGCTTTGTACGGAACACATACATACTACTAGGTAGTTCAGGATCGAAATCGAAACACGCGCAGTTGTCTACTACCTCTTCCTGCTCCTTCGAACGCCCGCACACGCCCCTGCGCGCCCCTGCATTAGCGAGCCTTACCAGCCTCGTTGGCTCGGGCGGTTCGGAACCATGTTGATCCGTATACCAGGCGACAAGAGAACTAACAAATGCCGTAATACTACTATGTAATGCATGTACCCGAGAATAGGGCCCGATGATACGAATACTGGTTGTGGTGTATTCACACAATATCCCAGGTACCGGGCGCGCACTCACAATGGCCTTCAAAGGTACGAGAACGAGCACAGCACGAGTTAGGTACGGTGTCAAATTGCAGATCTCTCTAATGCTTGTGCAGAGTCCCAAGGTGGGCGAAGCAGGCTCGACCTTTTGCTCCAAATCCTATTGTCGATACACCTCTGAGCTTCCAGGGTTCCTTTCCGTCCTCTGAATGGCTCTTGGTCTGCATAGATGGTTTCGTCTGGATGTTGCCTTAGCATCGCACGACGAAGACATTGTCGTGGTTTGCCTTTCTAGACTTCTCGATCCGTCTTCACGTGTCGCGACACCTTTGCATCCGAACACTTACTCCTGTTCCAGTGTAGTTGTGTGCGTGTGCCGTCCTGGTCTGGGTTTTAGGCAAGGTCTTGCTCGTGGTTGATTGAGATCGACACATTCGCCCTCCCCCTGCCGACCTTCTAGGACCTCGCCACCTCTCCTCTCAGCAGCCCACGACGGCGTTTTGCACACTCCGCTCGTGTATGTGATTACTGTTTGCACTCGTAGAAAGCACATACCGGCCAGCAAGGCAGTCGGGCACTCACTCACTCATGAGATTTGCTCCACGGCTAGAAACCCTCATTTCTTGCCCTTCTTTTTCTTTGCCTTCCCACCGCCCCCACCACCAGCGTTCTGCGTGCCCACCGCGGGCGGTGCAGTCGCAACTTTGTCCTCTGTCTTCACGACGCCGCCGTCAATGTCCATCTTATCGGCATCGCCCTCTGCAGTAGATACGCCGGCCGCAGATGCAGAAGCAGCAGCGGTGCTAGGCGTCTCGATAGCCTCCCCCTTTGCTAATCTTCCCAGACCGGTCAACAGCCTGCCCACCTCGGCGGCCTTATCGGTTCTGTATTTCAGGCAGATCCCACTTTCTGGATGGTATGTCTTCAGTGTAAGTGTCGCGGAACGGTCGCGCTTAGGTTGTGCTTGTGTAGACGTTTCTGCCGCTGATTCGGTGGCCGAGGCGGACGTGTCCTTTGCCTTCGATCCGGGATGGGACTTTGCCTTTACGTTCGGTTTGCGCGGGAGAGAGTATTTCGTCGTGATGCGCGTGGTGGGGTACGCTTGAATGAGGAGGGAGGATTGGTGGAGGTAGACGTTTAGATCGGAGAAGTAAGGCATTTTGACGAGCAGGCCGTTCCAATGTCCAGAGGGGAGTGCCCCCGTCCTATGGGCTGCTTGAGGGCTTAAATTTTGATGAATGCGATATTTACAATTTTGTCGGTGCTATTTCGACATAATTAGAGCCAAGCCGCTTCTGAGAAGATGTGCAACAGAAGAGCAGACTAGGCGTGATAGCGAGTATGTACCACGCGGCTTCTTTGTGTCGTTTTAGTATTACCTGTGCTGGACTGAAATGGCGTCGTCGAGATCATTCACAGAAGCATCCTTGGTGTGCAAGGCCAAAGTCAGTGAATGCGGAGGCGATGCGCGGGGAGCTTTCTCGTGTCTTGGCACGACCCTGCCGCTTTTAAACGCACTGGCTCGCGACTCACCATCCTCTCACCTTCTCCTCGCATGCCTCCTTGTTCATGCTGTTGAGCCTGACGTCCACGCTCGATTCAGAAGGTATCGAAGATGCCACGCTTGAGCCGCGTCAAACCACTCAAAACAGCTCCAGATTGTCCTTGACTCGAACAGAGCTCTACGATCGTCGCAGCCATCATGCCAGGACTTCGTCAATCTACGTTAACCGCGAAATCAAGAGATTCAGGTTAATCGAGTTGTTCAGGATGTGATTGTTGAGGTTGCAGTTCGTTAAGGTTTGCGGCCACAAGTTCTGCGTAGGCCGTCGGCCAAATAGCCGATCAAGGGCCGTTTCTGAACGGGCACTACGCGACGGGAACCGCCACCATATGCAATTGCTGGGACGAGTGTCATCGAGACCTCAATCCGAGTTTACATGATCAGATGGAGGCTGTGTCACGAGCTACGCGAGCTGCTGGGCCAAAGAACCGGTCAACACTAGTTTGTCGGTATCAGTTAGCACAAGTGTATGTGAGGCGTGATGAGTATACCAGGGCTTGATGAGCTTTCCTCAACTTACAATTGCCCCTTGATGGGGAGATTAAGATGGTCTTCTAACCTTGCTTGCACCCAGCGATCAACTTTAACAGGTGCTATCACATTTCATCGACAAGCCCACAGACTGCAGCCACATCCTGAGAAGCTCGTCCTTGCATGTTACGTGCTTGAGGGTCCATAGGGAAAGAGCGAGAACTCCAGCAACAGCTCATGAGAAGTGTTGATTTTCATAACAAGCTACATCCGCTGTACCCACGTACGATCGACACCATCACGGACAAAGATATCGCGGTACTCATCCACAATGATCATCTATGACCGAGGCTTGGGGTGAGATGGCTACCGCAGAGCGCATCGGGAAATTTGGTGATCGCTTGCTTCGTTGACGTTATGCTCGTCAGGTTCTGTAAACCCAAAGGTACGGATCGCTGATAGTGAGGCAAAAGAAGCGACAATCTCCTCGATGAAGCTCTTTGATTATCACGGACCGGTTTTGACGGGTTCGTGACATCGGCGACAACTGAGAACAAGAAAGGGAGGACGAAGTAAATCCATGGGCGGTTAGCCTTTTCTTCTGCCGCAAAACACTCGAGAGACAAGAGCCTCTTTGGCGACACGATTTCCTGTTACATTGCGTCGTCCTTACCGTAAGGAGTTGTTGGTTCTTAGACCGTTCGCGATGCTCCAGTCGAAGACCCGGCATACCTACAAGCTTCTAGTCAATAGTACCCTATGCCCCTACCATCGCTTCTCAGATAACGTCCAGGAGGCACTCCGCAGCCGCGTAGATCATAAAGTAAAGGCATGAGTACAACTGGGACGGTTGCATTTGCAGAGCAAACCGTTTGACTTCGACTCTGCTGTTCAAGCCTCGGCCTCTGCCTTTGAGGTGGTGAGCTGACTGCTCGCCCGACGTGAGGGTCAGACGATGCTCACTCTTTTCCAACTACGTTTCAAACAACGCTCGCTTCCCCATCATCAATGATTGCTATAATGCTTGGGCCACCTCTTGATGGCGTCCTTGAAGCCCATGCCACGCCTGACGTCGTCCATCAAGCCGTCATCTGCCTCCTTATGCACGGGCAACAACTTCACTACCTCGGCTAGCTTCTCTCTCGGAATTACACAACACACCATCTCGGCTTCGTCGGCGACCAAGACGTCCCCGGGCTTGACGACCACGTCGCCAATTTTCAACGGCACATCCACCCCCCACGGCTTAGCCTGCAGACTCGTCCCGGGGCTCGTCAGCGCCCTGCTCCAGCATTGAAAACCCCCGTCCTTGCACACCTCGCCGCAGCCGACGATGTCGCGGGCCCGACCGTCGATGAAGCAGCCCTTCACGCCACGGACCTTGTAGCGCGTGGCCACAATATCGCCTACCAGGGCTGCGATCTGGTGGGCGGGTTGTTGCAGGAGGACCACCGAGCCTGCTGGCGCGACGTCGGTGAAATGCCTGTCACTCGGGACGTTGGACTCGGCCGGCACGATCAGGCCGTCATACTGCGTGCCGGGCGTGTGGGCGGTGTCGACGAAGAGGACCGTGCTGATCGGGGCGACGACGCGGGCGGTGCAGCCATGGCGCGTGGGGATGGGCGAGATGTCGCGAAGGTAGCCGGCGAACGGGACGTGCAGTTTCAGCAACGCGTCCGAGACGTCGCACGGTGAGTATGACTGGGCGATCTCAGCGCATAGCGAGGCTATGTCGAGATCGGAGGCCATGGTGTCTCGGCGCTGGAGTGGGAGGTAGAGGTTAAGATGAACAAGTAAGATTGTAATTAATTGTCAGGAACGCTTCGTCCCCAAATGGTTGCTCGATTTGGAGATCATTCTCCTTGATATATGTATGTACTGTACCCTTCAGCTTCCTCGGCTTTGCTTAGATGAGTTGGAGATTTCTGTACTCGTACTCGTACATGTACACTAGATTATGTCGTCGATGAGAAGTCCACCTTTACTCCAGCGTGAGACTCGCCTCTCCGCACATAAATTCCCAGCCCGGGGACTTTCCTCCACGGCTTCAACGACGACTTCTCGATTCATCAGAGGGCCGATCCTGCCGTTCTTGCCGTTCATTTTCTGCAACGACAATCCAGCCATGCCTAAGTCCCACCCGCTAACATATGAATGTCTATATCACTTCTCTATCATACTGTAACAGCTCTAATAGTTCGCTTCCAATCCAGTCAAATGATGATATGCAATCGGCCGCTCTGGGAGACCGTCAGGCTCGTACATATCGGCAGCAACCCTGCTCCTATCCTCTGAATCTGCGAAGTGTAGTATCTGGTCTGGAAACCGGCGCCGACCTGCTTGACCGGGAGATGGCGCAACAGCCAGGGAAGGCGCACCGGGGCCAGCGACACCTGTGCCTCTTCGTCCGAGACCTCGGCGGTGTTGAGGATGATATCCTTTGGCAAGCTGGGGAGCGCAGCGGCTGGCCGTGCGATGCCGATCGAGTCACACACGCCTGACTCCAGCGCTGCTTCCATGCCGAGTCGTGTCCTGACCCCCCCGATTACCATGAGGGCAAGCTCGGGAAAGGCTTCCCGGACGGTGTTGGCAAACTCCAAGCAAAAGCTCTCCCTCGCGGACGTTTTCGCGGCGTTCTTGGAGGTCGGCGAGGCTGCTGCTGCAGGTTCGGTCAGCATTCGAGGCTTTTCGTACGTGCCGCAGGATATCTCGATGAAGTCGATCCCGCATTCGGCTATCAGTCTTCTGGCCCTCCGGGATACATGTCGGATACTTGTACATCCCCTGGGTCGCCATCAACGTGAAAAGATTGAAAAAGGCACTCCCTCCGCCCTGTCAATATCATGACCCAACCGCCATCAGCCCATTTTCCGTACGCGTTGACGATTTTTTCGCTCGGAATATGACTTGGTGACATCGATTCGGCCATTGCCGCTTAGCGTTCGTTAACCATCGTGCTCATTCACCGACTGCACATTCCTCACTTTGCACAGCCGACTTGAGAGACGGAGGCCACATGGTAACGTGATTCCGGTTGAGAGCGACATGTGGCAGAGCCGCACAAGAAGAGACGGCAGGGATGGAGAGGAGGTCAGGTGTCGATGGTTGGCCGAGATGGTACGCGGTGAGCATTGCCCATTCTGAGAAACGCCAGAACCGAGAGGTCCATGAGATCTTGATTTCGGAGCCGCTATTCTTTGAACATTACTTGCGGACAATATGAAGTGGCCGACGGGGGTTGGATTGCACCGTCGCCCGACACGATTCGACTCGATGCACAACGAGGACAGTTCGAGGTTCTCGGGAGAATGTGCACCAGCCACAAACAGCCTTGTACTGTGTACTATGTTCTCAACGATATCGCTAACGGCGATGGGGCTTTCGAGCCAATTGATTGTTGAAGACGTTCCGGCCCTGGCTCACTCCGCCAGTTCACCTACCGCTGGGAACGGACGGATCCAGACGCTCCTCTCCCGAGAACGACAGAAGCAGATCTCGAAATGACCACCTTACATACTATGGTACGAGTACTCCCCGAGACCTGTAGTCATTGCGATGTACTGTTTGACTGTGGTAGGAGCTGGCATTATGGCTCCCCTTCTTCGGCGACCGCTAGCAACTATTCCCTTTTCTCTGCGACTGCAGCCTTCGCCGGACCTTTAGCGGCGAGGTCAGCTCCGTCGCCCGCATTTCGTTTGTCCATGTCAATCTCGTCGAATCCCAATTCCTTCCGAACGTGGATCGGGATGGTGACGCTCTCCTCCTTGCCGTAATTGGTGTCGGTGGTGTACTTGTAGGCGATGAAGAAGAGAATGGGCCAGCAGAGGGTTGTGAGGGCGAAGAGAGCCCCGTTGATGTTCTGGTAGGGAATCCGAGTGGCATTGAGGCCGAAACACACCGATGTCCCGGCGCTGAGAACTAAACGAGAACACAATCAGTTTGTTTTGCCCCATGTGTAAAAACTGGTGGGGATCGACTTACTTCCGACGTATAGACCACCCAGTGCAGCAGTCTTGCGTGGGTCGTTGGTGAATGTCGACAGAGTGTACAAGACGACGCCCTGGAACCCACCATACAGGGCGGCGTACAGCAGATAGATGACGATGGCACCAGCGTATGCCTTGTCATGGATGTCGATGTCCGGGCCCGGGATGGTCAGATCAAAGTCCCACGCCGCGAGCCAGGCGGTCTGAGCAGTATATGTGCCGGTGAACCAGGTGCCCACAAATGCGGTCGCGAGCATGAGACGCCTCCTCCTCGCTCCAAAGCGTTGATTGTCCAAGATCCAGGCCACGAAGTATGTCATGGGCATTTGGATGAGTCCGTTCAACAGGCTGTTCAGTGTCCGGGTTCGAAGATTGAAGATGTACGCATTCATGGTCGACTGGAAGGGGAACAACATCTCCGGCGTGAACATGCAGGGAACCAACAACAAAACGCGTACATCTTTCAGAGCGTCAAGTGTAAGCTTCACCGTCTCTCGCGTGGACATTTGCTCGAATCGAGCGATCGAGGTACCATCACAACGCCTCAATTTCGCCGGTGGGAGGATGAGCGCCGCAAACCCGAGGGAGAAGACCTGGAGGACAATGAAGGTAATGTAGACAGCGCGTGGGACGCCGCTGGTGGTGGCATTCCAGGAGATCCCCAACGCCACGGCCGCCCCAATGGTGCCACCACCGAGGTTAAAGATCCACTGGATTGCACGCCAACGGCCTTTGTCCTTCTCCTCAGGGTATCCTACCGACATGGACACGGAGGTCGTCCAGAGCAAGCCAGCCGTGAAGCCGAGGTACACCCCGGAGAAGATGGGATACCACATGTGGCCTTTTTCACTAAAGTACCACATTGCACCGTTGAAGACGGGGTAGCCAGTACATGCCACCAGGAGCGTGATGCGAGGGCCGAAGATGTTGAGGATGGTCCCGGCCGCCACCGAGGAAACGGCAAAGATACCATTCAAGACACCGCTGGTTATGTTGGCCATGCGAAAAGAAGATGGTTGGCCGCCACCAGCACCGAGCAGCTGCGTTCTCGTCAAACTCGGGATGCCTTGCGCCAGCTTGGGTCACTTACGTTCAAGGCCAGATAGAAACCCGGGTTGAAGGCGATGCACATGCTGGACAACAAGATTTGGACCGATGGACTGTTCAAGCCGAGGGTCAACATGGGGAATTCTCGAAGGCATCAAGCAATCAATTAACTGTTGGGTTTGACGTACTTGTTGCGCCGAAGCCACGGCAACTTGACCACGGTCGCGTCTTCGGCAGCGATAGATGACATGATGGGACGGTGTGTATCAGGCTTACTGCCAGAAGGAGGGTGGAAATATCAGATTTCTCCTTGTTCTTTTTGCTCTTTTGGGGAGGGGAACTGGGCTGCTGAAAGATCAACTCCAGTGTTGACTTCTTCGAGCTTATATACCTTATTGGGCCACCAGCCAAAGCCTTCAAGAAGCCATTGGTACCTGTATCTTGTCAAGGGAGCTAGTATTCGAGATCCCGGAGCAAGCTGGAGAGCATTTTCGACAGGAAACTGGCTAGCACACCCGCAAGATAACGGCCGTCGCTCTCAATGTGGCAACAAGAAAGTGGACTTGCGATAGGGATGCTGTAGACGGAACGGCATGGGCAGTATTCGTTGTCGATTCCCCATCTTAGGGAAGAGATCTATCTGTCTAGGTTCCGTACCTCTCGGTCCGGAATCACAGAGGTCGCTGTACAAATACCAGTCCAAGGTAGGTAGTCTACAACGATGGCGCGGGAACCTGGTGATAAGCTGTGCCCTGCAATCTAGGTTCCATGAATCCAGTCCTACACACGCTCTGCTGTCAGACAAAAACGCTCAAAGATTAGACTTCAAGCACGGTTATCCCATTCTAGTCATGCGGTTCGTCGGACGGAAGTCAGCCGTTAGAGTTCATCATTCGTTGTGGACTTCCATCCTGGGCCGTCTTTAGCAGGAGGGTCGACCGACGGCCCGCGAGTCGGCGCCAATCAGTGGATCGTTGTTACGCAGGGCCGGATCTGGGGTATATACTGTATCAACGTCCTCGTTTGAAGGGGCCAGCCAATTCCGTTCATGGCCAGACAACCCCCCGTATTTCCGTTGTCTCTCATAGAGACCTAGTCCCAGTCTCGCAAACCCGCGATCTCTTTCGTTTAGCAGATGCCGGCCAGACCGCCATTTGACAGCTTGCCCCTACGAAAGGGTGACCCTCCGTTCTCGGCTTGGGGACTGTATGGCGACGATGACCAGCTGGGGACCTTGAACCTTCTGACCCCGGAAAACACCCTTGCCGCGGCAAAGGGCGAGATTCAGACCGGGATCCGCGTCGCTCTCGATCCTCCTTTGGATGCGTTGCTCGCTCCATCGCTCGGTCGCAGAAATCTCGTCCAGGCGGTCGTCCGTATCGGGGACAACACACCGGCCCACGATGATGTACTGGAGTTCAATACACAGGTAAGTCAGATACTAGTGCCTCAGCACGCGAGCGAACCCTTGTCTGATTGCCTTTAGGTCGGCGCACAATGGGATGGACTTCGACACATGACCTATCACAAATCCAGTCGATTCTACAACAATACCCCTATCGACCAGATTTCTGGCGACAATGCCGATCCCGACGTTCTCGGGATTGACGGTAAGTCCTGACTGGCGTGATCCCACAGTATCAATATCTCAAATATCACCCAAGATCAATAGAACTGATGGCTTGGATCCAGCATGGGTGAAACGAGGATCGATCGCCGGCCGGGGGGTGCTGCTCGACTACTATGCCTATTCTCAACATGCGAACAGGGAATATGGGCTGATCAACTGTGCCCATGCAATCACTTACCAAGACGTGGTAGATTGTGCCGAGTACCAAGGGACAGAAATCCGGGAGGGAGACCTTCTCTTTGTCCGCTCTGGCTTTTGGGTCGGCTACAGACGCCTAAGCGAGGGAGAGAAGACGGCCTGGGGTGCAGCGGCGCCGCGGGACTGTCAGGCCGCGGGCGTGGAAGCGACGAGAGCAATGGCGAGATGGCTATGGGAAAGTGGCATTTCTGCGTGCGCCGGCGATGCTCCCGCGTGGGAGAAAGTCCCAAGCTGGGGATGGCCTGCGTCTGCGGGACTCGAGTGTCTGAGTCTTCACGAAATCATGTTGGGCGGCTGGGGAATGCCTATCGGTGAGGTTTCCAATTCACCGGCTCGAGTTATTACAGAGTTAGACCGAGAGTGATATGCTGACTCTTTGCGTTACAACAGGCGAGTTGTTTGATCTGGAGACACTCAGCGAAGTTTGCAAGGCGCATAAACGCTGGTCGTTCTTCGTCACCAGTGCCCCTTTGCATGTCCGTGGCGGAGTAGGCAGCCCGCCAAATTGTATTGCTATCTTCTAGTAGACAAAGTGTCGCTATCTTGTAATAGACAGAGTATTGCTATCTTCTAAACGATCAAGTGTCGCTATCTTCTAATAGACAAATCCAAGCATGGGCCGATTAGTCGCAAGGAGGGACCAAAATCAGGAAGTGAAGGCATTTGCAAACCTCCATCTGCGGTAACTAGCCCCTAGGAAAAGGCTTGCCATAGACGTCAAGCATAGTAGAATCAATCTTTGTCAATTGTCTCCCGCATGGTACGGAGTACAAGATTGGAATGTCACAACGAAAGATATCGCGGCACATCCCCGCCAGGCTAGTTTCCGTATTGCCGGATTGACTTCGAGAAGCGACTGAGCAGAAAGCTTTAAATAAGTCTTTAGCAGGGGGGAACTCCGTCTCTCGGCCATTGGAATCGATAATCTAAACCACCACCGAGAGGGAGATTGTTGCATCACGTATGTTCGACATGTCTGTTGCTGCTGCTTGGCAAGAGACTGCTGCTGTATGCGACTCAAGGCTATCGTCTCAGTAAAGAAACCTCAGCCTGACTTATTATATAGGCTGCACAGGCGGACCTCGAGTCCAAAATCCCCAAGGACTGGCTTCTGGCGGAGGCGATATTATCATCCAAACCCCGCAATGTGATACCCATCTTCCGAAACTGTGGACTGTTGACGGCGCGAGAGCTGGAAATCACCGACGTCGAAGACTGTGTCGCATTGCTTGAGCAGCTGCACTCTCGAAAATGGTCGGCTCTCGAAGTCACGGTCGCGTTTTGCAAGCGGGCTGCCATTGCGCAGCAGTTGATCAATCCACTGATGGACATCGATTTCGAGGGCGCGATGAAACGGGCAAAGGATCTGGACGACCACCTGGATAAGGAAGGCGAACTGGTTGGCCCACTTCACGGGCTACCGATCAGTTTCAAGGTGAATGAAGCTTATCACCTATCCAGGGCATCGAGAAGTTGCGGCCTCGGCCATGCATGAGTATGACTGACATGTCGGAAACAGGATCTCACGGATGTCAAGGGCATGAAAATCACCCTGGGATTCGTGGCTCTGGCGGACCAGGTCTCCGAGACCGACGCCGTGGCCGTGCAGTCTCTACGAGAGGCGGGAGCCATTGTGTATTGCAAGACGACCATGCCACAAACCGGAATGGTACGTGTTGGTGTCTACTGGCTGGAGACAGGGCGCTGATTGGAATGGGATTTGTCCCGGTCTCTATCTTAGGCTCTCGAAACAGTCTCCAACCTTTGGGGCCGCACATTGAATCCATTCAACACCGATCTCTCGAGTGGTGGCTCTTCTGGTGGCGAGGGCGCCTTGAATGGCTGCCATGGCGCACCGATTGGCATTGCCACGGATATTGGAGGCTCGATACGCGCTCCCGCATCGTTCAATGGACTCTATGGCATCCGCCCGACTTCCCGCAGATTCAGCTACAAGGGCAACGCCATGGGGTTCACGGGCCAAGCGGCCATTCTGTCCAGCATCGGTCCCGTAGGGCGAAGCCTGAGAGATATCGAATTGATCCTCAAGGTCTGGAATGCCTTTGAACCCTGGAATTACGATCCGGTCGTGGCGCCCATCAAGTGGCAACCTGCTCCGGTTCCGACCAAAGCCACGATCGGCGTCATGTACTGGGACGAGGTCGTCTTGCCACATCCGCCGATGCAGAGGGCCGTCAAAATGGTGGTTGACAAGTTAAAGGCTGCGGGCCATGAAAGTATGTTTAGTTCTACCCGATGTGCCCTCTTTTTGCGAGAAACTCGTGCAAACTGACTCACTGTAGTCATCGAATTCAAGCCCTATCGCCACCGGGAGGCTTGGGATCTCACGGTAGGGGTTCCGTCACTGTCGGCGTATAAACAAGATAATTGACCAGATCCAGTTCAAACACTATTATCCCACGGCCGGCAGCAACGTGAAGGAGTTCATCGACCGGACTGGGGAGCCAGTGATCCCGGCGGTGGCCAAATATTTCGACCGGGCGAAAATGTTGGACGTCCACGAGCTGACGCAGTTGTTCAAGTGAGCCTCCTCCTCCTCCTGGAATGCCGCCACCTATATTCTGGGTCTCCTAACCTTTGCCACAGGGATCAACGACAGTACCAGACCGAGTATCTGGCCCGTTGGATTGCCACAAAGACTCAGACATCAACGGGCAAGCCCATTGACGCGTTGCTCACACCATCCATGGCATCGGCCTCGTTTCCGCACGACTACCTCCCGTAAGTGCGCATACAACGATGCTGCTTTTCCCCTCCATATTTCAAGTTCGACCAGAAACTCACACCGAGTTAATGTAGCTGGTGGGGTTATCTATCCCAGTGGAACCTCTTGGATTACCCGTGCATGATCCTGCCAGTCACCACCGTCAAGCCCGAAGACGCCAAAGATCCCTCGTACAAACCGGTCAATCCGCTCGACCAGGAGACGTACGACATGTATGACCCCGAAAAGTTCGCCGACGCCCCAGTCTGTGTCCAGCTGGTGGGTCGAAGCTTGCAGGAGGAGCAGCTGATGGCTGTCGCTATGGCGGTGGACAAGGCCGTCAAGCAGTGAGGCAACTGGTCTGGAGTGACCGGCGAAATACCGCAAAAGATTACATCGAGATAGATCTTACGTCGGAGGATAGAATAGAAGAAGACGATGGTGATTTTCCCCGAGGCATGCTTGCCTCCACGCAGGAGTTGCGCGACTGAAAGATACTCAACCGAGCCCATGAATATCTATACCAGTAGTGATCCATACTTGGCTATAAACTCCTCAATGACCCGGACCAAGCGTGTGCAGTGTGCCTCGGTGATTTCGAGCGTCAAGGCCAGGAACCCTCTCGACGCAATGAAGATGCCGTGGCTGAGAAGATGGTGGTAGAACAGCTCGCGCAGGATCGCACTCTCGGGCCCGCTGAATCGGATGGCAAACAGGCTCCCACGCCCGGTGACAAACATGTTTGGCTGCTGCACCTTGGAGCCTTTTGGGAGGACGGAGAGTCCTGCCTCGATGGTCTTCGCAATGGCGGCCATCAAGTTGCTCCCCAGGGCGTTCAGCTCGGTGAGCCTTTCCCTGGTCATGATCGCGTTCCCCGCCACTCCGGCCGCCATGGTGATGATGTTGTTGTTGAATGTCCCGGCGTGGTCGAGCTTCTCGCGGCGTGGGTCGAACCATTCCATGATTTCGCGTCGCGCACCGAAGGCGCCAAAACTCATGCCTCCGCCGGCCCATTTCCCGATGGTCGTGATGTCCGGCTTGATGCCGAGCGTGACTTGGAGACCGCCGTAGTCGAGCCGCGAGGTCATGATCTCGTCGAAGATGAGAAGCGCCTTCTCCCGGGTCGCCAGCTCACGCAGGTGCCGAAGGAATTCGACCGTGCCGGGGATACAGCCTCCGGAGACTTGCATGGGCTCAACAAGGATGGCGGCGAGAGAGTCGGGAGGAAGGGCTTGGACGAGAGAGTCTGTCCCTGCAATATCGTTGTATGGCGCGATGACGAAGTCGTAGGGGGCGTTCATGGTGTGCTTGGGCGATCCATTCAGGAAGAGAATGGTGCTGCCGTGGTATCCGTTGGCAAATACCAGGATCTTGAGAGAGAAGAGTTAATTTATCAGTTATTACGTCCCCGACGGTTCTTGGATTTCAGAGTCTGACCTTTTTCTTGCCCGTGAAATTGATCGCCGCGCCCAAAGCCATCATGTTGGCCTCGGTCCCCGAATTGCAGAACCGGATCAATTCCATACTGTTGCTGAACCGCCGCACGAGGGCCCTGGCCAGCTGATCCTCATACGTGTTTTTGGTCCCGAAATTCCAGCCCTTCTCCATGGCTTCCATGATGGCCTTTTTGATCACCGGCGGGCTGTGTCCGTAAACACCGGCGGAGAATTCGCCCAAGAAGTCCAGGTACTCATGGCCGTCGACGTCGAACAGGGAGGCCGACTCGCCGCGCTCGATCGTCAGTGGGAAAGGTGATGCATGGATAGACGTGCGGGTGTTGGCGCCTGGCATGACCTCGCAGCTGCGATTGTACGCATCCAAGGACCGCGGATTGGACTCGGCGTATTGTTTATAGACATTGTCAAGGACGGCCTGGAGGTTTGCATGTCCATTGACCTCGACTGGGGTGCGCGGGTCGATCATGACGGGCTATGGACAAACGACAACGATGTGAAAGTCGGCCAGTGCCTTTGCGCTGATAAGGCTTTGTATAGATCCACGCATATTAAGTATCTCAACAGCCGATTCAAACGGCCAGACCTCGTTCTTTCGGGCACACGGCATGAACCACATCGAGTAGCTGAATATCCACATTTTATATTCGGTCAGACATCTGGATATCGGACAGGCTAATGGAACGAGATCAGGCTGCTCCACCACGGGGGTGTGGGGGAGGGGATGTGGGGAAGAAGATTTCGTTGTGGGCTTCCTCTTCAAGCGGGCCAAGTCATGCAGCACCGACGTCAAAAGGACCATCACGATACTTACATTTCTCTCTCGTCCTGACCTTCCTTTTTCTTTCTCTCAATCTTCCGCCCGATGAAGACATCCGCTTCTCCAATTTTGGCCCGACGGGCGACCTGGAGATGCCCAAAGTCACCTCCCAGCGGACTTTTACGGCGTGCTGGACCTGTCGCCGCCGAGGGCTCCGTTGTGACAATCTCGTTCCCCGGTGTACCCAATGCATTCGCTCACGCTTGGCCTGTGAGGGCTACGACATCCGACTTGTGTGGGTCGATTCCGAGACCGGCGCATATGAGCCGCAGCGCCGACGTGCCTATCCCTGTGAATTGACCTGGCACAAATATCCGACCTGGACACTGAGGGAGGTGGGACATCTGATCACGCACGCCGAGAACCAACGGTGTCGATGTGCCCTACACTGCCACCCGAGCCCGTTCGTTACTTTCCCGAGCTATGAAGCGATTGGTACTCTGTCCGCCCCGATCGTGGAGACAGCGACGCCTCCGCAAGAGGGTATTATCCTAGACGGCCTGGAAAGCCTGCAAACTGAAGAACCATCGGAGGTCGCGACGAGCCCTACCACGTACACCCCTCCTTCGCCACACATCGCCGATTGCCGGGACTATGCAGACCTTGGCGGCCTTCCCACAATCTCGATGCCGGCAGTATTGTCGACGTCTCTGTTACCACATGGATCACGCGAAGAGAACGAGCTCTTCCACCACTACATCTCCAACGTGTCCGCGATGATGACGCCGATCAACGACGATTACAATCCGTGGAAGTCGACGTACCCGTGCCTTGCGGTGCACGACGTGACTTCCACCAGCACTAGCTCCCTGTTCCACGGCATTCTGGCCCAGTCGGCATTCCACCTGTCCAACCTCGACGTGCCCAACCCTGCAAGCTATCGCAGGTCGGCCACGCAGCACTTTGGCATCGCGCTGCGCCACCTGCGCCGCAGCCTGGCCAGTCCGACGGAGAACTTCAGCAGCACGCTGGCGGCCATGCTGACCGTCACGCTCGCCGAGCATGTCTTCCACGGCCAGTCCAAGGGCTTGAGCCACCATCTCCAGGGTTCCGTCCACTACGTGGCGCAGTATCTGGGGCAAAAGCCTTGGGTGATTTCCTACGAGGCCTGGATCATCACGCAGAGCTTTGTCCTGCACATGCTCATGTCTCAAATTGTCGGCGGCGGCAGCGGCAGCGGCAGTGGCAGGGCGACCGACACCTCCTCCAGTAACAGTTCGGCGACGACGCTCCACGAAGTGCTGGAAGACGTCACGGCGGACCCTCGGTTCGCATACACGCTCGGCAGCACACCTCGGTTGATGAAGGCATTGTACCAGGCCCGTCTCCTCGAGGAACAGCTCGCGGCGAGAGGGTCTTTCCGTGGCGGCGGCGGCTGCAAACCAGACCTGTCCGAGGACGAACTGCTTCAAGCCAGCAAGATCCTCGTCGCGCTCAACACGCCCCTAGACGCAGAGGTCGAGCTCTACATGAGCAGACAGCGGCCGATCGGGACAGCGGCACAACAGCGGAAATTCATCGTGTCCAACTTGAAACTCTTCAACTCGGCCGTGACCATCTACCTCCTCCGCGTGGTCCTGCGTCACCCGCCCTCGGCGGTCGCGGACCAGGTGTCCCAAACCCTGTCCGCGGCGGTGGCGCTGCTCGAAATGAACCGCGCCGCCGTCTCGATCTGGCCCATCTTCATCGCCGCCGCCGAAGCCTACACGGCCGAGGCGCAGGCGCTGGCCGAGTCCGTCTTGAGCCTCTCGACGGGCTTTGGCGTCGCCAACCGTGCGGTGATTCACCGCGTCGTGAAGCACATCTGGAGCGAACGCGAAGAAGCCGCCGTGCGACGGCGATGTGAGGTCGGTCAAGTCCTCGTGGATTGGCGGGACGTGTTGAAGAACCTGGACGTGGAGATTCTGCTGCTCTGAGATTCATCACCATGCAGTCTCCCGTGGTCAATACCTGACAGTCGATCGGTTATCAATGGAGCGCATGCTTATAGCTTCGGCCAGACTTGATACCTGTATTCGACAACTGGCATGTGTAATAATCCATGAAACGCCAACGCCTGCTCCTAGATTGGTTGTGATTGGGTTTGGAGGCTCGCCGAGAAAGGAAAGTAGTATTCGGCAGGGGCTGCAATCGAGGCCCCCCATCCCCACGGGGCAGGGGTCAGGCCCCACTTTTGGCCTTGTAGAGAAGTTCACAACGAAGGGGCACGAGGGGCCAGACGTGTGTGGGCCTCCGACTACGCAGATCATGAAGAAATCACGTCACTGGCACGACTGGCCAGTCCTGGTTACCACCGGATGCTGCGGTGATACAAGACGGACTGTACAGGATGTTGTGATCGAAGAGTGCTCGAATGGTTCTCACAACTCACTTTCTCGACCTGGTTTTATCATTTTCACGAAATTCGACTTGGGCGCAAAAAGAAAGATGGTGGTACCGACCCTGGAGTTCGATCCGCCGATAGACGTCGATACTGTGACGAGGCCGTGGAAACAGCCACGCCACCAGACATACATTCTCAGCAACGCCCATGTCATTGATCCCCTTGACGGGAGTATACGGCGCAACACCACGGTCAGGTTGGAAGGAGGCCTCGTACACTCTGTCGGGGACGAGAGTGGAAAGACGACTCACGCTCACGATGGAGACATCCCCCCCATCGACCTTGAGGGCAAATACATTCTACCCGGCCTCTGGGACTGCCATGTGCACCTGGCGGCAGTGCAAGGCTGTACGAGCCTGGACGAGATCTTGAATCTCTCCTCGGACGCGGGTCTTCTTCGCCAGCCGGAGATCGGGCAAGCCATGCTCGACCGGGGCTTCACGACCGTGCGCGATTGTGGCGGCGCATTGTTACCCCTGAAATTGGCGTTCGAGGAAGGCATCCATCGTGGCCCTCGGCTTTTCATCGCAGGTCGCCAGCTGTCGCAGTCCGGGGGCTGCGGGGACAATCGGTCTGCTTTCGACGATAGCCACTGTTGCGGCGGCGCCAAACAGCTCGCCTGTCGAACCGTGGACGGCGTGCCGGAGTGTCTGAAGTTCACGCGAGAGGAGCTCCGGCTCGGCGCTGACTTCATAAAGATCATGGCCGGCGGAGGAGTCGCCAGCCCACGCGGCGGCCTCGGCGATGTCGAATTCACCGAGGACGAAATCAAGGCGATCACGACGGTGGCTTCAAATGCCGGAACGTTCGTCACGGCTCACGCATACACCCCGGCGGTGATACACCAGGCGGTGAACTGTGGTGTCCGCGGCATCGAGCATGGCAACTTCCTCGACAAAGCGACCGCGGATCTCATGGCTCAGAAAGGCGTCTATCTGACACCGACCCTGGCGACATATGCTGCAGCATCGATGGCCGAATTCGGAACCTTCGTGAGCCCCGAGTCGATGGCGAAGCTCCACAACACTCTCGAATCCGGGCTCAGGGCCATCGAACTGGCCAAGGAGGCAGGCGTCACCATATGCTTCGGGACCGACCTACTGGGACCCATGCACTTCGCCCAGACCAAGGAGTTTCAGCTGCGGAAGCATGTGCAGTCGGCCTTGGAGATCATCCAAAGTGCAACAACCAACGGGGCGCGGATGATGCGCCGACAGGACTCTCTGGGAAGAGTGGCCCCGGGGTTCGTTGCGGACCTGTTGATCTTGAACGCCAACCCGTTGGAGGATATCACCATCCTTGACCGGCCTGAAAAGCACCTGTTGGCGGTGTTCAAGGAGGGCAGAGTTGCCTCTTCCCGATGGTCACAGCTGGAAACGAGGGATCGGCGGCCTGCCAAAATTATGTAACTTGAAGTATGTTCCTGGGTGTTGGCACCACAGAAAGTACGTAGCGCAGAGAATTCAAGCCGTCGGAGGCCCCACGAGCCATCTGGCTTTCATTCTAAGAGCACTTCTAATCACTTCGGACAATCGCTCGACGCAGAGTTCGTCTTCGGTATTTCCCTGCGTGTCGAGAAATACACCTTCACCCTGTCCCCCTGGTTCAGGGATGAGAGGAGCTCTGTACAAGGACTGTACGTAGGTGGAAATCTGGTATCGTTGCCCACGCCGAAATTGTGCAATCTTTTCTGGAGCCACACCACGAGGCGACCACGACCAACGACGGAGCGACGGGATGTATCGTCTTCTCCGCCCCCCACTGCGCCACTCAGGATATCTAGAGAACTGTGCCAACTCACTTGAGGCGGGCGAGGGCAATCGGAGGCTTATCGCCCATGGGCTGCCACTTCAATTCCACGATTCCAGACGCTTCCACAAAGCCTCGAAGACGCTCATAGCCGTAATTGCGAGGACGCAAATCAGGGGAGAATTTGCTGAGATAGCTGCCGACGTCGGCTAGGTTGACCCAATTGTCTCTGTAGATTGGTGCATTGGCCAGCGCCAATTGCAACCCCTTGAGTGCCGCCGGATCTAGAGGTCTCGTAGCTGGCTGTGGACGAACAACAGCCGGAGCCGCGGCTGCCCGAGGTGATTGAGGTGCCGCAAGAGACTCCTCGGGCTCCACGTTGAGGACATCAAAGTACATGAATTCGTGGCAGGCAGCAATAAAAGCAGGATGGGTCTTGCGCTCTCCAAAGCCATAGACCGTCACGCCCTGCTCGCGGATGCGGGCGGCAAGGCGCGTGAAGTCGCTGTCGCTTGAAACGATACAGAAGGCCGAGAAGCGGCCCGTATAGAGTAGGTCCATGGCGTCGATGATCATCGCGCCGTCACTGGAGTTCTTCCCGCTTGTATACGCAAATTGTTGCATCGGCGTTATCGAGTGGTTTAACAGGCATCCTTTCCAGCTCTTCAACGAAGGGCTCGTCCAGTCGCCGTAAATCCGTCTCACGCTGGCGGTGCCGTAGTTGGCGACCTCAGCCATGAGGCCAGCGATGATTTTGGATGAGACATTGTCCCCGTCGATCAGGAGCGCGATGTTGGAGTTGTTGCTTGTCATTCTGTTTGGCGCAGGAGTCCGGTCTCTGTGTGCACACAGTTACTCTGTGCATTGAAATGAGGCGTAACCTGCTGAACAACCTAGTGCCGATGGCGGGGTAGAACCTGGCGTGCTCGGAGCTCACTTGAGGTTCAATCGCCCTTCACTCGCGAATCACCCTCGTCTCACCTCGTCTCATCTTCCACTCACTGCCTCCTCACCCTTCACTCCTGACACAGTGTTCAAGGGCACAGCAGTCAATGAGGCTGACCGAGGACCTTTCTAAGTCTTGAAATGGAAAAGCAGTTTTCGGCCAGCTCCATATTCGTCCTACCGCTCGGTGATGAAGCCAACAAAGTCATCCTCCGTCAACATGGCTAGAATATCCTCCTGCGCATCCTTGTCCGAGCCACGGCTGAAGTCAGGGCTCCAGGCAATCATCTGCGCCGAGCCAAACCGACCCTTCACCGTCCTACTCGCCCCGTTCTGCAACAGAAACTTGACATTCTCCACGTGCTTTCGATGCACCGCCGTCTGCAACGCGTTCCCGTATTTCCCAGGACCTTGTGCATCGACATCAACGCCGTGTTCCAAGAAGAGCTTGGCCATGGGCAGGAAATGCGTGCGGTGTCGCGCCGCAGCCGTCAACGCATTGCCGTAATGCCCTCCTTGGGCATTGACGTCGGCACCGTACCGGAGGAGAAGCTTGACGTTCTCGAGGCGGTAGTTCGCTGTGGCAGCTTGTAGGGCGCAGCCGTACCTACCGCCCTGCCAGTTGACGTTGGCACCATGCTCGAGGAGGACTCGAAGGGTATTGTGGCCGTTTGCGTACGTCGCGGCGGCGCAGAGAGCATTACCTAATTCGCCGACGCCGACGTCGATGTCATCCATCATGTCGACCAAGACCTCTACCACATCTGAGCGGTTCTCTTTGGCGGCGAGGTACAGCGTCTCGGGGGTGGCCCCGAGGCCCACGTCAAGTACTTCCTCGACTGACGGCAGGTCGCCTTTCTCAGCGAATTTGCCCAGAGTGCCAGCTTTCTGCCTCACATCATCGTCCATGCTGCTGTCAAAGTCGATGAGCGAGACGCCCGGTAAATTCTCGGCCATCCATCTGGCCTGTCCTTGGGATCGTGTGAGATACCCGCTCGTTGGTCGATCTGACATCCCTCTCACCAGGTCCTGTGGCGACATTCAGTTTTGAGCTGGTATGAAGCATCCGCCACTTACCTCCTTCTTGTTCTCCTTGAGTCCTGCCTTTAGGAGCGGTACCACCACACCTAAATGATGGGCTCTCCTTGCTACCCTGACTGGCAGTTCATTCCGCTTGTTCCTTATCGCGCAGTCTGCGCCTTTGGCAAGGAGGCACTCGGTCGTGGCCACTTGACCTGCGTCTGCAGCATGATGCAGAGGAGTCCACCCATTGACGTCTCGGACATTGGCGTCACCACCTTTCTCTAAGATCCTTGTTACCAACGACTGATCGCCTTTGGCGGCGGCGTAGTGGATAGGATGGCGCCCTTGATCGTCTGTTGCGCTCGTGTCTGCTCCTTCGTTCAAAAGGAGGATGCCGACGTTTGTATGCCCATGGTGGCACGCCAGATGTAAAGGAGTCTTGCGTCTGTCATCCTTTGAGTTGACATCTACGCCATCCCGGACCCAACGGCTCACCGCAAACATATTGTTAGCCAGTACAGCTTTGAGCAATGCCTTATTCTTCGTCTGTTTGACGGTTTCGCTGACTACGGGTGGATCCCTTGGCTGCACAACCCGCGATAGGGCTATCGGGTCTTCAACCTCGCGCTCCATTACATCTCGGAGCTCACTGAGGATCGCTGCCATGCCGTCGCTATCCATAGACGGATTTTTACAGATCTGGCGATGATCATGGTTCAGCATTGGAATCACCCTTTCTTTAGTATGTCCCAATCGCCCGCTCACATAGTCGACCAGCTAGAGATGAATTAGCCATGAGAGAAGCTTGACATCTGGGGAAGCATACTAACAACATCTTTTTCGCCAGGCAAACTTGACTTCTCAATGAAGGAGCTGATCTGATCTAGCCAGTGTGCTTGCTTTTCAAAGGCTTCAGCTAATTGCTCATATACCACCGCGTCGGACTTGAATGATTGAAGTAAAGCTGCCCTGACCGTTGAAAGACACTTGTCGGGTAGTGTGTTGAACAGGAGAGCATCCGCGACATTACACAGGACTTCGCGGTGGTACTTCGATGCCGAGCCGGAATGCGGCGTTGCAAAGAAGAGGACAGCACAAATCGCCTCTAGGACGGCTCCGTACATGCCTCTTTCGCTACTTGCGAGGAGAATGGCCTGGGAGCGTCAATGATCAAGTATCTCTCGTTTGATGGCACACCGACAAACCTGTTTGGCAAGAAGACCTCCCATGCTGTGGCAGACAAACACGACGCGACGTTTCTTCTCCTACAATGCATCAGGTTCCATCTAATTACGCTCAACTCATCTTACCGCTTCGCTCGACCGCGTCAGCTTGACAAGAGTGAGAAGATGTCTGGCATAGTCGGTCAAGCCCGCAATCCCAGTTGAGAACGCAACACCGGAATCGTACCCATACGAGAAGACTCTGATTCCCGGAAACTCCTCATGCAGATGTTGGAGCCAGTTGTGGCCATTTTCATGTTGCCAGGTTCGATATGCGTCACCTCCTAAGCCATGGAGAGCGACAATATCAATGTCGTGGCCTTGGGAGCCTTGGAAAGCGTGAATCGCAGGAGTGCAGAAGCGGAAGAGCCCATACTGTTCGCTCGAGTGCTGGAACGGATCAATGCCCTCGGTCGTCACGATCTGCAGCAGATTCTGTATCAGCTCTTCACTCGGTTCTGGTATGAGATCGAGCCTGCGGAACATTGTGACGGACATTTCAGCCATTAGGTCAATTCCGGAGACAGGACACGGGATGGGCAGGTGTTTATGGCAACTCAGCTCCCCCAGTGAGCTCCACATTATGCGGCAGTGTCAGGGGGCTCGCGCTAGTCTGACTGAGGCCGAAAGTGGAATACGATTAGCCGACGCCAAGCCAGCCCACCCCCTTTTTCGCGGCTGAGTGGTCTTGGCGGGCCTTGGCGAGGGCCACCTCAGTTGGCAGCGACGACCTCATCTCAGTTACTCATGACTGCTCCCATCATCGTCCTTACCTCTCATTCAGCTTCAGCTTCAATCACCATGGTTTTCTTACAATAATCTTTCGGAACATTCTTCGCCGTGTTTCACTCCCGAAATCTGCCGGATGCGGTCATTCTCTCCACTCGAGTTCGCACGGCCGCTTCTCAGGCTACTCAAAGAGATATGGGAAACCAAATTCCAACTGGCAATGTATGCGGTAGCGATCCGGGTTGGATTCGGATCCTTTGACAGGTTCTGGTTCGCCATGACAGAGGCACCTTGGTCTCCATTCATACCCATAGGGTATGACGGTAAGGCTCTGGTGCGGACAAGCGGTGTTGTCGTGCTCGAATACGTCCTCCTCCTCTGCATGTGGAGACTATACCGAAGGCGTCAATCTAACCTTCCCCACCCTTGGAGAGATGTCGATGTCACATACCTCGTGAAACTGTCTCCCCCTTCATCTGCTCTGCGAGCGATGCATTTCCTCTATTCGCGGGTCGGACCTGACAGGCGACAAGTCATTCGAACCGCACCGTGGCACTTCCAACACACCCTTTACTCGGTTCAAAATGGAATAACTCTGCTAGGCTTGATAAAGTTCGGAGGATTTGCTGGTGTAATAGGGGCGGGTATTGGCATACTTGCCTTCGACACGGTGTGCCTGGTGATACAACAGACCAGAGCTGCCTTTGGACGGAACGATGGCGAGGTCAATCCGAAGCTTGATTATCGCCACAAACCACGCTTTGCTTGGGCCGCTATTGTTCAGGTGCTAATAATAGCCGTGCTGCTGGTCCTCGTGAAGTTTGGTGCCAGCCCGCCGTTGTTCATTGTGTTCCTTTTCCCTCTTACTTCAGTCGGTACACTACTCTTATACCTTCTCCATGGACACGAAGTCGACTACCTCAATCGTTCGGCCTTGATAGAGAACACTCCCCGAAATGATACGGTAACGCTCCGCCAGGCTGCCGAATCCGTAGAAGTTCCTGGTGCCGGGGCGGGATCAGATCCCGACAGTCAATCAGTTTCGACAGCTGCCCCCCGTCAACCCGGTGAACCAGGCTCCTGTCGTGAGGCTGGCGAATCCACGGTCGTTCCCAATGGCGCTAGGGAACCGGATCACTTCAATCAGTCGGTTACGACAGAGGTCATTCCCTGGAACAGCACATCAAACTTTT
This sequence comes from Phialophora tarda, assembly GCA_016109495.1. Classification (NCBI taxonomy): domain Eukaryota; kingdom Fungi; phylum Ascomycota; class Eurotiomycetes; order Chaetothyriales; family Herpotrichiellaceae; genus Phialophora; species Phialophora tarda. Next base: position 1,359,355 of record JADWPL010000001.1, on the reverse strand, counting down.
GCGCAGTTTGCAAGTCCACAGTCCTTTCTAGCAGCGGACACGACAATACGCACCATTCCACAGCCAGCAGCCTTCAGAAGTCCGCCGAAAGCGGTTGCCGCATATGTGCCACTGTTTGGGAGCAGAGATCTCACATCCAGCAAGACTTTGTCAGTCTTCTGAAATATTGGCAACCGGTCACGACGTATCGCCGATCAGGAGGAGGCTTAACGATTCGCTATAGAGAGGATGCTTCCGGGTTACATGGTTGCGCATTTCAGATACGTGGACTTCACGGTCAGTAATTACTGGACAAGCTGCTGCAACTTCCTTCGACAGACCTAACTGATAGTCACAGTGCCTGACCGCTGGGAGGAGAGAGAAGGATCCGTAGATATTCGGAAACGCATTGCCATGAGACCACTGTCCGACAACACGGGCTCCGAGGATAGTTTGAGCCTAGTCGTCAAGTGGCTCCAGCACTGCACCGCTACCACGGCCTGTGCGCGACGAATCAAGACGAATCCTTCCGGCCCTCGCGGCTCCTTTTCTTGGAAAATGATGCCGTCTGCATCCACAAGACCAGGGACATGCCCATGAGAGTCCGGTATCTGACTTTGAGTCACTGCTGGGGCGAGGCACATACAAGTACTATCAAGCTTCTGGAATCGCGAGAAGATTCGTTCCGGCAGGGCATTCCGTTTTCAAGCCTACCACTGACGTTTCAACATGCCGTCACCATCACGCGGCGACTCGGATTCTCATACCTCTGGATAGACAGTCTCTGTATCGTCCAGGATTCTGCCGCGGATTGGAACAGCGAGGCAAACCTGATGGGTAAAATCTACCAGAACGCATATTGCAACATCGCCGCATCCGACGCACCGGATGACCAACACGGTTGCTTGTATCCCCGAGATCCTCGGACGATCCAGCCCGAGGCCGTTCGCTTTGGATCGCAGGGTGAAGACGAATACCTCATCAACGAAACGGACATCTACAACAACCACATATTATACACCCGCGCATGGGTGCTGCAAGAAGCGCTTCTGGCGCGGCGGACCCTAGACTGCGGTCGAGGCCAGCTCTTCTGGCGCTGCGGCGAGCTGCGAGCCTCAGAGGTATTCCCTAGCGGAGTGCCCACTCACATATACCACGAAGACCATCCAGCCTCTCGGTTCAAGGCCATCTCAGCAGAACGCGACCAGGTCATCCTCAACGCCAACATCCTCATACAACGCCTGCGCACCGGCAAGACGATGAGAATGCTGCCGATCCGGCCCGGGAAAGGCTCGGTCGAGCGATACACAGACGCGCCATTTGCCTTTTGGGCGGCGGTGGTGGGTGAATATACAGAGATGAAACTCACCAAAGACACAGACCGGGTTGTAGCAGTGGCTGGTATCACGGACGTCTTTCGGCCCTTTTTTGGGGAACACTGGTTCGGCATGTGGCGCGTCTTCATGCCGCTGGAGCTGCTGTGGGAGATCTCGGGCACCTCCCCGTCGACGGTGCGGGCGCCTAGCTGGTCGTGGCTGTCTCTCGAGGGAGCAGTGTCGTACTGGAAATGCACGTTCAAGTACCGCCGAGACGTCCTCTACACGGAGTTCCTCGGCGCAGACTCCGCAGGTGAACACAGCACGCGGCTTCGCCTATCGACACCTCTGGTGCAAGCCAAGTGGTATGGCTGGGCGGAGAAGCGAGAGCGTTGTTTTCTGTCCGAGATTGAGGGACAGACCACACGACTGTCGTACCGGAGGATACCGACGCTCCCGGATGTTTACGGCGAAATCCACTTTGATCTCTGGGATGACAGGCCGCCAGACGACATTTTCTGCATGTGTATCCAGCTAAACAAGGAGCACGGCCATTGCGAGATGCGCGGAGTAGTACTGCGAGAAGTCGAGGACGGCGTGTTTGAGCGACTGGGGATTTTCTTGGACTACAGATCGATGATTGAGCCGTTTTTGGAACCAGATCGTGTTCCGAGGAGGGAAATAGTCCTTGTTTGAGATAATCGTGGACGACAGTCCAGCGAGCAGCTCAGAAGGTAGAGTACATCGAGCTTGAACTCGCGAAAATGCCTCTCCTCCACATCGGCCGAGACGTCGAAGAACTCTCTGTACTGTCAGTTATAGCCGCTCACGACTCACCAAAGCAGAGATGAGTTGAAGGCGAGTTGAAAGTGAGTAGAAGTGAGACGAGGGTGAGTGGCAGGCGGGGTATCTTTAAAAGCGGCATGGTGGCTTGAGCCGCCAAGTCTGGTGTGTGCTGGCAGACATTGTCCGATATGAAGAGCGCCTCTGAGTCTATCGCCAGCTGCCTTGAATATTGTCAGGAGGGCAAGTCCTTGCTCGTCGTCTTGGCTGATTACCTATTACGCCACCGCTCCTGGTTGCTTGTGTAACGTGTGCCATCTTTCGAACCAAACAGGCAAAGCGACCATGTCGCCGGTTCGGGCCGTCGAGGACGCTAGCGAATGGTACGACTTCATCATCTGGTAAGTCTTTACCTTTCTTTTATTTCCTACCACCACTCACCTCGCCGTCCTATCTCGCCCCGTCTAACGCTCTCCCCCTTCCCCGGCCAAAGCGGAGGCGGCACCTCAGGATGTGTGCTAGCCGGTCGGCTGGCCGAAGCGTCCCCCTCGTCGCCCAATGCATCCATCCTGATCATTGAAGCGGGCCCCGACTCGAGGGCCAACTCGCTCATCACCATGGTCGGCGGGCTTTTCCAAGCCATGGGCGGCGAGCTAGACTGGTCCTACGAGACCGTCCCGCAGGAACATCTCAACAACCGCGTGCTGCAGCTCAGCCGCGGCAAGTTCCTCGGCGGCAGCAGCGGCTTCAACGGCACGCTGTGCATTCGGGGCTGCAAGGCAGACTATGACGACTGGGGCCTCGAGGGCTGGACCGGGGAGGAACTGTTCCGGTGCATGAAGAAGGCCGAAACGTTCCATGGCAAGGACTGGTTCCACGCGGCCGAGGACGAGCACGGGACAAATGGGCCGTTGCACGTCGAACCGCATCAGGTGGCGCCCATTTCGGACCGAGTCCTCGAATCCCTGCAGGATAAGGGCCTGCCATTCGTCGATGACATGTTCACCACGGGCCGGCCGGCACAGGGCTGTGGCCATGTCCCGCGGACGGTGCACGAGGGCGTGAGGTCATTCAGCCCGGCCTTCTTGAAAGGACATGAGGATCGAGTGGACATTGTGACGAGTGCTACTGTCGACAAGATCATTCTAGAGCAGCGCGAAGGGAACGTAGTGGCTACGGGCGTTGCGGTCATCGACAGTTCTGGCAAGACGAAGGTGGTGAAAGCTCGCAAGCAAATTATTGTGTCTGCAGGTATGTGCTAATGGCATTCGGGTCGAGTAGCTAACTGGCTGGCTGACTGGCTGTCTAACGGAGATATTAGGCGCATACTGCTCGCCCACCATCCTGCTCCGGTCAGGCATCGGCCCGAAAGAAGACCTCGCACCATTCAACATCGAGTGCATTGTCGACTCACCAGGCGTGGGCAAGAACTTCCAAGACCACCTAGCAAGTCTCTCTCTCTCTTCCCTGTCCTGAACACGTCTTCCAATTCTCCTCTTCTCTGGTGCTCGTATTATCTCCTAATATACCACCTGCTTCAGGTCGTCTTCGTGCCTTACGAGGTCACGCAGCCCAACCTGACGAACGACGTCCATGTGCACCACAAGGACGGCTTCGGAAACTCGCTGGCAACATATCAGGCCTCGCGATCTGGCTTCTTTTCGACGTTCCCGTTCGGCGTGTTCGCGCTGGCGCGCCTCGACGACGCCCTGACATCCTCGCCCCTGTGGCGCGACCGCTCCGCCGCCACGGCCGGGTCCGATCGCGACGCCGCAAACCTCACCCCGCAGCAAGCCCACGTCGAGTACATGCACACGGAGCTCTACTCGGGCCACATCCACGGGCGCGATGTCCCTCTTGACGAGAAACACGGCTTCGAGATGATGACCCTGCTCTTCAGCCAGCAGAGCAGAGGCACCGTGTCGCTCCGGTCGGCAGACCCGCACGACAAGCCCGTCATCGACCCGCGCTACCTCTCGGACCCGCTCGACCTGCTCATGCTGACCGAAGGCGTGCGGTTCGCCCACTCGGTCGTGACCTCTGGGTCGGGCACCAAGGACATCGTCGCCCCGGGCGTGTGGATGGCCGGACCCGAGTACGCGGCCCTGGGACCCGTCACCATCGCCCAGGACTGGGAGGAGTATGTGCGCCGGTACAGCGCCACGGCGCACCACCCGGCGGGGACGTGCCGGATGGGCAAGGCCGACGACCCCATGGCCGTGGTGGACGAGACCCTGCGCGTCAAGGGCGTGCAAGGCTTGATGGTCGCAGACTGCAGCATCATCCCCAGCTTGAACGGCGGGCACACTCAGATGCCGGCGTACGCGATCGGCGAGAAGGCAGCGGAGATGTTGCTGCAAGCGTGAAACTGCAACGAGTACAGCGTCCTCTGCGCTGCCTCTAGATGTCCACTTCCTCACTCGGTCTCCATCACCGAGCCAGAGCCAGAGCCAGAGCCAGGTGACAAACAAGGTGCCTGCATGCCTGCTCTCGCGGTGGTCAGACTGGCGGGACGGGTGCTCCGCAGGGGTCGTTGATCGTACATTATAGATAAATAGGAGAGGAGTGCTGCAACTCCTCTATCCTCTCCGCAACCTTTGCTCTGAACCCTGGCCGATCTTCTTCGCAAGCTGCTCCTCGCAAAGTGCCTAGCTTGTGATGTGAAGTGACCAGACTCAGATCTATTATATCCCGAGCGTCCGCTAGATTTACGCCAGAAGCCGCTGTATCTCCTGTATCTCTAGCCGTGGGTCACAAACCTATACATTGCCAATCCCAGGTGCCATCACGTAAATAAAATGCCTGCAAAACCGATGGTGAACACATCCCACGCTCATTGATACTGTAGTATCTCACGCCACCTCCTGTGTCATGGTCTTCAACACCCTCTCCATCACGCCCCAGCGCAGGTCCCACACGCGATCGTGGTCGGCGCCCTTGACCGTCTCGCTCGCAAACTCGACGCCGTCCACGGCCCGCCAGCACGCCTCGAACCAGCTGGGTCCTTTGGAGCCCGCATCGCCAATCAAGCTGTCCTTCTCCGCGAAGAAGACGTCCAGCTTGAGCCGGGCCCCGGCTCCACCGGCGACACCCCGCACCGCCTCGGCCAGGCGCGGCGCCAGCACGTCAAAGTCGCCCCAGTCGGACCAGCCGTCCTTCGCGGCGCCCTTGCGCAGCAGCACCTGCGTCTCCTGGCCCAGGCCGCGCACGTTGCCCGCGAAGACGCGCTCCGCCACCCGGTCGCGCACGCCCTCCTCGAAGTCGACCTCCGCGCCTTCGCAACCCGTGGGCTTCGGCTGGGCCCACAGCTGCACCACGCTGCCCGAGACGGCGGCGCTGACGCCCAGCACGGGGCCCAGCGTCGAATTCATAAAGGTGGCCATCTTGTCGGTTTTGGCGATCAGCGAGCGCGGCAGCGACGAGGCCAGCGACAGGGTGAGCACGCCCGATCGCGACGGGTGGACCCACGGCCCGGCGATGGCGATGTACGGCCGCGCCGGGTGGAGGAACTGCGGATTGTGCACGGCAAAGTCGAGCCCGAAGACGGTGCCGCCGCTGTGGCAGCCTATGCTGACGTGCTTGATGCCCAGGTGGTTGAGCAAGGCGGGAATGGCTTCTGGAAATGCGCGAGCAGTCAGCAATTGCACATAACATTCCTTGGTCCAGTACTATTGTGTCTGAGATGGACGACAACTCACCCCGCCAAACCTCGAGCAGCCTCTCGGCCGGCACGTCGTCCGTGTTGCCAATGCCCGGGCGTTCTGCGTTGATGATACGGACCTTGTACCTCTTGGCCAGCCTGTCCTTGGCAGCATTGAACAACCGCGAAGATATGAGCGGCCCGAAGAAGAGGAGCACGTGCTCCTCGCCATCGTCGTCGCCGCCCGCATCTTCGCGATGAAAGCCATAGTCGGCGTATGAGACCTGGAAGGGTTTGGGCCGGCCGCGCGACGGGTCTGCCGGCAGCTGGAAGGTCCGGCTGAGGCGAGGGTCGTCGATGTAGACGGTGAACTCTTCTAGGGAGACTTTTTTAGCGGTGGTGGCTGCTTTGGCGGGTTTTTTGGCGGTTGTTTTCCTGGTGGTCTCAGTGGTTGGTGTGGAAGAGGATGCGGTAGTTATCATTGCTGTTGTTGGAGAGGTGGTGGGCATATTTGCTAAGGCCATGGCGAGTAGCACTGTGCAGCCTACCGTTCATGCTTCGGACTGTAGGGAGTGGAACTGGTGCAAGTCACTGTATTTAAATACTAAAGAAGGAGTGTTAACAATTACCGCGCGACGCGAGACCGTGGCGTCCAGCGGTACAATCCCGTGATATCCGTGACAATGTGCAGGGGGGAGGGTCGTCAACGGCCATTCCCCGTAAGGCTCCAGGGCACATCACATGATCCACGCCCAGGCGCCAGGCATTTCGAGCCCCACAATAATGGCGTAGATATCACGTGGAATCACGTGCACATAGCTTGGCAAGGATGCGGCCAGGCGTCCATCTTTCTGTTCCTGTTCTGCATGATCACTGCAATTGACATTGTTACCTCAACACACAAGCGAGGTCGTTTACCTCCGACGTTGACGATCACTACTTGGTACTGACTGGTTGGCGATGCAGTCCCCGGCCGCTAATTATTTAGTCGGGCTGCACAACCGATGCAGGTATGACTTGTTCATCAATCAATGGACCACTAACGCCCCTCGCTCGATGATTGGCACACCTGCTGGATGATAAAGCAGCTTCTGTCGCCAACCAAGCCTCCGCATGCCGTACTGTTCTTTGTGCTCGGTTGCACAGATCGAGGCGAATCGGAGGACCGTCCTACAGCCACCAAGTCTCTAGGGCATAGGCCTGCTTTAGTCTCCGGACGCGAGACATTTGACCGCACACCCTCCTGGCCCTCGATGCTAGTGATTCCTGGGGCATTGATGGCGCCTAGGATCAAAATCCCCTGTTGCGGTCGATTAGAGGAGACACCATTCCTGACCAGAGGGTGTTCCTGGGATGCTGAATGCATTGCGAGCTTGATGATTGATATGAATGTGTCCCAGCCCGTACGTCACGGTCCCAAGCATCCCAAGGCATAGTTACTTTATGCTCAAGGTGACCACAATTGGAGCCCACCGGACCGCAGAACGCAGGAAGAACCAGAAACGCGGACTCTCTGAACGGCTCGATAACGTTACACACGAGGCCACGGCTTTCGTTTCCCTACCCTGAGACATTTATACCCCGCTTCTTGAGTTATCTGTTAAGCCTAGGGATCATTGTCCCCAAAAGGGAGTAAAACGGAGCGCTCTCATTATGGAGCAAGCGGGCAATATGGTGGTAATCGACTCTCTCTTCTCTCGGTAGCCCCCGTCAAGTGGCAGGAACTCGGTAAGGTAACGCGACTGCTTGCAGTTTGATACAGATTTCTCCATCATCACGGGTTTACTGCAAACGATGCGTGATGATATCCGTACGGATATGGAGAGAATCAGGGCAGAGATAGCCCGCAACGCCGATAGCCTCAACGCACAAGTGCGCGCCGTGGACCAAAAACTCCGCACCATAAGCCGCAGTATTTCGACTGCTGATGGAACTCTTATCAGTCTAGACCAGCGCCTTGGGACGATCGATGTGAGGCTGAACGCTGTTAGTGACGACTCTACCAAAGTCCATGAAAAGCTCGACAGCATTAATCGAGCCCTCACAGCTACCGGCGATACCCAGACTCTCGCCGGATGTCTCGGGACCGTTAAGCGGAGCCTGACGGCTGCAAATGGAGCCCCTATCATTCTGCACGAACGGCTCGAGCCCATCATGCAAGCACTCACAAGCCACAGTGATACTGACTCTGTGGCCGGACGCCTGGAGATGGTCAGGCGGAGCTTGACGCCTGCAAACGGGAATCCTATCATCTTACACGAACAACTTGATAGCATCGGCCGAGACCTTACAACAACCCGCGAGAATTCAAACACTATGGCAAATCGCCTTGAGACAGTTGACCGGAATATAGCTACCGTCATAGACGACCTTACGAAGAACGACGGAGGACTCATACCTCAGCTCAATGCCATCAGCCAAACCCTTACCGACCCCAACGACTCCCGGACTATGGCTGGATCCCTTGAAGTCGTCAGGCGGAGCTTGACGCCTGCAAACGGGGACCCTATCATCCTACATGAACAACTCGGTACCATCAGCCGAGTACTTACAGACACCCTGGCACCGGGACTCGAGACAGTCGGACGGAGCTTGACGAATGAAGTCGGGCATCCCATATCTTTACACGAATACTACACCGATACTCGACATTGTTTCTCGCAACTTCAAACAGAACTTCGGGCAGGGTCAGTATGGGCCATTACGCATTCTTGTCTTGTACCCCAGCTCTTTTACTCACTCACTGCTACTTGTGGCTTCAGACACTTTAACAGTGCCGCCCGCGCTGTCAACGCCAGGGTCAAATGCTGCAATGCACCCATCTCCGCCTTTCGTGGCACCGACTATCAGCGGATCCCGAATTTCCCTCCCACATACTCTCACCTCAAACGACTCGATGGTAAGTCCCAGTCACCTTCTCGAGGATCCACCTTGACTCCTCCTATATGTACCCTCTCTGACGTCAGCTAAAGAGGACACCAGAAGAAATGCTGAACGTCATCCTCCAGAGATTAGGCTTAGAGAGCGATGTCGCGCTGGGGGGGAAGCGGAAACGCCTCAAAAAGTATCTTGGGTTGATACTTGTCAGCTCCTGACGAGAGCAGAACCGAATCGCAAAAGTCCCCTCCACTTGTTGGCGGCTGCGTATCAACACCATTGGTCGATCCATTGCGCAACCTCGTCAACAGGAGTTCTCCTAGCTCATCGTGTCACCATAATCGGTCCAGACGGGATCAGGACTTCTGTACTCTCTCTTGTCCCCCGTCTCGGCGATTCAGCCCCTTCATTCCCGCAGAGGAGTACGGAGTAGTTGAAATGGTTCATTATCTTCGCATACTAATCCAGGAGTAAAAAGGGTCCCTTCCTGGATGTGACAAAGACGCCGGATCGCCTCATCTGCTAGCCAGATACCAATGCCGTGGTCTCCAAGCTCTTTCGAAAGACCACCCAAATTTTGCGCGCTCAATGTGCTTTGGCATGTACACGAGTATCGAAAGCAGAGAGAGCACAAAAACACAAATGAAACACAGGACGTATAGCACATGAAACCACCCAATCTGGCCCGTCAAGGTCATCCCTTCCAAAGCATCATTAACCAATTTTTGCTCGCCTTCCGAGCTCCACCTCGCTTTGCTTAGAAACAATTCAAACTACTCCCCTTGCGCTTCTTCGTCTTCCCATCCTTGCCCACCGTGAGGAGCCTCATCCTCTCTTCGAGCTGTGCTCGAGCGGCTTCCGCCTCTCTTCTCTTCTTGACCTCCTCCTCCACGGCTTGGACACTCAGCCTCTCAGATTTCCTCTCCTTCTTCAGTCCCGAAAGCTCTTCCTCAATTGCCCACGCCTTCTTCTTCCAGTTCTCCGCGTCTACTCGCAGCTTGTTGGATTGGGTTTCCAAGTCGACCAATGCCTCTTCCAACGTGGCAGTGAGTTGTTTCTCCGCGTGAAGATGTTTCTCAATAGTGCGCAGCCGGTTCTCTTGCTCCTCGATCAGGACAGATTGGCGGCGGGTATCCGAGCGGTCGCGTGAGTTCGTGGAGACGACTGTACCTGAGACCGGAGTGACAGGAAGTGCGACTTCCTTAGAGGCGTGGCGGGACTGCGGAGGTGACGGGTTGCTCGCGACAGTGCTAGGAGCAGGCGTTGGGGAGGTGATCTGCAACCCGCCAGGCAGGGCGGGGAGAGGTGGGAGAGGGATAGCGGGCGGCGGTGAGGGCAAAGATGCAATTGATGCCGACTTTCTCAAGTTTGAGGTCATCGAGTTGGAGCGGGCGGCTTCTGCCTGTGGCGATTGAGGACGATGTTGTGACTTCATCGTCTGAGTGCGAGAGCCATTCTCCGACCCTGCCTCGTTGATGGATGCCCGTTGATTGAGATCCTGCTCGAGAATGGCAATGCGCTGTTGAGCTTCGATCAAGGCTTGATTGCCCTGTGCTTGAATGACGGACAGTCGGTTGTGATGTTGGTCAAAGCTGTTCTGCAATTGCTGTTCCAGTTCTTCAATCATCAACATGTTCTTGGCCTTCTCAGCTTCCACGGCTTGCAGGCTGGCTTCCGCCTTCTTGAGCAGAGCCTCCTTCTCGCGGATGGTTTCTTCGTGATTACCGACCTCATTCGCAAGGCTCCGGATTGTTTCCTGGTAGTTGTTGATCTTGATGTTCGCGTTCTCCAGCTCCTCCTCCAGCTCGAGCAAGCTCTGTCTGCCGTCAAGCTGGCGTTCAAGCTCGGCATTGGTGCCAGTCAAGCGTGCGTTGGTCTTTTCCATCGCACGCTTCTCCTCTACGAGGTCTTGAATGTGGTTAGCAAGCATATCTGCCGTTGTGGGATGGCCAAGTGCCGCTTGCGCGCTGGATACAAGTTTCTGCACCGTTGACAGGGCATGCTCGAGATCTTTCTTGTAAGTCGCCTCCAGTTTTTCATGTTTCTTGGTCATCTCAGAAAGCTGGTCGTCATATCCAGCCAAGGCGCCGCCATGAGCCAGCTTCATCTCCTCAATCTCGTTTGCATGTGCAGCGTGCAGAGATTTTAGACCATTCTTGTGGAATTGAACTTGTGCTTCTGCATGCTTGACCAGCTGCTGGAGTTCTGCAATTTCAGCCCTCAAGGCAGTGACCTCCCGTTGTTGTGACTTGACCATATCGGCGGAAGAGTCGTAATCCTTTGTCAGCGCAGCGTGGAGTTGACGGAGTTCAGAGTTCTTTGCAGCATGATCAGCGTTCAGCGTTTGCTGTTCCTCAAGTTGCCGCTTGAGATTATTGATCAGTTCTTCGTAGTGGTCACGCTCAGTCTGCATGGCATTTGCAGCCGCGGCTCTGGAGAAAGCATCGGCGCCTTCTCCTGACGGTTGTTGAGCTTTCAGCGTCGCCACGCTTGCTAGTGCAATCTCGAGCTCTGACTTGGTGCGGTTATAGTTCTTTTGGCCTTCTTCAACTGCTTGCTGTGATAACTCAAGCTGCAATTTGAGTTCGTTCAGTTGCTGATTCAGAGCACTTATCCTTTCTTCGTGTCCCGGCGATGGTGGAGGGGTTTGCACATTTGCTTTCTCAGCGATGATTTTCTGGATCTCCTCTTGCAATTCTTGTTCGCGGCGGGCATAGCTTTCGTGCATCGACTTCAGCTCCGTTTCTTTCTGGATGATCTGATCTCGAAGCTGGGACACCATGTTGAGGTCCACAGGAGATCCGGCTTTGATACTGGTTCTTTCTCGCGTCAGGCCCGAAATGATTGTAGACTTGACCTCCATCTCCTTCTTAGCATTCTTGACTTCTGCCTCAAGCGCTTGGATTCGTTCCAGCCGCGCGTGCAATTCGGTGTTTGCGGCGGAGAGGTGGACTTCAGCAGTTTCCATACGATCGGGCTTCGACTCAAATTCTTCAGCAATTAGAGTTCTCAGAGATGTGACAGAGCGTTGACCGCGGTCCACCCCAGTTCCGGTTTGGGAGGTCATGCGCCTGAGCATGCCGGGCGTACCTGGAGAAGAAGGTCTCGTTTGCTTCACCTGCGACTTCAGGCGGTCCACCGTGGTCAAAGCCTCCTTGTGATCGACCTGGAGCTGCGCATACTGCTCAGACATCTCCTTCAGGTGTCGTTCGTGTTCCGTAAGAAGATTTTGCAGCCTCTCAACCTCTTGTGATCGGACCTCCATGGACTGGGCTGTCTTAGACACTGGGGTAATGTCGGTGTCTGTCGAAGTTGATGACTCCCCAGCCAAGGATAATTCCGAAGAGAGCGATCGCGAGGATGGCTCTTGATGACCATCCTCCTCCTCTTGCGTCTCGGCTTCCTCTAACGTCTCGGCCTCCTCTAAAAAAGCCTCGTCTGCAGCATTCTCATTGATCCGGTTCTCCTGCGGCGAGATTGCAGATTGACGATCTTCATCAATAGAGTCCTGCATCTCCGCGAGCGTGCGAAGCGCCTCTTGGTATTTGGCTGACAAGAGATCCAGCTCATTGACCGTAGATTCGTGCTCGAGCCGCAGGTCGAACAGCTCTTGACTGACTGATTCGAATTTCTCGGTAATGAACTTCGACTGAGCGGGACTCGGCAAAGGGTCTTGCTGTTGCTCGATTTTGAGGCCTTCCTGCTGAGCAAGGGCGGTTTCAAGCTTCTCTAGGCCGGCCTCATCGCTTTCTGCAGGTGGCTGTTCTGCCGAATCGTCGGCATGGTCGGTGAGCTCGTCTTCGTCTTGCGCAGGCAGTTCAGTCGCTTCGGCAGCTTCAAGATCCTTTTCGTGTCCGTCGGCATGTCCGTCAGAATGTCCATTTGTCTGGGCAGAATTTGCAGCTTTGGCTTTGCCGTCTTTGTCTTGAATGTGATCAAGCTCATATAATAGATTGTCGAGCTTGCCGAGACTGCGTTGGCGCTCAACAAGGTGTTGCAGTCTTTCAATTTCACGCTGCATGATTTCCATGTCCTGATCTGATTCGGCCAGCCGCTCTTCAAGCGTACAAATGTAGTCTTCAGCATTCGTCTCGCTTTCTCTGATCCGGGCGATCTCTTTGCGAAGATCTGCGATGATCGCATCGTTCTTCTCGCCTCCAGAACTCTGATCGTCTAGTTTTGCCTCCAGGTCGTTCAAGTATTGTTCGGTATTCGATTCTCTGTCCATCAACTTCTGAACCCGGGCGTTGAGCTGCTGATTCATGGTCTCGATATAAGCACACTTAGTCTCCTTCTCAAGCAGGCTGCTCTCGGTATTGGCCAGTGAAGATCGAGTATTGGACAGATTTGTTTCGAGGCTCTGAATGGTCTTCTCATATTCCATAACCACTTGCTCGATCATTTCTTGGTTAGCCTGAGATCGCTTCAACCGATCCACCGCACTTTCTCCCACGATGTTGACTTGGTCGAGTGGCTCAGTGCTTCTGGTCAGTTCCGAAACTAGTTTGGCATGTCTCTGGCTGAGGGCGTTGTAGCTTTCCTGGACATCCAGCAACTGGTTATGCAATTCATTTTCTCGGTCGTTGGATCGGTCTGAGCGCTCGGAAACCATGCCCGGTCGGCGATCGCTCGACTCAGCGCTTCGGATCTGTTGTCTCAGAAAGGCAATCTCTGAGCGCAATCGTTCGATCACCGCTTGCTTGTCTGCACCGTCGTCGACCTGCTGAATCTTGGGTTTGCTTTGGATGTTTCGAGCCCGCTGCGCATATTGCACGGTGTTGAGGGTCTCACTGAGGTGGAACTCTGCAGGTGTGACGCAAGCAATCATATATGTAATCGCGTTGCCACCCAGTGAGTCCTGAAGCATCCGCGTCAATTTGGAATCTCTGTACGACACATAGGTGCCCGGCGTCCTTGATGACAGTTGCGCAATGACTTTGCCTAGACTGGCCAATCCTGCGTTGATGGAGATGCCCTCCCTCGCACGCTCGCCCGTAGCACCAGTGTTCTTGAGTCGTTCGCTACCAGCCAAATCGACAAAGTGAAGCTTACTTTCGACAGTCATTGGTGAGTCGCCGCCGGACAAGTGATCCACCGCAGCTGAAGCTCGCTTGTCTTTCGCAGAGGGAAATCCGTGGGCTTTGGTTTGGCGTAGGTTGATTGTAAAAACGGCATGTGAACGGGATGATCGGGCGTTGATGGCGGTGGCATCGGTCTGTCGAATCGCAGATCCATGATTCAGAACACGCATGAGCTCTTCGACGGTGGAGACGCGCACCGAGTTCAGGCCTTCGACAAATATTCGACCACGGGGGTCTTCTCGTATCTGGACATTGGCTCTCTCGGTAAACGGTGCATCCTCTGGGAGCAGAAGATCTCTCGGCTGTTCGTTGTAAATCTCAACATAGGTTACCGACATGTCCCATCCCTTGTCTGCGAACGACTTTGAGTTTTGCATGACCTGATTCAAGCTTGTGACTGAATATCTGGTAGGTGATTTCAGGCCAGAATTGTGTCTACTGTGCGCCGCTTGCGCCGCGCCACCACTGAGACTCTCGAACAGATACTGCGCTGCTCGGGGAATGACGCCTGTTCAACGTGAGAATGATTATTCGACCCCAGAGGGAGGTGACTCACCTTTTAGCGAGGTATCAAACTGTTCTCTTGGGCCAGATGTACCCATGGTATAACTCTTGCCCGCTCCGGACTGACCGTAGGCGAGTAACGAGACATTGTAGCCCTGCAAGAAGGAATCCACACTGTCTTGTAAATAATCCCACACTGCCTTTTGTGTGACATCCTCGCCGAAGACGCGGTCGAAGATGAAGATCTTTCGTCCTTGCGGTGACTCGACAGCAAGACTAGTGTTTGTGTTGACTTGTACCATCGACCGCTGGAATCGTTGTGGAATGAGGTCAAAGCCCGGATCTGACGGGCCCAGAGGGGGTCGAACTCGGACCACTACACATGGTGTTAGCCCGGACGCGTCCTTGATCTTTGCGCTTGCAACCTTAAACTGACCGACTTTGACTGAGGTCTTCACGTCTTCATCTGACGACCTGCTCCCGATTTGATTACTGCTCTGGCTCATGCGACTGTGACTCCTCGGCGGGCGATTAATCACGCTCTGAGGCCGTTGCTTGTGAACAGCATCCGGTGATGAAGCCGAGAACACGCTCTGCGGCCGGATCTGGTGCGCGCCATCTGGAGACGCGGGAGGTGACGAGACCATGCTGTACGCGTCTGTCCTGCGCAGGTAATGCTGCAGTGTGTCTGCGCGACCACTTTGAGGTAGTCACAGAAACACCACCACCAAATGACACAGCACGCACAACCTCGAGATTCGTGGCTGACAGAGACAGGGGTGCTGTTAGCACGAACCCACGCGTGGAGGCATTCGAGAAGAGATCTGATTGACGAGGGGTGGAGGATGCTGCGAAGAGGATAGGTGACGGGCAGTTGTCTTTCACTTGGATTGCCTCGACAACCTAGACAGGTGTGGAAGGGAAGGGGGGATCTCTTCTGACGGGGAGATGATCGGCCCTCTTGTGTCTCCGGACGTGACAAGCAGCGGTGGGTGGAAGGTTCGGACGGAACGCAGACGATGGCCGATTCTTTCTTTCGTGTCGTTGGGCGGTCGGTTGGGCGAGGGTTGCGGGGAAGATGGCAAAGGCAATGGCAGTTGCGTTCGGTCGAAGCTGGGAGGTTGTGAACTCGTAAACAGTGCAAAAATGTCGTGTCGGACCGATTCACTCAGGAGTCGTCAAAAGTTAGAAGGTGGAAAGGTTCATGCGCGGCCGTCTCGCGTCGTTGGACCCCTAACCGGTTTAGCTGGCTCCTACCAGGCACGGCTTCAGGTACCTGGTTCTTCACCGTCGAAGCAATTGGCAGAATTAATCTCCGTCGAGCGCGGAACCAGGTAGTGGCCAGGCTAAAGCAGGTGCAGTTTATTTAGGGCAGCTGCAAAGTGGGTGTGGGCGGGCCACCGCAGTATTGATTGGACTGCCCTCTGGGATTGGTGCTGGGGCGGCTATAGCCTACAGGCTTGGCCTTGAGGACACGCTTAGGGCTATGCCACTTATGCCTAAGAGTCTTTGCTTAGGTGCAGGCCTGCTGCTTCCCGCATTTTCACTTCGTTCATGCTGGCTCATGCTGGTTAACGTTTCCGGTCAAGCCTCAACCACTGTTCCATTTCCGTGGGCTTCGCCGCGACCTCGAGTCAGCCACATGACCAGGGTCCGCGTTTCAAAATGCCTCTCCTCAGGGGTGCTCATGATCACCAACTACTGCAGGGGATCTTTGCTGCCATCCTCGCTAAATGCTGTCCTTTCTCTGCTGCGTCGTTGATGTTATCGCTGGTCTGGACTCTGGTAAAGAGGATACGTACCACTAACTGCAGCACATGCTATGCATACGGACACTCACACGACGGCGCCGAAGGACGGTTGCCAGCCTCTGTTGGAGAACACGAGGTTGGAGTGGAGTCGGCGCCGTTGAAGGGGGAGTCCGTCTACGGAAAGTTTGGCCAGGATTCCATTGTTGGAGCTTGATAGTGGACAGCAAGATTTGTACCTCGTGCCGTGCGGAGCATGGAGACCTGCAATGTACGTACTACTCTAGTACTTGCATTCTGAAGAAGAGGTGATAAGGTTTAAGTTCAAGTAGCTCTATGGAGGAAGTAAAGGTAAAACTCTCCTCTTTTCTGAACTTCTTATCGGCGGTATCCTCTAGAGGGACATGGCCATCTGGTCGTGTAGACTTTGTCAGGTGGCAAGGCGGCAACGTCCGTCGAGATTATGCGCACCGGATTCGAAGTTGGCCCTGCGGCTGGTCAGTCTGAGAAATGATCACAGTCGGTGATAGTGCTGGACACGGTATGGATATGCATCAGACACATCTGCGGAGTCGGAACATAACGCATCTAACGTTCCGACGATCTGTTACCCAGTATTGAACAAGAAGACTGGAGTGAAACAAGTGCCTTGCACGTGGGGAATTCTCCGTTGTTTTTCGACTCTGAGGACTTCAAGTCCACACACTTGGCCTAGAGAAAGTCCGAGTAATGAAGACAGTCCATCATGCCACCGTGACTGCAAGCAGCCAAAGCGGCGTGTCCTGAGCAACAGCCATGCCACAGGGGTGCTGTCCTGTCACCTAACATCTTCGAGACAACCGGTCCGGACCTGCTGTTGACAAGCCCGTGATAAGATGCGGGGTGTCAGAAAGCTATCCAACCTCGCTTGCAGAGAGGTTTCACTTTGGGCAAGTTTGAGGTCTCGCACCAGTCCCCTCCGGTACATCGAGTACCCAGTAATCGTGTCGCAGGCAGCTTGGATTTCCTCCTTCACTGAATCTGGGTTGGTTCCTGCGTACATAGCTGCGGAACGGCACGGGGATGACAGCAAGGATTGAGCAGATCATCTCGCTCTACTGCACCATCCTAGCATCCCAGCCTCTTCAACTGGAAGGCTTGCATGACTTTCGAGTTTGAATAGTGGACGCTGGACAGGTCGTCTTAATCCCGCGGCTGACTATCCCTCTGGGGGCTTATCACTCTCGTCTTCTTGGTCATCATCCTCGTCCTCTGAACCACTAGTATCAAGGCCGTGGGTTTCACCTTCTTTGGCGTCACCGTCCACACCATGCTCTTTCATGTAGGCTTCAAGCTCTTTCGCCATCTTCTTGGAAAATCCCGAAGCCTCAACGTCGACATCAAGCCTTTTGGGCCCCTCTTTCCCAAGCTGTTGCTTCGCGTCCCCAAAGAGTGGACCCTCATCAGTGCTGATAAATCCGAACCGTCTTGAAAAGAAGCGCTTGACACAGTCGACATCTCTGTTGAAATAAAACTCGGCGTTGGGGTGATCCACGCTGACCATTTGGGGGAAGTCGATCAAGACCGGCACGAGCCGGATGTCGTCTCCCTGCTCCTCTTCTTTGATCAAAATATTGAACTCGTTGAAATCTCCGTGGATTAGCCCAAGTGAGCACAAGCGCACGAGCATTTCCATCAGCTCTCCGTACAGTCCCGCTGGATCTGGGACCTTTTCGATCTGCCGTAGCGGAAAGCCGTCGATCAAGGACATGACCAGCTGATGTCGATTTTGCCCTAGTGGAACTGGGACACTGAGGCCCGCTTCATAGAGAGCTTGTAGGAAAGCAAACTCTTTAACGGCAGCTAGTCGTGACATGTACATCCAGCTGCCAGCGCCTCTCTCTTTCTGTGCCTTTGTTCTGGCATAATCTCGTTTATTTCGCACGCCTTTCTTGAAGCTGACCCTACCCAGTCGATGGATCTTGAGGACCCGTTGTTCACCTTTCTCATCACTGACAACAAAGATATCACTTTCCTTGCCAACACCGATCTGGTTCCCCACGCTGTACACAGTGCTGTTTTTCTGTAGGGAATGTAAAGCCAGATAGTCAAGACCACCATAGGTCAGTCTGTAGCCGTCGTACTTGGCATTCTTCACCTTCGCTATCAGGTTCGCTTTGGCAAGTAACGAGATGCTGCGGCTGACATCACCTACAGCGGACTTGGAAAGATTGACGATTAATGTCGTGGGGACAACTTCATGATTGCGACTCCCGGATTCGACGGCAGCAAGGACGCGCCAGTCGGTGGGATTGAGGTAGCGCAGAGCTTTCGTATCGAGCTTCATTATTGCCGATGAAGAATATGTCCGGTTGCTATCCTCGGCACGGTGAGAAAGACTGCTCCTTGGAATTTGTGGATAAGACAGAAGGAAAATTCCACACAATATCGGAGGCATCTAATCTAATCTTGAGAGCACCTCAGGTGTCACGTGTTACTCAGTGCAAAGCCTTGGCAAAGATCCTTCGCAGCTTCGAGAGCGCCAACGGAATTTCGTACTCCCGCGCTCCGGAACAGAACCCCCACAGATTCTGGAAATTGTGATAATGCCCCCACGAGAATGTAATGAACCCCCACACACGAATGAATTTTCCCGTTCACCACTCTTTCAACTTGGGTGCCTATCTGTCAGACACCGAATTCCACCACCGTTTAATATGAAGATTCACGACTCCACGGTTTTGAACCCGTCTGTTTCGGTCACATGAGACCGCTACTATTGCTTCGCGATCTCGGCAAGACTCCGTCCTCCACCCAGAACCGGCACTTCGGCTTGTGTCCGATGTGTGTGCTTGGAGCTCGTGTCCAGTTTCTCGGTGCTGGCGGGCCACTTCACCGATTTTTCTGTGCAATCTGCTCCGCTAGACGGGCCTGCTTGAGGTAAACTCAGGCGGCAAAGCTCGAGGGCAAATAGTGCCAGCTGTTTTGTCGATGTTCGGAGTTGCCGGAAACGGCAATCCGAGGCTGGTTGACAACCTCCAGAACCGATCCTGTGTTTTGAAGCACGATCGATCACAATATGTCCCAGGAGCGAAGTCCGCAGTGGGTTGACTTCCACGTTTACGCAGTTGCTAGGCATCCTACTGTGTAGACCTTACATTCCCCATCGGCACGCTTCAGACCGAGGTGCATGCCATCTCACCTCACCAGGTGGCCCCTCGAGCACAAGCGGCAAATGGCTGAAAGGAAAACATGCAATGGTCCAATGAATCCCGGTCTCTCCACGAGTTCGTCAGGGAAGCCCCACCGTAGCAAAGCTCTGAAGGGCCTGGGACGGCCATTTCCCCGCATTGCATTTTGTGAAAGAAGCGAAGGGGACACGCGGGAGATACAAATACTCCCCAGGTTCTAACTCCCCATCTCCTCTAGCGAGTTGTTGCCTGACCTCCAGGATCTCTTGTCATATTCATACGCTACTTGGAAAGAATTGCTCAAGATGTCGTCGAAGCATTTTATTGACGACCCAACCCATCTCGTCCAGACTTCCCTCTCCGCATTGACTCTGATCAATCCCTCCGTCGCCTTTGACGCAGAGAACAGAATCGTGTATCGCAGACCGACCAAAGAGCTAACAGCGAACCCGAAGGTCTCAATCATCACTGGTGGAGGCTCGGGCCATGAACCGGTAAGACTACGCACATTACGACTTTGCCGTGCCTCTTCTGGACGGTGGCCCCCGGGCTAAGAGACTCGATCCATACCAACCCTGCAGAACGAGAAGAAGAGTTAACAGGATAAAATGCAGGCATTCGCTGGATTCGTTGGCAAAGGCTTCGTAACCGCAGCCGTCGCCGGCACGATCTTCGCCAGCCCTTCTGCAGAGCAAGTCCGCCGCGCCGCGCTCACTCGAGTTCCCACAGAGAAGGGGGTCGCCATAGTGACATTCAACTATACTGGCGATGTCCTGAACTTCGGCATGGCAGCCGAGAAGGCCAAAGCCGCCGGCGTTGACACCGAGTTCTACGCCATAGGCGACGATGTCGGCGTGGGCCGAGAAAAAGGTGGTAAAGTTGGCAGAAGAGGCATTGGTGGCTCGATCCTCGTGCTTAAGATAATAGGAGCTTTGGCCGAAGCCGGCGGGAGTTTGAAGGAGGTTTACCAGCTTACGAAGCAGGTTGCAGGTAATCTCGTGTCTGTGGGAGCATCAATGGAGCATGTTCACGTACCTGGGCGCGACAAACCCAACTCCGACGAGATCATCCCTACCGAAGAGATCGAAGTTGGTATGGGTATTCACAACGAACCGGGCAGTCACCGGGTATCAGCAACCTTGCCAGAACTCATCAAGACGATGCTAGCACAGATGCTCGATCCCAATGACAAGGACAGGCATTACGTCGACATCGAGAAGGGCGACAAGACCGTGCTCCTCATAAACAACCTGGGCGGTGTCAGCAATCTGGAAATCGGAGGAATTGTGGCGGAAGTCCACAAGCAACTGAAAGAAGACTATGGCATCGTCCCAGTGCGAGTCATTGCAGGTACTTTTATCACCTCTCTGAACGGTCTGGGCTTTTCAGCATCTGTTCTCAAGCTAGAAGATACCGGTCTTGGCCCCGGCAAGTCCATGCTTGAACTCCTCGACGCACCAGCTGAAGCATTTGGCTGGGCTGCCGCTACTCGGGCTGAAACCTGGAATGCCGACAATTCTGCCACTGCAGAAAGCCAGGCGCCAGTCACAGCTGAGGGCCAATCCTCTAATCTGAAACTTGATCCCCAGCAAGCTCACAAAACTCTCAAGGCCGGTCTTGACAAGATGATCGCTGCAGAGGCAGATGTCACCAAGTATGACACCATCATTGGAGACGGCGACTGCGGTATCGGCTTAAAGAGAGGTGCTGAAGCCGTGCTCAAGGAATTGTCTTCGGGCGATCTCCCCCCGGACGCCGTCGCTTTTGTCAACAAGATCGTACCTGTAGTTGAGAATACCATGGACGGCACTTCAGGTGCCATCTATGCCATCTTCCTCAATGCACTGGCGCACGGTCTCAGAGAACAAGACACTGGATCACCAACAGACGTCGATGCAAAGATTTGGGCTGCAGCATTGAAGTCAGGTCTTCAGGCGCTGGGCAAATATACACCTGCTGTCCCCGGGGATAGGACATTAATGGATGCGTTGGTTCCGTTTGTTGACACTCTCGGCAGCACTAGCGATGTCAAGAAGGCGGCCGAGGCCGCCAAGGAGGGAGCAGAGAAGACGAAGAGCATGAAAGCCAGTTTGGGAAGAGCTGTCTATGTCGGCGCAGAGGATGAATGGATGGGGAAGATTCCCGATCCAGGTGCCTGGGGCTTGCAAGAGTTTTTGGTTGGCCTGGCTGGTGCCGCTAGTTAAGTGGCGTGCTGTATCTGAGAGGCTGCGGAAAGACGGTCAATCATCCTGCTGTGCTGAGCTAGGCAGCAGTCTGCCCTGGATAAAATATGAATATGCCGCGTTTGATGCGAACCTGGGTATCGGTACTTTTTGCCATCCCCCCTTGCGTCGGCCTGAAGCTGATGCCTGCGCCTGAAATGTAGTCCTCCCAAAGCAAAGCGGTCTGGACGCCACACTGCGCCTTCGCGCGGTCCCCATGTCGTGATTGCGAGGAAGTCTCAGTGAAGTGATGCTGTAACCATAGCAATTATCCGGCGGAGCCCGTGCACATGCGCGCCCAAGTTGCATTCCTCATATGCAAGCCACCATGTCGAGCGTAAAGATGAGCTTCAACTCAGCAACACTAGTATGACGCTGTCACCCCTCAAGAACATCTTACTGATGAATCTGTCCTTGTTGACACCCTTTCCACCTCCTTTACCCTTTTCCGTCCACATCTCCTTCACGTTTTCCAGAACCATATTGCAGTGACGGTCAAATGCTTTCACTCTGGCCAGCAATTTGCGATTGTTTCGACATGAGATCAGTACTTGGGTGTGTGTGCGAGTTGCGGTCATGAGAATGGAGAGCGGTCCGGTCGACAGTTCGTGGGCTTCAACGAGGGAGACTTCATATTCCCTACACCGCAGCGTAATGTTAGTCCGACCCCAAGTTATGCTTGACGGTATCGCATTGCGATCGCAATAGATGGATATAGGTGATGAGCAGGCGAAAGTGCTAATGCTTTGATCATAAAATGGTGTGGTAGAGTGAATCGAGCGACGAGGAGGTAGTGGTGTGGGCGGAGAGCGGAGCGGAAACGATGTGCAGGGGGTGGGCGGAGGGTTTGTTATGATGAGCAGGTGCAAGGGGGAGAAGTGCATCAAAGTGAGGGGAGCGGGGGGGTTTTCACATACGTTAATTCGTTTCTCGGCTTATTGAGCAGATCTCTATCGTCGAAGAACGCCAAAGGTCAGCAAATGCGCTTCAGTGTGTAGGTGGCCACCACGGCAGGTTACTCCGGAGATAAGCACAGGTCAGAGACAGGGGTATGAGTCAGAGAATGAACATACTGTATTTTGGAGGCTTCCATGGTCGCGGCAGAAATACTTAAAGAGTCTCGAATCCTGTCGGAATGGATGAAATTCCTCATTCTCGAAAAACGCCCAGAGGCCATAGCGAGACGGTCGGCTGACCTTCTCGACTTGGACCGCGGAACCCAGTGAGTGGGTACGTCATCCGAGCCGCGCTTCACCAGCCTCCGAAGCCTTGCATACACGCGTTTGGGCCAGCGCGTCCCCCGGCCATTGAAGGTACCTTTCAACCTTCCACTCCCTCGCCTCACGCTCTACGTCTTCTCTCCTTGTGTTCTGTTCTGCTTCATCTGTAGCCTTCATGCGATCCGGCATCTCTTTGTGTTTGTCCAATTCATTAAAAGCTTCTCAACCGCGGTTCTGAAACAACATCCACCTGCGCTACCGACGTGGCAGCAACATCAAACAACCACACAACCAATTACCGCCACTGACGCTCATATCACTCAGTCATACCTCATTTGAATATCTCAACGCGATGAGACCCTCTCCATAAGCCCTTTTTATCTCGCACCACCAGCTTCCCAACGCCTGGGTAGCTCCACGTCGCTCCTACGGTCGCCGCCATGGCGACCTCTCCAGCTGAGGGCGTCTCGATACGAACAATCCGACTGAAAGTGCTATACACGTTTGATTCTGAGCAAAAAGATAATCACCTTGCACGATGGCCACAACCTTTGGAGGTGCAGACCGCCTTCATCGATGAAATACATCAGATTGGTGTTGTCGACCTGCGAACGTGCTTGGAAGCTGTGACAACTGCTAGTCCCGAGCTTACAACCTTCACCGAGAATGACTACACAATCTACGCTTATGACTACTCAGAACCTGATACGCCTTTAGTGGGACAAGGCATGCTGTCGAAAGCACTTAATGGCCAAGCTCCGAGCGCAGAGGTCGACCCCGATACCATGGTTACAGGCCGAATCACCAAGAACGTGATGGGCCTGTTTTCAAAGAACGCACAAGAGACTTTGGAGGTGAAGCTCCGACTCACACCCGTCAGCACTTTCGGCCAGGCGAGATACCGCTCAGGAAGTGTCTGTTCACAAGATGGAATGCGACCCCAATGGACTAACAGCGCCTCATCGCAGTCATTGCAGCGATCAGCGTCACCGATGGATACCACAGGCTTGGAAACGATGCAGCGGATGTTGAGTGGTGAGAGTGCGGGGATATGCAGCAGACCTGGCACTCCCCCTGGAAGCCAAACATGCAACCCTGCTGCGAGGGGTCAGCAGTCCCGCCCTGGTTCACGAGCAGGCGCACGTCAACCATCTCACAGCAGACGTGGCTCATTCAACTCGGGATACTACAGTGGTGACGAGGTCGTTGATGAAGGTCCGGCAAAGAAGAGGGCTAAGACCACTAAAGTGGATTGGCCTTCAAAGACCAACCTGAATATCGAACGACAGCCTGAATCGCTTCGCGTGGCAGCGAGCATTGCCTCAAGCGTTCGACTCCATCGTCCCGTTGCTGTCCATCCCGCCACAAGTCTCCAGCCTGGTGCCCAAGGTGAGGAGCCTGGTGTGAGACCCCCTACTCCTGTGCCAGCCTCAAAGGCAGGCAAACCTCGAGGTAGACCTCGAAAGCACCCACTTCCTAGCAACCTAGCTCAGGGGCATCAGATCAGAGATTCATCACCCGCTCCGAGTTTGGCTGCCCAATCCGAGCTTCTCTCTGTGCCCATCGCTTCTCCAGAAGATACACGAGCCCGAAGTATCGAAAGCACACCTGCGAATCTGCCCTCTTCACCACCTGTCATGCCGGAATTCCCGCAACCAGCGATTACTAGCCCTGCACTCCCACCAGTACCCATGGTAGACCCAGACCACGATTCAGGTTTCATGAGTGGCAATCTTGAGGACATTTTTGGAGATGGCCAATTGTTGCAGTTCGACGACTTCATTATAGACAAACCTGAAGATGAAGGTGGGAATGACTCTGGTCAAGAGCAGCAACCTGGCCACCAGGAAGAGCAGTATCCTCCCGTCTTCGAAGACGGCAACGAAATTGAAGAGTCGCAAGTCGCGAAATCGTTGTACAATACAATGCCACCACCTCTTCCCGTCACATCAAAACCCTTGACCAGAGCACTGTCGTACACTCCCGCGGCTGCTCCGCGATTCAGTATGTCATCTCCCCGTTTAGCTCCAGCGCCTATTCCAAGAGCTCGGCAAATCCAGGAAGAACAGCGTGATCAACTACGGAAAATCGCACCCGCACCACCTATGCCAAGCAGTGATCCAGCCCCCAGAACCTTACAGCGAGCGCAGACGTGGGCACCTGATAGTGACGTGCCCATGTCTGACGCCCTGACCGGCGAAGAGACCAAAAACAAGACAGCTTCGAAGAAGAAAGTCGGCAAAGAGTTGACCAAGGCAAGACTCGAAAATGCCATCGCAAATGGACAGATGCCTCCATTCTGCGACAACTGTGGGGCGATAGAGACTCCAGCCTGGCGACGAGCTTTTGCAAAGATCTATAAGTCCGGCTGGGATGATGTCGAAACTTCATTGAGCTATGGTGAATGCTGCTTCAAGGAACCTATCGACCACAACGAAGACGGAACTGTGAAGAGCTTCCGGGGCTTCAAGGTTGAAAAGCGGGCAGGAGATGGCGATGATTGGGTAGCAATCACTTTGTGCAATCGTAAGTGAATCCGGCGAGCCCTGTTCTGCTGCTAACAAATTTCAGCCTGTGGCTTGTGGTTCCACAAGCAGAAGTGCCCTCGACCTGCCACCAAATGGCAGAAGAAGGATCCGAATACAAAGCGCAAGCGCAAGCGGAACCCCCCAAAGAATTCAGCAAAGGCGAACGGCGACCCTCATCCCAAGACTGATGACCAGAGCCCTCCTAGTGACGAGTCTTCTCCAGGCGACTCGGCTACGGAGGCTCCAGATCCCGAAGAAAACGACACGGAAGCGCAACCGACTGCCAATGTCAGTGTAGAAGAGGGCGAACCGCGACTACCTCCGATGCCACAGCCATATCGAGCCAACAGTGCCGACCGCGGACCGAGAGGGCTACCACGCGCCCGTCGTCATACCTCCAGCAGGCAAGTTCAGTCAAGCCCTACCCGTGGCCACGGGTCAGAAGATGCTCCTATTGAGGTGGATCTGACACCCAAGCCTGTGCGAAGACAACTTTTTCCGTCACCCGACAAGATGCGAATTTGCTCCGATCCTGGCCCGCAGAGGGAAACCACCGTGACGAAGAACCCTCTGCCTGTTTTTGTACGAAGAAGTCCTAGACTTAATAAGACTAGAGACGTCTACACAGTACCGACAGCGGCCGTGGAAGTGGCAGTTGATGGAAAGGAGAATGTGGCACCATCTCCAGCAATCGCGGATGACGGTCTTGCAGACTTATTCGAGGATGAGCCGGCTGACATAGAACTTCCTCCTCCCACGACTCCAACCCCAAAAAGACGATCTGAGCGAATACTGTTGAAGACTCCCTTGAAGACACCCCAACGTCAATTTGGTGCCCAGCTGTCTCCCAATGCCGACCAACTTCCCTTTTTCCGAACCCCAAAGAGCAAGCTAGAGCATCCGGCGCTCGCAGCATTGCTCGGGTCGGCCCAGAAGAATGTGCTCGAGATGACGCCCATCTCTCGCTCAATCCATGAAGCTCTGACCAGTGACCAACCCATGGAGATGAACCTTGTGCCGACGGATTATATGATGTTGCGAAGTGGTGGGAGAAAAGAGACACCTAAGAAGTCGATATCGTTTGACTTTCCCGACCTGCCGTCTCTCAAGAACTCTTCTCCGATGTCTGGCAACCAGCTCATCGACTTCAGGTTGTCGGAAATGACAACGGATCAATTGACAAGCGATATGATTGATCCGTTCGCGAACAGTACGATGCCTAGTTCGCCGCCTGGAGGTATGTTTGGATACCTTGACGGTATCGAGATGAGCGAGAGCGTCAATGCCATGTGGGATAAATTCCTTGATACCAATGGTATTGAGTCAGTCGGAGAGTCGGCATATCCAGACCCAGAAGAACTGGCTGTTGCAGACACTGGAGCTCGTGCTCTTCGAAGGAGCCCACGGCGGCAGAAGGCGGAGTAAGGTAACAAGGCGAATGGGACATTGCAGCAACAATTCAGCAGAGCATGGATAATAGACGGGGAGTTGATCACGAGGAAGCATTACTTCCACCCATGGCGGTTGGATATTGTACAGCAGGTGCTTACGACATGTATGATACATCCAGATATGGTCACTAGGGCTGAAGCGCTGGACAAAAGGTTGTCGACGCAGTTCCGTTCTGCATACAGGACAGAGCTCTAAACGCCGATATGAGATGATTTTGTGATCTCTCGACACAAGCGAGCTTCAAGGCCGTTGTCTGCCTGTCACTGATACAGTACTCTGGTCCTGCACCACCCATCCCTGTCGTCGGCCCACTCATTCTTCCGATGGACATCTGCTCATCTCGTACTGTGATCCGTGTTTTGGCAACAGTGTACCAACCCTATCATCCGTGCAAGAGTCCCACGGACCCAATCATGTATTGAATATCACCAGAGCTTCATGTCCCTCAATACCCTCCCTCCATACCTCCCTCCGACTCGCCGTAGAAGATATTCTTGTATCGATGTGTCACGTCCACGGCGGCTTCGAACAGCTTCAAGTCTGGTAATTGGCCCTGCTCGTTGCGAGGCCACTCTGTGCTGCTTAGGACTCGTAGAGCGAAGCCGTGACCGCCCTCTGCGCTGGTGACCTTGCCGACGATCTCGTACATGGAGCCGACGGAGAGGTGCGAGTCTCTGTTTGAGTGAAGTTAGGATTGTTGGACGCGTACACAGTATGGCAGGCTGCAGATGGGGGCCCAGGGAATGTCCGTACCTGGCCAGTAGGATTGTTACAGAGTCGGTACCACAAGTCAGTGTTGCTTGGTCGCCGCTGACGTGGGTGATCGTGCCGAGCATGCGCACTGTGTTGTGAGAGGAGGTACCGGGGGCGAAGGCGTGGAGATGAGCAGGCAGGATTCGGGGCGTCGACATGGAATTCATCTTAAGTGTCGTTGATTACAGAGTATGATGCTGCGTGGACGTATGCGAGGGGTCCTGTCGGCTTCGACGTGTCCGATAGTCCGTACTCTGCATAAGTATTGCTGTAGGATAACTACCTCGTACTGTAAGTGCTTTGCACGCCCCGCGTTCGACGCGTTTGCGGTTCGGCTCTTTGTACTTCACCGTTGCCGTGCTCGGGGCTGGACCGTGGTTTAACTCCGCCTAATTAGCCTCGTATCAACCGTTCCGCAGGAGTTTAGGTCCCGCATCGATCCCGCATCATCAGCACCGTCAGTATCCCAATCATCTCAATGCTTCTCCCGTCGACCGAATTAACAAGACGACTTAGATGACTGCACCACGCAAAGGCAAGGCACCGGACCGAAACACCGCATCCCGACTCCGTTGCCGTACTTTTACACAGAGCCCAGTTGCTGCTGGCGAGGGGAGTCCCTCCACAAGGCCTGCAAAGAGGCAACGCATCTTGGAATCTGATCCGGTGCCAGACGAACCGAATGAGAGGTCGCCAGCGAGCCAGACTCGAGGAGGCAGCAAGAAAGGGGCCGACATGATGCAGTCCCCAAGCAGAGATGCATTCGCCAACATGTACGACTTCGGCCCTGCGAAGGTGAAGAAAGAGGACGTCAATGGCACCACAGCCCAACCTCAAAATGGCAAACCCAAACCGGTCTTCTCAGCCCAGAGGATCCCTTTCAATCCCGCACAAGGTCCAAAGAAACTGGTGGTGAAGAACCTGCGAGCCGCTTCTCGACTAGATACCAGGCTATATTTCGAGAAGACGTGGGCAGAAGAAGACAAGGCACTCGATACAATTTTCGGGAATGGGAAGCAGCCATACTCTCTAGAAGAGCTCTACAAAGGCGCAGAGAACACATGTCGGCATGGCCACAGCGCGGACCTGTACAAAAATCTGTGCAACAAGTGCGAGGCCCATCTCAACAATTTAAGAGACAACATCAGGCGAGAAGAGGCAACCTCTTCAGACATTGACGGCCTCAAAGCATTTGTCAACGCCTGGCAGACGTGGCAGAAGCAGCTGCAGACCGTCAGGCAGATCTTTTTCTACATGGATCAAACCTATTGCCTGCGGTCTCCCGACAAAACAAGCATCTCGCACATGGGCTTTACCATGTTTCGCTCGACCCTTTTCCACGAACCTTTCCTCAAGCAAAAGGTCCTTCAGGGCGTAATGACACTGATCGATTCCGACCGGAAGGGCAACCTGAGTGAGAATGACCGAAGCCTTCTGCGACAGTCAATCGATTCTTTTCACGAACTGAGTACCTATACCAGCGACTTCGAGCCCTTGTTCCTCGTCAGAACTGAGCAGTACTTCCGAAGCTGGCGAGAGACAGAATCAGACAAAGCCTCGTTGGGTGATTATGTTAACAATTGCACCGAACTCCTTGCACGGGAGATGGCCAGATGTGACTGGCTAACCCTGGACCGCAACACCAGGATCAAGATCTCTGAGCTATACGACAGCGTTCTGGTGGAAGAGGAGGTTGAGACACTTTCCAACGGTGACGGTATCCTAGATCTTCTCGAAGACGACAAGTTCGAAGAACTGGAAAGAGTCTACAGCATGCTCCAACGAAAAGGACGTGGCGGCTTGATCGTGCCAGGTTTCAGCAAGTATGTAGAGACCGAAGGGTCGTTGATCGTCTTCGACGAGAAGCGAGAGTCGGAGATGGTGATCCGACTGCTCGAATTCAAGCGAAGGCTCGATCATTACCTCAAGTACTCATTCCACAAGAACGAAGCTCTGGGGAATGCCTTGCACAAGTCGTTCGAGACATTCATCAACAAGACCAAGAAATCCCAGTCAAATTGGGACACCGACAATGCCAAACCCGGTGAAATGATCGCCAAGCACGTCGACCTCCTGCTCAAAGGCGGTGTCAAAGCCGTACCTCGCCTTCAGACCCAAAAAGCCGACCCGTCAAAGGCGGATGAAGACCATGATTTCGACGACAACCCCGCCGACGAAGACGCCGAGATAAACCAACATCTCTCGAACGCCCTCGACCTCTTCCGCTTCGTCCACGGTAAAGCTGTCTTCGAAGCCTTCTACAAGAAAGACTTGGCCCGTCGCCTGCTCATGGGCCGTAGCGCCTCCTTCAATGCTGAGCGAAACATGCTCACGCGGCTAAAGAATGAATGCGGCGCCGCCTTCACGCACAATCTCGAATCTATGTTCAAGGACATGGACCTCGCGCGAGAAGAAATTATGTCCTACAACCAATTGCTTGACGACAGAGGCGGGAAGGAACCCGGCCTCCCCGATTTACACGTAAACGTCCTCTCTGCGGCAGCGTGGCCCACGTACCAAGACGTTGCCTTGAACATCCCCCCACACATCGCCAAAGTCATGGCTTCCTTCGAAAAGCACTACAAGTCCAAACACTCCGGCCGCAAACTGACCTGGAAACACTCCCTCGCCCACTGCCATCTGCGCGCCAAATTCCCAAAGGGAAACAAGGAACTTGTGGTCTCGGGCTTCCAAGCGGTCGTCCTATTACTGTTCAATGACATTCCTCATGACAAACATCTGACGTACGCCGAAATCAAGGCCAGCACCGGGCTCGTCGACGCCGAACTAAAACGCACTCTCCAGTCCCTGGCGTGCGCGAAATATCAAGTCCTCCGCAAACATCCCCGTGGCCGGGAGGTCAGCGACACCGACACCTTCACCTTCGCGCACACATTCACCGACCCCAAAATGCGCATCAAAATTAATCAGATCCAACTCAAAGAGACAAAAGAGGAAAACCGCGAGACGCACGTTCGAGTTGCAGCGGATCGGCACTATGAGACACAGGCCGCGATCGTCAGGATCATGAAATCCCGAAAAAAGATCGGGCATAACGATTTGGTGGTCGAGGTCATCAAGGCGACCATGTCCCGCGGCGTGCTAGACCAGGCGGACATTAAGCGGAACATCGAAAAGTGAGTACAATAGTATCCCATCCCCTGATTACTTTGCCTCGTCCGGCCTCTGCGTCACGCACGCTAGTGGTTGGTTTTGATGCCCGAAATGCTGACTTGTACCGCGCCACCATACAGGCTCATCGAAAAGGATTACATGGAGAGAGCGGAAGGGAACACATACTCTTACGTTGCTTGAAAACACAGTACTGTGAGCGGTACGGGGCTCCCTACGCCACAACACGGACAAGCGGGCAATTTTGCCATCCGTCTTGCATTTCGGTACTTCATGGGTGGCGCTCTCGGGGAATGTGTACCTATGAGTCACCAGGACTCGGAGTGGCCAGGTGCCAGGTAGATATATCTGTGTATGCATCCGTGTTATGGCGATGAGCCGAATATGTTTTATGCCTCCTCAACAGACATTTACCGTGACCCCCACAAGCCTGGCCCCGTTGCGGGGGCTGGAGACAGAAGGCTGACAGTCTAGATGGGGATGTCATCTATGTACCATGAGAGCTGAGCTAGACTGGACGGGACGCGACTGGAGTGACCTTGAATAAGATGAGCCACGTCTGACACCTCTACTTGCGTGTGCTCCGTATGCTCCGTAATGCGTACTCTGCTACTACTATATAGCTAGGAGTCCCACACATCCAGCTCGTCCGTGTGCCGCATATGCTTGTGGACTTGGATCTGCTATAGCCCCGATAAGGTGGGATGGGATAGGATGCTATGCTGGAAGGTAAGTAGAGATGCGATTGTCCTTCACGGCAGACCCCCACAGCCTACTTAATTCTGCTGCCTCCGAAAGGCCCGGTTGACTTGCGCTACCCTTCAAAGGCGAGCACACGCGGCAACTTGAGGATAAAATAAGGTGCCCCAGGACGGCAGATGGATTCTGAACATTGTTGCGTTATATACCGGAAATCCAAAACACCCGAAACTTGCAGAAACTTGACATAGATAGTTGGATACATTGTCCGGTTCAACCCGTGTGTGGATGCTGATCAATACCACCCATGCCTGAACCGAATCCCAAGCTCTATCCAGCAACTGAGCACGCATCGGTTGATACAGGTCTTCCTAGCAACCTGCAAAGGCTTTTGCCCCGGTCCTCTTAAACAGTACCCCCTGCTTGACTCCACAGTCCGCCGCATATTACCTCAGCTCTCACCACAATGCAATTCAAAAGAGCTCGATTTCGACCCACGGCACCTTGACGGCTGACAAACGACAGTCGACAAACTGCCGTTAGATCTTTAGCCGACGGATCCTAGAGCTTCAGGGCTCGTTGCATTTAGTAGCGATCATCAGGACGCCCAGACGAGCTTCGGCCGTCACCATAGTGCTAGAAATTCAAAGTCAGCCCGATGTCCCTACCTATGACTATGCAAGACATACCTTCTTCCTCAAAGCAGCAAGCCTCTTCTTCTTGGTGTGAGTATTGATATAGGTGCCAATGCAGAATGCCACAATGTTAAAGAATGGGACCCAGGTCTGCTCAGGCAGGAATTTCTGGGCGAACGCCAGCGCAAGAGGGGAAGTGATCCAGCTGACGCGCATGACGGGCCAGAAACCAGCACGGACAGTCGCACGAACTTGGTGCCATGCGCGTGCCCCGGCGATGATGGCCATGCAGGAGAGGTAGACGGTGTTCTGGATTGGTGCGATCTATCGACACAGTGAGCGCGCCATCCCATGGTATGCGACATCAAGGAAACTGTCGACGTACCACCAAATTGCTGGTCAAGATTTGAAGGATCTTCGCTCGCAAGCTTGTGCGGCCCGCGAAGACCCATTGTAGGAAACCAATGAGCACATGGCCCATTGGAGCAGAGATGAATGCGCCATACGCGGCCATCTTTGGTATCCTCGAGGAGAAATAATGGCCATGCTTGCTCTTATCGTGCGCCAGCCAGGAAGCCAGCAGCTCTTGCAGAGCAGAAAGTGTTCCCGAGGTCAGCATCTTGGTGCGCAGAGGGTTCGATTGCAGCTGTTTGAGATATGCCTGCGCAAACGATCAGTTGCATTCGGCTAGATTCGCGGCGAGAGCAATCATACAGCTAAGTATCCAGTTGTTTGCTTCCCGCCAGTCAAGGCCTCTCCGATCTTGTGCGCAGTGCTCTCATCACGACCGCCCGGGACGACGGGTGCCGTCGTCCGCACCTGCTCCTGCTCGAATTTAACTGACATGATGGAGATCGCGCGTGGTCAGTTGGGGCCGACAAGGGGCACTTGTCGAGTAAGTCTCGCTAGAAAGTCTAGAGCCGTCAACGCAGATCGATGAGATGGCCGAGAATGAGAATAGAGAAAGGGACCGATATCAGCGCTGACGAGATTGTCTTGTTGACAAAAGGCAGGGGACTCGGTGCCGAGGCCTTGTTTAGATTGGTGGAGGGGATGAGCGCTGGGGATGGGGACTCGGTTGCGGAGGGCTGGGAGGTGGAGCGTCACACGTACCGACTCGAGGACCTGCGTACGAGTGCTTGGGGTCTTGATTAGGCCCGCGACTTTCAAGCGACGCAGGTTCTGGTGGCCGTAAGCTGAAGTCGACGACGTTGGTACAGGTGTACGAAAGGCGATGTACGCGTATCAGCAGAGTGTTGTTAGATCAATGGGTGGGACGCGCGACGGCAGGCAAGCCCGAAAAGTGTCCCAGGTTGCCAGGTTGTGAGCTGGCAATTTCAGCTGCGAAAGCCCAATCCGACCCTGACTCTGCTTCCGCTCCACCAATCATCGTCGCCGATAGCGCCGAGAGATCCTCATGGCGGGCACATATGTAGTCAATGATCCGATCACCCATCACTTCCATATAGGTTCGAGCCTACAACGTAAATCCATGGCGACGACCATGCGGAAGATTCGCTAAGTAAATCTGAGCAGGATGCCTCAGGAAAGGGTAGCTACGACCATCCAAATGGCCGTATGGAGCAGATGACTGGAGAAGGTGGGCACTATGAAAACCAGGTGAACTGTGGAAGGTAAGAAGAAGCAGAAGCAAAGAGCCAGGCCGTAGATGTGAGGATGGAGGAGATGCAAAGTGAAGGTGCGGCAGCATGCACAGTTCATGTCGTCGTTGCATCGATGTGATGATGTCGAGGTGCTCCTGCCCGGCATCGACTTGACTTCATCTTCCATTCACACTTCCCTCACGGGGGTTACTTGAATCACAACTCGTGCTGGTCGTGTTCCTCAATGCCACAATGCCTCTCATTCGAAGGACCGTCGTCGGTCCAGAGAGGAGAAATCCTTGCACTCATACCACCATGGCTCGTCTCTTTGACGCCTACGGGTCGTTCAAGTGCGCGGTTTGTCACAAACATCCCAGCATCGGCTGGCTTTACCGTTGCACTCAAGATACAGGCGGCTTTCTGCCTCAGTCGGACTTTACTGACGTGCCGTGTCCCTCGAGAAGCCGCCCCGACCAAGATGTCACCACGCACTCACTCAGCAGCTCCGTCATCAGGGCCGTTGGAGAAGGCCATTACACAGATGAGCAGGTCAAGAAACTTATCCAGCTGAAAGAGGGAGTCCGGCATCTTGTCATGTCAGAACAGCAATCAGGAGACAGCAGACCCCCGACAAGCTCAACTTTCTCTACGGCATCCTCCTCGTCCTCAGACGGCGATTGCACCTTCTCAACCATCCCGCAAAGCACGACCTTCTCGACGACCTCATCCACTTCGCTCGACGAAGAGATAAAGCAGGCGTACGACTGGAAAGAGCTGCAGAAAATCTGGATGTCCGAGCCCTCCATGACACCCCCAGAGCCGCACACAAAGTCGTTCTCACCGATACCCATTCCGTCACTGCCTCCAACCGGACCTCTGCCACAAACTCCAAAGGCTCCCCCACCACCACAACCTTGCACGTTTAAGATCTGCCATACATGCCGGCCGTGAGCGGGCATACCAATCTTTGGAAGATATCCTGAACAGACCACTCCAGATACCACCAATCTGGGAACTACAAAACCGAAGAGTCTCTGACGCTCGCATCGTTGCTCAAATTGGATTGCCAAAACTTGATCGGGCCGGATTCTACGAGCAAGACGATCTTGCGGCTCCGCACTCTAGCTGCACGGTTTCTGGTATCGTCATCGACGACTCTGACGGGGAGGTAGATTACTACGATCCATCAACAGACGAATATGTTGCATATGTGCCAGGAGCCGACTCCAGGCCCCGTGAGAACCAATCCACCAACAATGGCTGCTGCGAAGACCATTGCAACGACGCTCAGCACGACGAAAACCATTTGAACAATCCGTCTGACATACACTCCGTCGACAAGCGTAGCGGCTTCCGCCACACCATCCGCAAAGCCCTAACACGAGCCCGTCGTGATGACGCCACTTTCACAGACCTGAACGCAGATACCTCCGATCCCGGCTGCGCACCCCAAACCCGAGCACAACCACGTTCTCGGCCTTCTAGCTCCCTGCTCTTTCGACGCCGTCGATCCCGTGCGTCTACCCTTTCTTTCGTTGAAACACTTGGAGCTCGAGTCGTGGATACGAGTCCCCTGCAGGAATCGGTCATGCTCATGGTCGCCACGAATACGCCGCTGCCCCAGACACCGAGCATGATTGGTTTCAACATCAATCCGGATCGAGGAAATGCCCCTATCCGGGGCAAGGTGGACGATCAAGGAAGCTACTTCCCACATGTGGATATCATTAGCCAAGCATAAGTAGGAAAGCGCATCGAGGAGATGTATTGTAATTACAGTGCACTAGGCGTTGATGACTTTGAGGGGATTGACGGACATGGCGCATGGATGTCATAGAGCAAATGTACCAACACGTTCGGGCAAGGGGGAACAGACTATCACGATCAGCTGCTGGAGACACAGGACAGAAGCTGGTTGCATTTGCTGGGCGCGAGTGCTGGCGGTAGCCTTTTGCGTCAGCGATGTATTTACCCAACCGTATGTCGCATACGTGGCTCAACGCCACCATCTCAGCCCAGAAGCTCCTTCAGTTTTGTTATTGTTTTCCCTCTCTTCTCCCGTCGACGCATTTAACCACCCCTCGACGGCGCCTAATGTGGACGCAGGCCTATTTGTCAGGGACGGGCTATCAAGCGACTCAATGCACCTCAGACTAAGCGCTCCAACTATCCAACTCATGCGGGGAGGGAGCACCGGCCTTGAACTACTGTGGTTCGAACACTCCGAAAGCCGAACCATCTCTGGCATTGCTTACGCGCTATGGACTGGGTTGGTACGTATCAACAGTGAGACGGTTACTCCGGCCTGTGTACAGGATCCTGCAGCTCGGTGGTTGCAATGGCTCTGCCATCCACGTGAAGATGCACCTACAACGTGGCACCACTGGTCCAATAACTCGTTGCCAATCAACACAGGACAGAAGGCTGCGTGTGGCCAACATGGCGCTGCCCAGAGCCTCCCTTTGGCCGTGTCTCTGAACTGCTCTCTATTCGACATTGAAAGCACAAACTGTTGTGGTTCCGTGGACACAGTCTCTGACTCCTTCGGTATCAGCACGCACTCGTTGAGCATCATAGCAGACATGGCAGGGGTCCTGTCGTCACGATATTTCTGGGATTCTGATCAGCAATGAGCTGACAATTTCGTGCATGTGACTCACTCGGCTGGACAGGCGCGTCTCTTGAACTCTGCTTGCCGTCATCTTGACTTTGTCCACGAGCCCATCCCTCAAATGTCGCCCTCATCCATACTTAGGTCTTCCACACCGCGATCTCTTCCGCGAGACGGCCTATACGAATCGACCATCCTCTCGCTATCATAACCGTAGGGGATCCCGCTGTGTCCACGTCCAGGCAATGAAAACTTGGCTCTTCCATGGCTGGCACTAGCTCGGCCTCGGTCAGGAAGTCGATCATCAGCTCTGCTGGTTTTGCGTGAGAATTTTCGGCCTCGAAGGGATGGACGATAGTATCGGCTGTCAGACGATCGGGACATGGAGCGTCGTCGATAACCACGGTCTCGGCTTCTATCATACCCGCCGCCATCTCTGCGACCTGACGGTTCTGGTGATGCGCTGCGCTCTCCTCGGCAGTAGTCGGACTCACGAAGAGTTTCTGCTTCTGGCGTAACTGGCCGGCTTTCTGGACGATCTCGATCTCCCAATTCGCCGGAGTGGCCGTGACGGACTGGATCGGAAGCGGATACCGCAGACGAGGTTCTCACGCCGCCATAGCTGTAACCGCGATCAGAAATCGACTGATCTGCGTATGGACTGAGATCTTGGCGAGGATAAAGCTCGGGATGTCTCGTACGGCCGCGATAGTCATACCCAGCGGGACGATCAGAAGAACTCAATCCGTGGGAGACCGCCGCACCGCCATAGCGGCTTTCGGTGTCTGAAGCGCGAGGATACTGATGGGAATAGCGATGGTTCTGTCGGCTCGGTCCACGCGGCACCCCCTTCACCTTATCAATCTCTGCCTTGTCAAACTTTCTGATTTTGCCACCAGTCAAACAGACAACAGTGGTCTTTGCGTGCTTGAATGTCCCCTCAAGCTCGGCTATCATCAAGGCATCGGCGTTCTTGTTCTCGAGGTACAGCAGTATGTTCTCGGCGGTGTCCCGGAGGAATTTGGCGGTGGTGATTGTCTTCTCTCTGTTGCTCTTGTCGAGCGCGACCAGATAATCTGCTCGAGCAATCTCGTAGACGGACCACAACGCGGCTAGTTTAGGTTCCATGTCCTTGCGGAGGTCAGGAAGGAAAGGTGATGGTCTTGAAGGCTTCCTGATGTCGCGTTCGGTTTCCGGTCCGACCATGGTGGCGTCGTCGGAGCAGAGCAAAGCTGGAGAGAAATAAGGTCAGGTAAGAAACCGCGGGAAGAAGGGGGCGGCCATTTACCTTGCTTCAGTCCTTCGGGGACTTGCACAGTCTGCACCAGAGTACCGGTCATTTGTGTAATGGGCCCTCCGAGGTCAATGTTGAGATACTCCTCGCAGAAGAACTTGACGGCCGCCGGATCCATGAGGCACTTTGGGTTCTCTGTCAGTGTCAAAAGTGCCTTGTCGAAGACGGTGGTTTGTGCGTCTCTGAGGTCTTGTGAACGAGACTTGATGAGTTCGATTTGGCGGCTGAAGAGGCCCAAAAAAGCATTCTGATGGGAATTGAGAAAGTTGTGAACAGCCGGGCCCAGAGACTGAGTTCGCTGCGCCTTCTCAACCAAGACTGCCACGTCCGCCTCAGGTCGCGAAGACAGACGTGGCATGGGCGAGGAATGGCAAAACAAGGGGCTGCTGTCGCACGACATTGTCGCGGCCATGAGTGGAACGAATGTGCTGGAGGGTCGCGGTCGAAGAAGAAGGAAATTCCAAACCTGAGACTGATCACGACGCGCGCGGGCATCTCGACACAGTGAAAATTCAGCTTGCTGCCGCACCTGGTAAACATCCGCGCCACCGCCAGGGAGGTGAAGTTTGCAACTGCCTCCAAGGCTTGTTGTAAGGTGAGGATCATCCTTGCCTTGTGTTGAAGGACTTCGCGTGTGCCGCCCACGCCTTTGCCAAAGCCTTACACCCTTTGTCGGCCGCTCATGTCGTCACAGACCTTGCCTTGTGTGAGCCGTGATCCCCTTATGCACCTTCTGCACCTTTCTTCTATCAGCCAGGCAGATAACACACGAATGTTCCCTTTTTGTCGGGCAAGAACCACTTTCCCATTGCATCAGCCAATGGTCGCCGCTTCCATTCTATCGGTGTCATACCAACCTTCCAAGACGAATCAGCCTTGAGTCTGCCATCTTTAGACTTTCCGAGACTTCTGTTGACTCATTTTTCTCTCTGTTCTGCCGAGGACCTTTAGCGCCAACAAAGTGTTCTATTTAATCAGACCCCTTCCACTTCAACATGGACCAAATACGAGGCGCTCCTATCCTCTCGCAAGAGGATCAAGCAGCATATGAACGACGCCGAAACGCCCAGACTGACCACTTCAACTCTGCTTTCTCATATACGCCCGAAATGTCAAGCGGTTTATACGACGTCACTATTTCGGACCGGGCGTGTACGCTAGACCACGGCCTTGATGGCACTCGCGAGAGGAACGCAGCGGTAGCCCGCAGGCTGAAACAAGAATCGGACGAGATCAGACTAGAACAAGATGGGCACATCGAACTCCAGAGACAGATAATTCGAGATCACTGCAAAGCGAAGCTCACGTGGTGCAAGGCCATGAGGAGGGCCTTGCTCCGAGATCTGGAGGTGCTCGAAGCGTCGGAACAAGGTATCAGCTCGGAAGAGTTACGGGAGAACTCTCTCCACCTCCACAAGTTCGAGAAGGAGATATGGGTTTTGCAGTTAGACATGCCACGTGTGGCGGAAATCGCCCTCCGAGAGTGCCTGGAACGGGAGGAGTCCATGTCAGAGGCTCTCGCGATGGCCATGGCAACCTGTGTGAGCGACATTCCAGTGAAAGGCTTGGACAAGGACATTTGGTCCAGGACCCGAAAAACTGACCAAAACTACTTTGCTCGGCATGTCATCAGGAGATACGAAGCCGGTGATGATAAGCGATGGTGTCCTATTACATCTCCGTTCTACAATGACCTCAAGTTCGAAAAAAGCGACGTGAAGGCGGCACACATCATACCATCCTGCCTTCGCGACGTTCAAGTCGCACATCTCTTCGGTCTCCCTGTCAAAGATGGCTATGCAAAGCTTTGGAACCCAGCAAATGGGTTGATTCTGCACAAGGATGTGGAGCGAGCTATGGATGAGGCTGCAATCCAAATCGTTCCTGGATCGACTGAGGATGGTGCGAAATGCCTGAAGGTCGTTGTACTAGATGCGGACAAGGGCATTTCCAATTTCCTCAACGAAAACCTCCACGGGACAGTACTCGTGTTTCGGCCCGGTGTCGACGCACGGCCGGGCATGGAGTATCTATACGTCTCAGCTCTGCTCGCAGCTTTCCGAAGAAAGCGTTGGGATTGCAAGGGATGGAGAGACGACTATAAGAAGCTCTTTCACGAAGTCCCATGGCCCGAGGACATCAATGTTGACTTTGGCAAAAGCACGTTGCGCGCTCTCGCGAAGAGCTGTGGTGACCTGAGACGATTTGATAAGATCTTCCAAAATGCTCTCAGCCAGGACGACGATGCCTCCGACCGCGACTCTGACAGCGATTCCGATCCAGACGGGGTATGCAGAAGCGAGTGGAACGAGCTGCTTGATCTCCTCAATGCAGTCATGGGCGAGCACATGAAGCCCAGCGACGCTCGGCGTCGAGAGGAAGAAGAGGATCCCGAGGCGTACTGGGACAAGGTCTGGGACTCCGAGCTAAAAGACGAGAGGGACAAAGAAGATCTCAGGAACGAAATCAAGTTGCTCGAGCGCGAGAAAAAAGTCCTCATCAACCAGAAGAACGAGCTGGTTGAGAAACATAGAGCCGAAGTCAAGGGGCTGAAGGAGAGGATAGCGGAGTTGGAGGAGTTGGAGAAGGCGCACGTGGCCCTCGTTGGAGGAGTGCGAGACGTGCTAGAGCGGAGTCAACGTAGGTTGGCGTAGCTGGAAAAGAAGTATTGAGAAACCGGCTCAACGAGCGGAATCGAGAAGCCAGAATCAGTACAGTGTCGGTCTCCCTAGATGAAGGACTTGAACAGACGAATCAGTATCTCGCTCTCGCTCAATGCGGGCGAGACCCAGAAACAAAGACGTGGACGTACGTAGAGTTTTCTCATTAAGGGGAAATCTATCTATGCATGGTGTGGCAGATTGCAGCCCTATCCGGGTTTCCTTAACGAAGATCCCGTCCTGCAAGAAGGACCAGGAAAAGAGCCAGTAAAAAGTATCTCCCA
This sequence comes from Phialophora tarda, assembly GCA_016109495.1. Classification (NCBI taxonomy): domain Eukaryota; kingdom Fungi; phylum Ascomycota; class Eurotiomycetes; order Chaetothyriales; family Herpotrichiellaceae; genus Phialophora; species Phialophora tarda. The sequence goes on along the minus strand of JADWPL010000001.1, from coordinate 1,319,163 downwards.
TGACTTGCTCAGTCGACCATGTGACAAAAGAAAAGCGTAGTGCCCCCAGTCTATCATACACTTGAACGAGATCAAGCTCATAATCATTGAGCCGCCTTGAAGAGGATCGAGAGCCACCGGCTCAAGAGTCAAGAGAAAGACGCCATTCGCCGCCATCCGTACACCCAGCCCCAGTTCCGCGTTTGTGGAGCCTCATTGCAGAGCACTCAAAGTAAGATGTTGGAGTATCAAAGCTTTTGGTGTGAGACATATTGCTCAAGTGGAATACAGTGGTCGTGCAATTTGCGGGTGAATGTGTTGTGTCAACAGAGGGAGCGACGTTCGGGGTCGATCAAAGGCCGTCTAAGCAGATGCTTCGGCACCCTCAGCCTTGGGAGCATCTTCCTCTTTCGTGCCGTTTGAACCAGCCGGGTCAGCGGTCTGACGACCTTTGACATATTCATCATAGACGGTAAGAGCTTCGTCGACCTTGGCACGAAGAGCAGCTTCTTCGTCGATCCTGGCTTTAGTGTTAGCACGTGGCAGGCGGATTTAGACGCGTGGGAACGACTTACAAGGCTAGGAGTTCCGAATTGTCCATTTCCAAAAGCATACCAGTGATCTTGCCAGCAAGTTCTGGTTGGATCTGTTGGATCTTAGGGTAGATAGCCTCACCAAGCATCTGCTTTTGTTGATTCGGCGGCATTGAGGCGAGGTTGGCGAGGCCACCGGCAGGCGCATCGTCTCGGGCAGGTGGGGCCTGTCCACGGCCTTGTGGTGGCATGCGAGGGCCAGCTTGAGGACCGCCAATGTTCTGCATTCCACCTCTTCCGCCTTGTGGGAAGGCGCCACCGCGCATACCACCCATACCCTGCATGTTGGGAGGAACGCCCTGCATGCCTTGCATCTGGCCACGACCACCGGCGCCGCGACCCATTTGAGCTTGCATCTGAGCTAAAGCTTGAGGATTGTTGTACATACCGTTCACCAGAGCAGGATTTTGAATGAATGGCATCTGGCCAGGCAGACCAAAGTTGGGAGGGAGCTGTTGACCTTGGGGCATGCTGCGGCCCTGCTGCGGGAAACCGCCAGGGAACTGTCCACGGCCGCCTTGCATGCCCGGGATAACCATGCCAGGTTGGCCGGGGAAGGGCATGCCAGCACGCTGAGCGCCAGGTGGCAGGAATTGCTGGCTGGCGGGGCCATAGAAGACGGTAGGTTGCATGTAGCCTTGTGGCATACCAGCAGCCGCAGCCTGTTGCTGTTGGCGAAGGGTGTTCCGTGCTTGGATACTAGCCTCGAGTTGTGATTTGCGAACATCCTTGCGCTGAGCGAGAGCGACGTACAACGGCTTGCCGCCGATCATCTTCTGGTTCATCTCAGAGACTGCTTTGGAAGCCTCATCTGGGTTGCTGAAGCAGACGAAGCCAAAACCTTTGCTCTTGCCAAAGGTCTTTCCAGGGGCCTTGGCCTCCTTCTTGGCTTCCTCTTTCGCTTCATCCTTGGCTTCATCTTTTGCCTCATCTTTTGCCTCATCCTTGTCGCTGGCTTCAGGCTGTGTCTCTTCGCCGGACTTCTCAGCATCATCCTTCTTGTTCTCCTTGTCCTTATCGGCAGCGGGAGAGGCAGTGCGTTCGTACGCTTCGCGCATAACTTTGGCGGAGGTAATTGTGCCGTAGCTGCTGAAAAGATCGCGGAGCTTGTCATCATCGACATCATCCGTCAGGTTCTTCACGTACAAGTTGACACCCTGGTACTTCGAGGCCTTCTCCATGCGGGCAGCTTCGTACTGTTTGCGGAGCTCTTCCTCACGTTCGTGCTTCTTCTGTGCGCGACCAACGTACAAGTTCTTGCCATGGAAGTCCGTGTCATTCAGCTCGTCAACGGCCCTGGCAGCCGCCTCATGACTAGCGAAATTGACGAAACCAAAGCCACGGCTCTTGCCCATCTCGTCGCGAGTGATGGTAGCTGAGACGACCGCGCCGTAGGGCTCAAAAAGCTGACTGAATTCCTCATCAGTCACTGACTCATCGATATTCTTGATGTAGACATTGGTGAAGTTGGCCTTCATCTCCTCGAACTTGCTCTGTCGGTCTCGCTTTGCAATGTGATGTCCGACGAAAACCTTCTTGTCGTTGAGCAGCATGCCATTGACGGACTTGATGGCCTGATTGGCGGCTTCAGCGGTTTCATAGTGAACGAAGCCGTAGCCCTTGGAGTTTCCAAGCTCATCCTGGGCGACCTTGCAGCTGAGAATATTGCCAAACTGGGTGAAGGTGTCGTGAAGCGCTTTGTTGTCGATTGCCGCGTCCAAGTTCTTGATGAAGACATTACCTTGTCCAGTCTTGCGAAGAGCGGGATCGCGCTGAGACCACATAATGCGGCAAGGGCGACCCTTGATGCTGGTGTAATTCAAATCTTCCAGAGCGCGCTCCCCATCAGCCGTGTTGTTGTAGTTGACGTATGCGTAGCCAAGAGAACGGCGGGTAACAGCATCACGGCAGACACGGATGGAGGCGACTTGGCCGATGGAGGAGAACAACTCGAAGAGCATGGCCTCGGTGACGGAGGGATCAAGCTCACCGACGTAGAGTGAGGCAGAGTGTTGCGCATTGTTGGGAGTGGCAGAGTACGGAGTAGGCATGTCACCGTCGACTGGACCGGCAGGTGCGACATTTGTGTCGATCGCAGGAGCGCCATTCTGGGCAGGGGCATTAGCGACGCCGTTCTGGCCAGCAGCAGGAGCAGCAGCATCCGCAGAAGACATTTTTGCTGCAAAATGTTAGAATAATCCGAGGTCAAGGCTGCGCTCGCAGCAGGGTGTGGGAGTGATGTCTCTCGACTCAGTCCGGTGAGAGTGGAGTAAAGGAGCGCTCACTTCTTTGTTTGATTTTCGAGGATAACAAAGGGCAAAGGGGTGGCAGTCGTTCCGGGGAAATGAAGATGGTGTCTGGAGTAAGGGATATGTTGCTAAAGTCGAGCGCTGTGATGCAAGTCAGAAATCGCTCTCGGTCGACTCGACTTTTTGAAGTCCGAAAAAGGGTGCGCAGGCACGGCATGGAGAAACTTACCGCACGACCTTGGGGTTTTGTGGGAGGGTTTTCACGTTTTTTTGGGTTTCTTGACTATTTTACGGGGGAAGGGGCAAGGTAGCAAGCGACTGCAAAGATAGCAGACGATGCGAACGGCGAAACTGAGTTCTGAGGATTGGTAAAGAAAAAAGGTGATGGCGGTGGTCGAGGAAGCAGTCGAAATCAGACCAAAATGTCAGGCAATCAAAAAGTTTGGGAGGAAGTCACGCTACTCCCAAAACGGTAAGCGCGGGCGCGCTCTTCAAACGGCCGTGCCTGTCTTCTGTGGCTGTCTGGGACCATCATTGTCCTGGACAGCTTAATCGGCTGGTCTCTACTTAGAAAAGAGCCCGTCGTCGCCATGGCCTGCTTCTTCAAGACGCCTACTGAATTAAGATTGACTTGGTCATCAACTTCACCAGGGATGTTTCTGGCAGATATCGTTAGTCGGTGACTGAGCGAACACAACTTGTTCCAGTGCTTACCCTGCCATCCCAGCACCAGAATGTGCCACTGTCGTCCTTCCCTTTCTCCGCAAAAACCACCAGCATCTTCGTCACGCTTTCTTCCGGGGTGATGATACCCTCGACCTCCCACTGTACATCGATATTTGCCATGTCGCTGGTGAATTTGTCAGCTTTCATCTCTGCTTCTCTCTTCCGGTGACTTACGTCTGGACTTCCCCCGGATGCATGGCCAGAACGCAGACTTCCGCGTCCTTGCCCCCTTTCCGTTTGAGCTCGGCAGCCATGTGCCTGATCATCTGGTTCAACGCGGCTTTACTGGCCCCATACGCGCCGAATCCGTCTTCATGGTCTCTGAACAGTTGTGTTGAGCCAGAGTCCGACGATATGAAGATTACCTTTGAAGGAGGGGTCGCTCCACTGATTTTCAGCAGTTTCTGTGCAATGATTATCGGGCCTATTGTGTTCGTGTGCAGATGCAGAGCGAAGTCGCCGAATGATCTGGATATGACACGCAATAAGTATTTTGCGGCAGCGGGAGGTTTGGGAAGAGTGATTCTGAATCGTACATCTCGGTGGCTCTCTGCTTCTAGTATTAGCCTTCCGCATTCAATACCAGGACGTACTCTTACATTGGGATACTTCAAGATGCCAGCGTTCAAGACAATATTCTCAATCCGCACCCCTTTGTCAACCAATCTCTTCATCGCACTGACGAATGCCTGCTGATTGCATTAGTGTCTCTACGAAATCATCCTCAGGTGGCCAACTCTATCTGGTCGGTCTCACATCGATGCTTGCTTCGTTGGTCACATCGCACTGTTCAATCAAGCAGGCAGCTGGTCTCGTCTGTTGTGCAGCGAGCTGCCAGATTTCGTTTGCGGTTTCCGGTGCTCGAACTGCTGCTATGACCTGGTTGCCTTGTTGCAGCAACTGGCGGACGAGCTCGAGTCCAATCCCACGGGAAGCTCCGACAACAACCCACGTGGACGGGGCCATACCTGGCAGGCGGACCGTAGGTCGAACGGTTTGACAAGTGAGTTTCTGTGCGTGGCTCGGTATGCCGGGATCTGCGTCGAAGTACCACTGCGTGAAAGGACTTGGAAAAAGTCAAATCGTAGGGCTGGAACAAGAGCAACGACGGTGGGGCCTAGATGAGATCAAAAAGGTGCACATGCCGAAGGCGAAAGGGTAGCAGCAAAGGCGGGCGACCGAGCTCAGAAGAGCGAAGATACAGATTATAGAGTACGAGTCATGCTTCGCGTTGCTGGCAATAGTGACGCTCAACAGAAGTCAAGCAGGCGGGTGGCACAGCCATCGAGCGCACGCACCCATAGAAGTCGTTGGCAAAGTGATGAGTCTGCTCAGAATCGTTGCGCTTGGGAGACATCAGAGAGGTGCACACTTGGACCAGGGGTTGCAGGCAAGCCACCGGCTAAAGTTGACATGACTCGATGACTACGATGGAGGCGTGGCTAGGGCACTCGTTCTTGTCCTCGAGCGTAGAGGGGGGACGCAAGCGACAATGAGGGGCTGAAATGCGCGCCACCGGAAAGGAAAGTTTACGCAAGCAGCAATGCAAGGCACCTCCAACGCCTTCGAAAACAATTCGGAGAATTGAGAGTGCGCCACACACAGGTGATAAACTCCTTTGCAGCTACCCATGGTTGGTCTCACAGGCGAAGATAACTCCCGACGTCAGCCTCAGCATGGTTTCACCTGAGCTGAAGCTGACGCGAAATGGGGTCCAAAAAGGAGCATAACGTTTGCACTACATCATGATGTCTTATGTCTTGTTTTCGACTCTTCTATTTACGCACACCCAACCCGTGGAGGGATTGACTCCGCATAGGCCTATCGTATTATCTTTGTTCGGATGAGTATCCTCGCATCGCTTCAATTCCCACATGCCGGTTCGCATCACCGATTTAGATGAGTTGCTGGAAAGCACGGTTGACTGGCGATCGAGGCTTGAGGCCCTTGTAGAAGTCGACAGTCGCAACCGCACGCTTGGCAATGCCTTCAGGGGTGAATTCGAATTTCTGCTCGTGTCAGTTGGCATAGCTACAAGATGGAGGGAGGGGAAAGACTTGCCTTGTAGACATCCTTGTAGGGGCCAGAAGCACCAAATCGGTTCAGTCCAAATTGCTCGTGTGAGTATTTCTCCCATCCAAGAGTGGACATAACTTCGACTGACAAGGCCGGGATGCCATCGGGAATGACCTTGAGCTGGTAATCCTTAGGCTGAGCATCAAAGACTTCCGTGCAAGGCATTGAGACAACACGGGCAGAGATACCATGTTGATCCTTCAAGACTTTGACTGTGTCAACGCAGATGCCGACCTCGGAACCAGTCGACACGAGGGTGATATCAGCGTCCTTGGCTTCGATTGCAACATAACCGCCCTTGATGGCATTCTCGAGCGTCGAGTTCTCCAACTGAGGCAGGTTCTGTCGGGTCAAAGCGAGGATAGAAGGCGTTGATTTGGAAGTAAGTGCCATGTAGTATGCTGCTGAGGTCTCGTTGCCATCTGCAGGTCTCCAGACCATCATATTGGGAAGAGCACGGAAATGCACCAAGGTCTCAATCGGCTGATGGGTAGGGCCATCTTCACCCAGGCCGATGGAGTCATGCGTAGCGACGTAGATGACTCGCTGATGGGATAGTGACGAGAGGCGGACAGCGCCAGCAGCATATGACATGAAGTTCAAGAAAGTACCACCAGCCGGGATGAGCGTGCCATAGGCAGAGATACCGTTCATGATGGCAGCCATAGCATGCTCCCGAACTCCGTATCGCATGTAGCGACCAGACCAGTCACCGATACCGAGGTTCGGAGGCTGGAAGTCAACGGCGTCCTTCCATCGGGTGTTGTTGCTGCCAGTCAGGTCTGCAGAGCCTGACAGCAGCTCAGGAACGGCATTGTGAATGCTCTCCAGGACCTTCTCGGATGTCTTTCTGGTAGCAACTGCAGAATCAGTTGGCTTCCAAATCGGTAAGCTCTTCTCCCAACCGTCAGGCAGTGCCCTGGTCAGACGACGGCTGAAGTCCTTGGCCAGCTCGGGGTACTCGCTCGAGTACTTTTTGAAGAGATCATTCCAAGCTTGCTCGGCCGCAGCACCCTCAGAAGCGTGCTTGTGATACATATCATAGACCTCCTGAGGCACGACGAAGAATTCTTCGGGATTGAAGCCGAATTTCTTCTTGACTTGTGCAGCGTCGTCAGCCTTGAGCGGGTTTCCGTGCACCCCACCGGTGCCTTGCAGCTTTGAGCCGAAACCGATGGTGGTTGTCAGTTTGATCATGGAAGGCTTGTCCTTGACTTCTTTCGCCTTCGCGATGGCAGCCTCAATTCCCGCTAGATCGTGATCGCCGTCTTTGACGTGCTGGACGTGCCAACCGTAGGCTTCGAATCGCTTCTCGACATCTTCGGTGAATGCGCACTTTGTGTCGCCATCTATAATTGTCAGCAAAAGCGAGCGTTGATTCGAGGAGAGCCTTACCAATAGAGATATGGTTATCATCGTAGATAGCGATCAAGTTGCCGAGCTGCAAATGTCCAGCAGTTGAGGCGGCTTCACTTGCAACGCCTTCCATAGCACAGCCATCGCCGAAGAAAGCGTAGGTGTAGTTGTTGACGAGTTCATAGCCAGGCTTATTGAAGACAGCTGCGGTGTGTGCCTGGGCAATGGCCAGGCCAACTGCGTTGCTGAAGCCCTGGCCCAAAGGGCCAGTTGTAACCTCAATACCGGGAGTGTCATGAGCTTCAGGGTGGCCCGGGGTTATGCTGTCGACTTGCTGCTTTGGATTAGCATCGGTCAACAGACAGCTAGGGAGGGGAGACGAACTCGGAAGTGTTTCAGGTCATCCATGGAGACGCCGTAGCCGAACAAGTGAAGAAGAGCATAGTGAAGCATGCAACCATGCCCGTTTCTAGAATCCGTTAGTGGGAGAACTTCCTATATTTATTGACCTTCTTTTGCGCGAGAAAGTCCGGCTGCAAGCGCAAATATGGGCACCGGTCCTCCTCCAGAGGAGACCGATAAAGGGACTCTTGTTTCTGTTCACCACCTCTTTCCCCAGATAGCGATGGGGATCTTGTATGAAGGTACTCACGATAGGACAAATCGATCGCGGTTGATGTATTCAGGATTCTTAGGGTTGAAGGTCATGAATTTGTTGAAGAGGACATGGGCCACAGGAGCCATTCCTTAACAGCATCCGTCAGCGGTGTCACAGGACAAATCGACTTGCATGGACTGACCCATGGGCGCGCCAGGATGGCCGCTGTTGGCCCTGAGAGTGGCATCGACCTGAAGGTGAACAGTCAGTAACGCCGTGAAGCATGACGAGGCGCACGGAAACATACGGCGAGGAGCCGGATGGTGTTGATTGCCTTCCAATCGAGATCACTGTACCCCATTGCGACGGTCTGATGGGAGAATTAGGATGGAGAAGTTGGACTGGGAACAGAGAAGATTTTGAGTATGAAGAAGCTGCTGTTGAGAAAAATTTAGGAGCTGTTGACTGTCGGAACTGGCTCAATTGAGGCTAATTCGATGATGCCACTTGCGGTTGCAAGTAGTGGCGGCGGGCACTGGCGGGGCAATGCTTTGGTGGGATGGACTAGAAGTCAGGGTCCTCGGAAAATGACCTCAAACCTCAAACTCGCTTCCTGACTGGCGGGATGCGTCTCTGCTCCGACGGTTCGGCTGCTGTTTCTGTTCAGTCCCCGCCGCGTCAGAAGTTGTGCAGTCTCGAGTTTCGAAAATGGGACATTTGTTGGGCCAGCGAGAACTAAATACTCTGCGATCAGCCGACTCAATCGCACTTTGCAACCATGATGCACAGTAAACGGAACAAGGAATCGACTTCATGGACAGCAATGGTTGGCGGTTCCTATCAAGTCGTATGATTCAGACGCGTCCGCAGCATCCCGCACGTCCACAGGTGCCTGATTACGGCAGCATTGTGGCCGCGCACTGCTGACTACGTTTCGAAAGGCCCAGTCAGTAGAGGCCTTCCCACTTGCCCGTTCCAGCCGGCGAAGTCTGCTTGGCCATCATTTACTAATAACCTTCAGAGTCTGTTTCCGATGGTCTTCCGCGTGCCTCGTCACAGTTTCAGCACGTGGAGCTGAACCACCAGTGCAACTTTTCGTCCCTGGCGACTTGTGATGTCGCTCATCGCGACGACACAGTGATCACCTCTAAATACGATCAAAATCCTGGACCGTTCAACATCCCTTCCCCTGGGTATATGCTTTTATGTGCCGGATCGCCCATCGCCCAACGTCGTATGTCCGAAAATAAAGTAGAGCCATTCCAGTTCATTAGCGCCATGCCCGTCTGAGGAGCAACGCTTGAACCTCCAACGCCTCGCTATGCAGAATCGTTACAGTCTAACCCCTAGTACGAGCCATAACCGCCTGCACCATATGGCGTTGCGCCGTAGGGAGTAGCACCGCCCATGCGAGCGCCGTAAGGAGTGTATGCGCCGTTTGCTGGAGCGGGCTCGTATCCATCTGGGCTTTGAGCACCGTTTAAGCGGTCGATGCCTGCAGCCTCAGCGCCGCCGAGGACCCTGATGGTTTCGGCCAGCTTCTTCTGGATGACGTCGATACCTCCACGTACAATGTCGTCCGGTTCTAGGGTGCCCACGCCTTCGACATCGAAGAAGAATGCGCTTGGGACAGCATCAGGATCAAAGGCCGCGTCCGCGGCAGTCTCGTCTCCTTCCCATGTGGCGTTCCGCTCGTCCACAGGCCACTCATCTTTCGCGTCGGTTTCATACCAATAATCCACGTGGCGCAATTTGTTGTTGGGGTCGTATTCGAAGCCCACCGCCGACGTAGGCGCCCATTTGGCATGCTCCTTTGCAATACCCTTTTTAGCGATGCATTCCAGCTGAATTTCTTGACCATGTCTCAGTTTAGCAATCAGTGGACCGTGGCCATTAGCATCACGGATGACTGGTTCGCCAATACCATCTTGACGTGGTTCTTTCACGATCAAGTCGCTCGCGAAGACCAACATCGTGCCAGCCTTGTCACATCGAGCATGTAGTCGAAGGACAACTGAGCAGCGGTCACAATTGCTGTCGCAGTCACAGTCTCTTGTGTAAAGCAGGTTCTCGTCCACGCCCTTACTTGCTAGGGGAATGAGGCCCAGTCTGTGCGCGAGGTACTCGTCGGGAAGGACGGATGAATTGGTTGAAATGTCAACAAGATCGATCGAGATGGTAGGGATTTCGGCGAGCATGGCGCGGCGCAAGGAGTTTGCAAGGGCAAGTGAGCAGGACTGCAGGACGAAGTCGCATCGATCTCTCTCAACCTATCCAAGTTCAGATCGAGTTGAGACACCAAACGAAGGATTGTCTGGCTCACCTCTCGCACAGTAACCTTCGACCCTGACGTCTCGACACCGTCCATAACATCATCGTGGAAGCCATTGTAGCCGTTGTATGCCATGACTGATGCTTCTGCTGATCTCAGAGGGGACAAACTCGTGAGCCAGGCTGAGGTCCGGGCGATCTGGGCGGGAATGGTGAAGGATGGAAAGTTGAGACGCAAGCAAGGGCGCGCAGAGGTGAGGAAAGCTGAACCAGGTGTTGGAAAGTCGAGTCCACAATGCGCAGTCACGTGATATTAGCACGTGATGTGGCGTGCGCCAGTAGCTTGTGGCTGGAACATCGTCGTGCCACACAAGCCTTGGCACATCGCACTAGGCCAAAAATGGCGGCTGGCGAACTCACCTCGTACGCGTATTCACCCAACTTGTGGACCGCATGCTCGTTAAATTCACACTGCCTCACCTGAACAAGCCATCACGCAGTGCCCGATTGTCGACCGCATGCGCACCTCACAGCGAAACGCTCAGTTTGAGAGTGCGATACAATACCGGACACAATCAATACATCGGAGGGGCATGATCTTTCAATTTGCTGGAGACCAGCGGTTTTCGGGCCCTTAACCTGCGAGACATTGGGTTCCGACGTCCAACGCAAAACTCAGGCTAATGCACTACCACTGAAACAACACTTGGTCGGAGTCATCAGTAGACTTCTCCGGAGCGCATGGCACCATGGACGCGGCGGCGGCTGAAACATTCGCTTCTCAGCCTCTCTACATGGATTTCTATCACCATCGGACAGTTTCCACCTCTGCCTGGAAATGAGACTCTTGTCAAACTTCCTTCTCCGATAAGCCCAAATGTCACTATCAGCTACAAAGCTGTCCCTCCTGGGACTTGCACAACAGTGTTCGCAACTCAGCAACAGTTCGCGGGCTACATCACGTTACCACCGAACTTACTGGATCCCACTCAGGGGAATTACACCATTAACACTTTCTTTTGGTTTATCGAGGCTAGACAATTGCCCGAGACAGCTCCCTTGTCGATTTTTATCAACGGCGGGCCTGGCTCCTCCAGTATGGTTGGTCTTTTTCAGGAGGTCGGTCCGTGCCAGGTTGTTGAAGTCGCAAATGGCCAGCTGGGCACGACCGCACGAGATTGGGGCTGGGACCGAAGTAGCAACATCGTCTTCATCGACCAGCCAGTTCAGGTCGGATTCTCGTATGATGTCTTGACCAATTCATCTTTAAATTTGTTGGACGAGACCACTACCTCCCCACCGACAAATGCCCCTGACACACAACCTGCCTACACATTCCTCAACGGCACTTTCGGGTCTGGAAACCCATCCTCCAGCGCAAACACGTCCCAGACCGCCGCTCAATCAATGTGGCACTTTCTGCAGACGTTCCTCACTTCCTTCCCGCAGTACAATACCGCTTTGCGCACGGAAGCTGTGGAGTCGACTGCTGAGATCCATCTTTTCACCGAATCATACGGTGGCAAGTACGGCCCAGCGACCGGAGAATTCTTCCAAAGCCAGAATGCTCGTCGGCGAACAGACGTTGAATTTGCAAATAGTACCATCGACGTCACGCTCAAGTCGCTTGGCATCATCAATGGCTGGATTGACCTGTTCACTCAGACTCCGTTTCACCCAACGTTTGCATACGACAACACGTATGGCATTAACGCGATCTCACAACTGCAAGAGCTGAATGCCCTCAGTGCATACAATGGTGCAACCGGGTGTCAGCAGCAGACTTCAGATTGCAGGGCACTGGAGGCTAACCTCGATCCACTAGGGTTGGGAAATGACACGACGGTAAACCAAGTGTGCTCGCAAGCACAGTTCTACTGCCAGTCTTACGTGGTTGGTCCCTACACTACATCGGGGCGATCTATTTATGATATCTCCCAAGCTGTGCTGGATCCCTTCCCCAACGCTCTATATCTGGAATATCTCAATCAACTACCGGTTCAGGAAGCACTTGGCGTCTCGGTCAACTATACGCAAGACTCAATAGCGGTGTCCCAAGCCTTCAGCACTACCGGAGATTATGCACGAGATGGTATTATTCAAGACTTGGTTGGCCTGCTTAATTCTGGTGTCAGGGTCGCTCTCATTTACGGAGACCGAGACTATGTCTGCAATTGGCTGGGTGGAGAGGCCGTCTCGTTCGCCATCGCCGGTGCCGCCGGTTCGACCTACGAGCCTTGGTACACTGCAGGCTACGCACCAATCGTGGCCAATAGCAGCTATATTGGGGGAGTCGTCCGCGAATTTGGAAAACTGAGCTTCAGCCGAATCTACGATGCGGGCCACTTAGTCCCGGCGTATCAACCAGAGACCGCCTTCACCATCTTCTCACGAGTGATTGAGGGAACCGATGTCAGCATGGGCCTCCCGGCCGATCTGTCAACATATTCATCCTGGGGCGATGCGAATTCGACGTACCAGAATGTGGCTCCTCCGATGGCAGATCCTACATGCCACCTACGTGCGGTCAACAGCACTTGCAATACAGACCAGAAGAACATGCTGGCGAACAACGCCGGTGTCATCATCAACGGCGTTTTGTATGACGATGCCAGTGACTGGCAAACACCAGATCCCGGGATCACCACAATGGCAGGCTCTCCTGGGACACCGCCTGTCAGCATAATCACCAGCGCTCCACTTCCGGAGACCGTCTCGTCGACACAGCTATTGTCTAACCTGACCGGAACGGGAAACCTGACCGCTAGTAACACGAGTGTCTTCGTCAGTACTAGACAGTCAAGCGACGGATCCAGTAGCGGTGGTCATATCTCAAGGTCGCACACCTCCACTAGTTTGCCCACAGGAGTATTCACCGCGACGACCATTCCGCCGACGAGCAGCGCCAGCAGAGCAGCCTCTGCAAGCGTGAGTAACGCAGCGGTGTCTTGCATTAACACCAATATCTTTCGCACCTTGTCCCTTTCCAGTGATACCCGGCCAGCGACGGTGGCGCTCGTATATCTCTTTTCCGTGTTTGTCATATCCTGAGGCGGGGACCATCGGGCTCGAACAGCGTAACGAGGACAATGAGGGCAATGAGGGCACTGAGCAAGAGATACCCCACGAAAAGCGATCCCAGCAAGGTCGCACAACTGCTCAAAGTAATGCTCCGGAAGGGTTTCCTAGAGGAACAATCAACGAGGCTGACGATGATGGTAATGCATGAACGATAGCCAAGAATGATAATGAGTTGTAACTGTCTCTTGACTACCTTGATTATATCAAGTCCGCCTTTTGAGGTGATCCGTCATCTGTTCCGTTCGGCATTTGGATTCCCCCCCAGTCTACAGTAGATACACCCCTTGCGCTGAAGCGGCACTTAGCGAAGGTCTGAACTGGCTGGGCCTCACGGACTTCGGGAGCAGACCCATGCTTTCGAAAAGTCCTGCATCCGGACTTCCATGTATGCGTGATCTCTACGATAGCTGCATTTGCGGTGTACAAGTCCACGAATGAATGCATCTTGATGCTCGCACGACAAGCATCTCATTGAAGGAGTAGAGAACCATCACACCGAGGCCGTACTGGAGGAATGGCCAACGAATGAGCTCGTCGCGCGGTCGATTGACAAGGACCAGACGGAGGCGGACGGGTCCGTCAGTATTCAAGTAGGTAAATAAGTAAACATGTCCCTTCGAGGCCAGTTGTTTTCCGATAGTGATGATCAGACATGTCGGTGACATTACCCAGACAGGTGATGCGTTCTGTGTGCTGTGTGCTGTGTGCTGTGTGCTGTGTGCTGTGTGCTGTGTGCTGTGTGCTGTGTGCTGATGAAGACCCTCGATTCAGATGATGGGACTACAAAAGCCCCCCGAGGCCGCATACCAGAAGCGTTGACATCACATTGTACAGTGCATAGCAATCCGCCTCCCTCAAGAGTGGAGATGCCCTGGATTCGGGGTGACCACTCCAATGTTGAAATCGAGATACTGAGATAGGGAAGGAGAGACTTGATGCTTACGCGACATTGCCATGCTAGCGCGTACCATAGTCGATGGATGACAGGCGATTACGAGTGTCGACCGAGCAGACCTGTTGACGTTAGTGACGAGCACTCCATACCTCCGTATCTTACCTACTATTCTTGGGGTTGTCAGTCTTCCCTTCAGAAGGAGCGCAGAGGATCGGAAAACGGCGCCAAGTCGGAGGGACCTCGACGTCTCAGGCTTGGTATGTACTGTCCTTCTGCCAGAATGCGAGAGCCGTCAGCGCATCATTGATCGCTGAGCACGTCGCTGAGTTGAAGACAGTCTCTCCTTATGTACCGAGAAATGCGCCGCCATAAGGATGTTGATGCTTCGCTGTTTGACCTTTCTCCGTCATCGATCTAGTGTTGCAACTAGTAGGGCACGCTCGAAAGGTAAAATACCGGCAGGAGCATAAAAGTACCGAATCTTAAGAAGCATTTCACCCGAATTTTCTGCGCGATGCGCCATAGTGATTTTGTTGGGCGGCCGGTGTACCCCGACATTGTACAGGGCATGGCCCTGGCGTTATTCAAACCGGATTGTGTGGTTGGCAAATTAAGCCTTGTCGTCAAAGGAACCTTCTCACCCCGGGCCGGACTTTCCACATCTGCGCCGGGAATGGTGGGCATCCATATGGAAGCCCTACCGGTCGCTATAGTGCCATTCAGCACTGCAAGGTGCTGCTGACTTCGCAGGCAGGCAGGCAGGGAGGCGGACAGGGAGACAAATAGGCAGAGAGTAAAGTGCTGTTGTAGAACCAGGCATTTTTCCGGGGAAAGAATGCAGGGCAGCCGAAGCTGGAACTCGAGATTGGTACACCCGGCACCGCGCTTGGAGTATCCATTTCATGGCATTCCGCTGGATGCGATCCCTTCTCCCTGCACGATGTCGGTCAAACGAGACGGCGTCAAGCATTAACGAGATCATTGGAAAGGTGTGATTTCCTATCAAGGCTGCGGGGCCCACGTCGCTGGGGGAGGGATGGCCCGGAATCAGGCCGCGGAAAGTGTATTCCTCCATTGCATATCCTGTTGTGGTCATTCGTGGAACGCCTCTCGGGCTCTATCAGACGGCCTAATGGCCGTAGCGCACACACAGTCCGCAGGAGACCGATCTCTCGAGAACCACTTCGAGACAAAAGGACAGAGACGCCCAGACAATCGGTAAGGCACAGGCTACCGTCAAGCTAGCGTCCATCTCCGTGGTCCTGTAAGGTGTGAGCTGTGTTTGGCGAAACAAAGGTTCCTCCACGGTGATCTGACAGAAAGGAGGGCACGTGGCATGGCAGGGAATCCTGTGGTTCACATCAGCAGCAAAGTTTTGTCATCTCGTAAGCACGCCGTCTCGTCAAGGCTAAGTGAGTCTGTACAACCTACAGGAACTACCTCGTACGCGTATTCGGAAATCGTTGTATCAGTAAGATGCGATGACAATGAGGGCTTTGTGCCATCGCATAGAAGAACCAGGGGTCGAAACGCAGAATGTTCCGCTGGGAATAGGCAGACCGTTTCGCAAAGGAGTTTGAGATACGAAAGGCAACTGGTGCAACGTTGCTGCATCGCCTAGGTACCGATAGAAGTGAAGCCCGTTACCGAGCAGTGGCCATAGTTTAATGCCTCCATAGCATTTGCCGATGCTTTTTTCATGGCCCTGCCCACCAGTCAACTTGAAGGACTCTCGTGGCGACGTTGTACACTTGGGAGCCGACAGGAACAGACGAAAGAGGAAAGGAGTTGAAAGTCTTTCGGTGTGCTGTGAGCTCCAGGATTCGATTTCTGCAACTTTCTCCACCGCACACCCCCCTGATAGGATAGTGAACTGCCTGATTACAGCAGAAGGCCAATAGTGACAATCCTGAGCATGGTGGTCCTTCGAGCGCGGATGGTGGGGAGGAAAAGCAGCCTGTCTCCTTGCGTTCCTAAGGATTGTTGTATCTGAACTGCAGGCCACATCCTCATGTTGACAATTGCAAGGGTGAACTGGAAATGCTACCAAAAGCATCAACGAGTATGATGTTCCTGTTTGAGACTCATGCCCTGATTCGTCATCATTGCTTTGTCTGAGGGTCAGGAACATTGCATATGTCTTCCGGCCCAGAATGGGAGCTCGGCTCGAGCTGCGAGGGTTCAGTGAAATGGGAAGCTTGCAGTCTCATTTGAATGCAATCAACCGCAAAATATACCTATGGATAGGCCAGTCTGTGGGTCTCGATATTAGTGTCGCGTGATTTTGACGCAGCTACCATCAGAACAAAGAGCACCTATGTTCGACGCCTGTTCCACTTGCCCAAGTACCCGAGGACTGGTGGTCAGGACAGTTGGGCCAGCACACTGAAGACCCCAGAGAAATGGCTCATCGCATGTGAAGGCATGCCTCAGGAGGAGCCCGAAGTCAAGCTTTAAGCGCTCTGTACTGGCTGCCATCCGGGAGGCCGTCGTCTCGTGTCGTTATGGCTCCGGTGACTGGTACCAGTTATACCGTTCTGCACCGGCAGGCTGGAAGAACGTGTGCCCCGCGAAAGATGCTAGTCCTTGGTTCAAACTGGGCAGTGTACACCAAGTGATGGTGGCAGTGAGCATGTAGGGTCAGTTTGGAACTCATATGCAGGCGCCTTACGTAGAGTTAGTGTCCAAACCATGCATCGGCTATGCGGATTAGGTTGAGCTACTTCGAGGTGTTGGTCCTTCAGCATTGCTAGGAGTGTCGTTTATTCCTCTCGATCCCACAGCGCCGAACGCACCGGTCAGCTCCAAACCCCCAAAAAACCCAAGAAAACCAAAAAAGAAAAGGACGGTTGATTAGGATGAAACTCCTTGGATGAGCGAGAGGCTCTGGAACCGCTTTCGGCAGCCTCGTGAAGGATACATTGGATGGACGTCTCCGGAGGTCCGCATGCAATCCGCAGTGGTGTTATACCGGGCCAACTCCCAAAACTCAGTGGCAGTCTGACCAAGACGCTGCGCGTAATCGTACAGTAGTTTTTAAATGTAGAAAGAGACCCACATTTGATGGAAGAATCTTGCG
Source organism: Phialophora tarda (assembly GCA_016109495.1). Classification (NCBI taxonomy): domain Eukaryota; kingdom Fungi; phylum Ascomycota; class Eurotiomycetes; order Chaetothyriales; family Herpotrichiellaceae; genus Phialophora; species Phialophora tarda. The sequence goes on along the minus strand of JADWPL010000001.1, from coordinate 1,302,260 downwards.
TGGATTACGCCCTCCGTAGGTAGCATAGGATGGAAACGAGGGTATGCAGTGGAAAGATTGTTGCGGACAGAACCGGCCGAACACTGGGGACCAGCGATGTTGGAAAGCGGAAAGCGGAAGGCGAAGGCTGCCACCTATTTTTTGAAAAAAAGGCTGAGTCGGACAGTCAGTTGTCAGAGTCGCAGTCATGCCCGGAGACGGAGCTGGTGACTTAACTTAGGCACCGAGGATTGCTTAGGATTGCTGAGGGGTGGCGAGGTGGGCTGTCGAGGACTACCCAAAGAAGGCTTCCCATGGATATTTGCAAATGACGGTACAAAGCAGCCGTTGGTACAGGTACGACGTGGTATTTGTGGATAGTACGAGCGACTCGTGAAGTGAACAGTCAGAGAACAGTCAGCAGGTATTGAAAGAAGAGGCTTGTCACCTAAACAGGCAAATAGTCCGGAGCCACGGAAGCTTAAACCTCGCAGGCGACAGAAGAGGTGAAGGCAGAGTGAAGGCAGAGTGAAGACGAAAGTGGAAAATGTGGCCAGCCAAGAGAAGCGGTTGATTGGGTGCTTGGGGTCAGCGAGACACTTGACTCGAGGGCCAGCGGACGCAGTCGGCCGAGCGAGTCGCGCCTGTACGTACTGGGTGCGCACCTGTCTTGGGCAACGGCTACTATCGCCAAGCCAAGCGAGATGGGGCGTGCTCGGCGGTTGAGTCCTGGCGAGTGCTGGTAGCCATTAGCTAAGAAATTGCTAATCCACGCATCGATTTTTCACCAGCCCTTCTCTTTTCACTGATTCCCCAATCGTCGCAGATTCACCTCCGTCGCACTTCCTTTTATTACTCATCATCCGGAGCATGACCACGCTGTTGCCCTTCAAGTTCGCCCCCTTCTCTCGTGGCCCACGGCTCGACTGCTGACTTAACATTTCGTCAATCCGCCCTCCCCTCCCGCGGCGTCGCATTCGAAATCATCTCCTCCCAAGAGTTTGCGCGCCTGCAACTCACATACGATCTCCGTTCCATCATCGATTGGGTGTCCCCCGATCGCCTCTGGTCATCTTCCCCCAATCCTGCGCACAGAAAGAGGACTTGTAACCTGTTTCGTGTCGCCTGTTCCAACCAGTCGCCCAGCACTCCACTCGCATCCCCGCGAAACACAGTCCACCACCGTCGACCGAAAGAAGGTTATGCAACCGGCACTCGCTCCTCGCACGGCTAGCTCTCCTTCAACCATGCCTCAGGTAAGCAGCCAAGAACACCCCGGCCCTTACTCAGATTCCTGCTTCGTGCGGTTCCCTCGATGCCCGCTCCAGCGGTCTTCGTTCAAGGTAACTGGAATTTTGAGAGGATCTTGGAGCCCAGGAGCCCGTCACATCCATCCCACATCATCCCGTCGCATGACTACAATCATCAAGAGGAACGCTGGCCTCGATCCAGGTGTTTGCTTTGCTTCATGCCCTTCACCTTGTCAAGGCATCGCTGCCTGGCTCCATCTCTCTGCCTTCCACCGACTCCTCCTCCAAGCCTCCCTCCCCCCATCTGAATCTAGCATCCCTCCCCACCCAGTAAGTTTGGCAAAGAGTGATTCTGACCCATTTGAGCAATAGGACCTTGTCAAATCCGACCACCGTACGTATAGTAATCCTCGACCCACTCTGCGGTCGCTCTCTGCGGCCTTGAGACCCTCGCTGCACACTATTCCTTCTCAGGGCTTCGGCACTGTGCCCTAGCCTCTTCCTTCTGCTTCCCGCTGCCTATCGCCGATCCCGTCCGCTGTACTCATACGGTATTGATACCACGGTTCGATTGTGTTATCTTACCGTCTCCTGCAAGCCTGCATCATTTGTCCTGTTCCAAAGAAGCAGGGGTGTCGAACCACCCCCCCCACCCCAGTCTGCCCTTTCCGTCACATACATATATCCTCCAAGAACCACCACCTCTATCCAGCCTTGTCTATTCGTGCCTTGTTGGACTCGGAACACTCTGTCTCGCGCTTGGACTGTTTGTGTCTTCACTTCATACACTTGATCAAAATACATCTCGCCCTGTACCATCACGCACTCCATTACATCATGACCTCGATCACTCAGTTACTTTCACCTTGGCCGGTCTCTAAACATTCTATAGTTCTGCGGGAGCAACACTACCCTCCGCCGCCTCAACCACTGTCAGATCACATGGATGCCATGCCACATCATCAACCTTCCCCTCCCCAGGATTCATCCCATAACGACGCGGTTACTGGCAGTGCTGAGAGTGACGGTGGTGAGAACGGCGGTGACGGCCGCAAAGGTTATGGAAAGCGCGAATTGAGCACAAGCAAGAGAGCCGCTCAAAATCGGGCCGCCCAGGTAAGCCTTGTAAACCGGCCGGGGCGACTTGTCGCGCTGACCTCGGATGCAGAGAGCCTTCCGACAACGAAAAGAAGGCTACATCAAGAAACTCGAAGAGCAAGTACGAGACTACCAGGTGCTCAGCGAAAACTTCAAAGCGGTGCAAGCTGAAAACTATCAACTTCGCGACTACATCATCAACCTTCAATCTCGATTATTAGAATCACAGGGCGAAGTCCCACCCCCACCAAGTAACGTCGACGGACTGCAACCCGGCAAAGCCGGACTCTCGCAGCAACCGGGCACGTTGCCCCGACTGTCAGAACTTGGTGCAATCGGCCAGACGCAGGACGGCATCAGCAGCCTGCATCAAGAGCCTCATCGGACCGGGCTATATCCTGATCCAACATATTCTGAATCTCCTGTCACTAAGCGCGCCAGGACGGGATCGGCCGAGATGACTCCATCTCAAGCGGCACTGCAAGGACCGAACATTCTCTCTCAGCAATCCGCGGGCGCTCGGTAACACTGGCTGGATTGTACTTTGGCACGAAACTGGGAATTGAATGACTGGGGGCGTTTTGGCTCGGCATGGTCTCTTACGGGGGCATCTGTTAAGGTGTTGAAGAGCGGGCTTCTGGTCCAGGCAGGGGCGGACCGTCGCTGTACCGATCACGGACCGTCGGGGGCGACTACGGCGTTCAAGAAGACAAACTGGGTGGCATGCTTCGAGTGTCGAGCAAGGGAGTCCCCGATGCAATCGTCTATTTCAGAAAGACCTGGCAAGGTCCCAGCAGGCTAGAGCTGACTAAGGCTGGAGACCACTGTATTTGCTAGCTGGGATACTGCCACCGCGTTATGGAGTATCTGACCTGTAGTACCGCGAAGTTTGTAACGCAGCAAATGTACAAGAATTTGGGCTGGTCAGTCAACCAATAGATGCCACACCCGCACCAGTATTACCGTGCATGAAGCCTGCCGAATTGAGCATTGACATACTAGTCGGCTCGAAGAGTTTCAGTGAGGCTTCCCTGGGACGAGACAAGCACGCCAGCCTTCACCCCTTGCGGGCGCTCTCTGGTTCCTAAGTCCGGCGCAAATGCCATGGCTATTAGTGATCGTGATGGCGACAGCACCAATCAGCGCGAGGCCAAGGGATCATTTAAGGCTGGCGTGTCCCGCGTGCCAACCCATGCAACTCTGCTCCTGGCCGTCGTCAGAAGTACGGGACCGTCCAGCAATCCGTGAGAGGCCGGGGGTGTGGTTGGGTGCGGTTGGGGCAGCGCCGACCTACGGGTCCCCACGCCGTGTGTGGGACGCGGCCGATGAGCAGGAGAGCTAAGCCTCTGGAGGGCAAGAGTATTACGATATCTGCCTTCACGTTTAGGCACGGAGAACGAACGGGCGGCGCGCCACGACTCCATAATAGGAGACTACTACTCCAATCGGCCGGGAAGATGACTGCGATAGCGCCTACCCAATACCGCAGACGGATGTCTGATGGATGGATATGTCAGCGGGCATCGTGGAATCGAGTACGGCGAGGCAGAAGACGTGAAGCTCCAGACGAATACGCGGCGCTCCCTCCCAGTTGCTGCCACACACGACGGATTGAAGGGCGGGCCGGCAAGAGTCCTAGGTGGCTGAGGGAGGCTTCGGACAGCGGGTAATTGTTGAAGTAAGAGACCTTCCTCTTCCAGACGTCTGGACTCGTACCCTGTCAAGCTCCTCACGACAGAATCAGGAATCAGAATCGGAGAAGGCGAGGGTGCTGCGGAATCCCCCACACAGAGACGCGGTACGTAAGTAATGACGACTTTGTAATGCCGCCGATCCACTCTGGAAGACACGCCCTGCGATCGACGCCTGATTGGACGTGCCAAGCCGCCCCGAACGTCCAATCAGAAGAGGTCCTATCTGACTCCTCTGGATCTAGTTTTTGCCATTTTGCCATTTTCTTCTCTGTCGCCTCGACACAAGCAGCAGCACCCAGGCTCCGTACTGGGCGTGTTGTCGCGGATCGGGCCTACCGTCTTCATTTGCCGCTCGGGAAAGCTTCATTGGCCAGCCTCGGATGCTGCGAAGGAGTGCATTGAACGAGTCTCTTCCATTTCGTGGCCGGGTATAACTTTCAGCCCCATTCTTCTTCTTATGTAACTCCAGGGATGAAGGTTAGCCCTCTGGTGCCTGAACTCGCTCTCCGAAGCGACAAGCGATGCCGATCCCCAAGCATGGCCCGGAATCTGTGCGCGGCCATCACAACCACGAGGGCGCCGGCAAGGACCTCGAGTCGTGACTTGCTCCCATCTTTGCCGTTTTCCCCCATGATCGCCATGCTGCCAATGACTAATGGGCGCCCCGTTCCAGAAGACCGATGCCATTCATGCCACAGCCTCAATACCCAGTCCACAGTAATAGCTGTCGAAACTCTGACTGATCCATCTTGTCCCCCACCGTTGCACAGGACCAACCACAAGGCTTTGGACCAGGTACACAGTACATCATGCCATGGGAATTTCAAAATTAGACGACGTCCACAGATCAGAGGCTGAAGATGACCAATTTGTCCGATCACTGGCGCTCCTTCGCTGTCGACTTGACGACATCGCCCCCGATCCTACATCAGCATTATTCCCATACGGCCCGTGGATGCGGTTGACCGCAGGCCAACCGCAGGGTACACCATCGAAAGCCGACGTGGGCACTCTTTGATACCCAAGAAAAGCCCTCGCCGTCACTCGGGTGCGGCTCAACGGCACGCACTGTTTTGCCACCATAGTCAGCTGTTGTTCGTCGGCAGCAAGCATTGACGCTCCTCCGCCCATCGGTAAGATAGTGCAGCTGCGGCACCATGGCGGCTCCTGCTGCTCGACAGTTCCCCGTCAAAATCTTAAGTCGTGCCCATCAATCCCAGGCTTCCACCACACTTCCGTTTATGGACTTGGTAAGTACATCACCGGCTGCATACTGTGCTAGGGCCAGTTCAGTGCCCAGATGACTGGCGCCAGGCAATATTCGGTACTCGTGTCGATACTGCCAGGCAAAGGCGGCTACATGGCCCCAACCGGTGCATGTTGAACCCTACACAGTACCCTGGACATGCCGCATGGATAGCCCCAATGCCATCGAGCGATACTCAACAAGGCAAATACATTCGCCATATCGGGAGCTGCGACCTTGAAAGATGACCTAACTTCTCACGCGCCCAACTTGGCGCCAAGCCCGGAGATTGAGGTCAGATTTCACCTGGTTGGGGCCTGTGACAGCCAACGGCAAGCCTTGGGAAGCCCAGTTGCGTCGGGGCTCCTCGTCCAAGAGGGAAGTGGTTCGAGCCTTGAAATGACAAAGCAGAGGCACCACATCCTGAGAGGCGCCAACAGTCACCTGAAGTTGTCCGCACGGCACTAGCAGAGTCAGTGAGCTGGCTTCAAGTGGCAACTCTGCACTTTCCCGTACCATCCCTTGGTGTCCCTCCAGGGCTTTGCACCGTTAGGATGGGTGCGCCACGGCACTGCGGCACGTACCCCGACGGCCAAGCATGTGTTTGTGCGGCTTGTCAACGAGGCGGCGGAACGGCGGCCGCAGTCAGGCATTTACCATATCAGACCTCGGCGCCCTTAGGCGGAACCCGTATCAGCTCTGGAAATACCATACTTCGTGGGTATGGCGGCATGGGTCGACGTGACTCCAGCCCTAACAAGTGCTGGCATTCTCGATGCCGAATTTTCGCACGTCCGAGAACCAGGCCGAGGAATCCTGGGGACGGCCGGCCGTGCGCGCTTATGGCCAGCCACAACGCCAGGAAGACGCGCCGGGCGTGCATCGTTCATGCTGCCAAGACCGCGCGAATCAAGAAGGTATTGACCTTCCCGTTGGAGGCTCCACGATCGATCCTGCGGCCGGGGTATAGAGTACTCGTCATCCTGGATCGACGCTTCCAGGATCGACGTTCAGGTGAGTATCTCGATGAGGCCGTGACGTCGGATGGACTTGGATCCAACTGCCGTCCTTTACGAAGTATTTGGAGTGTACTTTTGGGACGCGGGTCAGTCACATAGTCATCCAGTCCGATGAATTGCCCTTAGACCAAACAAGTCATGTCCAATTTGGGATGGGGACGAACCGTGCTCGTCCCAAGCCGTCCCATGTACCCGTTACCCTGCCCAGTCCACTACACTGCACTGTGTACCAGCGTACTATGTACTGTACCACATTTACAAACCTGCACAGCCGCACCGCTTAGTCAAACAGTGTCCAACTCTTCCTGATGCGGGAAACGGCGCCAAAGCTCAGCATCCTGCCTTTCCCCTTCTTCGGACTACCAGTCAACAGTAGGGAGTAGTATGTAGGATGGCAGAAACAAAGGTTGCAATCGGTCCCGTCCCGTCCAACCCCCTCCTTCAGCTCAGGCCATCAGACCACCAGCCTCATCCTTCTCGGACTAACCCCCCGACACGGACAGATTCTTCTTGGTGCGCTGCAGTGTGGCGGTCTGATTCGACGGTTCGCTGCTGATGAGACGGCTCCAGCCTGACGTTCGAGTAGTGACCAGATCTGGGGATCACTGTTTCGAGGCAATGCTTAATTAGCTAAGAGGATCATACGTACCTCGTACATAGCTATGGTATCCATTACCAGCAGCATGTCGACTCCATACCGTGCATGCGATGGACAGGACACCTGCGACCGCAGTAATACCATCCGAGCACTACGTACTACGTACTATGGCTAGTATGGCACGAAGCACGACAGGGCCAGCCTCCACCGAGTGTCGAATACTCGGCCCCTCCGTCCTCCATACCTTGTACTGGTTATGTCGGTCCAACCACTAGTTTGGAGGTGTTGGTGGTTGGTGCCCGCCGGCTGATGGCTGACGGGCATAACCGCGAGGGAAGTCACCGATGCCTGCCAGGGCCGAAACATCGGTACAGTACAATCCCATTGGATTGGCTGCGGAAGGGGTTTCGGCTCGGCGGTATCACAAAGTCTTGTGCAGTAATACTATGTACATCCATATGTACACCCAGGTCATACGGCATGACGACTAATCAGATACACCCTGTAGTTACACCACACCGACGCTGCATATACACGGTATTCGTACGCAGGGCGAAGGAAGCGAGTGAGTGAGTGGCAGGAGTGAGTAGGTAGGTGGTCTGACCTACATACACTGCGTGACTGCCTGCCTGCCTGCCTACATAACGTACCTATCTGTATTGTCGGCGTTAAGATATGAATGCGAGTGAGTCAGTGAGTGAGTGCATGCACCCTAGCGCGAATGGCTCGAGCACAATGTCCATGTCCATGTACATGTTGTCACGTTCCTGCCCTGCCATGCCGTGTCATTGTCCTGTCTTGTCTTGTCATCCCTGACTAATTGATGATAGTATGTTATTCGAGAACCGGTACATTGAGACGAAGAGGGTTGAGCGCAAGGCTACGTTATGTACGATTGTCTCCTCGGCGGTCAGTATGGTGTACAGACTGTGCAATTCCACAAGACAGTCAGTATCTCCCGCGACATGCGTCTCGTTCGGGCAAGTCACTTCGAGCGTACACAGTACACAGGATGAGTAGAGTAGAGCAGTAGATACGTTGTAAGTATGTGGTCGAGTAAGTCAGAGTCAGAGTCAGAGTCAATATCCGTCTCCGCATCAGCGTCTGTCTCTCTCGACGCTCGAATCCGAGATGCTACGTAATACGTACTGTGCTCCGTCCATAGTCGTCGGTGCGCAGATTTTCAACCCCTGCGAACGGGGGTCCAAAACGACGACACACCGTATGGATCGCCTAATATCTCGCTCGGAGTCGCACTTCACCCTTCAGCAACTGTTATGTACTTGTACGATAAATCATGTATTAGCGCCTGCCGCTTTCCCCCCGTTCGATCTGAGAGTCGAGCAAGAACAGAAATCGAGTACATGATTAGTTTCACTGGTTGTGTGCTGGTGCTGGTGTTTGTTGCGTTGAACCCACGCGCTTGGCCAGCAAGGCTGGATGGACGGGCGGAGAGTGGACAGGAAAGGGAAGTCGATTTTCCTTCACCAAGCAAGTGACTTACTACAGTGACAAAGTTCGGAAATTGATGATCCATCCATCCACCCATTCCTGAGGGTCTTGCCTCATGCCATCAATTATGCGAGCGCGGAAGAAAGAACTTGGCCAAACACCGCGCCAAGGGTGGTCATCACTGACTCAAATCTATGTTACTCTGTACGTGGTGTGTACGTACATTGCGTTACTTGAGGTGACACGACTGGACTGGAGAGAGGGATTCTCCTCCACACCCCCTCCTTCCCTTCCTTCCACCTTCATGACACGAAGGGGCCTGGCCACGGCTCAGTCATCGTTTTGGATGTAGAGAATCCCCCGTCCACGTACTACAATACGTACAGGGGCCTGGAACTCTACTCTGTACGTTATGGGGCTGCGGGCCTGAAATGATCAAGAGAAGTCTGGAACGAGTAGTTCGGATTTCGAAGCATGCGACGCATCTCTGGCGGAAAAGACACGGGTCTTACCGGCGTCGCTGGATCAGTGAATCTGGTGGAGATGGCAATGCCGGGGGGACAGGGTGGCTCTGACTCTGACTCAAAGTCTACTAGTACAGTACCTTACTGTGTACCTCGTACACGAGGAAGGACGTTGGAGGATTTTCTATTTCGGGCTGGCCGTGGTTTCCAGGGTTCGACGATACGAGCGAGATGCCCGAGACCCATGCGGAGGGAGAATGGCTACGCGCGTGGGAAAGACCTCAAACGTCTAGACCTCTTCGCCTGCATTTGTTCAGGCGCCCTGCTTTCGCTGTCTCCTCATGGATGGTTTGCATGTTTGGAATGGCACACATACCCGAGCGAGGCAGTCTCGTTCCTGATTGTGGTTGGGTTGCGTCCAACTAGTCCTAGGACCGAGCAGCGGCCGTTCCAGACGCAAGGGCGAGGCGCCCCCAAAATCGAATCTATCCGCCGTCTTCCGACCCCCCCAGGCCACCTGACTGATGGATTAGCAAATCATTCCAATCTTGGTAGCGAGGAATTATGTGAAGGGTTGCAGATTGTCCTGGATCCTTTTTCGATGGAACCACAGCTGGACGGAGTAGGCCCTCATTGAGTTTCTGCACTACCGTTTGTACGTAGGTCACAAGAATGTTCGTGGTGGCGTGAGGGATCCTGCTCTGCGGTCCAGGGGGCACAAAAGCAGGCACCGACTCGCTTATCGAACGCGTCCCGATTCGCTGTGGTATGAGCAATCAGTCCAGCTTCGTTCACGGTCTTAGTCATTCATGTCTTGCTCGCGGAAGTCCAAGGTTTACTGAAAACCGGAGGCCAGCATAATACCGAGAGCCTACAGCTCACGTTCGGGAGGTTTGCACCCAGCATATCACGTCCAGCTTCCAAGTCCAGATGCTCCTGCCAGATGGTAATTCTTCGCGGCGGATTGGGCTTTACACTTTTGGATGGCAGCCCAAGACACACCTAGGAGGCTCGTGATGTGTACGCCCAGTATCTGCGCTGTGACGGAAACGATTGATCGATGCCGCAGATGATGTGGATGTTTCGCTCAGCCTTGCACAGGTAGACGATGGGACCCGATATCTCAAACACACCCTCGTCCGGCTACACTGGCGATCAATGGTGACGAGCAGCGAGATCTAGATTATTGTCAAGATGACGACTGCAATAGTTGCGCACCGTGACTTGCACCGAAAATTCCGTCCAGCTGTCCTTAATCCGCTGTCTCGATTACTCTCGCGAACCTGATGTTTTCGGAACCGTGTACGAAGGATTCTTGGGTGCTGGTTTGTCAAAGCACAAGCGGTTGAAACAGGCAGCCGATTCGGAGACAGGATGGCATTCTGGCTGTTACGGAGACCCAAGCCTCTCCTCGCAGTCTTGACTGTTCTTGGGAGCAGATAAGCACTCAGCGGTGACCTCGCCAGCCCAAGGCTGACTGCGTAACAGTACAGCCACCGACAGCCGGCGAGAATACGACCTTTTGCGCTCGGAAAGTTTGACCAGACACCTCGCCAAGACAGCTGTATTCAGTCCCAGACGGACCCCGTCAAACTCTATTCGTACCATGACTATCAGTGGTGGGTGAACTTTTGTTACTGTCAGACGCTCTCTTCCCAAGGACGGCTGGATGGCCTCAGTGTTCCTTCGCTGCGTCGTCTTGGATAGGAAGGCCGCTTTACGTTAATGGATTAAGGGCTTGGGCTGCTTGCTGCAGGCTTCTCCGCATTCTGTCGCCAGGCTGGAAATGGCTCAAAGGCTGAATCAGCCGGTCGCTTGCATGCCCTCAAGGGAATCCGCGTGTCGAACTCTCCCGTGGCACTCGATCAACACTGCCTGGTTAAACTGGATTCGATAAGTGTAGCTCCCGCATGCGGAAGGAAGTCCTTGCAGCGTGTGGTTGAGCGATGGAAACAACTTCACCTAAGCACTTACGTATTGCAGCCGAAAGCTTGTCGTGTGCTGGAAGCAAGACGCTGTCGGTGAAGGGCAGTCTCAACGTTGACCTCAGCTCAGTGCGATTCGACACCCATGACGAGATGGTCTAGGGTTCGTGCTTGGGGGGTGAGGTTTGAGGAAGCTGCCGGCAATTCCAGACGTTCCATGCTGAAACTGGGAAGCAGAGGCCTTGACTGCCTTCTAATAACAGGCAAGTTTCATCCTTCTGTCGCTTGTCATGCATGCTTGGAAGTTGTTATCCGCGAAGCTTTTGCTTCCCAAACCTTGCGCCGTGCTTCCGGGACGCATGGCAAACCCAAATGTGGTTTATGCAGAAAGCAAGCATATTCCCTACCCCGGAGCTGGCTCGTCAGTGGTCGCTCTTCAGCATGTCTTGAACATATGCCAACTTGGGAAAGTCTTCCTCTTTGGCCCAAAAGGAATCTTGCAACATACACCCAGTCAAATGTGCTGGACGTTTAGCTCCCGCCCGACCCTGCTCACAGATCAGCGCTTACGTGACCAGCACATGTCTTTGCGGCCGGATATTCAACCCTAGCCCAAGGCTGTGATAGTCAAATCGTCGCATCTTGATCGTCATGCCTTTGGACTTTGGTTTCTCGGGGAGCTTTGCGCCAGCTTCCTCCCTCGACTTCTACGAGTACGCCTGGTTTGGCAGGCCTGCATCCTCCGATGCAGGGCTCAGTTAGCGGCTGTGCTCGCTCTGAATAGACAAAGGTGGCATCGATGGATGGCTACGCAAGCTTGCTAAGTGGTCGGCTCCCCACAAATCAGAGATGCCAATGGGACCATCTTGGCCCTCTGGCTGCCAACCCGCATTCCTATCGAGGAACGGCGACGAATGATGACTGTAGCTTCCCTTAGCTTAATCCTTCCTCACGCGCGATGATACCGATTGTGAGCGACCTTGTGAGTCGATGTGTAATGAACTGTGCATGAGAGCCTTGCAGCTCAGCTCCAGCTCCAGTTCAACAGCCTGGTATCGAAGAATATCCCGGTTTCAGCTCGGGCTTCAAATGCCCCTGATCCGGCAACGGGTAAGGACACTCGATCGGCGGTGAATCCTCCAATGGGCAATGTACATCGGCTAATACAGCGGCAAATAAGCAGGACGTTTGGAACCACGAAGCAGGACGCATGCAAGTTTAGACGTGAGGGGCGCACAAGCGTCCGAGCTGTCCAAACTGCGGCAATGTTATCAACGCAACCCATTTGTGACGAGCCTAGCGTTGCTCGCACGTTCTGCACGTTGTGCAACTTGTTTGGTTCGTCACACGTGCTCCTGTCACGCACCACGGAGACAGATGTTCTCGGCAGGCTCCATGGTCGAGCCGGTCGCAGGCACATCTAACGTCGACCCTTCTCGGTTAGACGGGCGTGGTATTCAAGTGTCCGTGATCGTGGCCTCATCCAATGACGAGGCCGAGGCGGCGGAGAGTATACCCGTTCTGCATTGGTTGACGACGCTATTACTCGTCGTGCATGCCTTGCGGAGCTCCAGCGCCAGGCACCATTTTCCCAACATGTTACACGGCGCGGTATCCACAAGTTGCCCAGGAGTAGTAGTCCATTGGAACTCCAGAATGATCGACTCGGGAACTAGAGGCGACTCCGGAATGGAGCTGCGGTTGCAGGACCGTCGTGCAGTAGTGCAGGTGCCAGTTACGCAGCAGAGGGGTGACTCGCTGGTCAGTGGCAAGAGGGAGTGACCGTAACTGGTAAACAAGGCGACGAGGTCAGCATGACACGATGATGATGATGATGGCTGCCTCGGTGCGAGGGAATGTCCAGCGACGCGGAGGATCGGGGACCGAGCACAGGCTGAAGTTGGGAATCTCAGTCATGCGGAATGGATGCAGACGGAAGGGGAGAGAGAGTACGAGGACCGAGTACATAATTTCATCGGAGAATAATGCGAGGGTGATGACTGATGTGAGGCAAGGGTGAGAGCCGGCAAAATGAAAAGACGCGCGGCCGTTGTAAAGACCGAAACCTCGCCATGCCGTAATGCTGATACGGCGGCCGCTGGTACGAGGCTGTTACCGTCTCAGTCTCAGCCTTGCAACCGATTTTGGCCCCGGCTAGGCTGAGATCAGAGTTGCCACATGGCTCATGGAAGCAGTGGAAGCCTCATCGCGTGCGGGACTCCCCTGGATGACTGGGTCAATCTTTGTCCCGCCGCTGGGCAGTTTGTGGTTAGGTGGAGCAGGGGGGTTCGTGTAGCGAGACATTGGCCGTCGCAGGCCTTCGGGCTCTCGGGGACCAGTGTGGGTGGCCAAGACAAGGCCGGCGTATTGCCATTGGGCTGCCGGCGAACACCCTCCCAAACGAGTCATACCACGGCCGCTGGCTTACGGAAGGATTGAGTCAGCTTTTGTCCTTGTTCGAGCTTTCCCTGGTTTTATGCTGAGGAACAACTTCCTCGGCCTCGCATTTGTCGGGCGCTCTCCACCTCCTGCTTCGGGAGCGCGGTCCCCTGTGCGCTCCATCCAGGCGACCCAGCGGAACAGAACGAGGTAAGCACTCGGCTTTAAGGACGAAAGTGCGGCCTGGAAAAGGATGCAAGCTGCGCGCCATCAGTATTCGTTGATGCGGCAGCCGAGTGGTCCATTCGAGTCAGCATCCGGACCTTGCATGCTACGAGACATGAGCTTCCTTTTCCTCGCTTCGGAATCCGGCTCGACTGGTGAAGCAACAAGTCCTAGTATTTGGAAATTGCCAGCCCTCTTCGTCCATGCTTACGTATCCAACTTGGTTCCGGCGAGACGGCGCAGTACGAGACAAAGCTGGAGACATGTTTCGAAGACCGGAAGAGGAAGTCCACTGTCGAGATAGGACAAGACTGCTCGACCGCCTGCACGCACAGTTCTTGGCCTTCCCCCCTTGATCCGGAGGAAGATGAAGCAGAACCACTCATGGCTCCATCGCAACATTGATTGTGAACCCAGATTTCACGCTGGGGCCGACAGCCTCGGAGCACCACGCAAGGCTTTCTGTGATGTGGCCTAAGGCCTTCCTCAAAGGGACCTGTCGCGGCGCAACGAATCCGCTGGTCCATCGATCGGCCTCTCGGCTTCGCTTCTCTTAGACAGGCATGAAACGAGTAGCGTATTTGATACGAGTAAGATCTTATTAAGAAGTTTTACAACTCCTTTAAATGGAAATCCTCGCGTCAACCTGTAACTGGCTCGCTTAACAAGGAGGGGAGGGTTCGAAACATGCCTGCTGTCGTTTACAGGGTAACGGGTACGGACAGTCAGCGTTCTGTTCGACAACGAGGGTGAGGATTCACAAGTGTCACTTGACGGCCTGCCCGAGATCGGCAGATTCGCGACGATCCTAAGACAACATCATCAAGAGACGATCATAGCAATAAACAGCATTCACTCCGACCCAATGAGCAGACGAGTGACCAGTTCAACAATTGCCTGCTTGAGTAGTGGTACTCGGATTAGTCTCCCTTAGTGATATGAAACTGTTTGCCTGGGAGATTTAACGTGAGATGTCATCATCATCCGGTCAAAGCCTTCACGTCGTTGCACGCAGTGGACACTCTGCCTGGATGCACATGAGCATCGAAGGATGCAGTTCGATCGGGCCAAGGCTGAACGAAATTCGCCTCGGACGCCTGATCGCAAGGCTGGCCGAACTTCAGGCTGCCAACATCCTTCATAGCTTCGCGGATCTTGTGGCGAACAAGCTTCTCCGACTCGGCTTGATGTCCCTCTATGGGAGCCAATTTGCGACCGGGCCGCCCGTTGTTTGTACCAGATACAGAGAACGGCGCCGCCACTGTCCAAGCGCTGCGGTTTTCCAGTCCGCAAGGCGTTATCCTTGGACAATGAGATCTGGATGCGGAGCTCTCGGTATTGGTCGTACTCGTGGTGTGATGGTTGCTGGTACCGGTGATAGGGTAATCCAAGCACCACAGTACCATGCTGGTATGCTGAGCATCGAAGATTGATCGCCGCATCGCAAGCAGATACCAAGCCCGAAGAGTGGTGGTCATCCTCCGAACGCGAATAACGATGGTGCGATTGAGTTCCCGAGGTCATGTTCCTGCGACGTGTAAGCGACCGTGACCCAAGACTGGGGGGCAAATGGAGTTTTGGTTACCTTGATGTAATCGCTTCCTTTCTCCATGTACTCAGCATGAGTGACACTGGCCCCTTGCCGGTCGACTTGGTCTGCCGAACTCCACCAGGATGCTGCTCCTTTCCAAGCGTCGAGGATGGGGTCACTCGCTTTACGGACGTTGACCGTGAAATTAGAAGGCATCGTGGCTATGAGCTCCTGCCTAAGTCGTTGCTCGAAGGTCGTAAACATAGTATTTCCGCCAGTGAGAAAGACATCCTTCAGCAGTGCCTGTTGCTGGTCAAAGTCGGCAAATCGGCCCATAACAATACCTTCGATGATTTCAACAAGGCCAGCTTGGTCGACTCCGGCAATACCTGGCTGGAATACCACCTCCGGTACCCTGATGCGTTCGACGTTCAGATGAATCTGATTGCCTTCTCGCTGACTCTCTGGATCGGCAGGCCTGGCACCTCGTAGGAAGGCGTGCAATACGCTCTTTGTCCAGTCGTTCTGCGCTTCGATAGTGTCCTTTTCTGAAAAGTTTGGGTCAAATTGCAGGAGCTCGCTCTCCAAGGCCTTCAGAGCGGTAAGGGGGTCTTCTTCTGGCTCCTCGTCGTCGCTTGCTGGTTCAGTGGCGACCGTCCGATAGACTCCCCAGTCTTCATCGTTAGCTCCAAAGTCGTCATCATAATCCCCTCCCCCTCTGCGCTTTCGCTTTGGACCATCTGAAGCAAGGTTGGCCAAGGTCTTCATCCGCATCTGAGAAGCAATGCCTTTGCGATTACTGGAATCTGCTTTTTGCCTTGCTTGCTCCTTTATCTTTGCCAACAATGACAGTCGCTGTTCTCGCCGCCCTGCGAGCCACTCGTCAAACCGATTCTCGCGCGTCTCGCGGTCCTTTCGCTCTTCTTCTGCCACCCGTGCTCTCTCGCGTTCTTTTTCCTGTTTGGCCCTGATCCTTGCTTCGACACCGGACCTCATGAGTCTCTGGTGCCTCTTCTGCTTGATTCCCTCTTCATCCAGTTGGTCGTCGGGGACGTCGAGAAGCGGAAATTTCGTCAGCTGTTCTTCGAGATTCTCTTCTTCCTCGGGGGCACCCAACTCTTTATTCCTGGATTTGCTGATTGACTTATCCAGATCACGGACAATCCTCTCTAGCGCAGCCTCGTCTTTCAGTTCTTCATCATCCAGGATTCGTCGCTGCTCCTTCTTGGTCGGTGCGTTGATATAGTCATTGTGCAAATTCTGATAGTATTCCAACTGCTGTTCTTTCTTGATGAGCTTCTCCAGACGCATTTTGGCCGCTTGCTCTTGAAGGCGCCGACCGGACTCTTTTTTCCGCTCTGCTATCCTGGCAAGCTCTTCAGCCGATTTCTCGACGACGACTTGCTCTGTGAAAGGATACTGGATGAGGATATCTCGATCTTCTTCGAGACCCGACCAATCCAGATACGTGGACAATTCTGTCGCGTAATCCGTCGACAGATAGCAATATTGCTTGATGTAGGTCTCCATCTGCTCGATAGTCATCTTACCAGGGAAGATGGGATATTTCAAGCGCAATAGCTTTAACAAGAATTCTTGTGCCTGCGAGCCTCCCCAATTCAATCTTGCGCACATTTGCATCTGAGGTTTTCGGTTCAAGACAGGGATGATGTGCGTCGAGGTATGGGATGAAGAAACAATGAGCCCAGACTGGCCTTTGTTCTGCCGGTAGGAGAACAAACTGTCAATACCATAGGTGACACTCGGTGCACCGTAGCATTCGAAAAGCATTTCGTTCATCATTCTCCTGCTGTGGCCCAGGTTCGCGACAGGCTCCGTAACGACCAAAGGCCTGCCTACACTGCCTTCTCCGTTCACACCCAGCTTCAGGAATATGTAGTCGTAGACGCCTTCTAAGATGTCCCAGTTTGTCGGGATGCTGGTGTGCTGTTCAAACGCCTGTCTGATCTGGCCACGCGTTGTAGCGTCTGCGTAGGCATCGTAGCCTACAAATGCGCAGTATTTATTGAACTTTCGGTCCTTGAACTTGGCCATGATCGGGGGAACGAGGAATCGAGGGGCTTTGTCAAAGGAGAAGCCGGCCTTGATGGTGCTGGCGCCTGTGCAGACAAAGTCAACGTCCGTACTAATACCTGGCTAAGTGTCTTCTTACCATTGTCAATAACAATTGCGCTTTCCGATGGGGTCCCGGCGCTCTGTTGATATCCGTCAGGCTTGGGAGGCTGCCACCCCTTGAACGGGAAATCTGGAGCAGCATAGATCCGGGGCTGTGATAGCTGGGACTCTGGAGGAGGCGTAGGGAGTCGACGCTCCGCCGTGATGCGGGTGGTTGATGTTATGGTCATCTTGCCATGTCCATTGCAAAAAGCTATCGACGTCAGATCCCTAGCTCGACGAGGTATCGAGAAAAGCTGGTTTAGCCTGTCCTCGTTGACCAAAGCTGCACGCGATTGGAAAGAAACAAATTCGTGTACGTTGCTGGCGTTGTGTCACTTGTCGCAACGAAAGGGAGATGTCCAGCGGGCAATTAAATTTAGTTGGAGAGCGCGTCAAAATGCGGAGAGTGTCCAGGCCGCGTCGGTCGAGGTCAGTGCAACACATACTGCACCTCAGAAGACAGTGAACTCCTCGACTGAAAAGCTAGAGAAAGGGAGCTGCAAATTGAACCGAAGTTCGTAGCATTCAGATGCATAACGGGGATGGGATTCCTGGAGTTGCCACACTTCTAATAACACGCCGCCCACAATGGCGTGCTGAGGTTTACATCTGTCTATGCCGAAGAGCATTCTATCGCACAACCATCGCCGACGGGAGAAGCGACTGAGATGTCACTTTAAGAGTCGTCGGAGTTGATGACCTTTCCGTCTTGTGTCCCTCCAGACAGTCCGCCTTCGTACGTCCAACCCGTCACGAAGACGTCCAATTGGGTTCAAGCCTCTCTTGTAAGCTGCTGGCTATCAATGCTCTTTTTCCATCGAGCACACCACTCTCTGTACTCATAGCGGATCTTTCAAGTTCTCCGTCGCTGGAAGGGATTAACACTGTTGTTCAACTGATGGTTGAATCTGTCTGTACCTTCAAGGTGGAAAAGCACGTTTGACTGGTAATTCTTGAACATCTGAGCGACAAGTTCGACATTCATGTTCTGGATGTTGACCTCCTGTATGTAATACTTGAGTCTTGCCCTCAAGCACTATCTTGGTGGGGCTCTAACCTGTAAGTTTCTGTTCATCATCATCACGGCTTCATTTAGTTTCTCCTGGGCATGCGATCAGTCTGAGTTGACGTGAAAGAGTCGGCGAAAGCATACGATGTTGGTTATAATTCGCGACAGCAGAAGAGTCTGCTGCTGTTCGTGGGGGCTTTCCTGTAGCGAATACTTAGTCTGCGTCTGTCGCGATGGCAATCCAGACTTACCATTACGCCGTGGGTTCATTGATGACAACAGAGCGATTACCGCGAAGAGTTCAATGGCCGACGCGTTCCGCGTTGGCGAGCGGCGAGCCTGCCAAGACTCACTCGGTAGCGGCAGGGAGCCAGTTGCTTCTACCTTTACCCATCATCCGTCTTTCCTCAACTTGAGGTATGCGACGCTCCCGGCATCTTGCACGCCTTTCTAATATTACACTAGGCCCTTTGCTGCATCGGGCTGAAACGCATGCTGATTAATCCAGTATTTGAGAGGCACTTTCCGTAGCCCAACCAGCAAAGGAGTAAGAACCCTCTTCTCGCGATCTATGCGTGTCTATGCGCGCATCCGCATTCGTCCAACAGATCGTATAGAAACCTTCTCCCGAATTGGAGGACGACGGCCTCGGCTCGGCGTTCTTGACCGATGCGATTGCATCATTTGGACAGAACAGTAAATGACTCTCCACGTTGAAGTGAACATAAGTCTGGGTATCGTCAACGTTTGTTCTAACAAGGCTCATTTCTTCTGGCTTCTCTGATCTTAACCACATCTTTCATACGACCAAAGACTTTGATTCTGCATTAGCCAAGGAAGTTCGGCCAGATCGCGAAATGTCTCAAGCAGGCTCCTTGCCGTGTAAGAAGCTATTGATCTTTGGGGCCACCGGGCTGATTGGGAGCCGAATCACCCGCGAAATTGTTCGAAATAAATCAAAGTTCGACAGGATAGCTATCTTCACCTCTCCTGGCACCTACGAATCCAAGGCCAGCGAGATTCAGAGATTGAAGGATGAAGGAGTGGACGTCATAGTGGGAGATGTGACCAACCCTCAGGATGTCAAAAAGGCCTACCAAGGTGAGGCCGGCGATAGAAATCCTACTGTCCGTGTACTAAAGCACCCAGACATCGATACCGTGATCTCTGCTGTTGGCAGGAATGTGATCGAACACCAGGTTGAGCTGATCCGTCTAGCCAACGAAAGTCCCTCCGTCCGCAGGTTCTTCCCGTCGGAGTACGGAACTGATATTGAGTACGGCCCGGCTTCGGCCAATGAAAAACCTCACCAGAAGAAGCTGAAGGTGAGAGCGGCATTGCGAGCTGCCGACAAGCTGGAATACACCTGCGTTGTAGTCGGACCTTACGCCGATGGTGAGCCGGGCCTCTACTTCGGCGCAAACAAGGCCGTCAAGGAAGCCGGAACTTTCGATGTGAAGAACAAAGAGGCTGTTTTAACCGGAGACGGGAACTTCAGGATCAGCTTTACTACTATGAAGGAGTGAGTCCCTTTCGTCCCTTTACACCTCCTCCGGGCCTCTAAAATAACACTTCTCCCAGTGTTGGCAAGCTCGTCGTCTTGGCCTTGACGCATCCAGAGGCAAGCCGGAACAAGGAGCTGCGTGTCAACTCATTCACAACCACCGACTCGGAGATACTGAAGGAATTCGAGAAACAGACCGGTGGCCAACCGTGGAAAGTGAGCTACACGAGTCTCGACACCCTCAAGAAGCTTGAGAAAGAAGCATGGGAAGCCGAAAAACCGTACGCCACGGTGTTTACATTAAGAAGAATCTGGGCAGAGGGTGGTACCCTCTACGAGAAGCGAGACAACCATCTCATTGAGGGCGAGGACGTGGTGGAAACTTTAGCGGATGCTGTCGCCGAAGCGATCAAAGTACAAACGTCAACATGATGAACGGCGATAGCGGAGCGGGAACCGGATCTTTGAAGGAGAGCTTTCAAATGAAGGAATCTTGAACATTTCCATCCTTGTTATTCGGTATACGTCCCATGCCAGCCCGCCCATGCCAGCCCGAACTCGGAGCTATGTGATGATGCCAGCTGAACATGTTATGTGCTGCCGCCGGGTCATCGTAGATGCGAACTCACCAGTAAGCATAATCCCAAGTAGAGTCGATGCGGATTCTGTTGCTTACCTCAATAAAACAACTCAGAGTAGCCACGCACTCGGAAGACCCAGATCCCTTTTCGACACCTTGTTCTTCACTCACATGTGGCCAATACCATACCGACCGACCTGCGGGGATCTGGTTGTGCTTTCCCGCTTATGCAAACTAACTGCTGCTGGGCACCCTGTAGAAGTAATCGTGCATCGGAAAAAGGGAGGTCATTCGATGCCGAAGGCTGCTGATGCAGTTCCATGAAAGTGCACGCCATGGGACTAGTTCATGCCGGTAAATCATTGTTGCAGAATCAGTTTCGCAAGGCTACCAATGCTCTCTGGAGGTGAAAAAAGAGCCATGAAGCACAGTAGCTTGAGCAGCGGCAGAGCTATCCTCTCCCAGCAATCTCCTATCCGCCATGAGATGGGGCAAGAAGCCTCCAAGCCCGATCCGAGTGCGCAGCTCCTGGTGATCGGGTGTGGAATGTCACGCACAGGTGAGGCATCCTTTAGCGAAGCTTTAAAGATACTGCTCGGAGATCCAGTGTACCATGGAGGAAGTCAGCTGGTCGGCGCTGGTGAGAAGCACATGCGCGACTGGACTGAATTGTGCAAGCACACACCCATCAAGATCGAAGAGGATAGGAAAATCGTGCTCGAAGGGCTCAAATCGATGGTGGGAGGGTACACAGCCGTGACAGACCTACCTCCCATCCTGTTCACTGAGGAGCTGGTCGAACTCTTTCTTAACGCACATGTCATCTGCACCACCCGGGCTCCAGAAGCTTGGTGGAACAGCGTGCGATCACCTCCAAGACAGATACCGAAGAGCGAGATGAGACCATTCTTCGATTCGTGCTAGCGCTGCTGCCAACAAGAGATATTGGTCCGCGTTCAACGTAGCACTGAAGAACGGCCGCATGGGAGAGCTGTATTACTCCTCAGGGCAACAGCATCTGCATGCAGGACAGTAGCAAGAGCATATGGAGTACGTGACGAGAGTGGTGTCTCCTGAGAGGCTGAAGTTTCATGATGTGAAGGACGGGTGGGAGCCGTTGTGCAAGATCTTGGACTGAGGAGTACCTGATGTTCCTTTCCCGCGTGTTAATGATGGGAAGGCGACGGACGCGATTGTCATGACACAGATCCGACGAGGTATCATGGCATGGGTTGATGTTGGCTTGAGTGTCGGATTGTTAGCTTTTCCTGGCTGCACGAAGATGGCGCAGGTGACGGGCAATAAGTGCACAGCTGGTAGTGAGCTCAGTTATGGATGTCACAAACGATAATGCCCCCCTGATATAGGATTGAACAAGCTTCCAAACGGAAACTGGAAGACTGAAGTGTGTTTGGGGCAGTTGACCTCATATGCAGATCGCGGTTCTATTTCGGGTTCTGGCATCGGGGGCCCTTTGTTTCTACCCTCATCTGTGATTGTTCATATTCCCTGCACATTGCCGCCGGTTAAGATCTCACACTCGCAGAGACCGCCCACAGGACTTTGGCACCGATCACAAGTCAGTCTCCCAACCCTGTGAGCGCGCAAAATGCCCTCGACTCCAGGGCCGCCCGATGACTCTCACCAACAACTCCTCGACCAAATGGACATTTACTACACACCCAAACCTTTTCGCAACCCAAGCTGGAAACCCGGCACACGACGAAACAAGAACACCAAGCAAATCATCTCCGAGACACAACGGAAGGAAGCCTCGGTGCTAGCGACACAGAACAATTCTGGCGCATCGACCCCTCTCCCTGCGACGGGCGCGAACTCCGACGGCGCAGCTACACCCGTACACTCCTCTGCCGGCTCGAGGCCCGTGAACATGGCACAAGCGACCCAGAGTCTTAGCACGCTCGTCCTCGAGCGGAACCTGCAGAGAGACAAAGCCTCCGGTGGTGCGTTTCTAGGGCCTGCTGGGGGTCTGGCGCCAGGGCCAGCAGTCACATACACCAACATTGAGAGCGCACCGAGCCTGCATCCTGCGAATCAGAAACGTTACTGCGACATCACGGGGTTACCGAGCAGGTATACGGATCCGAAGACGAAGCTGAGATACTACGATAAGGAGATCTTTGCGGTGGTGAGGAGTTTGCCGCAGGGCGCACCGGATCAGTACCTTGCGGCGAGGGGGGCAAATGTTGTGTTAAAATGAGCAAGGACATAGAAAAGGTTGGATATATTACAAAAGGAGCGATTCGTCCATTCCACGAGGACAACTTCGATCCGTACATGCTGTCAGGCCATCCAAGTCAAGCCCATCCTACCGCCCGCATACCTCTCGGTACAACGGTTCCAGGAAGCGCTCCGGCTTAATTGTGGACTGTGTTATGTTGTTCTTCGCCAGGTTGACACGATACCGAATCCTCATGGGCAAGCAGAATCAGTTACAGCGACTTGCAGGAGCTGTGGTCATGGCGGGTTGTTACTTGACGCTGGTCTTCCAATTTGACAGTAGTCCAGCTCTTGAGTGGGGAAGCACCGGGTTGAAGAGGTCGAGCTCTCTTCCAGGGTTGGCTAGGTACAGAACATCGAAGTCTGAGCATGAAGAAGAACTGGTGTGCTTGCGAGAGGTTCGAGAAGAAAGCGAGATGGATCTGAGACCTGCTGGTACGGACAGCATTTCAGTGCTAGGCAGGTCGGACGCAGCAGCGTAATCTATTTTTTGTCAGTCGAGCATGCATACCATACTGCTGTGCATAGATGAAGCATCGAGCTTTTGTCTGTACGACCTCGAGTTGAAGTGAAGTGGAGGGAACGTAAAGTAAAGTGAGATTTAACGGAACGAAATGAAATTGGAAAAAGAGTTGAACGTGTGGTCTCACCTCGCATCTCCAAATCTCACTCCGCAGACTGGCCCGATCCGCCAACAAAGGGTCCCTGACTGCGGAGTTTATGATATTTCGAGATTCGTGCTCTGGTTTACGTTTACCATTGGTGTCGACTAGGTGCTCCTTACCGGGACAGTCACAACTGATACCGCAAAGCTGGATATGTTTCAGGTATGTATGCCTCATCCGCAGCCGAAGTCGCCCATCTGACCAAGTCGTTAGCGCCTCAAGGGCGCCATAGACAGCCGCATTGCAGAAGAACAAGCGCGACAACGACAGGCTGCTCTAAGTGCCCAACAAGCCACAAAGACCCCACCCAGGCGACGCCCACAAGCACAGAATGGAAGCAGTCAAAGGACTGCATCACTACAGAGAGAGCAACAAAACAATGGCTCATCCGAAAAGGGCCCAGACCCATCCGAGTTCGAGCCGGAGTTCGCCATTGGGACGGACGAGAGTGCAGTACCGAGTCGGATAGCTACTCCACAGCCAGAGAGTACGGGTAAAGAGAAGGATCAAGAGGCGGAGCAAGAACTACCGGCCGGTGAAGATGGAGGGCCCACGCCAAATGTCGCTGAAAGCACTGACGGCAAGGCGTCAGAGACGAATGGCACGACCAATCCCACCACAGGCCACCTACGACCGCAAGACCTTCCGACCGAAGTCCGCGTGAAACTGCGCAAGCTGGACCGTATGGAATCAAAATATGCAGACCTGCTCAAAGCATATCGGACGGCTCATGCACGAATCCAAGCGGTCGAGTCCTTTGAGGCCTCGCTACGCGAGAATACTCCTCTGACGAGTATAAATGACCCCAATGCTCTGGTGGAGTACCTCAACCAGATCAATCTGAAGACCGACATGGTCGTGGACGAGTTGAAGCGCGTTACAGCTGACAGGGACGACCACAAGAAGAAACTCCAGGCCTCCGAGGAAGATGCGAAGAGATTAATCGAAGAAGTGGCCGAACAGAAAAAGAAGTTAGAGTCGGTGGACTATCAGGGGCCGTCGGAGAATGACAAGAGTGCGACGGCTGGGAGCCCGCCAGCATCGGCAGAAGGTGACAACAACGCGTCTGTGAAGGAGGCCCCTGACTCAGAACAAGCAAAGTCACCTTCGAGCACGACTTCCCGCATCGCAAGCTTCTCTCTTTTCTCCCCTCGTCAAAAACCCACCTCCCCGCCTGCACCGAAGGACACAGCCGAGGAATTCTTCTCGTATGAAGCCGAGCAGTCGAAGATCGAAACCGAATTGCAAGAACGTCAAGCTGAGGTGGAAGACCTGAAGAAACAAGTCACAAATCTCACGGGAGATCTCAAGGTTGCTCGTGAATCGACGGAAAGCATGGTAGAGAGCTTAGAGACTGCTACCCGCGAGCTCCATTCGCTCCGAGATGCAAAGGACAAGTTCGACGAGAGCAAGGCTGAGTTACACAAACGAATCGATGAACTCGAGACTTCAGCTGCCTCAAATACTTCGCACACAGACGAGGTGCAGAAAGAGCTTGAAAGCATGAAAGCGCAAAAGGACGGAGCAGTTTCACAACTCCTGAGTCTCGAAACTCGCATCAAGGAGCTCGAGGCGGAGAACAAAGAGCTCAAGCAGCAGATCGAATCGATGGACAAAGATACAAAGATACTCAACGAAAAGCTCTCTCAGAAGGATTCTGTCGCCAAAGACCTTGAGGACACATTGGCCATGTACAAGTCAGCCGAACGACAGGAAGCAGCCAAGCAGCAAGATGGCCAACCGAGCGAGAAGAAACTCGCTACTATGCAGGGAATCATGAACACCCTGCGCGGTCAACTCGACAAAGCCGAGAAGACAGTAGCTGAACTGAAGGCCGAAATCAAGTCCAACCAGGAGGAGTACTCAAGCCGACCTTCTACGAGAGTTCTTGGATTCCTAGACGAGAACACAAAATCAAAGCTTGACACCTTGAAGTCGCGGGAAGATGTCGTCAAGTACCTCTCTGACAATTTCGGCTTGCAAAAACCTACTTCGTTAACTGCACCTGCCATCCAATCGGCAACACCCTCGCCAGCACCGTCGGAAGCCGGCACTGGAGGCTCGAAAAAGAAGAACAAGAAAAAGAAGAAGGGCAAAGGACCGCAGCAGGCTGCTGAGGATGCAGCCGAAGCTGACGCACCCGTCAAAGTGTCCGAGAACCTAGCCGAAGTAGAGGACGCGGAGCCCGCTGTAAACGACAGATCCTCCACCGACAAAATCTGCCAGCTTGAACAAGAGATTTCCGAGCTGAGAGCAGAGCTGGCGACCAAGGCAGACGCTTTCGAGCGGCTCTCCCAGAAACTGAAAGACCAGGAGGAGCTGAAAGAAGAGATCGAGACTTTACGTGACGATCTCTTACATCAAGGCGAAGAGCATGTCGAAGCTCGAGACGCTTTGAAAGAGGCACAAACGCAAAAGAATGCCCTGCAAGAGTCTGTAGACAGACTTGAAAAGGAACTGGTTGAGACCCGCGCGGCAGTCGCCAGTGCTGCTGACCGGGAGAATGTCCACAAAGAGATCATCGGGCAGTACGACGAACTGAAGGCTAAGTGCTCAACATTAGAGAAAGATCTTGTAGCGTCAGAGCAACTCGCCGCAGGCAGATTCAAGGACATCACCGACCTCAAGGAGTTACTCGCAAAAGCACAACCCGAGCTGCGTAATCTTCGGAATGAAGTCGCCGAATTCAAGACCGCAAAGGACGACTTGAAGAATAAAATCGGCGAGCTCAATCGTCTCGAAGCCCGCTACGAGGACATCAAAGCCGAGCTTAAAGGCCTCAGCAAGCGTCTCGGCGACAAGGACCTCGAGATCAAAGAACTCAACCAAAAGATCGAGCAAGAAACAAACACGCGAACCAAGCTCGAAAAGGACCTCGAGACAGCGCAACTCAACCTACAAACCTCCGAAACACGCCGTCAGGAGGCGGCCACATATTCCTCCCAGCTCGAAAAGGACCTCGCACGCGCGAAAGAAGAATCGACAGCGCTCCACAACAAACTCCGGGATCTGGACGCCCAGTTATCCACCAACCATCGCGACCTAGCCTCCCTGCGTGAAGAGCTAGCTCTAAAAACGGCCTTGCACACCTCCTCTCAGGCGCTCGTCTCCTCCCTGCGCGATCAAACCCACGAACTAAACTTGCAAGCCCGCGAAGCATCCAGTCGTGCCGATAATCTTGAAGAAGAACTTGCGGAAGCGCAACGCATGTTAAGCGAGAGAACGAGGGAAGGCCAGACAATGCGTATGCTCTTGGATCAGACCTCAAGCGGGACTGAGGTTAGGATCAGGGAAATGAAGGAACGGATGGACAAGGCGCTTGAAGAGCGGGATCGAGTCGAAGATGAAGCGAGCGTTGCACAGAGAAGGATGATGAGGGAGGTGGAGGAGGCAAGAGGGAAAGCGAGGGATGCGCAAAGAGCTTTGAAGGGAGTGGAAGATGAAAAGGATGAGCTTGAGAATCGGCTTAAGGAGTGGAAGCGACGGAAGGGCGAGCTTGAGGAAGTCTCGTCCCGTGCCGCAAGAGAAGTCGAGGAAGTCAGAGCTGCGATGACGGGACTTCGGGAGGCGTTGGATGAAAGTGAACGACAAGTGAGGGAACTTGATGCCCAAAAGTCAGAGCTACGGCGCATGGGCGATGAAGCGAAGGAGCGGGTTGAAAAGCTCACCAAGGCGAACAGGAACCTCACAGAAGAGCTCAAAAATGCGCAGGCGAGATTACCTGGACGACCCGGCCTAGGTAGAGTCGAGTCGAATGCGCCAAGTTCGCGGACATCTATCGATTCTACGCACGCGAACATGCGGTCTCCAGCGCCGAAGGAAAGAGGCCTATCCACCACGACCAGTCGAAGCGAGACACCCACGACGGCGGCGGGGCAACCGGCGGGACTAAGTCAAGGCACGGTTGACTATGTGTACCTGAAGAATGTGCTATTGCAGTTTTTGGAGCAGAGGGATAAAGGCCACCAGCGGCAGTTGATCCCCGTGCTGGGGATGTTGTTGCATTTTGACCGGTAAGTTTCTGTGCCGTCTTGTTTTTGCAACGGAGATGGACCAAACATCCCTCCTCTTCAGCCATTGATTGGATTGGGTGTCTAATTCTCATGGTGCCTTACAGGAAAGACGAGCAGAAATGGATGGCTGCCATTACCGCGCGGTGATGATTCCGATGGAGTACGAGATCACAACAGTGTGCGGAGTAAATCAACAAGCTGGAATCAGAAGATTTCCGCGTTGACGAGTAATTGGATCGGCATTGCTGGCGTTGTATATACCTTTATGGTTAATGCATGGCTGCGGGAAACCACTGGACATCTTCCACAACAGCAAAAGGATATGACCTTGAGAAGCTCCTCTCGAGGCCTGTTAGGGAGCTTCGACCAGTTTCCAGCCGTGTAAATGAAAAGAAGTGGTCGCCCTCATACATTGCACATGGCATGAGAAGGATTTCCGAGGCCACATATTACACTCAGACTACCTTGCCAGCGGATGTGTTGGCAGCATCTGGGACCGAAATCTGGGCCGATCCTCTGAGCTATCAAGTATCTCCACAGCGGAGGGTACAGATCCTGTTCCTCATCCTCTACAGCCGAGCCGAGTTGGTTGCGGCCCTGATGTTTTCGAATCGCCCGCGATATACTGCCAAGCGTCCATGGTCCTGTCGTAATCTCCTGCCTCAGGGATCTGGTGGTAGGCCCAACATGTTGGAGACCGAGTGAAATCAGAAACCGAAATCAAAACTGGAACGGGTTCAGGCTTGCCAAGCTTGCAGACATAGCATCTGTACATGTCAAACGTACATAAAGGACCATTTGTTGTGTAGAAACGTCGCCATCCCTATACAGTCGCAGCTGCACGTAGAATTCATCTTCTTGGTCTGAGGCAGGTATGAGGCGTTGCCCTTTCAACTTGACCAGCACGTCCTTGGTCTCTCGCAAGTTTTTGGAGATTGTCGCGAGTTCTTCTCAAGTGCAGTTCTGGTGCCCGTTATTGTAGAGCGAGGTTCGTGATCGTCAATTCGGCCACAAGAGAAGTGAATTCGGGATACTTTGAGTTGGTGGATAGGTCCAACCAAGGTAGGATGTTGTTGGTAGGATATCTTCTGGTATCGGGAGCTCAACCATGTGGACAGCCGTCTAATCCGATCAGAAGCCTTGTTTATTCTTTCCCAGCCCCACGACCCAGCCGTAGTAGCCTTTGCCTTGTTCGGCCCGAAGGAGGCTCATCAGACTAAATGCCAGATATGCGAGTGAGACCACGATCGACACCCAAAGTACAATTGTACAGCATATCGGCCTTTCGCCGCAAACTCCCGCAGTTGCCGTGATGATAGCGGCTTCGAGGTGTCGCATTAGCTGTTCCTCTGCGTCACTGGTAGCGACTTGAAGTTCGTGTACAAGCTGTGCCGCTGCCTGTCCCGACATTTTGTCTTCCAGTCGAAGTTTCCGCACCATCTTTCGAGCCATCATTTCCCGCTGCAGCTCTGACATGGTTGCGAACTGTGGTGTGCCTATAGCGTACATGTCGTTGCGCCTGTTCGATTGCATTGCATCGGGGCGCCATAAGGGATCTTTTGAAAGCCATTTTTGACAATTGCCAAAGTTGTTGACTGGTAGTGTCTTGTACATTCATCAAAGGCTGCGGAGCGCTTGTGTCACTAAGCCATGTAAACAAAGAACTTACATCAGGGTTTTCTGGTTCAGTTCCATCGTGTCTGGGACTAAGCAAGGCGAGTAATGTCCTTGCTTGGTGTTTTGCACGCTGTCTTACTTGTCTCTGATTCCACTGGCCATGAGAACTCAGCTCATGTCGACGTACAAGGGTCTTCCAGAGCAGGGGGAGGAGAAAGGAAAGAGGCAGATCTGGATCGCTGGACGTCCATCACCTCTGCCGGTTTGGGTTGGATATTCGTGTCCGTGGTGAGCCTACTGACTTCCACCTTTGACAAGGCGGATATCGTCCGAAGCCTGATTCAGGGGTCTTCTTGTGCTAAGCGTGGAGCACGTGTTGGCCTGCACCGAGACGTCGCCTTTCGCGTCAATGTGCAGGGACATTCGTTCAGAGGCAGACCGGTGCTCTGTAGGTATGGTTTGATGAAGAGATGCCAGGAGAACAGCGTCCGTGAAAGAAACACTCCGACGTAATAACTTGGCAAGACTTGATTGATCCACTGGCAGACTTCATCGCCGACATCTTCAACCTCCAAGCCTCCGACTGTGCAACTGTTCTCGTCACAGATCGACAGTGCAAAGTATGCCATGACCGATAGACTCTAGCAGAACAGCTCCGACTTCTCTGGTCTGCCTGGTGGAGTGTTGGCGCCATGGTAAGTTGACTGACGGATCTTCTCTTCTGCTGCTAATCATCACTCAAGGCTGCCGCAGCGGCTCACCCCTTCGAGCGCCAGGTCGCCGACACCCCGATCTCGAAATCGTACGTACCTCTCTCATCTCGAACTCCCTCTCAATACAGGATGTATTTTTTTTGACAAAATGGGAATCTCTCTGAAAACACTTGAAGAGACTGGATATTTTGCTTTCTGAAAATTGGGAGCACAGGACATATGGCGCGGGCAGGATCTGTGAGCGCTGGCTGACAGAGCATTGTTTACAGGGATTTCAACAATCTCATCATGGACTATCTGATCACTGAAGGCTACCCTTCAGCTGCAGAGAAATTTGCAGCAGAAGCCAACATTCAGCCTCAAGCTGACCTCGGTTGTATCAACGAGAGAGTACTGATTCGAGACTCAATACACCGTGGAGATTTGCAAGCTGCCATCGAACTCATCAACGATCTGAACCCAGAAGTAAGTACTCCCTCTTGGTTTCTTCTCTTCTTTCATGATTATATCTGTTTTCATGCACCACTCATAGCCTTCGGGCCGAGATGAGAGCAAAAACACCTTCAGTCCTCAGTATGATTTTCAACACGACTCTAGAAACATCCATTCATGTCCTCGTTCAGCTAGGATGCTGACTTGCTGAGATAGCTTTTAGACCAAGACAAGAAGCTTCATTTCTCGCTTCTCCGTCTTCAACTTGTCGAGTTAATACGCCAAAGTTTTACGTCTTCCGATTCAAGTCTGGTGGGGAAGGCGATAGAATTTGCCCAAAACAACCTCGCACCTTACGCTCCATTGGATGCGCAGTTTAAGATCGACCTCGAGCGGGCCATGGCTCTTCTAATCGTACCCAGGGAGTCGTGGACACAAGCGGCTGTGGCAGGTTCGTCTGGTCAGCCGAGCTCAAGTATCCAGAACGACTTCGGTGCCCTAGCAGAGCTGGTCGACCCTTCATTAAGACGCAAAGTCGCAAAGGATGTCAACGAAGCCATTCTCCAGAATCAGCATCACAGGAGAGAAGCTAACATCCGATACCTTGTCAGAGCTCGCGCGTGGGCTGAACAGCTTGCGCGTGAGAAGAAGATCGATTTGCCTGAACTTCCTCTCGGCCTGGATGGAGATGGACCTGCCAGCCAGAGCCAAAACGGCCACAACGGAGATACCGAAATGACCGAAAATGGCTCGGATGCCACAGGTGCCGATACGGAAATCGCTCGATACACGAATATTCCTTCTTGAAGATCCGTCAAATAATCTTCTACCACAACGATATGGCCTAAACCTGTCCGACGAGGGATCATTGTGGCGACACCTTCGGGGAACAGAATGAGCATCATGTGCGATGCGACGACAGTTATCAACGCGCTTCATGACTGTACCAGCGAACA
Source organism: Phialophora tarda (assembly GCA_016109495.1). NCBI lineage: Eukaryota > Fungi > Ascomycota > Eurotiomycetes > Chaetothyriales > Herpotrichiellaceae > Phialophora > Phialophora tarda. The sequence goes on along the minus strand of JADWPL010000001.1, from coordinate 1,271,492 downwards.
GCGCCCGTTGCCAAATTGATGATGTACGTTATCCACCCAAGCATATACGCCTCCAACTCCGTCGCTAATTTATATTCCAGAAACGCACCATTACCAATTCCAAGTTCGACTACTAGCGGTGAAAACGGGCGGCTTCCAATTCAGCCTGCTCGGGTCGATCTTTCTGGCGCCTTTGAGCTTCTCCTTCTGGCGCCGCTGCTCCTGCCACTCGAGCAGCTCGTCGCGGACGACGATGATCCACGCACCCTTATGGTATCTCAGCAATTTCAGCACCTCCAACTGTTCATGCACATCCTTCTCGGTCATCGACGTCAGACTCGCTATCTCTGCGATGCTTGTCGAATACTGAGAGTTGGGCCCGTTAAACCCCAAAGATGAATGAGGATGGAGGTGCTCTGAAGTTGGCGTGTGAGTGGCAGAGCCTGGAGGAGGCAGTCGAGCTGGATCTGAGAGCAGTTCAATGAGAACCTCCTTCCAGTATTGCCGATATCCCAGCAGGCCCAGATCAGAAAGCGGCTTTTCAGGCGAACCAAGCTTCCCCTCTCGCTTGCTCAACTCATAGGAGAAGGCAATTAACAACCTCCCCAACCCCTGTCGTTGGTATTGCGGCAAGGTCAGAATACAAGCGACATTATATCCCTCCGCTGACTCCTTCTCCTTGCTGAAGTATCCGACGAGATGACACCCATGCTCCGAGCGAGTCACCATGCAGTAGAACAAGAACGGGTCGACGTCGTAATAGAGTGTCTTATGATCCAGGAACAGCTTGGACAAAAGACACAGATTCCGACACCAGGTCCGCTGTCTTCGTCCGTCCACCTCGAAAAAGCTCACATAGTCATCCCGATAGATCTCGTTGCCTGGAGGATGCCGCAATTCGCACTTGGTCCGGTGTCTCTCAAACGCCTTCTTTGATGAGAAGTAAGACAGGCAGAACTCATCAATGTAGACGAGATCGACATCGCTGAAGTCCTGTGGATAAGGCGAAAAATACCACGGTTCAATGGTATGCTTGCCCATTTGTATCTTATCCAGGTTTCGCACCAAATGGAGCTGAGCATGGTGCTGTACCATGGAGCCGCCTGTGCGGAGCTTCTCGATTTCTTCTTCCGGTTCCATTATCGGTGCAACTTTCTCTTCTGTTTTCGTTACGTCTGGCATTTCGATGTCTTGCGGGCCTTCATCAGTTCCGAGTATCGGCAAGGGCGTGCCTTCCTGGGTGGTCATGAGCGAGGCATCGCCATCTGGAGCCAGCCCTTCCTCTCTATTCTCCTTGCCACCAGCTTTTGAGGGAACAGGACGTTTCCTGTCATTCCCAGCTTTACTGCTGAGCAGGTCAGGCGTCGCCGAGCCAGCGCGAGATTCTGTCCTCGCCCGACCTGTTACCTTTGTGGTTATCGATTTTGCGGCGGCGGTTTTGGAGGGTGGACCTTTTGTCGTGACGGTGGTTTTCTTCTTCTCGGGCTTTTCGGGGACAGGCCATTCGACTTCCTGGGAGAGGTCGATGCGGTCGGCTGAGACCCATTCTAGCAGGTGTTAGTGCATGGTTGGCATCTTTGATCAAGCGAGGAAATGTTGTACCGTCAAGACGTTTGTTGAATTCGACATAGTGGACGCTACCCAATCCTTGTCAGTCATGCAAGAAACGACATCGAGAACGGCCGTCGCAATAGACATACTAGAATGTCAATGCAGAATTCCTCTGCTTTATCGACAAGATCTCTGCCTTTCTGGGTTCTCCATTCTGCAAATCCCACCCCGTCAGTAAAAGCGTTCTTCTCAAGCAATATATAGATATACATATATCGTTGGAATTGGGAAAGGTCACGTGAACGCGCCTCTGAAGGCAGCCCAGAAACCGAAGTCAACAACTCACCTTTTCGACAAAAGCTTTCACCCCGATCCTTCATAATTCACGTTAGTATCCTTTTCAGAACCGCCGGACCTCAAGGTCATCAGCGCCGGGATTTATGCCCACTTACTGGATCTGATTCAGCGTGGCGAAGCCTTTTTCCACGGGCTCGGGCGTGTTTGTCGCGTCCGTGTGGTCTCCGCCCGGCATTTCGACGGAGTGCGATGAAGCGATTCAGATGATGATAAGAAGGTGAATTATAGAGGTGTGGTTGTTTGTTGAGTCGGTGATGAGGATGGGAAAAAAATTATGATCGGTGCTGAAACTATGGCAAGGCGGCGGGTTGAAGTTGGGGCTTGGAGAAAGAAAATAGAGGGGGGATTTGGCGGCTGAGTGTCTTTGTTTGAGCGCCACGGGCGGTCACTTGGGGGTCACGGTTTAGGCATCAGCTGTGCCAGAGCGTGGCGACTCTGGGGGTGTCTGCCTAAACTTAAGTAACACCCAAAATTCACTTGTCTCGGCAAGTAACTCAGATCTGCGGTTAAGTGCAGCACTTCTGAAAGCCGCCCATCCCATTGTGCTCGGCTTTGACCGTGGGCTTGTTCTGATTTACTAAGTAATTGCCTACACGTTGCGATGGTCTGCTCTGGTATCTCGCATCATGCAACGCTTATCGTCAAGGACTTTTCTAATCATTTCAATAGCGGGCGCTGCTGATCAATCCTCATCCATGGACTCCCACCCATCTTGGCCGCCTGCTGCGCCGACATTGCCATCCTCTTCCTCCTCATCGTCGCTCTCGTGATCACTCAGGCTGGCGCCGATCAATCTCTCTTTGCCATCTGACTCTGGCAGTTGAACTCTTCCCGCGAACACATTCCTTACACTCGGGTTGGTGCTGATGTCCCACACTTGCAGTCGACCTTTACTTCCAGCCACTGAGAGCCTGAATGCGACCTCGGTATCAGGTGCAAACTGGGTCGCGAAGATCCTTCCTACGTCAAGGTTCCTCGAGACCACCATATGTGGTTTGTTGTCCTGAACATTCCACAGTTTGACCCTCTTGTCATCTGAACCCGTCGCTAGCAAGCCGGGCACCGAAGGATTGATGTCAAAGGCACTGACCGCTCCGTCGTGAGCTTGTAATGTCCATACGGGCTTGCTTGGTTTATCGTGAGTCGATGGGATGACCCGAGCATCGAAATAGTGGACGGTTCCCGCCTCTGTGGTGACGTAAAAGAAGTTTGAATCGTGAATATCCCATCTCACTTTCTCGACATCGGCTTCCACCACCCATTTCGGTGCCTTTGCGTCTGGGGCTCGCATGTCCGTTGCAATTACTGTTCGGTCGTAGCTCCCGCTCAAGAGAATTGTTGACTCTGTGGGATGCCAGTCGAGTGCGCACACCTTGCCGCTATGCATGGTGTATGATTTCGCGCACTTGCCAGTATTCAAATCCCAAAGCTTGACTGTCTTGTCGGCAGACGCTGAGGCAAGGAGATTCCGGTGATGACGATTGGCCGCCAGCGCAAGCACAGCATCCACATGGTACTCGTCGTTGGCTTTGGGCTTCTTTCTTTTCTTCTTTGACTTCTTCTTGTTGCCTTTTGAGCTGCTGCCTTCCCCGTTGTGCTCTGTCTCTGCCTGTACTTCTGGCTCTTGGCCCAATATCGTGTTGGGGTACATGCTGTCTACGACATCAAGATCCCAAATCTCGATCTCCGGATTCATTGTGCCGATGGCGACAAAGTTGCCTTCTGTCCGCGATTCCGACCCTTTGCCTACCGGGACGTTGATCCACTCGACGCAAAGCGGTACAGCAGGCAGCATGATATCATGATGGACGTAGAGGTTGTCCGCTCCGTCTTCATAGACGAATACTTCCAGCTGCGCGACTTCGTCCTCGACCTTTGCTGCTAGTATTAAGTTGTCGGAGGCCAATATCTGTAAATCTTCTCTTTCGTCTTCCGAATCTTGCTCGCCTTCCGGAAGAACGATGTAAGGATCCTGCTCGTGTGGCGCATGGTACGCTAACGAGCCAACATTTCCAAACATGGAGAATTTCTCGCCCTGTTCGTCCACCGGATCATCATCGTAGTCGTCGAGGTTGTACTCCTTCAAATCGTCTTCCTCATTTGCTGGTGTCTTGGCCTTTCCCGAGACTTCACCCGTAGGCACGCCGGCGTCGGAGTCCGGATCTTCTGAATCGTTCTCGTTGTCATCGTCGTCTTTGCCCTTTTGCGCGTCGAGAAGATCTTGCTGGGCGTCCTCGAGTTGGAGGCGGGCAAGTTTCGATATGCGACCGAGTTCTGCTTCGTCGATCTGATATTTCTGGGGGAACTGGGCGGCGACGCCTCTGCGCACCCACGTCGTCGCTAGTGTCATCGACATGTTGGCGAGTGGCAGGCTGCGGAATGGACGAGGGACCAGTCAATCTGCGGAGTAGTCGCACCGAAAAAAAGTGACAGCAATCTAATCTAAATCTTATCTTAGTGTCATGCAAGGCTGGGTACCCGGATGCAAGGCTGCTTTAGCTTCGATCTCCAATGCGGAACACTCTTCACCTTGCTCCTTCTCCCTCCCGGCTGTCAATCTCCATTTCCGGCCCCTGTCGTTGAAGGTCAGATGTGGGCGTGGCTCGAACCGCATGACCAGTATTGGAGACGAGTCTCCACCAAAATGCATTCCCATCTGCATACGAAAGACAATGTCGGTAAGTGGCAATCAAGCTCTTGCCGAGTCGCATGATGTATCGCTCGAGGCGAAATATGTCGCGACTGAGGTCGCGTTACATCTGTGATTGGTCCCTTAGGATCATTTCCGCAGGCGAAACAACGAGGCATGATGTATGAGTCGAGTCTGACAGATCGTACTACAGGCTGCGAGGAGATCATGAACGCCCTCGACGAGTGCCACGCCCGTGGCTTCCTCTACAAGGCCACGGGAGGCTGCAACGACATCAAGCGAGAAGTCAACAGATGTTTATCGGGTGAACGGACGAAGAAGAGCAGAAATAACCGGGAGACTGCTTTGGAGCGAAGAGCGAGGATCGAGGCAGTCTGGGCCAAGTTCGATGAGGGCGACTTTTCGGCGCTTGAACAGTTCACCAAATCGAAATGAAGGCATAAGTAAGCTCACGCAAGGGCTGAGCTTGCGTTATACTGGGAATTCGCCCAAAAGCATTGCTCGGTGTTCGAGGCTTCTGGGCCAAAGAGCGTCTGGTCTGGTTCAGAAAGACTTATGGTTATGTACAAAATCAGAACGATAAAAAAATTTCTCAACTCATTGCAATATCTGCTGCTCTATTTGGTCGAATACTTGGGTTTACCCTGCGTTGAAACACTGGGCAAAACTGGCTGGTGACTCAATGCAAGAAGTGAATGTGAAAGGGTAGTCAACCCTGGACTGTTTGAAAGGTTACGGAGTCCCAAATACTTCAAAGTCTCCAGTTTCTTTTCAAAATCGACCGGACGCATTGTCAGCAGCAATATGCCCTTCTTCGACTGTGCGTTTACGAGTTTGTTTTCCGTCTGTACCTCCTCTGGTGATTGCTCGTGTGTCGAGAGTTGGGAGGCCCGAAGGGTTAAAGCGGCATTACCACAGGCTGCGCTGAATCGCGACCCACCGAAGTCACTTTCCTCACTCGGGGCGTCGTCGTAATTGATGTCGTGACGTGAAACGCAATCGTATCTGCTTTTGATTGCTTCGCTGTAATAATTGTGTGACTGGAGCATACATAGAGCACTATCTCTGTCCTAATATACGTTAGATCTGATCCTGGACTCTTTGTCCTGCATCGAAAGCAGCCACAATCGAGTCTCTCTCCCACAGGTGGTCTTGAGACATATGTCTCACGCTCACCGACCCGCAGATGTGGCATTATGACCGCTGGAGACAGTATTCAGGAAGGACATAGTGCCGAAGATCCAGCCGTTGAACAGGCCACAGCCGCCGCACCTGGCTTTGCCTTGCCGTCCGCAATTGGAGATGAACTCGACGACTTCGGTCTGCCCAGAAAGCCGGTGAGAGAAGCCCGACCGGCCGACTCGGACGACAGTGAGGACGATGCCGATACATTCCACGATGTCGAAGCTGCCACAGATGGCTTCAACACGACCGAAAGTGCGAAGGAAGGAACTGGTAGCCAGTCGAGCCATGGTGCACGGGAGCCCGCGGAGCCGATCGAGCTGGCCCAGGTTCCGCTCCCGCCTCTCGAAATCTCTGCAGACTCGGTAGACTCGGCGAGAAGCAAGCCAGCGCAAGAGATGAAAGAAGAGCATAATGTCAAAGGGGAGACGCAGTCCGAGGCAAAAAGGTCAGAGAATATTCCGCCTTTGAACATCGCCTCGACCTCCGATTTGAAGGATGTGGCGGAACCAGCCAGTGCCGTATCGCCTAGAGCCTCCCAAATATCAGACACGGTCATACCAAAGCGGGATCAAAAGTCGAAGGGCGTTGCAGCTTCCGAATGGTCTCACCAAAGACAAATCTCCGCGCCCACGCAGGCTGACGATGAGGAGGAGGAGGAGGAGGACTGGCAGGCTATGCCGGCTATCGACGAATTTGACATTTATGACGACAATGGGCGTCTAATAGCAAAGGGTCACAAGGAGAATGAAGAAGAGTCCAATCCATATTCTGGCATTGGAGGCGCAGGGAAGGGGTATACGAGGGTTCAGCTGGATGAAGATGCCCAATCTGCCACGAGTATGGACGAGGAGACGAACTATCTATTCAAGAACGGGCCCAAGCTACCGGACGCGGACGACCAGTCCAATGATGGTGACGAGCAGCGCGATACTCTAACCCAGCTAGAGGCCACCAAGGATCTTCTAACCGAAGGACAACGGATAGCCTACGTCGGAGTAGTCAGGTTGACTGTCCATAAGATGTTCGAGGCGCTCAGTGCGCTAGAAAAGACCAGATCGGCACGGAGAGAGTTGGTGAAGGCTATAGAGGGCATGGATATGTGGGGCCAGAAGATGATGGTGCGGCTTTATGCCCACATGGACATCAATGCTGCAGAGCAGATCATGATAGAGCAGCTTGCCGAGCACGGCGTGCAGCCGTCTGATTTGGTCGCCCCTCTCATGCTTAATGCGAAGGTGAACAATCCGATGGCCGATGATGTCGCTGCCGAGTCCTCGAAACCAGATCGCTCTGGAGTTCGGAGTTCGACAGCATCTTCTTCTGCTCCCAAAGATCCAGAGACATCTTTGAGGCAAGTCGAGAATGGCGAAGAAGTCCCTGAAGTACATGGCATGGAAGAGATGCCTCATACAAAGGAGATTGACCTCGACCTGCGATGGACTGTCTTATGTGACTTGTTTCTGGTCCTCATCTCAGATGGTCAATATGACGCTCGCTCAAGACGTTTGCTCGAACGGGTTGCTTCAACCATGGGTATCACCTGGATGCAGATATGTCGCTTCGAGAAAAGGGTGATTGACGCGCTCGAGATGCAAGAAGAGGAAGCAAGAGAGAACTGGGACGAGGCCGACAACATGGAGAAACGACGGAAACGTGCCTTGAAGAAGAAATACATGTTCATGGGTCTGGCAACTGTTGGTGGCGGCCTTGTCATTGGGTTATCTGCCGGTCTGCTTGCACCTCTTATTGGGGCAGGCCTGGCCGCCGGTTTCACAACGATCGGTGTCACAGGTACCGCAGGGTTCCTTGGCGGTGTCGGCGGAGCGGCATTGATCACATCTGCTGCCACAGCAGCTGGTGGTACCATAGCGGTTCGAGCCGCAGATCGAAGAACAGGCAGTGTCAAGACTTTCGAATATCGACCGTTGCACAACAACAAGAGACTGAACCTTATTCTGACCATCTCAGGTTGGATGACAGGCAAAGTTGATGATGTCCGCCTGCCGTACAGCACGGTCGACCCCATCATGGGGGACATTTATTCTCTCTTGTGGGAACCGGAAATGCTCCGATCGATGGGCGATACGATTAACATTCTTGCGACCGAAGCCTTGACGCAAACTGTTCAACAAATCCTTGGAAGCACAATATTGATTACCCTGATGGCTGCGCTCCAGTTGCCAGTTGTGCTCTCAAAGCTGGCGTACCTCATTGACAACCCGTGGAGCGTTTCTCTCGACCGTGCGAATGCCGCTGGCCTCATCTTGGCCGATTCCCTGATAGACCGACATCTAGGTCAGAGACCAATCACCCTGGTAGGCTTCTCTCTCGGGTCGAGGGTCATCTTCTCATGCCTGAAAGAGTTATCCCATCGTGGTGCGTATGGCTTGATCCAGAATGTGTACATGTTTGGATCACCTGTGGTGGCCAGTAAGGACGAGTATTTACGCGCCCGTTCGGTCGTCTCTGGCAGATTCCTGAATGGCTATTCCTCGGGTGATTGGATTCTGGGATACCTGTTTCGCATGACAGCTGGTGGCATTATGGCTGTAGCTGGGCTTGCCCCGGTGCAGGGGGTCCCGGGCGTGGAAAATATCGATGTAAGTACATGGGTTAAGGGCCACATGGCTTACCGTGCTGCCATGCCCAGGCTACTCCGAGAGGTCGGTTGGGAAGTCGAGAGCGACGAATTCACCGAGATCGAGGACCCTGATCCCGAAAATCACGCCCAGCGGCAGCGAGAGTTGATCTCGGAGATTGAGGAGGCTCGGAAAAAGGCCGAAGAGAAGCCGGAGAAGAAAGGCTTCGGGTTGTTCAAACGACGCAAGCCAACGGAGAAAAAGGGTTGGGAGACGTACAATGCGAACGACAGCAACCACAAGCGGAATGGCAGTACCGGTCCCGACCCGGGTGCCGACCCCAACGGCAACGTCTTGTTCGATATCGAAGCGATTCGAAGAGAGTTGGCCGGCGAGATGATCGACGTCCGGGAGCTAGACAGCACCTTGCCCCCGATGCAAATCACATCTATCAGCAAGGATGGCGAGAAGCACGTTGAGTACCTGCGTCTTCCCTCTGGGATGAGGCAGGAGGAACTCGCGAGGCTTAACCTCCCGCCACGGCCCGACGAGATTGATGTTTCGTTCGAGCCGGTGAAACAACCTGCGCCGATCCGACCTGCAAGATCCTCGTCCTTGAGGCCAGCCTCGATAGCAAGTCCGCAACGATCTCCTCGCATCAGTCCACAGCGCTCGCCTCAAGGGTCGCCCGATCCGACTCGAAGCTCATCCTACGTTTATCCAGAAGCCAGGGAGCTAGTCAGCACGTTGCCACCTCTCAGCCTGACGCCGTCGGCATCACCTAGGCCTGAGAGCGCTAGGCTGCCTATCCTTGCCCGACCGGATCTGAAACCTCATGTCACTGAGCCGTCAATGCCGAGCTGGAGTCGACCGCCGTCACGCAACACCAATGCAGCGGGACCATCGATATCGGCATCCGAGTTGAACCTTGAGCGCAACGCTTGGGCGGATGATGACGACGGGTTTGGGAAGGGCCGCGACGAGATCAGCATGACTTTTGAATGATATTACCGCCGTTTCATCGGTTGCATAGCGCGGCGTCCGAGGGGGGATGGGGGTCCAGCTCCCTACCTATGGCGGCCTTGTGAAGTATGGCTTGCATGTGTAAAGCAAGCGGTAAGTCGCGAGTCGTGTAGTGGTTCCTTTGTTCCAGTAGAATGCACATATTTCTTCTCAGGACTACTACTCCGTACCCGTTCGGATGTGCGCTTGGATCACTTGCCCTCCACTCAATTTAGAGTCTTGCACTACGCCGTACAGGCCTGGGGCGCGTTTCAGCGCACTCGCGTGCAACCTTCACTTCCCCATCATCGGCACCTCACTTCATAATTGCATACAGTAGCTTATGATTGTTCTTGGTCGTTAGGCACTGCTAGCACAAAGCTCCATCGAGTCGTCTCACAAAGCATGTCTCAGCAAGCGACCCTCGTCGAGCAGCTTGGCCCGACGCCTTTGTTCAGACAAAGACAATAGAGTTGTCCGCCTGCTAAAGCATGTGTTGTCGCATTCTCCCTTTGTCAACGACGACTCTTTCTTCGTATCTACTGTTTCATTGCCTAAGTCTGTATTAGCCACGACAACAATGGCTTTCGTCGCGGCAGTTGCATTGGTCTTGGTCCTGCCTCAACGCCGCTGCCTCGCAGTCGGAGTGTCGACGTCCTCAACTTTCTCCTTCTCCCTCCATCATTCCAGATTCTACTCAATCACACGATTGTCTGGATTTATCTTCCCGGCATCGAGGATTGCAGTCGTCTTCGTTTATCATATCCCAGTTTCTCCTGTTCCTCTCCACAACGGTTACCAAAATCAGACTACTAACAGAGGGCGTCCAAAATGGACACCCTCATGACACTTGTCCAGCCATTCAGGTCTGTTCTCCAGCATCCCGGCCTCCTCTTCGTCTTCCTGTTCGTCTTTCGATACTTGAGGTTTGTGGTACACCTGGTCAGTTATTTTCGGTATCGCCCGTCACCAATCTCCAAGTATCCTCGACTGACGCGGAAAGATTGCACTGTCGTCATCCCAACCTGCTGCCCAGAAGACCCAGCCTTCCGTCATTGCATCGAATCAATCGTGCAAAATTTTCCCAAGGTAATGCATATCGTCGCGGTTGGCGAAGAACGAGAGAAGCAGGTATGGTCGATCATAGCGCCGTTTATCAGAGGCTATCCGACCATTCGCTTCAAGGTGTCACATTCTGATGTGGCTAACAAGCGACGTCAGGTTGCGCTTGCTATCGCCTCTATCACAACCTGTATTACTGTTCTATGCGATGACCATGTGATCTGGGCTTCACCCAGGTTCCTCCGGGCTGCGCTTGCGCCCTTCGCGGAGGATCGACGAGTTGGCGGTGTAGGCACGAAAAGGCATGTCATCCGCCACTCAGGAACCGGCCTCTTCCAGGGTTTCTGGAATGTCATGGGTGCCCTGTATCTGGAAAGACACAACTTTGAGCATAGAGCTTCCAACGCCATCGACGGTGGTGTCGCTGTGATCAGTGGCCGCACCTGTCTTTACAGAACAGTCATCCTCCAGGATCCGGAGTTGTTAGCCGGCTACCTCAACGAAACCTTCTTGTTCGGTCTCCTCGGCCCCTTGAATGCAGATGACGACAACTATCTTACCCGAGCCCTGGTCAAGAGAAATTGGAAGATAAAATTCCAGGACACTAATGATGCTCTGATCTTGTGTGATGTCGGAGTGTATCCGAAATTCCTCCAGCAGTGTCTTCGATGGGCACGCACGACATTCAGAAGCAATATGTGCTCGCTGATTACTGACCGATCCGTCTATCGAGCTCAACCATGGAGTGTTTATGCCCTTATGGTCAGTCAAATGATTAATTTTGCGCTCTTCTACGATGGCGCCATGGTCTGGACGTTGACTCGAACAGATTTCTACTCCCGGAGTGCTGTGAAGGCACTATGCATGTGGATCCTCCTCTCGAAGCTTCCGAAACTGTTGCCTTATTTCTGGCGCCATCCACTGGATTTGATATATCTCCCTACGTATTACATCTTTGCCTATTCCCATTCACTGATCAAGTTGGTGGCTCTACTGACATTCTGGGACGTTCAGTGGTCGGGACGAGATCTGAAGAGCATCAACGATGCCGCTACGGGAGAAAAGGCGACTGGAGACGCATGCGTCATTCCAGAACCTGAATATGATAACTTGAGCGACAGATCCAGCAACTACACCACCGGCCCGCCGCGTACGCCCACGAGACCTATCAGAGAGCCAACGGACAAACCCCGCTGGAGTCCCCTGAGACCCGTGGGTACACCCTGGGGCTTTGTACAGCCGGTGAACTTACATCGCACACCGGCAAACGTCCTTCAAACCCAGCTACCAGGGAGAAGTTGGCCCGCAGACGGGTGCGTCTGGAAAGAATATGCTTGTCAAGATCAGGCTTACTACGGCGACGACTCCCCTGTGACTCGTGAGTTTGAGGAGAATCTAGCTACCGGCTATTTGACACCGATATCCTCCAGCTGTGGGCATGAGCAGACAGAGCCGACCTCGTCCGCAAATCAAGCTCTTCAATCGTTACCACTTACACCACCAGACTCCCCACCGCCATTCCGACCGATATCAACACCGAGCCCCACGCCAAAGACGCCCACTCGCTCTTTCGTCCGAGCTGACCAATGTGGGAGGCTACATGAAGGGTATTATCCGCGGCGGATATGTAGATTCTGAAGTGGTAGCTGTAGGTTAAATAGTCTAGGTAAGTGCTGATCTAGAAAGGTGAGTTTTAGTGGCTTGCTAGTTCATCCCCTTCATGGCCGGCTGCCCTACAGATTGAATCAAGGAAAGACTAATACACCGAAGCTTCAAAAAGCAATCCCGGGGAACAGTTTTTAGTACAGTAAGAGCACTCATGGCGTGCGTACAGTATATGAACTCCTCCGGTCCTCGATCGAGAGATTACCCATATTTACTAAATCCCTGCCAGGTTGCTTATTCATAGACCATTGAACCTCCCAAGTCTCAAGACTCCTATTATTTGCCTTGTATTCTCCCTTCTTTCCGGGAGGAAGACGTCTGGTTTTCGCTATCCTCATGGGGCTGACAGACAGACTGACAGACTGGGTGAATGGCTAACTAATTGTATTCACTGCGGTTGATTGCCAACAGACCGCGCCAATCCTAGTTATTATCGATCATGATGGAGTATAACCGCTTAGGGAAGACTCTCTCCATCGCCTGTTCGTCCATTTCCTTGAGGACAGAGCCCAAAGTAACCGACGCCGTTATTATATTTCGAAGTGACGGACTGAAAAAGTTTCGTGGATGCCAGGTACTGTGGTGCCCTGGCTTCGTTGCAGCGACGACTGGCTCCATATCAAATCGCTGGGATGCTAGAAAATCCAAACATTTGAGTATCATTATGGACAACGTTTGCGTGGGTGGGAGGCACATAATTGCCTTGGTAGGGAGGGTTCTGTGCCGAGAAGTCGGCGTTCTTATACAACGGGTTGACGATTCCGCCGGGATATCTTGGGCGCGAAGATGATGATGCTGCGGGCGCCTGTGCTGACGATGCCGAGGGTGTGTAGTATGTCGACGCTGTGCTTATACTGTCGTAGTCTGGAGCACTGCTGGTCCAGCCCCATTTCTCTCGCAGGTCATCGTGGATGAAGTCGACACGCCAGCCAGTCTCCTTCTTGATCCGATCGAAGATCTGGAGGACTTCTTCTTGCTCGCGTCTGGTCGTGAGATTCTCCCCAGCCACTGCGAGGCATCGAATCGAAGCCGAGGCGACGCCTCGGTCTTTGACATGGGCCACGATGCCGCAGATCTGTCTCGAATGGTGTAGCCTCATTTCTTGCATCTCGTCTTCCGTCTGAGGCTGCATACTCGCCAGCGGGTGGACGGAGCCAAGCAAGGTCATGGCAGTGTGATAGAACAACCTTGCGACGATAGTCGTCCTTTTGATAATCCAGAGCTCCGGAAACGAACTTTTCGACTTTGTCATGTATGACGGAACTTGGCCCAGAGGGTGCATGGTGGGTGGAATGCACTTATTCCAGCGATCGCAAAACTGCTCTAAACCGAGCCACTGCTGATGCCGTTGATGGAGGCGCATCTGCTCCGCGTGGACGCTGCCGTCGTGATAGCGTCGCTGCGCTTCAGCCCGGAAGTTCGTGATCTTGGACAGGATCCAAAGCATCTTGCGTGTCCAGTCTTCTTCGTGCCCGCCGACGTGCTGAGGTTCCATGTTCATATTGATGCCCCATGTATCTGGGTTCCAGGCGACACCCCAGTTGAAATGCAAGCAGCTGAACAGCTCCAGCCCAACATTCAGCCAGAAACAGGCAGCACCGATACCCGTTGAGGCGGCGTCCCACCGACATTCCTTGATCAATGCACGTGCGCCTGCGATATGGTTCATCCTCTGCAGAGCTTTCTCGGACATGACTTCATAGACGTTGAGGATGGTAGCCGTGGTGGCACACAGAACGCTGTCTCGGTCGGGATTTTGGAGTGACTGCAACAGCAGCTTCGTCGCGTTGTTGTAATAGTTCAGCGCGTGCTCTTCGGAATAGATTGAACTGATCAGAGTAAGATGCCGGCTTCCGCACGCGAGGAGCGCGTACCGCAGCATAGGTTCCTTGAGTGCTTGGAAGGGGATGATGCGGGTGAAATGCTTGTCGGGGTCCATAGAATCCATCCAAAGCCCGACCTCTTCCACGAAGACCTGCATGTATAGGACCTCGTCGCGGTCCTCCAAGAAGGTTACGGTTTGTTCTGGTTCAGAAGGGGCCATCATCGTCTGTTGATAATGCTGCCTAACTCCTTGTGTCGGGTCCGTGAAAGAGGCCAAAGAGTTTGCAGCTTCGTCAAAGGCATGGTTTGCGGAAGTCGAGTATATTCCCTGAGGCGGTTCAGGGTAAGAGTTCGAGTATTGTTGACTAGGTAGCTGCTGATGAGGGATGAGTGGAGCGCCCAAGTGCCCGTAATCGTAAGTCATCTCTGGCATGTCCAACCTCTGCCGCTTCGGCTCTGGTTCAAGAGGATGATACTTCTCGAGACCACCCTGGTATTCCGAAGCAATGTCGCGGGAATCGTCTTGAAAGGTGACTTTCCAATCGTGCGGTCGAGGGACTACATACAGCGTCGGGTCACATGATATGTCAATGAAGTTCAGGCGAATGCCGCGCTTGCATTTGCGCTTGGACTTCTTGCAGTTCTGGCAGTTCGGCAGCCCTTCATCGCATTTGAGATGTCTCTCGCGACATGTCAAACAGCCGGTTCTGACTCGTTTAGATTTCGACGATTGGAGGTTGTCCGACTTTGCTTGAGGGGTCTCAGTCTCCTTCATGGAGAGAGGGCTGTTCTGTAGTGTCTGCGAAGCGGGCGTCGACTTGGTCGACGAGTCCCGGGTCATGGAATGTTGGTCCAGACCTGCTGCATCTGCTGTCGCGTACGGCGGAGTCAGTAGCATGTAAGTTGAAGGGAGAGTCTTCGAGGGATCCAGCCCCGGAGACAGCTGCGAGGTCTGCACAGACAAGGGGTCGCCACTCGGCCTGCGGTAGGGCACAATGTTGGCGGCGCTCGTCTCAGTTGTAGTTGACAGAGACAGAGCCGCGGCGGGCTGGTTCGAGGAATAGTAGTGGTGCGCCAGCTTGAAAACTTTATCGGGGATTCATGGCCGTGCGCGTATGATTTGACTTTCGTCCAGCCCCCGGATGTCGCTGCTGGAGGGGCGTTTCCTTAACCACTGTGTCGTGAACGTGCAGTGTTAGGTGAAAAGACTGATCTGTCTGGCCGTCAAGTCAGTAAGTGGGAGACTCAGCGCGCATTGAGAAACACGGAGAACAACGCAAAGCCTGGAAGGCTGATCGCTCTTGTAAACCGGCATAACAGGACAGTTGTAACGAGTCTTCATCTCATGTGTTATATTATTGCAACTTTGGATTGCGCGTTGCGCTTCAAATGAACAATTGCTGTGACGTGCGGCTTGCTGCAAGGGTAGACACCAAGTCGTCCTCAAGGCCACAATGACGACATCCACCGCGACGTTGAGAAAAAATCCAACATACCTGTGCGATGTTGCGCTGGGAACACGCTGCGGTCGAATTGTATAACGGTGGGAATGGCGTTTGAGATTTGCGCAATGAAGTGTGCTGTGTATGTTGTTCAAATGCTAGAACGTGGGGGGGGCGACGGTTAAAGGAAGAAAAGACGAGGGTCCAGACGTTTGATGCGATTTGAGTTCGGTGGGCATGGTGCAAGGTGGTGGTGATGCTCCCTCGAGGAGTGCGAGTATAACCCCGGCCGATCCAGGAGTCTGGCACCGCTGACAATTTAGGGTGTGGCTTCGAACTGGTGCTGCAGTCTTTTTTTCGTTTCGCCAGCGGATGCTTGATGCTGGATCAGCTTGCCTGAGACTCGCTTGCGCAGCTAGAGAGACGGCGAAGGCGACATGGAAGCTCCCGGTGATTGGTGGGACGCTGCGGCTCTCCCCCAGCGACGGCCTCCAGACAGCACCATCATTCGGCAGTCGCCAAAATCACTACGGCCAGGGATGAAGAGACGAGGGTTCCAGGCTAGCGGCTAGCCTTGCTGTCCTCAGATGGACCAGGGACAGGCCCTGAGGCTTACCGGGGAAGGCCGACTACTAGGGCCTCTAGTGGGCCAGCCAGGCAAAGGGACCTCGGGCAAACACTGGGTCTTGCCGCAAGGATAAGGATGCATAGGCGTCATGGTGTCGGCTCTTGGAAAGCCGCAATCTGACGGTTAGCGATGTTGACCTGCTACTGGACCGCTGCCAGCCTGATTCTCATCAAACACGACGTCAAAAAGCAGCCGGGGAGGGCCCCGTGGTAGCTGAGGACGTGGATACTAAGGGAAGACGCCCATCCTTTCGGTTTCGACTATTGAAAGCGAAAATGGCGGCTACACTGTTCTTGCTGTCCAAGTCACAGAAACGTCAACCCCCTCCAAGCCATCGGCCGGTTGCTGTGGGCTGCCAAGCGCTACGGGGCAGATCTGTGATGATTTGTGTTCTGCTGGGCGATTGACAAGCGACGGACAGGACGGAGCACGGCTGTCACATTCCCGCCTAGATCTTGCACGTCCAAAGCAGTCAATTCGGCGTCTATCATCGCTCATCCTCACCTCTGAAAGCTTTCACCTGATGATCCGACCGTGATTCTCGACCATTTCTCCTCTTCCTGGCCATCCTGACGTCTCTGTCCTTTGCTAGATCCGTGCCACATGCCGCTCATTTGGGATCTCTGCGGCGCTCCCGCCTCTTCTTTCGGGCTCGCTATCGCCTTTCGAGACCCAGCTCGGCGACCACCCCTGCTCTCGGGGTCTTCACTCGCTTGCTTTCCTGTTTTCATCACGCAACCCCGGCGACTGAGTCCGAGGCGAAGAGTCTAACAGTCCTGCTAAGTCTTGCGATTTTCGCATCGCTTCCGCCCGTGAGGAACTACTGGCCCCCAAAGGGAAGCGACAGTCG
Organism: Phialophora tarda; assembly: GCA_016109495.1. Classification (NCBI taxonomy): domain Eukaryota; kingdom Fungi; phylum Ascomycota; class Eurotiomycetes; order Chaetothyriales; family Herpotrichiellaceae; genus Phialophora; species Phialophora tarda. The sequence continues at coordinate 1,254,718 of JADWPL010000001.1, read as the reverse complement.
GAGATCGGAATTGGGCTTTGTCGACCCCTTGTAGACTTCATTCTCGTCGCCTTTGGGCAGAGTACATAAACCGTTTGCCGCATTCGTTCTCGCTTCCATCAAGCCTCGAGAAACAACAGTACCCCTCTGTACGGTTAGCGGGGTTGCTATCTCCGCTGAACCGTCACGTTCCGAGCTGATCTTCTTCGCCCTTTTGCTGGCCATTATACGAGCCCTGAGGCCGGGTCTCGATTCATGCACTGTGGCTTTCGAGTTGCCTGTTTGGTTACCTCGTCTGCTTAGATCTTCCTTTCTGGGCCGCCTCCGCGGTTGACCCTTCCATCGGCGTGCCCGAACAGGCACCTCCCTGGTTCTACAGGCATCTCGCCCGCTTCTTCTGCCGAAAGAGGCCTCGCTTCGGAATGGGTGCAGCCCAAATGCAGCGGAAATGTGGCTGATGTGGCTTAATCCCACGTGGTAATAGTGGCTCGTAGTCATCCTTATGCGAGTGATGTGGCTCAGTCTTCCGCGGGCTGAAGTGAGACGCCAACCTTGGGCCCTTGCCACTTCTGACATCCTGTGGTCTCTTGGTGAGCTCGCATGGACATTCTCGCCACGACCCCTGCACAGCTCAACTCTGTCTCCTCGAGCCAAATCCAGAACGAAGGATTCTCGCCTATATAGCGAATCGCCTCGTGCATGACAAGTCTTGTCGAATTTCGGTTATGAATGCTTGGATGTCTGTGCAGAGGACTCTGTACGAGAAACGTGGCAGCCTCAAACGGCCGGTGGTCTACGGCATCTCAAACCAGCATATCCGTCACGAGCCTATGAGGTGTCAAAGACAAGGTCAACGTCGACAGCTAATAACTCTGTCTCGCATTTCTGAGACAAACTTTACGTCAAGGCCACGAGCCTTGCAGTGCTGCACTTCCCGTAACCAGGGCATTCGCGTAGCTTCCGGAGAAAAGTACTACTCCCATTGTCATACCTGTGCTGGCAGTTACTGTTCTGTAGATGGCACAGCTGCATGGGTCACAAATGCTGTACATCCTCTATCCAGGTTGGCGCGGCGCAAATTGATACCTCAAACTTCGCTCTAGGCGTCAGCCGTGTTTGGCCGTTAGGCCCAGGCTTAGTAGCAAATAGTAAGTGTGGTACTCCGTACTGTTAGCACTAGGTAAGTGCTGTGGGTGACTTTGAGAGCGGCAACAGCCGGCTGCACCATTATGTGAAATTTAATTTTCCCCGCACAGTCTCGAATCGGAATCTTTTTGTTATAAGAGATAGTTGCCAAAATTAGTCCCAAATTTCTGCCACAGAAATGAAAGCACCCCGCCCGCTTGGCCCAGGGGTAAGGCGTCGTATGTCAACTATAAGTCTCCTTCGGCCAGCACACGGTCTCTAATGGTTGCCTCAGTCACTCGTATCAACTTAACGATGCAATGAGAAGATCCTGTGTTCGAATGTAAATTGACCCTGATAAATTCCTCGAAAGTATGACACTGACAATTCGAATAGCACAGAGTGGGCAACTTCCTACTTCCTTTTTGTTCTCTCTCATGGTGGTAATTTTTGCTAGTTTGTTTGCAGAATAGAAATCAACACAGTATGTACGGCCGATCGTTAGTGCGCACTACAGTAACTACCTAAGGCAAGCCAGTCAAGCCTCCACATGTGATCCCCTGGCGGCCAGAAGTCAACCTTCGCTCTGCTCGTACTCCCTACTGTAATTGTTACGTACTGTTAATGTTCAATATGGAGCTTGAGCCACGATTTTTATTGAAGCATCTATGGAGTCCACAGGTCTGTACAATCGTCATGTTGGTGACTCTGCTCGAATAAAGACCAAGCCCGCGAGCCTAACGGAGCATCAGACGACGTCAGAAAGTCACCTCCCTACTCAAGGAGGGCATATCTTCGGAGCGCTCTATCGCCTCATTCATTTAAAAACTCGGATTTCTGTCGCCCGGCCAGTCATCTGCTTCGTTGTGAAGGTCTCCGGCTCATTATTTCGGCCTGTCTCCCACTGATGTCGAAACGACGGAGCTAGCTGCGCGATCGAATCGGTGCTTCTAGAGAAGATGAAGACGATCAATCCCGCAGTCTCGGTTCGATCACAGTCAGTCTGTTAAGGGAGGCTTTCCGCTGTTTGTTGCCGCCCAAGTACTGATGCTGCATGCTGCATGCTTCTTGCCGCCTACCGGCAGCCCTTGATCATTGTTCCTTCTCTTCTGTCTGTCTTCTACTCATGCATTACCTTCTGCTTGTATATGCTGCATATTCATTCGCTAGCCGGAAGACGTCCCAAAGAACAAGGAACACACGGCAGTCAAGCAAAGAGTCGCCCTCATTTGAACAGCAACTGGTAGCGAACTTGGTGAGAAAGTGGACCTAGTCTTCGTATCGACGCAGCGAACACCGTTGAACCTAGCATGTACCTCGTTGTTATCGGCGTTTATGCGCGCTGGGGACTGCGTGATTGTCCGGGTGTACTAGCGCTTGGGACCTGCACTGGTCTGTTGGTTTCATCGGACGCGCACAGTGTGCCAAGCAGGGTGGCTCTCTGCCGTTCTGGGAAGATAGTTAGATGTTGGAGACGGCGCTGGACTAGAATCTGCTTCGACCTTTCATTGAACACGGAGGGTAATCCGAGTCGTGAAAAGACATTGGAATTCACGAAACCCAGCATGGACTTCGTCGCTTTGAGCATTGCCGCCATATCCCCAGATGCCGTATATCTCGGTCAGATGCTATGGTCACTTGCAGTCTGAAAATAGTTCTCAGGCGCGATTGGAAACATCTCAGCGGTTGACTGCCTTCCTAAATAGTGCTACGCCGGTATGTACAGACTGGAGTTCTCAATCAATCCTCCACTGCTTATGCAGATAACAAACTCGTCACTTTTACCACTCAGGGGTATTAAGGTCCGCGTCTCTTCTCGGCGTAATCCTTGTAAACATCCTGTTCATGGGAATTTCCCATCGGGTTTCGGTTGGCCCTGAGGGCCCTTGGAAAGGTCGTCCTGTCCCTTCTGATCCTTCTCCGCCTTGTCCTTGGCCATGTTCTGCATCTCCTCCATTGTCATGTCATTCTTGCTGGCATGTGTGATCTGTTCGCTTTGAGATGCTAGCTCGGGCTTCCATTCTCCCCTCCCGGTCTTTACTTTTTCGAGGGAATCGGCCTTGTGACGGTCGATGTTTTCGGCTCGGCCCTCGTTATCTGTAGGAGGTAAGTCACAGGTTAGTTGATTTGCTTGCTCCTCATAGAGTAATGTCACCACGGAAGGAGTGTAAACTGCAATCAGCTCTGTCTCAATGCAGCTTGAGCTGTGCTTGCGTGGGGCAATTGGCTGTGCCGCTGGGAAGGACGGGTGTGAGTACGTACGAGGATGATCTTCGCTGAGGGCTAGTCGAGCTGATGAGGTGTGGAAACCTGCAATTGATCTGGAAGTGAGAGCTCTGCCGGCATTTCGCAGGGGGGCCGATGTCCTGGCGAGGTATGACATGGTGAGGACCGGAGGAACGTTGTGAACGTCAAGGAAAGATGTTTGGGGAGTTGAAAGCTCGAATGAACCGGCTTCAGTCGCCTGAGTGAGTTTGATAACCTGTGTATGCCTCTCTAAGTAGGGGCTTTTATTAAGGGTGGCCTCAAGTTTGGTGAGAAAAAGGTTGGTTCGCTCCGGTGGTGGTGGTGGAAGGTGCCGAGGGCAAGCTGCTGTTGCGCCCTCATGACGTCGTTTGCTCAGTCACGGATCTTCTTGCTCATTGGCTTTAGGGAAACTGGCTGTTTAATCCGAAACTTTAGACCCTTGGAAATCGCAATCGAAGATATCGTCATTGGTGGGTCGGAAGAATTTCCCTCGGAGTTTATTTTGTGGTGTACAGTAGAGGCTTGGCGTCAGTCGCGTTCAGCCTCGGACGCGCCTTCCTCTTGCGAGACGAAGAAGGCGCATCCCTCCTTTGAGAGACTGTGTCAACAACCACGGCAGCCACAGGCACGATGCTTCAATCTCCAGCGAAGAGACGAAAACTCGACCACGTTCAGTCCCAGTCTGTCGATAATGCTGGCCACGAAAATGGACAGCCCACTACCCCAACCAGAGCGTCGTACCTCTCTCCCACAAAGAGTTCTCTAGCCCGCTCACACCCCCACCTCATTACCCGCTCTACTCGTCACTCTCTCACAGAACCGAGAGGTAAAGCACTGCGAGACGACATTCTCAGCACAAGACCGCAACCTGCGCAGGCGTTAGAGATTGTGTTGAAGATCCAGAGGGATCAAAGCTTGGATGGTGCAGGTAATTCAGCCCCGAGGCACGGAAATGACGGCGCGTCCGAGACACATCTAGATGATACCGCAGAAGGAACTACTGTTGGCCCGAACGCAGCACAGCGCGACGAGCACAACCGCCCCCCTTTGAATGAACGACAACCAGCACACGATAGACGCCGTGAAAGGAGCACCTCGAGTGAAGACCCTGCACCGGCAATATTACCACAGCTGGTATCAAGGAAAGAATCATCCGCTAGGCCCGTCTCTCGCGGCCAGTCTGGGGAGCCCGAGCTGCCACCAACCCCTGTCGAGCTTGGTCTGAGTGCTGCACCAGAGCGTCCTCGAGGCTTGGCATTAAGCAGCAGTCCCAGAGGCTCGAGGATGGGCAGGGGCTCTGAAAGACGGCGAGCACGGTCAGCTGCGCCCCTTGCGAGCAGTCCGCTCAAAGCAAAGGCACTTCAAGCTGCCAAATCCGACAATGAGGAGGCGACGGAAGAAGAAGCAACTCAGGACGATATCCGGGAAGCGTCGGAGAGCGAGCCTGAGGAGGCGCAACAAGAGAATCTGGAAGAGTCAACAGCTTTGAACGGCCAACGCTCAATACTCGAATCATTGCAGGAGCAATTGGAGCAGCTGAGGCAGGATCATCAACGTCTTCAGGAGGCCGTCGACGGCAATAATGATTTGAGTGAAGAAACTCTGGCTATGCTTCGACAGTCCGTCGTTCAGAACGATACCCATGGGATTTCGAATTCCAGCAATGACGGCGACAACATCTCTGCTTACCTGACACTGTTTACACCGGCCAATCTACAACTTTCAAGTCATACTGAGACGAAACTCATAAAAGATCGAACAAAGATCATCCACCGTGTGAAGGTGGAAGCACCGCCTCCGTGGCTTCCGAATGCTCTCACTTGCGTGTTTGAAGTGGCCACCGATGCAGAGAATGCACAGATTGAACGTGTAGAGTTGAATGAAGTAATGCTGGCCGTTACCCGCCGCACGAAGTCAACAAAATCCGAAATCTACAGATGGGTCCACGACCGCTTGGAGCACCCTCTCCATCGGCTCGACGTTAGTGGCCTGGTCTGGGGTATGGGACGATGGTTCAATGCCGCAGTCGAACGGGCCAAAGTCTTTCGCTGGATTGACCTGAAGTACAAAAGATTCCAACTCGATCCCGGGGGCCAAGCAGACGAGGAAGACGAAGAGTGGACTCGAGAGACATGCATCGAACTAGCACGATATCTGGATAGCACCCAAAACTCAGCCGTCGACGTCGATGTGACAGAAACCTCTGGCGGCAAGAAGTACAAGAAGAAACTCATGCTTAATTGGCAAATCGATCTAGACTGGGCTGGCGGTCTCACCTCAAATATTCAGATCTCGGCCAGTGGCATCCCTCTGAAGGCGGAGCCTGGGTTGAAGACCATCTTCTGCAGCCTCGTCCCAAAGTTGGGTGTGAAGGGTGCGTTCCAGAACATCTGGAGCATGATTCATAGTGAGGCTGAGGAGTATAAGTTCGACAGTGCTAAGGGACTGGGGAAGAAGCGGCGAAGAAACGAATGAATGAGCATAGTTCGGCTCTACAGGTTCATGATTCTATGACTTTACGAGTATAGTAGGATGCCCATGGGCAATCAATATGCCTGTTGCAGATGCCAGCAGGTCTGATATTGAACAAACAAGCACAAGGATCACAGTTCAGTGTCGGCGGCAAGCGTTGCCGCCGGCATCGAGTAGTTGATGGTCGAGGTATTAGGAACGAAATCATTGCCATCACTTGAATCTGAATTTCATTGATCTTGCCTATGCTTTTCTTATGCACCTGCTCTGAAGCCAGGACAGGATCGAAAGACAATTTGCACCTGCGGCATGAGCATTACTTCGTATGCCACGCCTCTATTGCTGTCTTTATCACAAACCGATGACATGCACAGACGTTCCTCCAACGACTCGGCACGCACGAAGCGCCAATCTGAGGCATGCTGAATGCACAGTTTCCATTGAATGACCTGCTTGCTCTCAAGCTTGCAGCCGACGCTACTTCTCAAGCAAGTAGGCACGTCTTGTCCTCTGGCCACATGACCCCATCATATCGACTTGAGAGAATTGACCGGCTTATTTCTTCTTCGCCTCCTCAGCATCCTGCTTGGCCTTGTTTCTCTTCTCCCTCGCGCCCACATACCGCTCGTCGGCTCTCAGGTTCCTCAACTTCGTGTACGCAGCCTCCTCGCCGCTAGGCATATCACCCTTCTTCACCTCGCTGAACGCATGCTTGATGCCCACTCCGCTGTCGATCGGCAGGACGCCCGAGACCTTCTTGGCGATCTTGCTGCTGTCAGAAGCCAGCTTGACGTCGCCTTCCGAGCTGTCGAGTTTCTTGAATTGGCCGGACTTGCGGGGGAAGAGGATCAGGCGCGACTTGTAGGTCTTGAGGCGTTGCACGTTCAGCGTCAACGTCTCTTGGTTGGTGTTCAGGCGGCGCGGGTCGACGGCAATGCCGATTGTGGATGCGAGTTTGCGGGCAATACCGGCTTCCTGCAGAGAAGAAAGTGTTAGCGGACTTTGATTGTGATGGGTGCGCCGTGGGAGCGGTTTTTCAATGCCCGAAGAAAGTAATAGAAAGGGTAGTTTCGAGACAGGATAGAACAGGCAAACTTCGGGGCCGAAGCTTCTGAATCTGCTCTCCCGGCGCTTCTCCCTCCACCACAGGCCTCGGAGAAGGAGAGGAGATCTGATTGCAAATCCGGGAGATGTGATATTGGATGTGAATCGAGATCGAGGTCCAAATTGGACTTGTTACTCCATACCTTCAACTCCTGCAATGTGAACCCTCTACCAGCGCGCGCACGTCGGTTGTACTTGATCGTGGGACATCGGACCACAGGTCTCAACTTGTCGACCGGACGGGGGGCAACGGCGGCGGCTTTGGCCAGACGAGCGGCGCGGCGTCGAGACTTGCGGCCTGGCTGGTCGAAATGGACGCGCACACGGCGCTGCCAGTCCTTGTGGAAGTGGTTGTTGGGGAGCTGCTGGTTGTGCTTGATCGCCATTGCTGCGAAATGACGATGTCGACAAGCGTGCGTGGGTGCAAAGGGAACGACGGTGAGGTGAGGTTCGTCAATCTGGAGGTGCTGGCTCGCAGGCCGTGAACTTTTTGGTGTGGAGCACTGCCCAAATTTCGCTTGGCATTGTGTGTCATGTGACCTGGCTTGACCAGCGGGATCCGGATTCCAGCCTCGCTGCTTTGTGTCCCCAGCCTTGTTTCGCTTGCCCGCCGGCTGGATTGCACTCACCGGCACGAGATGTCTCGAAACCCGCAGTGTTTCACAGGTGCAAGGGTGCTCCACGCAGCACACGTCGTGCAGACTCACCGCACGCGTCGCATACAGGTACTCCTTACCGAGGAAGAGCCTTCAAATTGAAGCTGAGTGACTATCCTCGTTGATGAGACTTAAGCATGAGCTATCTGTGGTAGTGACATCCTAATGCATGAATTTCGCAAATCGCCTCCCAACGCCCCCTCTGAGAGGAATTGAAGGTATCAATACAATCATCTCCCAATTCCACCTGTCATCTGATCATATGGCTCCAAGCATCACTCATTTCAACAATCGTGTCGCTCACCTAGGTTTGACTCCAAGATTCGATCCCAAGTCCAACGCCTTGAGCTATCTTTGCCTTCTTCGCCTTGATATCCAGTTCTCCAGAACTTGGTCCTCTCTTCTTTGAATGGCTTGGTTTCTTGATCGGTCCGAATAGCTTGCTCTGTAAAAGGTTGCTGGACCGCTCTGCACCTTGTGAAAGTCTTAAGCTCTCTTGACTTCCAGGGTTTCTCCGCAACATCTCGCTAGCCATAGAGCTCGCTTGGGATTGCTGAATATTATCGTCACTGACGGCTTCTTCAACGTCAGATATTGATATGGTGCTGTCACGGTCATGACGTTCTCTTTCCGCAGACTCAATTACTAATTGAGAAGCGGGCGCAGAGAACGGTACCATAGATTCGGGATAGCTTTCTTGAGTTATCGGCCGAGTCTGGATTGGTGTGGTTTGAAGGGATGAAAGGGAGTGTGCCCCACGGGTGTGACCATGCTTCAGTCTCGAAGTATGAGTCCGAGTGGGAGTCGACGGAACACTGAGACTTTCTCCACTAAGCACCTCCCCTGCTGCAAGGAGGGCGGCGATGTTGGAAACATTTGGTGCAGACTGTGGAAATTGAGGTACTGGCTTGCGCTGGGGTGTGGTGAATGCATCCCGAGGGGTCGTGTATGAGGGCGACATGCTCTTCAGTCTGGTGAAGTGCTCCCGGTTTTCTCGGATTCTCTTCTTCAGCAAGTGGTTTTCCTCTTCCAGCTGTTCGCACCTATCCTTCTGCAGTTCGACCAGCTTCTTCGCTCGTGCTAGTCGTCTTTCTGCTTCATCGCGCTCTTCTTCCAACGTCTTACAAGTTCTCGTGAGCGCCTCAATCTGGGGATGTGGCGGGGGCAGCGAGTTGCGTTGAGACATAGTCCGTTGCTTGTACTCGGCAGCTTGAAGAACCTCAACTTCCCTTCGAGTCATTTGGTGTTCGATCTCGGCTCGCTGTGCTGCTTCTTCCGACTCCATAGCTAGGAGATTGTGCTGTAGTTTGAAGTGAGCAGCCGAGGTTCTTGCTTCTCGGACCGCTGCAACCAGGTCTTTCGTCATGGTCCGCAACTCTTCGACATCTGCGGTCGCAATGGTATCAGGTGTAGGGAGCGCGCGAAGAACATTGGCCCGGGCGGAAGTTGGAGGGGGAGAAGCAAGGCGAGTCTCTTCGTCGCTGGGGTTAATTCGGTTGACTGGTGACTGGAAGCGGGGAGGTTGTGTAGACGGCGGTGGGGTCATAGACGCAGACATCGGAGGAGGTGATGTATAGGCAGATTTGTTCATGCTATCGGCTGAGCGAGTCCGAGCAGGCGGTGGAGTCGAAGGAGCCACTGAGTGGTCTGCGCTGGCTTGCGAGGTCGCCATAATGATTGGAGATGGTATAGCGTAAGCTTGTATGAGGATCGTGTTGTGAGGGCCTCGAAATCCTGGGATCTGGAGAACCGAGTGGGCGGGTTATAAGATCAGCGCGAGTTCTTCTTTCGAGTCGTCGCTCGGGCGGTGCTATTGATAGACGGAGTGGAGCGGAGGGCACGTCTTTCTGCAACAGTGCGCTCTTAACGAGTTTGTGATTGAGACATTGCCATAAAATCTTCGGGACCTTGGGACCTGGCTTAGATTCGGGCAATGGAAGGAGATCACGGCAAGCACAGACGCGGCATGGTATTTGAGCAGCAGCGGCACCAGTAGATGAAGAGTTGAAGCAGGAGCTGGAATTCGAAGAGGCTGGAGCGAGGTGGGGAAGGACGCCAGCCTTGTCTCGTTCTCACCTTGAAGCGTGCTTAGGCGTGGCCGGGCGGCCGCTTGACGCGTAAAACTGGCGCCAAAGCGCACCCCAGACGCAACCCTGGCGTGCACGGGCTAGCCCGAGACGGATAAGGGCCATAGGCGGCCTTTGGGCGTCAAGTGGCTTCCCGTTAGCGCCGTTGTTTTGGGCAACCGACCCCTTATCGATCCGTGGATGTCAACACCGGATTTCTTTCTTCAAGGTTCACCCATCCCCAAGAAACACCTAAACTTTGCATACTCCATGCCACACTGTGCTGCAACATATCGCGAACCGGTGGTATTGCAGCTGGGTTGATGATGTCTTGATGAAGCCAACGAGAGTCGCTTGATATACAGACCGAAAGCATGGACCACCTCAACGAGCAGGGGTCTCACATCCCCGTCCGTGGCAGCCTCTCTCGTCTGTCCAAGCTACCCATGCCACGTGCGATGGCCTCTACCGACAACTTGAGACTCTCTGCGCGCTCATCAACTGTTCCGGACATTCATTACGATGAACTGCGCAAGACATCTCATCTCCCTCGCCCGACGGGCCCGCCCACGCCGTTGGGAGAGAATTTCAACCAGTCGATTCGGTCGCGATACGGCTGGACCGACAAACCGGCGAACTTGAGGAGTCGGTCTCCCGTGAGAGATGCCCTTAGGGACGTGCAATCCTCAGCTATGGAGACTACTCCGCCTGGCACGGTTTCCGATGGCCCAGTATTTGAGGCTGGCAATGAGAATCCTACCTCTGCGAAGTCCGGAATGAAAGACATGCCGCGACCTCAAGAAATTTCACCCACTCCGTCCCCTACAGCCGTTCGACCAGATTCACCAAATAAGAGACCCTTCAGGCCGCCTGGCAGGATGTCTCCTACAAAAGACATGACGGCCTTACCACCGATTGTCTCCCCTGGCGAGATTTATACGCCGCCCAGGGCTTTCGTCAAAGGCCAACGCTCGCGGATCGCTAAGCCTCTGCGAGAGCCTAGAAGGACTGCCAGTTCTGCCTTTGATATTCAGTCTAAGGAGCCCGGTGGAGTGCCCTCGTCGAAATACTCTTCTCAGACCGTGAAAGTGAAACCAACTTATGGACAGAAATCGGTAAAATCGCCCACCTTAACGTCAAAGCCGTCCCTGTCTTCCATATTCAAAGAATCTCCATCCTCTGGGAAACCCAGTGGCAAGCTTGCAGTCTCTGGTGTCGGGTCGTCCGGGGCTCTGCTGAAGCCAAGATCGAGAGGTGAAAATACGCTTGCACCATCAACACCACCAAAAGCGAACTCCAAGGCGAAGAGAGATGCCATGCTGCACCAAGACCCAAACGTCACCACACCGAAAGAGCCCCAAGCAAATACTCCGCCAAAGTCTTCAGCCGCTCTACGGGAAACCATTGCAAAAGCAAAAGCAGCGAAGAGGAAAGCTCGAGAGAGCGCAGGCCCCGCCGTTGTATCGTCTCCAGAAACCTCCAGTTGGCCATCCGGTTTTATTGAAGACGAGTTGTCTCACGGTGGCGATAACCATGGCCTTTTGCGCAAGCGCATACAGCAGGCCACGACTTCTGGCCACCTCAACATTGCAGCAATGAACTTGCAGCAGATACCCACAGAGGTCATGAAAATGTACGATCCAGAGCACCTTACAACAAACTGGGCAGATCTGGTGGACCTGACGAAGCTGAATGCGGCTGATAACGACCTTGAGGAATTGGATGAACATGTGTTTCCTGAGATAACGAGAGATGATGGGGAGGCGAATCACCAATTCCTTGGGCTAGAGGTTCTAGATCTGCACAGAAACCGTCTGGCGCGACTCCCGCAAGGCTTGTCCATGCTGGAACGACTTCATACCCTGAACTTGAGTGGTAACAAGCTCACAAATGATACTCTAGATATCATCAGCCAGATACCTAAGCTCCGAGAGCTCTTCCTGGCTGACAATTCCATCGAAGGCGAACTGGACCTCAAGCGAGGTGGATCAAATAACTGTTCTTACCTGGAAAATCTCGAAGTCCTCGATCTTCACGGCAATGCGGTGAGCAGCTTTGGCGCAGAGGGGCTGCTCATGCTCAAGAATATAAGGATCTTGAACGTTGCGAGCAACAAACTATCATTCTTGGATTGGCAGCTGCTATCGACGTCGACGCTGACGGAATTGAACCTCTCCAAGAATCGTTTCTCTGGGGTCCTCTTCTCTACAGGTGACTTGAGTTTCAAGGAGCTCCGGAATCTGGATGCATCATACAACGACCTTGAGAATTTGACTGCTGGTGACGACGAGGATGGAACACTATTTTCACATATCCGAACTCTCAACTTGACTGGCAATAAGCTGACCAGCTTGCCTTCCTTCAAAAGTCTCACCGACTTGGTAACCCTGCAACTCGCAGACAACAAGCTATCAGAAATACCTTCAGACCTCTCACAGCTAGAGAGCTTGAAGAGTGCAGACTTTGCGAACAACGACATCCGACTTATCCCTGCAGAACTCGCCACTGTGGCAAGCCTAACGAGCATCAATCTCGTGGGAAACCCGCTCAGAGAGAAGAAGTATCTCACGATGGGCACAACAGACCTCAAACTGGACCTCGAGAAGAAACTTGACCCAACTGAGCCCGGCAACGACTCTGCGGAGACCAATTTTGGAGGTCCCGTCTCTACCAGCCAATACCGCTATACTCCCTCCAACGGCATCCTCGACCTTTCCTCCCAAACACTATGCGCAATCCCCATGGAATTGATCGATCTCACCTCCGAAGTCCAGACCCTCAAACTCTCCAACAACGAGCTCTCCTCCTTTCCCATGGACCTCCTCTCGCACCCTTCATTGAAATACTCCCTCCAATGTCTCGACCTGTCACATAACCCCCAACTCCATCCGACAGACTACCTCACCTCCGAAGTCTTCATGCCCAGCCTCAAATCTCTGTACATTGTGTCTACGGGCCTGACGAGCCTAGATGCATTGACAACGCACCTCCGCGCCCCGGAACTTAAGGAAATAAACATTTCGTGTCACAGATTAGCAGGGCACGTGCCGTGGGTAAGGGCGTGGTGGCCGAAGGTCACCACCCTGCTAGCGACAGACAACTGGTTCACCTCGGTCGATGTCGAAGGCGTCCGTGGTCTCGAGGTATTGGACATCCGGAACAATGAGATCGAAGCTCTACCTGCCAAGGTCGGCCTCTTGGGCAATCTCCCCGGTAGCAAGGACAAGACGCCAGGGAGGCTGCGGGTCCTGGAGGTCAGTGGCAATAGATTCCGGGTCCCGAGGCTGGTTGTCGTGGAGAAGGGTACCGAGGCTGTCTTGAGAGATCTCAGGAGGATGATCAAGACTGAGGAAGTGACGGACGAGTGGAGGGATGTGCTGTGATGCGACGCAGACGCCAACCCCGACTTTTGGGCCAGGCAGGCAACCGTGGTGGTTGATCGTCGACTCTTCCCTCCAACGCTCCGACGCGTGCATTCTCTGTTGGGAGAACAGAACTCTCACTGGCGTGGTTGGATGTGTCCCCGTTTCTGTGCTTCAACAGGTCCAGCACGTCAGCCTCTGGGAGGATACTTTGAACCACCAGAAGGGCCGCCTCTTTGGCGTACAGAGGATTACGTGGCGTTGATAGATGTATTCCGGGTTTCTTGCACATACATTAGATTTTGTACTATTCACCTAGTTAATTAATGTTTAAGATTTAATGTTTTCACTCTCACTGTGCGAGGGTGCCTTTACTCGCAACTGAGATTGAGCGCACTTCGCCCGAGCAGAGACGTTTATTTGTACTGTAGCACTGGAGAAGCGAACACGGTAATCAATATGCGCAGTCCTCTAAGAGATCGTCTCCTACAGCTCTCATTGCCTCAGTGTCGTTGGCTTTCCGTACCAAATGCTATCAAATTGGACGAGATTGTCGCCATTCTCTTTCTCGGGAGTTGCATCCTTGCGAAACGCCAGGAATCTGATCAAGTTTGTCTGGTTTTAGGCCGCCTCGCGGCACCACTAGTCGTGTCCCAGTCGTGGCTGCGAAAGCCCTGATGATTGATATCGCCCGATGTTGTTTGAGAGTCGCAGCTCGTCGAGGACACACAAGTCTATCAGGCTAGTTCGGAGAGAGTTTGCAAAAGAAAGAGTGAGATGTCTACTTTATGCATCAAAAGATGAGATGCGGGGCAAGGCTGAGACGGCAAGGCTGCAGGCGGTGAAGAGTGGCAGATGTTTTGTTTTCGTCGCTAGTGACATACTCGGGACAGCCTCGACTTCCCCAGAGAAGGGCTTCCTTGTTTTCATTTTCATAGTTCCGTCGTGCCGCCTAATATCGCGATAATGGCAGGTCAGTATTAGTGAGTCCTGCGGCTGCTGATGTACTCACTGTGATGGCAGGTCAATTTCCCGTCTCCGAACTGCCAACAGACGCGATTTCCGCTCTCCGGTTTTCACCACACCCGGACTCAACACGCTTTGCCGTCACTTCCTGGGACAAGCACGCGTACATTTACGAGGTCCTGGATGGGAAGGTGTGCAATCAGGTCGCGAAATTTGAACATCGTGCACCTGTCCTGGACATTTGCTTCGGCAAGGATGATAATGAGGTATACACAGCGTGCTTGGACCAGGATGTGAGGAGGTACAACTTCTGACCAGTTTTCGGAGAGAGCATTGACTGATGTCTGGCAGGATTGATGTCAGTTCTGGCTCACAAACAGTCCTCAGCACTCACGACAACGGAGTCCGCTCAGTCGTCTACAGCCATGAGCACGCTCTGGTTGTCTCAGCCGCCTGGGACTCGACAGTACACATCCATCCTAGCGGAGATGCGGAATGGTCAACCGCCACCATAACCCTGCCTTCGAAGCCATTCTCCCTCGCTGTTTCCGCATCAAAGCTCGTGGTGGCGATGGCAAATCGTGCGTTGCACATCTACGAATTGAAAGCATTGGCCAGCGAATGTAAGAGTTCAGCGAACTCATTACAAAACAGACTGGACATCGAGCCATGGCAGAGAAGAGAGAGCAGTCTAAAGTTCATGACGAGGGCAGTTGACTGCATGCCAAACGACGAGGGGTACGCTTCGTCTAGCATCGAAGGACGAGTAGCTGTCGAATGGTTCGATCCTTCGAATGAGTCGCAGTCTCGCAAATATGCCTTCAAATGCCATCGTCAACCTATTGATGATGTCGACGTCGTCTATCCTGTCAACGCAATCGCATTTCATCCAATTCATGGTACATTCGCAACGGGTGGAGGTGATGGAGTGGTGGCTATCTGGGATGCTGTCGCGAAACGGAGAATCCGGATCTACCCCAAGCTCGCCTCGAGCATTGCTGCTCTCTCTTTCAGCTCGAATGGCAAATATTTGGCAACAGCCATCTCTCCTGGATTCGAAGACGGCAAGGATGATGTTCCTGAAGGGTCAGTCGGGATCTTCATTCGCGAGCTCGGTGAAAATGAGGTGAAGAGGAAGGCCAAATGAAAATCTTCGGAGACACCCGTATGCCACTCTACTCATATCCCGCGGCCAGTACAAGCAAGTCTATCATGTCGATGCTGGAGCGACCTCAAGCTCAGAACTGTGCACGGGGATCAGAGGCGGGTATGTTGCGATGACAGAATTCCGCTTGTGCCGAGCCTTCTGTACCGATACCGTACCGTCGGCCATTCCAAAATAACACGCGATGGGTCTTTGGCCACCGATCACACCAGCTGCGAGGGCTTCAGGACCGGTTGGACCACAGAAAAGACCTACGGCCAATACGCCATTGATGTCTTTGATGGCTCTGGCGAGCTGCTCGACCTCCCAATAGCCATCCTCGCCGTCCCCTCTCCTATCGGGAGTCAAGTCATCGGCGATCAACAGAGGATGCGGGAATGGGGCGTCGACCACGAAGAAGTCCTGATCCGTCTTCACTGGGCCAGCTTTGGCCATATGCCCCTCCCGAATGCTGGGACCTGCCCCTGTTTTACTGATGCTGCCGAGCATGCGCAGCCTCATCATGACTTGTCGCGCTGCTTTTGGCTCGACCTCTATGGGGATTGTAGGCCACTTGGTGACGAGTCGTTTTTGGAGCTTTCGATAGTCTACCGATGGATTAGCAGAAAGCTGGCAAACACGGCCAAAATAACATACCAGCAACACAAACAAATTGTTTTGCTCTCATTGCGACCAGTTTCTCCTGGTATAAACATGCACCTCCACCCTTGATACAGTTCAATTCCTCATCCACTTCATCAGCGCCATCAAACGCAATGTCAATCATAACATCATCTGGAAGAGCGTCGAACTCGATAGGTACCAATCCGGCGTTTATAATGAGCTGCTTCGACTGGTATCCTGTAGGCACAAAACCAACTCTTGAGACATCTACCCCGGAAGTCTTGATTGCTTCCACCACGTAGACAATAGTTGTGCCTGAGCCGATGCCCACAAAGCGAGGATTGGCGGGGAAATGGGTCTTGACTGCTTCAATGGCAGCTGCCTGCTTAGCTGCTTCGATTGCGGCGGCCATCTTGTCACTTTGCCGAGCAGGATGGGTGTGGAAGAATTTGCGGCGACAGAAGGCAGGGACTGGCGTGTCGAGCAGAAGGGTTGCCGAGGGTCTATATTGGAACGAAGAAGGTAGAGGTCTAGGTTGGCTGTCTGGCAAACATCAGTCCACTTCGCGGAGCTCAGCATATCATGAAATGCTGAGCAAGACTCTTCCCGAGCCAGTTTCCACTCACATGCGCGACGCGGAATGGCGACACAGGCTCTCCAAAACATATATCGGAAAGCGTTCTAATCTGATTACGTACACGGCATTGGCTGACCTATCTCAACATGGATACTGTCGCTTGCGCCGCAATTGGATGAAGAGCGCAGAAGAGCAGCTTCTTCAAAAATGTTGACTCAAGCTGCTTCTCTGGATCGTGGGGCAAGAAACACATGAAGATGGTGGGGGGTAAGGACCCTCAAGACCTGTTGGGTGTGGCCGGCGCCCTCAGGAAGCCGACGGTGCCAGGAGACTCGCTGACGTAGAGGGATCGCTAATGTGACTTACCCGAAGATGTGCCTTCTCCATTCATGACTGCGCTGGAGGTTCGCCGTCTGCATGCTCGGGAAACACTCAGGAAACACTTACCGACGCCCTGTCAACTGCTTTAGGTATCACCGATGTCTGGCTCCTCCACACCCTTTATTCTACCGCAGTAATGACCGGCGGCGCTCCTCGAGAGGTCACGCCGCCTCCCCTCCAGACGCCCACCGCGAAAGAAAAGAAGTATGACCGACAACTGAGATTGTGGGCTGCCTCAGGTCAACGCGCCTTAGAGGAGTCACACGTTCTCTTGATTGTTGGGGATGAAGGCTATGGCTCTAACAGCAGCATCGCCGGGGCCGAGACCCTCAAGAATCTCATTCTACCTTCAATTGGAAGCTTCACCATCGCCGACTCGGGAAGGGTCACGCACCGAGACCTGGGAGTCAACTTCTTCCTTGAGTCCGACGGTCTGGGGAAGCCAAGAGCAGATGAAATGAGAAGACTTCTAGAAGAGCTTAATCCAGATGTCACAGGGCATGCCATCACAGCACCTCTTGCAGAATGGCTGCCGGTCGAGGGCTCTCTGACACGCTATAATCTCATCCTGCTCTGCGCCCCGATCGACCGCGACTCTCTTCAGAGAATATGCGCCTATGCTTCCGCCAGCTCGATACCAGTCGTCTACATTCAATCAGCAGGCTTCTTCGCCGCGCTCTCCATTCAGCTGCCATCTGAATTCCCCATCGTGGACACCCACCCTGATCCCGAATCCACCCAAGATCTCCGCCTGCTTGCACCTTGGCCCGAGCTAGAAGCAGTTGTGGATGAACTGGGGAACATCGAATCGCTGTCAGATCATGATCACGGTCACATACCTTACCTTTTGCTGTTGCTATACTACCTACGAGAATGGAGGAAGACACACGATAACAAATATCCCTCTACGTTTAAAGAAAAGACCGAGTTCCGCGAACTAGTCGGCTCCGGAGCCAGAAGGAATGACCCAGAAGGGGGTGAAGAGAACTATGATGAAGCTTGTGCTGCTGTGCTGAAGAGCATTGCTCCTCCTATGGTAGGCAGCGGATGCAGAGAGATGATGAGCATGCCTTCGTGTACCAATCTGGACAAGGACTCAGCAAACTTCTGGATTATCGCAAACGCGATCAAGAAGTTCTATGACTATCACGGCGTCCTGCCTCTGCCTGGCTCGCTGCCAGACATGAAAGCCCAGAGCGCGGACTACATCAAACTTCAGACCTTGTACAAGTCCAAAGCAAGAGCTGACGTCGGGTCAATCACCCAGATAGTCCGAGAGACTGAGACCACTTTGTCCAGAGCAACCTCTCCTATTCCTGATTCCGAGATCGAAGCATTCTGCAAGAACACCTCCCATCTCCGTGTTTTGACGAATCCGAACAATGAACCGCTGGCATCATTGCGCATGATGACCTCCGACTCCAAGACCCTCTTGCGCCTCTCTTCTGTCATTGAAAACGATTGGGAGGGCCTCTCACCAGTCTTCATTGCTCTGAATGCCAGTATATATCCTTCAGACACACCCCTCGACGTAGCAGGACTCTCTTCAGATCCCGAGGTACAGGAGAATATCACAAAGGCCATCAAGGAGGTGGAGCGGGTTCAGGGCGGCGAATTGCATAACATCTCAAGCGTCTTGGGTGGTATGGTGGCACAGGAAGCAATCAAGCTGCTTACAAGACAGTATGTCCCGGTCGATGGGACATGTGTCTTCGATGGCGTGAAGAGCAAATCTATGGTCTTCAAGTTTTAGGAAGACGAGCACGACGAGCGAGATGAGCAAGAGCATCTCAGCAAAGAAAGCGAAGGCGACAGCACGGCCTCCACCCTCCGCCCCAAGATATCATCAAAGGCCGAGATCAAGGCCTGGTGGACAACTTGTATCTGCCCGACCGTCCCCGCCTACGACTCTCCGCAGCACCTCGAGAATGAAAACACATTTTGGGCATGGTACAGCGCAGCCTGGTCCATGTTCATGTTGGCCATCGCATGCAACCCGGGGCATTCTTCCATTCAGTACAGTTGGGAGGAGAAACGTGTGTGGCTGGTCCTCACGCTGTGCTTGTACACATTGTCCATCCTCGTGATGGCGTCTGGGGTGTGCCGATACTTCAGACAGCAGAACGCGCTAAGGCAGGGAAGGGTGTTGATTGGCGGGGTCGAGGTCTATATTGGTTGTTTGGCGGTGCTGGTGGCCGTCGTCACCGTTGGGGCCACGGCATGGAAGTACTATGAGACGTGGTAGACGAGGGAATGCCTTTTGACACCGAAAGGCAGAGCAGTTGGCGATGGGACGCCTCTAAGCTTCATGAATTAAACGAGACATGAGACATGAGACATGGGGATTGCCGTGCTTGCAAATAGCAGGACGACGGATTCTCCGATAGAAGCTAGAAGGATAGAAAAAGTATGACCCGACCTGCTCGTGCTCAACGGCGAGAACGTCTCGGACAGTTATTTACTGTAGCTAACGTCAAGCAATGTTGAACTCGCCCGCGCCACCGCCGCCCATCATCATCTTCCTATTCATCCTGACCTTCTCTCTCATCTTCCTCGCCGCCTCGCCGACATCGCCCGTCTCGTCAGCCCGCTCGTCCTTTCCTCTCTTCCGCTTTTCACCCGCACCCACACCTGATCCTGAACCTTCCTCACTTGTCACCATCCTCCTCCCTCCCTTCGTGGCGCCTTTCCCGCGCCCCACGCCCATGCCGGACGGCGTGTCTCTCAGCCCGAAGGCCTTGCACAGATGTCCCAGATGCAAGTCCTTGATGTCGAAGTATTTCCTCTCGCTCGCCGTGTGGGTCGCGTACGCGCGGATGTGGCTTTGAAACGCCCGCCGCGCGAGGTCCCTCGTCGCCGGGGTGGCGAGGATGAACCGCTCGAGCGCGAGTTGCAAGTTCGTGGCGCGGGTGCGCCAATCGGCATCGTCGTTCAGGTCACCGCCGCCTGCACCGTCGGGATCTCGCTTTTTCGCGTCCCTGCTCTTCTTGGTCGAGATCACCCCTGACGCGGGTGTGAAGCCCTTCTTTAACACGTCGTCTGCGTCCATGCTCGACACGCTGGTCACACTGTCGCCGCTGGGTTTGTACGATGCCTTGAGGACGGAGGCGTAGCCCTCCTCTTTGCCGGGGAGGAGGAAACTGACGGCACGGCCGTCCCGTCCTAGTCTTGCGGTGCGGCCTATTCTGTGGAGATGGTCTTCGGCACTGAAGGCGGGGTCATACTCGATTACGAGATCGAGATTAGGGAGGTCGAGGCCCCGGGAGGCGACGTCCGTGGCGAGAAGGAGGGAGGGCGTGGAAGCGTGTGTGAAGGCGTTGATTGTCGCGGTGCGGGTTTGTTGTGGAAGTGAGCCGTGTAGTTTGTACACGGTTAAGGGATTCGATTTTGAGGACAGGGTAGGCGAGGGAGCGGATGGATCTGATGGAAGAGGCTCTTGAGAAGGAGGTTTAGATGGGTGGGTGGCTTTTGTTGCTTTGATGGCTTGGGAGACTTCGGTTTCGGTGTTGGCGTCCGAGTCGTCGGTATCTCTTGACGAGGGGGCAGTTCCGGGTGGCGCGCCGTCGTCGCCTTCGAGTGCCGTGGTGAAGGCTTTGAAGTGGAATTCGACCGAGTCTGCGCACGACAGGAATACAATCGCTTTCATAACTGAGCCTTTCCGCGCGAATGTGCGTTTGAGGAGTGCTGTAAGAGTGACGAAGCGTAGTTTGGCGGCAACAACGATGTAGGACTGCTTGAGTTGCGCCGGAGCGAGGAAGGCTGAGTCCACATCCACAGTAGCATTGCCGTTGACTTGTTCCTCCTGCGTTTCCACATCGCCTCCTGTCCCACCATCACCGCCGTCCCCTTTTATCAAAATCGCATCCTTCAAACTGATCTCACCCAGCTTCTGGACATTCATCTTCAACGTCGCCGAACACAGCACCGTCGTCCTCTTCGAGGGCAAGCCCGGCCAGTTGAGAGTCCCTCTGGTCTCTCGTGCCTGCTTCCTTTGATCCAGCGTCTTCACAATCTTCGTGATATCCTCTTCAAACCCCAAGTCCATGAGTCTGTCTCCTTCATCCAGGACAAGCCAACGGACATTACTCACGTCGAGGGCCTTGGTGTTCTCCAGATGGTCCACCAGGCGGCCGGGCGTAGCGACCAGGATGTTCAGACCTTTCCGCAAGCGGGCCTTTTCCGACTTTTTCTTCTCCCCGCCCAGAACGTGGCCCGCGACGATATACCGCGCACAGCCGAGCAATCGTTCCAACACAACAGAAATCTGTTTGCACAGTTCGCGGGTGGGGGCGAGTATGATGGCAAAGAGTCCTGAGTCGCGGTGTAGCAGTAACGAACTCTCCGCTTGTTCTTTTTGTTCTGCGCTCACGGTCATTATCCGTTGCACAAGTGGGAGGAGGTATGCGAGTGTCTTTCCCGAACCGGTTTCGGATTGTATGAAGGCATCGCTGGGGTCTTTGAGCGTTTGGGATATGGTGGCCTTTTGGATCGAGGTGGGTGATTTCAAGTTCATCTTCGTGAGGAGGTGGGCTGCTATAGTTGGAGAGAGGCCGAGGGAGGTGAATGTGTCGATGCCGTCGATCAGAGGTGCATTGGAGGGAGCGGTGGGCTTCTCTTCTCCATTCGCTGGTTGGGGCTCCTTGGTCGTCGTCGATGGTTTTGGGTTGTATGTGAATAGCGAGGATATGACTTCGCGAGGGCCTGATGTGCCATGCCTCTGTTCATTTCGTCTCGAATCCACCGTATGTCCATTCTCGCGCCTTCTCTTTGCAGGTCGAGAGTCCGGGAAGTCCTCGGAGTGAACACGCCGCTGTGACACAGGCACGCTATTTGGGTCATTTGTTCTCTTCTGCCCTTCTGCGCGGTCACCTCGTCCAGCTCTTTGCGCCGACCTCTTCGCCTTCAAGCGGTCTCGCCATGACCCACCTTTGAATTTCGGGCCGGAATTGACTGAAGGAGCGACGGTCTCGTCGACGGAGAAGTTGAGGAACATGCCATCGTCGGCCATTGCACATGCACCGCGTCAGCACAGTAGTGCTTTGGCCTGCGTAATTGTCAGAGGGACGACAGTGGCCGTCACGCAGTCAGTCCAAGGCCAAAGAAGCAGATCTCGAACTTTTTGATGCAAGTGGAAGAACTGCGGAGTAAGCTCTTCTCCGATTGGCTGGCCTTGCTTGCGGGGCGTCGGTGACGGAGCTGCTTGCCAAAGTCACTTTCAAACACGCTGCCCACATAATCTACGCTGCACTTTGTATCATGAGCGCCTTGACTCACGTTCAGTGGACGGTGAGCTTCCAGACCTCAAGATGAAGCTGGTGCCTGCGACCACGACATACATAGCGACCCTTCCCAGCATCCAGCCCGATTCTACGACTCCGAAACCATGGAGAGAGCAGCATTGAGGACTCCCGCATTCCGAACGATACGAAGGTCAATATGGCAACGAGGACGCCCTTGTCGACGATATGAAAGCTCTTCGGTGCTCGTGAGGAAGCATGGGACAGCACCTCCACCTACTGATGCGAGTCCCTTCCACATCTTCCGAAACACCAACGACTTGCGCGCGGTGCGCAGGAGGCTTCTCTGCAATGGAAGCACGGTGGGCTTTGTTCCCACCATGGGAGCTCTACATGAAGGGCACCTTTCGCTTGTTCGAAGCGCCTTGAAGGAAAATACCCACGTGTTCGTATCCATCTTCGTCAACCCGACTCAATTTGCCGCACACGAAGATCTGGACTCTTATCCTGTCACTTGGGAAGAAGACCTGGCCAAGTTGAAGAAGTTGGAAGAGGAATACCTTGAGAGCACCAAGGGTATGAGTCCTTGGAGACCCTCGTCGATACGTGGAATCTTTGCCCCGACGGTTAAGGCCATGTATCCTACTCTACCCCCGACCTCGGACATTGCAGGCAATGGTTCCTTTGTCACGATTACTCCCTTAGGATCCGAGCTCGAGGGAGCATCGAGGCCCATCTTTTTCCGCGGCGTCGCGACTGTCTGTATGAAGCTGTTCAACATCGTCCAGCCCGACCGGGTCTATTTCGGGCAGAAGGATATCCAGCAGTCTGTCCTCATCAAACGGCTCGTCAGGGATTTTCATATACCCACTGAAGTCCGCGTTGTGCCTACAGTAAGAGAACCGGATGGGTTGGCCATGAGTAGTCGAAATGTGTACCTTGGCGAGAAGCGCAGGGAGGATGCCACAGTCTTGTCACGCGCATTGTTCGCCGCGCAGGACCTGTACAAGTCCGGGGTTTTGCAAGTCAAACGTCTCCGCGGGGCGGCCTTTGACGTCTTCAAAGAGGACGCGACGCGGACCCGGAGTGACGGTCGAGTAGGGCCCAGTGGTCAGATCGATGTCGACTACGTCGCAATGTCCCACCCGGACACCATGGGCTCCATCCAAGACGACGAGGAACTCAACCCCAACATTGGCGCGATATTGAGCGCCGCCATGATCGTATCTCCCGTGGACAGTCCCAAAACCCAGCAAGAGCTGAATCAGAGAAGTGTCAGACTGATCGACAACGTTATCTTGGAGCCGAAAGTGGATGCGAAATTGAGGAGGGAACGAAGACAGCAGGCGGCGGGACGCCACGCGGCGAGTAAGGCGCTGGCAGATGAAGCCACGAGTCCGCAGGACGCGGACCAGCAGACCGCGCCAACCCAGTCGGCGTATCAACAGAGGTTCCGAAAGATCAAATCAATAAGGGTCAGAGTATATCCCTCAAATAAGTTGAACAAAAGGAGGATGAAACGTGAGTCGCCGGTAGTCCTCAAGGAGGTGGATATAGGGTCCGAGGAGACATCGGCCAGGGTCGATCAGGAGACAACCGCCAAGGCTGAAGAGTCGAAAGCATGAACGGGATATGCTCAATAGATATCCCACAATGATATTTTGCCGTCTTTGCCGCCCGCGGCAAGCCAGTGTTTCCGTCGAGCTTTGTCTTCTCGTTGTTGTTTGATAAGGTCGATGGCGCTCATGGGTTTCGAGATCTCAGCAGAAGGGCTTGATGGTGTAGTGTCGGGGGAAGAAGCGGGCTCCTCTGACCGCTTGTTCATGTCGACGTCGTTCTCTGAGCAGACATCCGCAAACGCCGTCGAGTAGACTCCCACTTTATGCCACTTCAAAACCGCCAATTCTTTCATTGTCTTGTACGCGAAAACCCGGACGCGCCCGTCCCAACCCGCCGTCGCAAAGATCTTGCCATCAGACCGAATGCTGAGACCTTGTTGGCCGGCATGTTTTGTGTCAACGGCCTTTTCGGGTTGCGTCTCCTTGACCACTGTCTCGGCGAAAGCGGGCAAGGAGAACTTTGCAATGCAGGCATCAGCGCTCGAGGTCAGAAACTGTGTTTTATGAGGCCCAACCTTGAGGGAGAGGACAGGTTGTACATGTGGTTTGCTGACCATGACTTTCTGCCATTGATCTGCCGGTGTAGTATCGTTCAGATCACCACGATGTACATGCACCATGACTCGGCCGTCTTCATAGCCCGAAGCGAGAACCAGTATCGATGAAGGCTCGTCCTCCCTGCGGCAGAGCGAAACTGCCATGACCATACCTGTCGGGTCATTCTTGTCGGACCGAATCTGTGATATTCTCTTTTCAGACGGAAGCTGGAAGATGTCGATGCCGCCCGAGTCCAGACCATTGGGTGAGGCGATGAGTTGCGAAGGGGCCTCCGGTGCTGGATCTTCCGCAGCATTTTCATTGCACATAGAAAAGGCGCAGAAGTTGAGGGCACTGGCGGATACTGAATGAAGCAGCCACGGCTGAGGTATATCCGATGCTGAAAGGGCTGCTTCGGCAGGCAGTTGTCTGCTTAAGCTGGCGAGAGCGTCGGGTCGAACCTGCCAAACGCGGAGTTTGTGATCCCTTCCATGGCTACAAAAGCCGTTAAATACGTCTTAGTTGCCTTGCTGCAGAATCAGAGAGAGAGACATTGCGTACCTGACCAGCCTGTCCTCTGTCCAGTGCTGGATCTGTAGGAGTCCTGCCTCGTGCGCTTTCCACACTGCGACCGGTCGCTTGGATGAGAGACTCCATAGAACCATCCATCCGTCGCTGTCACCTGAGGCTAGGAACGAATTACCGCCATAGAAGTGAAGAGCATGGATTGGGGCTTCGTGGCCCCGCAAGATGTAGGCTGGAACGGCTGGCCCATGCTCCATGGTGTCGTTCAACTGGGATTCCACCAAATAATCCGATACTCAAATATGGATGTAATCAGTGATCGTTCCGCGCGATCTTTATCTCCGGATTACGATTCCATTCACGAAGGAACTTGCCATGGTAGGTGTTCCTGAAGGCTCGTGATTCCTAGTGAGACCACCTTCTTTCATGATTGTAGCCAGGAAGGGGCCAAGAATATGGTCTACGGCGGGAGTGATCTCTTACTCAAAGTGCAGTTACAGCTACAGCCAAGGAGCGACATGGTCTCATTCTGCTCAGTATAACCTGTGTATATCCGCACGGACTGTGCTTACATTATTCATAACATATACCGAAAACCCTTCCCACCGATGGCTTTCCTCGAACCACCAATCAAAGTCTCTTCAGCATCCTCATCTCCTCTGTCACCATCCTCTTCTTCTTTACTCACCAACTCATACTCTCCACCCAGCCCATTCTCCCCACCGGTTACAAACCCATTCTTCTTATTCTCCCTCCAGAGCAATAGCCTCAGCACTCCTGCCAACCCCGCCACGCCAACCGCCATGAAGCCCGCACAAACAGCCATGCCTGAGACATAAAAGGGCCCGTGGCTCTCCGGGAACAAATGCACGCCAATCAACGGCCCACACTGTCCGACGATATTCAAGATCGTCAGTCCCGTCCCTTTGCCCGTGGTTGTGGCTTGATTGTTCAACGTCCACGTTATGATAAGGGTGACAGAGGAGAATAACCCCATCGCAGCGCCGAATACGGCGACATACCGGATCGTTATACTTCCCGCCTCGCCCAATTCTTCATGGAGGTAGCCTGCAACGGCAATCCCGGCGTAAGAGAAGGCGCTGAGAAGTGCGACGCCGATAAGGAACAGAGACCTTGAGTCGGCAATCTTATCGCTATACCGACCGATGAGCAGGACGAAAACGAAGGCGAACAGGTAGGGTGGAGCCGCAAGAGCTTGTGACGCCAGCGGGGAGAAGGACATGCTGTTGATTATGGTCGGCAGGAAGACCGGCAAAGAGCTGAACGACACGTTCACACTCAGGAACATCAGAGCCGTGAGGTAGGATTTTAGGTCGAGGACTGTGGTCAGAATTTCTTTAACGTGGAGGCGTTGAGCCCAGGTTGCGCCCGCGCCCGAGGACGAGCTGTCGTGGGAGAGCGCTTTGGATTGTTCAGCCTGCAGCCTCATTACCGCAACCTTTCTTTCCCTGGCGTTCAAGTACCTGGCCTTCGCAGGGGCATCAGGGATCCAGTACCACGCTGCTACAGCGGTGAAAATACTTGGGAACCCTTCCACCAGAAACAATGCTCTCCACGGTGCGATTGGGCCATTCTGAGTCAATTTGACGATCAGCCAAGCCAGCGAACTTGCGAAACTGGTCGCCAGTGGTGCAGCGGAGATTTGTAGTCCGACGCGATAGGCAAGTTCCGAGCGCTTGTAAAAGAATGTCATATAGAACGGCACGCCGGGGCCGAATGCTGCCTCGGTGATTCCCAGGAGACCTCGCAGGATGAGGAGTTGGCCGAATGAGGTTGTTAAGCTCTGTAGACTGGCCACAAGACCCCAAGATAGTACACAGAGAGAGATGTACATATGTGCCGGCAGAAGGCGGTATAGCAAAATCATCCACTCAAAGCCAATATACGTGATGTAGAACGCGGTCAAAAGCCAATCATACTGTGAAGACGACAAGGACAAATCCTTCTCGAGTCCCGCGATTCGCGCGTTCCCTATATTGGAGCGGTCAAGGAAACTCAGCATGTACAAGAGGCCCAGAAACATAACGAGTTTGCGGTCAAGCTTGCGTATGACGGCCGCTTCTTCCTCGTCCGTGTAGTCTTTGGACTGTGTCGCGGTGCGCCTTAGCCGACGTGTCTTATATAACTCTTCCTCTTCGTCTGCGCTGTCAGTCTCCGAGAGTTCATCCTCTGCTGCTGAAGGCCTGCCATGAGGGGAGTGGGGTTGCAGCTTGCGCAACTCGACCGTCTCACCGTCGATCTCGCGAGACGTTCGCATCCGTGCAACAGGAGAGTTGTTGTCGTCGAGATCTTGATTCAGGCTGCTAGGTACAACGTGTCTTAGACTCGAAGGTGCTTCGTTACCTTTGGTAACGGAAGATGAGGACGACATAGCGGGGTAGTAGCTGAATTGAAGATATTGCCTGTGAATAGATCGGCACTTCCATAGACGTTGGCAGGTGATTGAGATCGCGAGAATCAGGGTATTTGATCGAAGGTGGGACAAAGCTGAATCATGCTGACCCGCCAGGCCAACGATCGCGGACCTGTCAACGCAGGTTACTCATCGCTGCAAGCTCGTGTGTTGGTGAGAGGAACTCTGATGAGTTCTATTGATCTGGAAACGTGGAGGCCGTGAACGGGGATTGTGCGGGGAGGAAGGTCTGACGAGCTCCATCGACGGAGGTGAGATTGCACAGCACAGCCTTTTCAACATCTTGATATCCAGCTCCTATGAAGGGTGACGAGGAAAATACTCTTGCACCACTTAAAGGGCTACAGAAAAGGTGCGCCCGGGAAACCTTACAAGTAGGCTTCGAAGCATGCCACTTACGAAGCTTTGCCCCTTGCCACTCACGCTTCGATTTCTTCCATTGCCCCAGGTCAGGTCGGGGCCCTGGGCAAAGGAGTTTACAGGGCCGCAGTTGGGGCCCCCAGATCACCGCAACGGTTCTGGCTAGAGCCAAAGACTCGAAAAGCGTTGTCACACCCACTGCCGTTATTGTACAGGCATTGTCGCCTGAAAGTCGAGATGGGGACCTATAGACTGTACTCCGTACCGAGCACGGTTCACCGACAAAAGGATGGGCAGTTCAGGCAAGGTACGAGGTATTGAAATGTCGCCCCAAAGCCGTCGCTTGATGTGCAGCCATGGCTAGACAGCCCGGTGGTCTCGCCAGCGGAAAACACACTCCGTATCTGGCCAAGAAATGCCTATATACTATGCGAAATAGCCTCCAAATCCTTAACAGGCGATACAGCACGCCTGAAGCTCGGCGCAGGAGCAGGAACAGGAACACCCCTTACTAAGCCTTGGCTTTGGGTCTTACACTTGCTCCCATCCCCATGTCCAATTTTTGCAGAGATCAGCCGAGATCGACAATCTTGCAGCGCTCGGGAGATGACACAACGTTTACCAATGTACGGAGGACTCCGTATCTCGGACCAGTGTGCAAGACATCATCGAGGTCACCGTGAACTCCAGCTTCAGCTTCAGCTTTTGCCAGGTTTCCTAAATAAAGACTCTCTCAAAGCAATGAATGTGACTCCCCAGGTGATTAATGCCGGGCCAAGACTGTAGGTCGCCTTTCTCTCGAATCGCTTTCTCCTGGTTTCAACTCCTGTTCCATCACCGGCTACAGAGCCCATCATGAGGAAAGGTTCAACGCGCACCACGCGAATGTCACCTTACATCCTAAGTGTTCGTGCTGGGGGCCGGTCGGTTAGCGGATCGGATAGTATGAGCTATGATGAAATTTCCAGCAGGCCATCTCATTTTCACTGGTGACTGAACTCCTCGTCCAGGGGTTCCGACGCGGTAGCAGCCAATTTCCCGATTCGATGAAACACGGGGTCGCAACGGAGGCTGAGCAAGTCACCGACGTCCACCAGTCCACAGCTGGATTTTGACTTGAAATGCACGGTTCCCTTGATAAAACTCAACTTGAGGCCTTGCTTGCTTGCCTCTGTCCGCTCCCTTGCTGGTTGTTCATCTTTCGCCACCTTCAGCTGGTCTGTCGTTCTACGCATTTGCTGCTTCCCAGTCACTCATTTGACCCCAACGTTGAATTCCAACACTCACGCTCACTACACCGTAAAGAACTTGTGTCAAGTCGGTCTCGAAGTCGGACCGCTATTCTCGCTGCAAGATCCATACCGCCAACGCCCAACGGCTGATTGAGCTTGAATATCCTCGAGGATATTGACTGCTGCGACGTGCGAAAATCCAACCGTCCACGATCATTCAACAATCAACCACCAACATGCAATCATTCTTCCTTCTGGCCGCCGGGTTGGCGACCGCCGCCCACGCCTTCACCCAACCTAAGGATCAGACGTGGGGCGCCCTGCTCACTCCAGACTCGTCCAACGTACGAGACTCCCCGTCCCAAGCCTTCTGTGTCCAAAACTGACGAGCATTACCCTCCAGCCCGTCACCCAGGGCAAAGACTTCAGCGTGACCTGGGACCCGGCGAGCCATCCGACCGACGGCGTGACAGTCAGCCTCGTGCTCTGCCACGGGCCTGGCTCCAACTGCGTCCTCGCCGACAGTGCCATCGCAGAAGGGATCCCCGCGTCGCAAAAGTCCTTTGACTGGAAAGTGCCCTGCGACCTCGCGCCCGGCACGCAATCGACCGCCACCGGCTACGGCATGCTGATCATTGTCGACGGCACGGGAGAATTCCAATGTAAGTCCTTCTGCCGCCCTGCCACCTGGGCCAGTCTGCCAACCAGAAACCGGGGGGGTTGGGCTGCTCAACGCACGTCATGTGTGGGTACGGAACGGGCAAGTAAGTTCGTTAGCTAACACCCTTCTGAAACCAGACTCGACCCAATTCTCCGTGCTCGAGAACGACGCGTGCGCGAGCTCGGACTCCACATCGTCGGGCCCTGCTTCGTCCCCAACATCCGGCTCTGCTTCGACCTCTGGGTCAGTCTCCACAACCGTCACTCCGAGCGGAGGCTCCTCCGTCGTGATCGGACCCCCGGCATACCAGACCGGCTCGTACTCCTGGGGCAGCTCCGGCAACTGGTCCAGCACCGTGTCTCCGACAACCACCAACTGGGGGTCCGCGCCTGGCACCACACTCGTCGTCTCAACCTCGGGCTCGGTGGTCTTCACCTATGACGGTTCTACATATGTGACAGGGACCACCACCGCGGCCGTTACCGAAAGCACTCTCGGCACTGCGGCTTCGGACACGACCGGGCTCTCTCCGACTGCCACGGGCTCGGCCGCGGGCACCTCGCCGTTCCCTGGCGGTGCCGGTCAGCTGGGATCCAGCCTTGCTGGTATGGTCATCGCGGGCGCCGTTGCCGTGTTTGCCATGTGAAGAGGAGTCTGAAATAATATGGAGCGAGTAGCATGTAACGGTGGAACGGCAGTAGATTCGCGTGATTAATGTCAATTCTGTCGGTGCACATACTGCATAATGTAGTACCAAATACCACGAATTGCAAACAAAGACGCCTTGACTTACTAGGCCAGCTAGTGGTCAAAGGCCCGAGATCTCATCATGCCACCATAATGTCCTGGATTTCATCATCCCATGTGTCTCGTTCCTCATCACGTCGACACATCGATTCGTGGGTAGGGCGGTCCAATTCATGCAAAAAGCCTTTCCAAGGATTCGTATGTTTCTGATCCGAAAACGCCTTCATCCAAATGCGCTGCTCGTTCACTCCCGATACGCAGGCGGCGGTGACCTCATGTCCATATGCTCATCGCCATACCGTCCGGAGAAGGAATCCGACTTGCCTCTCCCGGGCTTGTCATCCCCATACGGTCTATATCGGCCCGGCGTCTCAGAATCCAACTCCGCATATCCTTGCGGGATCATCGGCGTTTGGTGTACCGCAGGCGTGACATTAATCTGCGGCTGGGAGTAACTATGTGCACCGTGATCCCCGCCGTAGGGCTGAGTATATTGTGGCCTCGGCGGTTGTTGCTGCGAAGGCATTGAATTCTCGCGTTGTCGCTGATACGAGTTTTGTCGGCCACCTTCGTAATATTCTCTTGCTTCACCGCCTTTCTTTGAGTCGCGGGGCATTTCTGGTGGGAGCATGTCGTGTTGGACTTTGCCTGTTTTCATGTCGATGTGTACGCCGGCGGGGGGGTAAAAGGAATTCGTTTGTGGTCGTTGCAGAGGCGGTGGCACGAAGGTATTCTGTACATTTGGAGGAGGGCCGCTTTGCCATTGCGGCTGAGGTTGGGGCGGCCGCTGTTGCATCATCTGTTGCTGTTGAGGCGGACCTTGTGGCCACGTGGGATAGCTCTGCGGCGGACCACCTTGTTGAGGACGAGGCCACATTGACGCAGCAGTGGCTGCCATGGCTACTGGTAACATTTGCGGTCTGTTCTGCGGGGGAGGGGCACTATACGGTCGCGGCGGACCCTGTTGAGGCGGAAGGAGTTGTTGCTGCGATGGCCGGCTCGGGCGGCTTGGAGGCGAGTCATCGTGGCGATGGGGTCGGTGGTGCTCATCGCGAGAATGATGTCTCCGTCTTCTTCGCCGCTCGCGGTCCTTCTCTTCCTCCTCTTTGCTGTCATTGTGGAGTTCTTTCAGCAGGTAGCCTGCTGCGACGATTTCAAGACCACCTAGGATGACCATGGCTGCAAGCTGATGCGCCCACTGTGATCGGATGCGTACGTCGTAGATGAGCACAATAGAATACTCAAATCGGTTCAAGAGAAGTTTGCGAGGTCAGAAGACGAGGCCAGGCTGCGGCGTGCAATTACTGATGACTGTTCCTCTCTCCGCAGATGTGGCTAGCTCAGTGGCTGTGTCATCTTCTGCAGAATTTCAGCTGCGGCTGACTCGCTGCTCTAAATTTGATCCAGTCACGTGCCTGGAAGCTTTCAATTGCCTCATTGCGCCTAGCTTGCAAAGGCTTGATCTGTTGAAACTTAAACCTGGCAAGTTCTCCAAACTTTTTCACAACTTGGAGACGTTGCCCTTCTCATTCAAGAGCCACGATAGGAAAGGATGAAAAGACAGAATCCGGGAAGACTCGAGGTGAGACGTGATTGCTTGCTGAATCAAAGAAGTTCATCTAGAATGCCCAAGAGGGTAGACCAACGGCATGATGCATGATTCAGGGTAAGTCTGTGCAGTGTAGAGTAAATGGGAAGAACACCTGGTTGCCATGCGGACTCCTGAAGAATATTTCCTCTTTCGTATTGAAGATTGCCTCTTGCAGAAGGCGTCTCCAACAGATCGGGAATGTCACCGTATATCCAGGTTTGCCCCTGACCGCCCCAGAATTTTGCTATTCTCAGCCATCGTTTAGAGCTTTTGTTCCTGTGCTCGTTGAACGGAATACTCACAGGCGTGCCAGTGACGGTGGGGCTACTCGCAACGCAAACGGATTTAACCTCTCATGCCTTCTGAACTTGCAAAGTTGAAAGAAACGGATGATCCTTAGATAAGTTTTCAGCTAGCGTTCGAACCGCTCCGAGTTACACACTGGTTTCTCTTCGGGTGCTCGACAGAGTTGATGCTCAAGTCACCAGCAAGAGACCCTGGGCAAAACATCCGAAAACTGAGGATTGGGTTGAATTCTGCCTCTGTTGCGCAGTCGTGGTCATGAGGATATCGAGCGCTAGGAGCGGAACCCAGCGTCATAGAAATGAACACCCGGGAGAACTGCTACTATGTAGCTATCGACATCGACATCGACAGGTCGAAAGAAAAATGAAGAGCCAGTTGGTGGAAACTTGACACCAGCAGGGCAATCACGGTCCCTGGTCTACAAGCTGGACAATTCCAGACGATCATGCACAGGAACCGGTTGGGAGACACGCTCGCAGCACCACATCGAAGACTGGAATGTGCCGGATCCGAGGTTCTCTCATGCCCACTCGATTGAGGTGCCATGCTGGCACTTGTTCGATGGAGCTCTCCCAAGGTCGCCGAGCCTCAAGGACTCGGTTCAGCAATTTCGAGGTGATTATTGTTGCAGAACCTTTTGCGCTCAGCAACTGGATTTGTCAAGATTGAGATGATAACTCTATCGAGGGAAAGCCAATACCGGCTCCCTCTAGCCAATGATACATCAAGCTCGTCGCATGGCAAAGATTAGCAAACCTACCTAGGTACATCTTCACAGAGCGGAGTACGACTTGGTTGCTAGGAACCAACACGCGGTTACCAATATGTGCGGGTGCTGTAGCCGAAAGGATAGAGCTACTCTGACAGGCGCCCCATACTGCGTCCAGGTGCTTCAGACTCCCACCAATGATGGCATGGCACGATGGTTGATCACTCACCCACTGTCAAATACCTTGCGTGGACTTCAATTAGCGACTGAATTGCTTGTGCGTGCCGGTGCGCTGAACTGCAGTTGCGCGTCAAGTGTCTCCGGATCCGGGAGTCTGCAAAGGCTGGACATGATGGTGCGACACATGGGTGACGGTGGACTTGCGGACGCTGAGGATTGTACAAGTAATCATGGTCAAAAGGTGCGTGGTACCCCCTCAAGCGATGAGCACTAGGAAGATGATGCAGTATCAGTCCTGGGCTAGGCCTGCAATCAATATTCCAATGTGGGCAGACATCGAAGCGGTAATCCAGGACACTGCATGTTACACGCGCGCGCAAAGCCCGTGGATCTTACCTATAGTCTTGGCACATGGCTCTCACGAACGACACGAGCCTTTGACACAAAAAGTCAACACAAGGGTAGTTTACACAATAGCAACAATGAATAAGGCTGGGTGAAAAAGCAAAAAGTTGATCGCCCACATCGAGCCTGAAACTTCGCATATCTTGCCAGTGTGTAATCTCACGCCGCCAACTCCGGGTGGAAATGTCTCTGCAGAATTGCTTCCCTCAAGTGTAATTTCCATTGCTTAACGTTCCCTAGCATCGTGGTTTACACACACGAGTAGAAGAACGACCCAAAATTCCGAGCAAGGCACAACTGAACAAGTGGGAGTGTGAAGCGACGTCCACAGGCTCAAGGCAACCTTCTAACTTTTCGACCATGACAGTCACCCAGAATTCTGCGTCTTTCAATTATATCGGTGTCATTTTTTCACGTGACTTTTGTCACAACCGAACCAATCGGAATCTTTTGCACCGAGATACGTACCTCGTACTGTGTACGAGTAGTACTCCATAAGCTGGACACAATTCGGCTTTCCCCCCTAATTACTCATGCTCCGTACGCTCAACAGTTCAAGGAGCTCGACCGTTGTTTAGTCATTCGTGATAAGGATTTCTTCCACAACTCCGGCTTCCGTCCGCACGAGATCATTTCCTGTAACGAATATACCGAGTGTGCCTGCCGCATCGAAAGCGGGGTGACCCTGGTCCACCCAGGATGCTTCTCACAGGTGCGTCGAGATCAGTCAAAGGAAAGCCTCACAGCCTTGGACCTCGCTATCTCTTTCTTCTGCCGGAAACCCACCCGCCACCATGAGGTCGCTGCTGCGGAAATAGGGATGTCATGCCCCAGTTTTCCAACCAGTCTAGGAGATATGGACAAGCTTCATTGGCAGGATCAGCTCTGGACTGCGGCGTTCTGACGCCACATGAGGCCCCCGCGTTCTTGCGCGTGCCTGCCCCTCGTCTTTCGTTTGTTGTTTTGCCCCTCCATGGCTTGCCTTTCCCATGTTTTGCATGCTAAAGGATCACCTCAAACATGGTAGAGGCAAATAATGCTTTTATCCCTGCTCATGCTGACCCTTACATCTGAGCTTGAGAATAAGTGATCACAAGTACCTTGGCTATGCGGAGGAAAATCTCCCGGATCCTGCGGGAACGTACGAGAGAGGGATCGCATGAGCTATGTCTTCCATGCAGCCGGACTTCCAAATACACAAGCCTACTCTATCCGTTCCTACCCTTTATCCGGAGCACTAGAGTGGAATACTCGAGCCCCGGAGCGATTCACCATGGTGACGAGTCTCAAACGCCTCTTGGACAAAAGATGAGAAATCATTTCGATATTCAAGTTGTCGATCGCCTTTGAATTATTGTTTTTATCAGACATTGCAACTTTGCTCGATGGCGGATCCGAGGGCTTGTGAATTCGCGGATCCGTGTTGGTGTTTGTGACATCCAGACTCGATGGCGCAGCCTTCTGCGATTGCACGTCAAATAGCGCTCGGCTGGGCTCGTCCGG
Source organism: Phialophora tarda (assembly GCA_016109495.1). Lineage (NCBI taxonomy): Eukaryota > Fungi > Ascomycota > Eurotiomycetes > Chaetothyriales > Herpotrichiellaceae > Phialophora > Phialophora tarda. The sequence continues at coordinate 1,219,969 of JADWPL010000001.1, read as the reverse complement.
TAAGATCTGACCCAAGAAAGCATACTCGTACAAGCGTTATTCCAGCGCGATCCTTTCGACCAGCACATCCCTTGACTCGACAGCGGACCGGGCAAGAGGGTTCGGATGGGCAAGAGGGTTCGGATGGGCAGGAGTTTGAGCCGGCATTAGAACATTTGCACCATACTAAACAGAAACTCAACGTCCAAACCCCTCTTTCGAGGTATTGCCACGGCTGCTTCTCCAGTCTAGTCCCGCCGCGTAGCCAATCACTCTGTCTGATCCGACAGCATCGAAGCGCATTTCCTACCCTTTGGACCTCCATCTCTGGCCGGCGGGACCTCCTTTGGCCCAGTGAGAGTCCACGGCCGTTGTCTGACTCTGATCTCGTACCCCGCAGTTGCGTCCAGGCCAATCGTCCCCAACCTTCCGTGACGGAATCCGAGCGCCCTCCTCTCACTTTTCGGCGGGAAGAGCTCTGGATCAGTGGATCATCCCCGATCCTCCTCGTAGCGCGATTGACTCGGTCTATAGGAAAGCGAAAAGCCTCTGTTGTGGATATGCACTCTCGTTCGAAGAGCTGACCCTTCCCCGCGCCTGAGTATTTCAAATAAAGGTCTCGCTGTCCTCAGTTGATCGCCTGCTCTCCTTTCCTTCTTGTCTGTTAAAGTCTGTGTCTCCTCTATTATTGTGATACCCTATACCCAGCCCTAAAAGTACCTTCAGAAAAAACCGACAAGATGTCTTTGACACAGAAGATCGAGACCCCCAGCATCACCTATGAACAGCCCCTCGGCTTGTTCATTGACGGCAAGTGGGTGAAAGGTGTAGAGGGCAAGACCTTCGAGACCATCAACCCCACAAACGAGAAGCCTATTGTCGCTGTCCACGAGGCTGGTCCCGAGGGTGAGTCGTCCTCACCTACGCGCGTACTGTTCGTAAGCTCGTAAGCTCGTACTGACCCTCGTGTGTCTCAGATGTCGACATTGCCGTCAAGGCCGCCCGCAAAGCCTTCAATGGCGTCTGGGCTCAGACCATTCCCTCAGTCCGTGGTCAGATGCTGTCGAAACTCGCCGACCTCTTCGACGAATACTCCGATACCCTTGCTGCCATTGAGTCTCTGGACAATGGCAAGGCCCTGTCAATGGCCAAGGTTGATGTCCAGCTCTCCTCCGGCTGCCTGAGATACTATGGTGGATGGGCAGACAAGATCCACGGCAAGACCATCGACACAGACCCAGAGAGCTTCAACTACACGAGACACGAAGCCGTCGGTGTCTGCGGTCAGATCATCCCCTGGAACTTCCCTCTTCTCATGTGGTCATGGAAGATCGGACCTGCTTTGGCTACTGGCAACACCGTCGTCTTGAAGACCGCTGAGCAGACTCCCCTCTCTGGTCTCTTTGCCGCAACCCTCATCGAGAAGGCCGGTATCCCAGCTGGTGTTGTCAACATCATCTCCGGCTTTGGCAAGACCGCCGGTGCCGCCATCGCCTCTCACATGGACATCGACAAGGTTGCCTTCACCGGCTCGACCGTCGTTGGCCGAACCATCCTCCAAGCCGCTGCCAAGTCCAACCTGAAGAAGGTCACACTGGAGCTCGGCGGCAAGTCACCCAACATTGTCTTCAATGACGCAAACATTGAGGACGCCATCTCGTGGGTCAACTTCGGCATCTTCTTCAACCACGGCCAGTGCTGCTGCGCCGGCTCGCGCATCTACGTCCAATCTGGCATCTACGACAAGTTCATCCAGGCGTTCAAGGAGCGCACATCCAAGAACGTTGTCGGCGACCCATTCAAGGCCGACACCTTCCAAGGTCCTCAAGTCAGCAAACTCCAATTCGACAGAATCATGAACTACATCCAGTCCGGCAAGGAGGCCGGCGCGAAGGTCGAGACCGGTGGCGAGCGCCACGGCGACGAAGGCTACTTCATCCAGCCAACCATCTTCTCCAACGTCAGCGAGGACATGAAGATCATGCAAGAGGAGATCTTCGGACCTGTCTGCTCGATCAGCAAGTTCGAGACTGAGGAAGAGGTCATCAAGGCCGGTAACGAGACCACCTACGGTCTTGCCGCTGCCTTGCACACCTCGAACCTCAACACTGCCATCCGTGTAGCCAACTCCCTCAAGGCTGGTACCGTCTGGGTCAACAACTACAACATGATCAGCTACCAGGTGCCCTTCGGTGGCTTCAAGGAGTCCGGTATTGGCCGTGAGCTCGGCAAGTATGCGCTTGCCAACTACACCCAGATCAAGTCCGTCCGTGTCAGACTCGGCGGCGCTCTGTTCGGATAAACGACCCATGACATCGGTGGTGGAAACGGTCAAAATGAAAACACGAAAACCAGGTCAAGGAAATCAATCGGTCGCGGTGGGATGATCAAAAGCCCTCGCAGTGTCCTGCCTGGATGATCATCTGGGCTATGCAGGACACTCGCGCTGCCAGATAAACCATGCATATTGCTAGGTAATTAGTGCGCGCGTGTAAATGTCAAAATGAGAAATGAAGAGTGTAAAGCAAGTGCACTCTCTCATTTGTTTGAAGCCCTCATTGTCAGTGACATGGAGTAGAATGAGCTTGAAGAGATTCCAATGGCGGCTCGCTGCTTGATTGTCACAACGGTCGAAACGTCTCGACCGAGAAATGCCGATGATCACATGACACGAGCCCTTCCGAAGCTGTCCATCGATTGGCTCGGATCAACTGCATCTCGAATTGCCTGCCCCTCATTGGCTCGTGACTTCGGTGCATCTCCATGTCCGCTCCATACAATATCGGATGGCAAGTCTGCACACTTGATATCATTATCTCCCCAGTCTTTTTTTTGGGTGCCCGCCAGTCCCTTCTCTTCGTTTGTTCCTTTTCGGTCTCAACTCGCACTGCTCCCTCCGGATTGATAATGCTTATACAATGCTGAAAGCCGCCTTCCGCGCCGAGACGCCATTCTAGAATCCATCCTTGCACCATCCCCATCTGACCGGGCAACACATCCCATAACGTGCCATAGACACCAAAAAAAGTCATCCTCTGGACTTCGGAGGGACAACTCTGTTAAATACGAAAGAAATTACCCATATGAGACGTTGGGCATTGCCAGTTTTTAGTACATTGATGCTAGCGATTGCGATTGCCATCGCCCTGTCGACACCGGGCGCACGACTGAACGCCACCAAGGGACTTCAAGCGTTGAAAATAAGAGTCCCGACCCGGGCTTTCAGTGCAAGGCTCTTTCGGCAGCAGGGAGTTGCCAACCGTGTCCAAGAGAATCCAACCTTGTCAGCCTCGAATCCCACAACAAGCCGACAACAGACGTTATACTCCGCAGGTGGAGCTGCTCGCCCAACCATCGAACCATCAAAGCACAAACCCCCGATCGCCACCTCCGCAGACATGGCCTCGACGACATGTCCCCTTCCAGAAGACGGCGCGGCCGATCAAAAGGCATCTGCATCTGAGTCCGCATCTGCCGCAGCAGCCGAGACCCTCGCCGACAAGTCCAACGCCGAACCGGCGCTGCCCAAACTTTCCGCCCAGGACTTCAGGACGTACAACAGGTTGGCAGTCATGATGGACGCCTACCACAATCACTTCCGCTACACTTGGAACCTCCTGTACAAGACGTGCGAGGCCGGGTCCCGCCCGGCCGGCATGTCCCTGCGCGCATTCATCTCCCAGGGCCTACACCTCTGCCATGCACTGACGATGCACCACACCATCGAGGAGCAACACGTGTTTCCCGAGCTCGCGGAACGGATGCCCGCGTTCGCTCCCAAGGATCATTTAATATCGCAGCATGAGGCCATCCATGAAGGCCTAGAGAAGCTGGAGGACTACCTGGACAGCTGTAGAAGTGGGGAGAAGGAGTTGCGGTTACCGGAGCTGAAGACGATCATGGATACGTTTGGGGAGGTTCTTTGGGCGCATCTGGACGATGAAGTCAGGATGCTGGGCGCCGAGAACATGCGCCAGTATTGGTCCAAGCAAGAGATCTTGTCGATGAACTGGTGACGGATGCTCCAACTTGCGCCCTGATTGTGTTTGCTCGTCCTTGATCGGTCGGTTCATGGCCAGCCAGCTCTCAAGACACTGGCATTAACTAGGATACACGGTACGTAGAAGCTGTGCATATTTTGGGCGCATTCCATCGTGGTGTATGCACCTTCTCTGATCTGCCCTCCTTTGTCGGGCTGGTGCCGATTGTCCAGATGTAGGTATAGCCGCAGGTCGCCAGGAGGGGAGTCCGCGTTTTTGTATAGAGTGCGGTGTCGCCTTCAACCTCGATACCTACCTTACGGCACAACAACATACTCTTCCCGCCGTTCCCTGGCTTGTCTTGCACCCATTCATGCACCCACGTCGCAATGAGCCTGATACACTGCCCGTGAGTTCTAGCCCCGGCAACCGCTCCTGTATTCGTATTTACATCCGCATTGACATTCACATTGACATCCACATCCGGTACATCCAAGCCACTGCTCTCTAAATCCTACCCCCCGCAATTTCAGTCCTCCTCCCTTTCCAAAAAGCCCGGATCATTCTGCACCTTCCTCTCAAACTTAGCCCACCAGTCCTGGAAACTCTTCAACGGGACGACTTCGATCCCGTTGGCCGTGTTCCCCGCAAAACTGGCCAGGAAGTTGAACGCATTCTTGATGATTCGTTGCGCCAGCACTCTCGTGTCTGGCGTCCGTTTGGCAGATGCGTTGGGAGAAGACGGCGGCTGCTGCTGCTGCTGCTGCTGCTGAAGTTGCGCCATCTGCGCCTGGATGTTCTGGGCCGGCTCGACCGAGATCCCCAGGTTGACGTCCCCGACAACACCCCCGGCGGCGGGCAAATTGACGCGGAACAGGGCCGAGGGCTTCTCGTTGGCGATTGCGCCGAGGAACCGGAACCCCTGCCCGCCGGGGAGTTGCATGTACACTCCGGCCGCGGTGTCCGGGGGCAGGGGGCTGTTGGGGTGTAAGAAGACGCCGACGTTGTGAAAGGCAGGCGCCGCTGGGAAGGAGACGGCGAATTGATTGGGCGCGACGGTCGCCATCTCTGGGATGACCGGCCGGGTTGGGATGAAGACGCCGAACATTGTTGCACGGCTCCAGCGGGACGGAGGGACGCCGACGATTTTGGTTTTGGTTCTGCAAGAAGCCGCGCAGCAGGAGGAGCAAGGAGGAAGAAAAATAGGGTAATTGATTAGTTGTAATGCGTGGTCGTGGCCGAAGTGCTTGTTGAGGTTATAAATGGGCCGCTAATGTACCAAGAGAAAGGCATGATCGTGGAATTGAGCGGACAGCAAGATCTATCTGTTCATTGCCAGTGCTTGGTCTGCATGCTCAACTTTTGTGCGCTGCCCTGATGATACGAAGCTGGAGGACTCGGATGTGTTGGTTGGGGTGGCATTTTCGAGACCGAGAGGCTCTATGCAGGGTTCTCGATCGTCCCAGTTGCGGCTGAAGGCAGCGATGATGGACATTTGCGCTAAGAGGCAGATGGCCGGCGGTAGTACCTACTGAGCGACGAAAAGTATCGACACCTCGGTCGTAGAGACAACTCTGCCCTTTCGAGCTACCATCGGGACTTTCATCAACCACGCCACGGTGAAGATTCTGGTTGGGCGTGAGGGCTTCACTAGACCCCCTTGGCTGAAGATGGTTCACAAATCGAATTTAGACCTGGTCAACGAATGTGACAAGTGAGTCAGAGTCAAAAGGTTAGGCGTGCTCCAGACTGATCGCGCAGCTTTCCATACCACTCGCAGGATCCTGAAAAGTTCAAGGCCGTCTGGAATGACTACTACCACTTCTACCTAGAAGGCTGTGAAGCATGTCTGGGTTACATGACTCCGGCTGTTGCAGAGAAATTCCCTCTCACCCGACACTGGAGGCTCGATGAACTGAACAAACGCTTGATTTTCCAGCCCCGAGATGAGAACGCAGCGCCGGTAACGGATTTCGACAAGCGCAATGACATTCTAGCGGAATATCTGCAACACGTCCGAGAAGAGGGCATCTTCGGCGTCCTGGCTGGTTGGCGCAATGAGCGATACCCGATATATGGTCCCAACAGAGAACTCGTGCTGAGCATGGAACGTTCAGCGTCGCCACTGTTCGGGATCGTGACTTACGGTGTGCACTTGACGGGCTTTGTGGAGACTGACGAGGGTATGAAGATTTGGGCGCCTCGCCGGGCTTTGACCAAACAGACCTATCCTGGCATGATGGACAACACAGTCGCTGGCGGTCTGAGCACCGGAGAAAAGCCGTTCGAGTGTCTGATCCGAGAGTGCGAGGAGGAAGCATCATTGCCGGAGGATCTTGTGCGCAAAGCCCAGCCTTGTGGGACTTTGACATATTTCCATGTCCGAGACTCGAGAGCTGGCGGAGAGACGGGGCTCTGTCAACCGGAGTGCCAATACATCTATGACTTGAAGATGCCGCCCGATGCGATACCGAAGCCGGGCGACGATGAAGCCATCGATTTCCAGCTGTTGACAGTGGAAGAAGTTCAGAGAGCCATGGCCGAGGGTCGATTCAAGCCAAACTGCGCTCATCTGCTGCTGGAATTCTTCGTCCGCCACGGGATTTTGACGGCCGCGAACGAGCCCGACTATATCGAGATCGTTACAAGACTGCATAGAAAGTTGGAATTCCCGACAGCCTGATCTTGTGTGAGAAAGCAGGCTCCTCCAACGCCTTCGCTCAATAGACATTTTTTGTGCTTTCCAGTCGGCAAAGCAAGACATCTTCCGCATGCTCACTACCGAGCCGCTTATTTCTTCATCAGCAGATAGACGTGATCGATCCTCAGCGCGTTGAGGAGGGTGTAAGGACCGTCCATGTACAGAAGTAGGCCACCGAAGGAAACGTAAACTTTGCTGTGCGAAGTCAGTCCTTTGCTCCACAACAGTCATTTATGCCTCCCACATATTGTCTCCGCTGCCTTCTTCGAACCTGTAAATCTTCCCATGGCAGACGTAGTCAAACTCGTCCGCCAGCGTCTGCTCGCCTCTGCCCACTTCTCTCCATCCCTTCCCGTCGTCTTTGCTTCCGTCGAGGTTCAGAGAAACGGCTAGTGCGACCGTCATGCGGTCGTCGATGTTCAGAGGATAGAGTTCGGAGTTGACATCGAGGGTAAGAAGGATATCCTGGCTCCCTTCGCTGTAGGCCTTGATGCGGGAGACTCTGTCATACTTTGCGCTATTGATCTCTGTGATTTTGAAGCTGTTTTCAAACAGGATGTTTTCTGACATCTTGGCGATGAGTTCGGCACGTCGAGGTAGAGGACTAGATCGTGGTTGAGTCGGCGCAAACCAGCAGAACTACAAAGTCGCGTCCTTTGGAAAGAATTTCCATGCTAAAATATCTGTACGGTGAAGCATGTGCGAGTACGGCAGATATTGCGGCACTCCTGCGCAAGCGAACGTACATACAATCTTTTCTCCAAACCACTTCTCTGCATTCAGCATTTCGCAAGTTACCCACGCGATCCAAATGTGGCATCAATGTCCTTCCGCAAGCGTAACGTAGGCCTCTCGGGCTCAACGCGGCCAGACGCTCCCCCGCAGGCTCTCGGCAAAGCCCAGGTTCAACTGCTCGGAGTACGGCCTTCACCTGTTGATGGACGATTGACGACATCGACCGGCACCGCCAGCCTCGATGCGCTATTAGCAGGCCATTCCGGACTCTCACTCGGATGCTCCATATTGATTGAGGAAAGCGGCGCGACCGACTATGCCGGCGCGCTCTTGAGATTCTATGCTGCCGAAGGTCTATTGCAGGGTCACCATGTCCACGTCGTTGGACTACCAGAGCACTGGGGTCGAGAACTGCCAGGTGTGGCGGGAGAGAGTGAAAAGAAAGAGACACAGGCGGAGACTGGGAAGATGAAGATCGCATGGAGATACGAAAGCTTGGGCCAATTTGGGGCAAGCCCGTCATCAAGAGGTGGGCATATTCGTCCTTGTAGCATAGCTAGATCCCCCAATGCAATTCAATCCAAGCTCATACTCATCCATGTTCATACCGACACTGACCCTTTCTTTTCTTCTTGCAGAACGATCTCAGCCCTCGGGGACTCCACAGGGCGGGACGACGGGGCAAGGACCATCGATTGCGTTCTGCCATACTTTCGATCTGACGAAGAGGCTCGTCCACCCAGCTTCATCCAAATTGAGCTTCATTCAGTTAGGAGCCAAACCGACGCAATCACCGTTCATACCCGTGCTTGAACAGCTGCAAGCGTCTGTTTCCAGCTCGGCGCCCAATATGGTCCACCGCATAGTCATCCCTTCCATGCTGTCTCCAGCGCTTTATCCCCCATGGTCAAGTCAACCTCAATGCATCCTCCGATTCATGCATAGCCTCCGTGCCCTCTTCGCCGCATTTCCCGACCGCCTGACACTGATGATGTCGCTTCCGCTGTCACTGTATCCTCGGTCTTCCGGACTCGTCAGATGGATCGAACTGATGCATGACGGTATTCTCGAGCTTGCCCCTTTCCCGCATTCTGCGGAGGGCGATCTCAACGCCACGCGTGGTCCCTCCGGCACAGGAGAAGAGCCCCCACAAGGACTGCTGCAAGTCCATCGTCTACCAATGCTGCACGACCGTGGCAGCGGGGTTGGCACGTCTGAGAATGACTGGACCTTCACTCTCAGCCGGAGAAAGTTCATCATCAAGCCATTCAACCTGCCACCCCTCGAAGGAGACACAGATGCTCAACAGGGAGCGGATTCGGAGAAATCAACGAAGAAATCTGACGTGGAATTCTGAACGCTTTCACGAGAAACTATGATATATCGTCGTCAGAACGCCATCCTTGCTTGTTGAGCATAGTCTCCATCTCAATGTGCTCAGAGGACGAAGGCCCAGGATTGGTCATGGTTCGGAAGTACGTAGAGTCATAGGATCCATGGCGGGCAGCAGGCCCAGTGACTCGCCCACGAAATCTGTCGCCCAAACAGGAGGACAGGGCGAGGAAGGCTATTGTGCATTATCAGTACCCACCGAAAGCAGACTCTCACCGAAACTCACCGAGAAGGAAGAGCAATGGGATAAACAGGAGTAAGGACAGCAGTAGAAGAATGCCCATGCTTCTCAGATACGGAAAAGATGAGGCTGCATACTGTCAGAGACGAGGTTGAGCTTTGGCTTCGGCCTGCGCCGTGTCTGACAGAATAGGTTTTGCCTTGCCATGCTTTTTTCAACGCCTGACCATTTTTGTCAGGCACGCCAAGCGAAATTTGCGTTCTCATCTCGGACTCTCACTTCTTTTCACTCGCTTTCCAACACCACCCAAATCATGTAGAACCCACTCCAACGCTTGAAGCAGGCCTTCAAGCTTTCGCTCGTCAACCGCACGACCTGGAAAAGCGTAAGGAGTCTGCTATAGCGTCCTTGCCGACCTCAAGACGGACCTCAGCCTAACTGGTGAGTCAGATCCTTCATGTCTACCGCCCAATTTGCCTTGCATGATTAGAACAATTTTTTTAATCTGTCAATCCCCTGAGAAGCCTCTTCGGAAGCCATGTGATTGAGAACGAAAAATCGTTATTGAAATATGATGCCCAAATCTCCGCAATTTATGCTACTACTCTGCCATTCAGTCGAAACATCCGCTGACTGCAAATATTCTCAGGCAAGCCACGGCTGGGATCATGAATTCTTCCTCAGATCTGGCCTTCGACTTCTCGCCCGACCTTCCAGTGGCCATCTCACTGGTAGGAGGCAGATATCTTCTTTTCGACGTCAAAATAGTAACTTGGCTTCGCCGAGAGCATCGAATATGTGGCACCGCGCTCGGCACCCTTCCCATAGCTCCGTCTCAAAATTTGTTCCTCGGTGTGCCTATCGAGATCATGCCAGAGGAAGCCAAACTACTTGTTGAACGAAACATAGGCGTTGTTGTGGACGACACTCGAGCTCATGCTCAAGCTGTGCGGTCGGGGGATAGAGCTCGACGGGCTGATTACCTCGCCCGGATTGAGAAGCAGTCAAATCAAGTCAAGCAAGCCAAGGACCAGGAAAAACTAGAGTCCAAAAAGCGTGGTCTTGAGAAGCAATCTAAAAAATCGAACCATCCGTCGCGATCTACTCAAGCCGACACAGGACATGACCTGCTCGACTTTGAGGAAGTTGACGCACCACGCGGTGGCGCGGAAGGGGTCCAGGCAGCGGACGAAGAAGTAGTTGTGCAAGATGACTCTCCTGTCAAAGTGTTGCCTCTCACTGCGACGTCAAGCTCCTATCGAGTCACTCCTGCGACCTCCCGATTGCTTCTCCCTTCCCCTCTGTCTACCCCCAGGTCGATGATCGAAGACCCTCCTCCAACCTACCCTCTCTACAGACATCTCCATGACAAAGGCTTCTTCACGACTCCAGGTCTTCGCTTCGGCTGTCAATACACCGTCTACCCCGGCGACCCACTTCGTTTTCACTCTCACTTCCTCGCGATCGGCACGGAGTGGGATGAAGAGATCGATCTCATGGACATCGTTAGCGGCGGTAGGCTGGGTACCGGAGTCAAGAAAGGTTTCTTGCTAGGTGGCGCCAATCCAGCTGATGGTGGTGTAAGGACTTTCAGCGTTGAGTGGGCGGCCATGTAGTGAGCCCCCGTGCCGAGCACCGTATATTCGCGCCTCGACCATGCGTGCCAACAGCCTACAGGCTGTAATAAGAATTGACGGAGTCCTGCAATGGAACTTTCCTCACAAGTAGTCCGTCACCTTCCACTTGAACTTTCGATTCGCCCGGTCCGCTGGCCTGAACTCGAACTGGTTCCCATGCAGTTCGAACACCAAGCTGCGGCCCTGCTTCTCAACCTCCTCTCCCTGCTGCTCTCCCTCACCAGCGACCTCAGCCAAAGGGATCTCGTACCTGAACACGGTATTCTTCTTCGGCACCACTCTCACCTCATCTTTGGGCGTAACAAGCACAAACGTGAACTTTGTATCCCGAACCACAATGCCCATGGTGCCCACCCTCCCCGCATCCGAACATCTCACGACTTCGACCTTTGCGCCATGAAAGTCGGCGCTGGCTAACGATGGACCGTGGCCCTGCGGTGTCACCGCCTTTCCAAGATTCTGCACAGCCTGTCCGTCTCTCATATACCCGAGCACCTCAAGCATATAGCCGACCCACATCCGATGCAGGCCCTCATAAATCTCATACCTCACTTCCTCCTTTTTCAGCTCGAACACGCCTAGCTCTCTCTTTTCTTTCGCGCTCAGAGGCCGTGGCTTTCTCTTGCGTAGATAGTATTCATGTTTGCGCAGGCGGACGTGACGCCGAAGTGCGCGCTTGTCTCTGTCGGTAGAGGCGGTCGGATTGAGGAGCAGGGGCTTGTTTTTGATTTTGTCGGCAAAGATGCGGGCCGCGGTGTCGGGGGAGTGTGCCCGGGCGAGGAGAGTGTGCGCAGGATGGGACGGAGCGGTCGGCGGGACAGCCATGCGCGGCGAAGAGGTCATAATGTTAGTGTGGAAGGTGATGCTGTCGCCGTCGTACACGTTGTGTATGTATAATGTAGGAATGAATAACCTACTGTCCCCGGAGTACGTGCCCACACAGCAGATCAAACAAGTAAGAGACGTGCTAGTGAGTGGCTGCCAGGAGGCCCCGCCTACATGACAGGCATGTAATGTTCATCTGTGTGCAATGTCGTCGATCATTTCCTCACGAACAGGTCGCAAAGGTGAATGTTTTGTATCTTGCTTCAGCAAGGTGCTTAACTGCTTTTTCTCCAGTACGTACAAAGAGTGGTGTTTGAACTGCGGACAACGTCACTCTTGGCGACGCGACTGACCTAAACGGATTTGGTGCTGGCGGCCCTCAGCGGGTGTACTGGTGCTGGGACGAGCGTGGACCGAATGGAAACGGAGTACAAAGCAAGCTACTTCATACTAGGCCACGGCAACTGCGATCGCTTCCCTGCGTTCTGTTCATTCTCGTCTGTCTCACCCGACATTATCCTCAGCTAGACATCATATGTCCAACATCATTATCTACAAGAAGACAGCATCGAGATTCTTCATACAGTACATCAAGCCTCGTGGCGGCGACGGGACCAAGCGGCATCCTTCAGCCAGGTGTGCGATCGCTTGTTATCAAGACTTCGGGCAGAGACCGCGCACAGATCAACTTTTGGTGCCGACAGCCGTGCCCCGGTCTCCCTACCTCGTACCACCCGGTGCTAAGAGCTTGAAATTTACTAGGCGCGGATATCGCGTTCTCTTGACAGCTTGGCATCGTCTACGGTCCTCATTACTGGGCGTGCTAGCCAAGCCTTTCGACGCGCAATGGCCAGGGGGAGATTCCAAGCAACGCCCTCGTTCGTTAGGTTCCCCAGACATGCGGCCGCTCGTGGCAAACGAGATGAACTGTGGTGCTTAAACTTCGAGCTGGACATCTGCCTCCCGCGTGCCGAGCACACGGTAGTACGTTCTCGCCGTGGCAGCCACGTACACAGTACTGCGCGCCGTTGGATACTGCTCTTTACGGGTGAAAGCCAGGGCCTGGAGAAGCGATCGAACTCAAAAGGTTTATGCCTGCATACTAAGCATTCATTAAATCAGGAACACAAACGATCCACCCGTACTATCTTCTTTCCTGCGGATGTGGTGGTTGTTCTTTATCTTCCTCTCATTCACAGTGCCAGTCTATCATTTCCTATCACTTTCACGCAGCACCTTCGTTTGCTTTCTGGGTTTCTCTCTTTAAGGTGTTAGAAAAGCAAGATCTGTTTGCCATTGAAGATCATTTACAGCAGGCGAACGGCGTCTACGCTATACCAATGCAACCAGCCCAGGGAAGGGAAGGGAAGGGAAGACACGGACGGTAGGAAGAGGCGCCATTCGACATTTTTCAGCACTTCAATTTTTGGATAGAGGCTCCGCTGCTTCAGGGTCACCGCGTGGGGTGTACTAGCGAAAGGCGACAGAGGTCGGACCGGAAGAACAGAGGGAGAGACGATGAAGTTCTCGTGGCTCGTCGCCATCAGCGCGGCCCTCGTCCTCGGCGCAACACCAGTCCTCTCGCAGGATGATTCCACAACACCCGAAGAAGACCCCAACTTGAATGCCGACCCAGGTGTGGGCGACGATTCAGGCGCGGAACCCGACCCAGAACAGTTCCAAGAACCGATCCCCGAGGAAGGAAGTAAATATGAATACACAGGAGAAGAAGATTACTGGCATGGGCACCCACACCTCCCAGACGGCTGCAACGACATCCGAATCTTCAGTGCCCGAGGGTCAAATGAACCTTACCCGGGCCGCGGAGGGACAATGCTGGGGGTCTTGTGCTACCTGTTCGAGTCGACGGGCCTGTCGTGCGACTACGAGGACGTCGTCTACCCGGCCAACATCTCGTACTCGGGGCTCTTCTGCGAATCGGCCAACGTTGGCGCCAACGCCGGTCAGGCTCAGATGGCCGCATACGCCGAACAGTGTCCAGACTCGCGATTGGTCCTGACGGGCTATTCTCAGGGCGCAAGTGTCGTCGGTGACATCCTGGGTGGTGGCGGGGGGCCGATCTTTGGGTGTGAACAACCATACAACCCGTCGATGCCCAGGTCGACCGCGGCTGGGTCCAAGCGTAAGTATTATGACACTCTACGCCGTTCTTCTTTTCACTTCTTCAATGGTCCCTGTTCCCCCCAACTTTTCTATTGTTTTGCACCATCTTGTGTCTCACTAACACCTTTTAGTCGTCGCGGTCATGACGTTCGGCGACCCTCGCTTCACCGTCAACCAACCGTATAACATCGGGCGCGGATCGGGGTTCAGTGGCGTCCTGGCACGCGAGGGCCAACAACTCGCCGACCTCAACCAATACGAGGACATCATCGCCATGTGGTGCAACGCAGGCGACCCCGTGTGCGCCGTCGGCAGCGAACCCGTCAACATCACCGCCCACTGGTCCTACTACGACGAATACACCGATGTCGCGTCCCGGTGGGTAGTGGCCACGGCGCTGGGCCAGACCGACCTCCGCCTCGACTTGGACCTTGACGGGCAGAACGACAGCGTGGTCTTGGACGGGTCGGATCCACCGAGCAATTTCACCGGGACTGGAAATGGAAATGGAACTGGAAATGGGACTGGCAGTGGTGGAGCAGGGGATGAAGATGCAGGGTGGAGCTTGAGAAGTTCCCCCTCCAGTGGGATAGGTGTCGTCGGGCTCGTGGCGTTAGTTACCGCGGGTATCATCTCTATCATGTAACAATAATAATGAGCACATATGACAGCATGATTGCATTGGTCTTCTGCTGACCGGTTGTGCCCTCGCTCGTCGGGCCGGAATGCATTCACAAGCTCCCAGCTTGAAGAGTTCCAGTCACGGAGTATCAGCCTTGTAACCGCTTCCTGACGAAGTGCCACGGGCCCCTACAGACAGTCGTGGGTCGATTGTTTGAACTGTATTGTGTAGGCTCCCTCGGCCTAGTGAGGAAGCAGGTCTCCCCCGGTTCCCCCGAGGACAAGCCAAAGCCCTAGAAGGGTTGAGTTGCGTGGCAACGCTACTATCACGATGGTGTTGTCTGTTACGACAGTAGGTACAGGAGCATGTCGACTATACAATGCCCGACAATTGGTATTGTAGTATCCAACCCACGCTCTCGTTCCCGGTTTGGTACAAAAGGAAAGGTCGAGGCGAGATGTATACAGCAAGTACCTTGTCACGCTGCACCAGATTCCCTTAGAGGCTCAACGAGGAAGAGTATTACTAGTTGAGCATAGCTTAGCATAGCATAAGGATGGATCATACAGCCTCCTCCACCCATGGCTCAAATATGAATATGTCCGGCTCAGCCGGCTTTATGTCTAGGTCCTCCACACTTCGATCAGGCGGTCCGGTCCCTGGCCTCGCGGACACTGTCTAAGCTTAGATGCTGGAAAGCCGGTGGTTTAATTCATGAACAATGCCCATTCCTCACATCGGCCACCACCGCGACCCCATTCTCTATGACTTCGCCGCTGTGGCCGCCCCCCGCCTCACCATCGATCAACACACTCCGGTTGGCCGCCTGCGTACTCGGCGCCACATCCATGGCGGGATTCCGGGTGAAGAAATTCACGGGCTTGAGCCCGACGGCCATCTTCTCGCACGGCATGACGGGCCAGTCCTCCACGCGCGGATTGTGCGTCGACCCGAACGTATGCCAGACGACAATGTCCTCGTTCCTCACGGCCGAGGAGGAGGAGGATTCCTCACGCTGCTCGCCCTGCTGCTGCTGCTGCTGTTGTTGTTGCTGCCGGTTGTCGATCCAGCTCGCGATCCCCTCCCCGCCGAGCGATTGCATGGTATGGTTGCCGCTGGCGAAGAGTTCGTCGTCGTGGTACCGCGTGAGCCAGACGGCGTGGGCGGCGAATTCCGACCGCTTCGCGTGGTAGGAGGACGGGTCGGCCAGGAGCAGCTGGCTGTAGTAGGGGTTTAGCTTGTACGCGATCGGGGTCTGGGTGATCGGGTTGAGCACGTCCTCGTTGACGATCTTGAACACCCTATTGACCGTGTGGTCGAGATCGAGGCCGCATTCTCGGTCGATGATCTGGTGCCGCGTGGTGTATCCTATGCGGAATGGATTTGGGATCTGAGGATGTGGACCATTCTGCGCGTCCGTCCCGGTCGCAATCCCTTCGTCAACAGGGAGGGGGTGACTCTCCTCGACAAGCAGGGAGTTCCGCCATCCTCCGACTGCGGAGTCGATCCGCAGGCAGAACAAATGCTGGTGGTATGGCGCCATGACTCCAGGTGCGACGTTTGTCCCAAAGGGCACGGTCTGTCCCACGGGTATGGGCACGGTCGACACAATCCCCGTGGCTCGCACCTCGTACTGCAGGCTCGCACCTCGTACTGCAGGCTCGCGTCCATGCCGAAGTGGAAGGCGAAGATGTACTCGTAGTTACTGACCGTGATGATGGTCTGCAGGACGAGGACCCTGCTGCGAGCGACGACGGCATTGCCCGTGCGGAAGTTTGTGTGTTTCCACAGGATGCCGTCGTCGATCTCGTGGCAGCACACCGCGTTGGGGATCTTGATCGCATCGCCGCTGGACGTGACGTGCCAGCCGTCGAAGTATTTGATATGGCCGAGGCAATCGCAGCCGAGCTGGAGGTTGTTCGCGTTGCAGCCGGCGCCGTCGTTGCCGAGGTCGAACGCCGCTTTCCTGGCGTAGGGTGTGCGAGGGTCCCCGTACGGGACGAACATCTCGGAGAGGCTGAGCCGGTAGAAGAGCGAGGAGCCGTCGTAACGAACGTCGTGCAGGGTCAGGCCTTCGCGGTAGTTGAAGCCCACGCGGATGTGCCATTTCTCCCACCGGATCAAGTTGCCGCTGGTGGTGAAGGAGGGTCCTTCGGGTTGTGAGACGTGGTATGGCTTGGTTGTCGTGCGGCGAGGCGGCGCCACGTCGGGATGGTATTCGATTTCTGCCGAGAAAATCTTCGACCGGTCGTAGGGAGTTGCTTTTGTGGCAATTCCATCCGACGTCGACGCGGGGAGGTAGTAGATTTTGAGCACCTCGGCGGAGCCAGACATCTCGACGCACAGGTCTAAGGGGTAGGCATAGTGGTTCGCGTCGGGGTGATCGAGGAGGCGCATGTAGAAGTAGCACTGCAGGGCTTCTGTTTAGCTGATTGGATTTCACGTGGCGGCTCCAGCGCCGACTTACCATTGTGATCTTCTGGCTCATGTCGTTCATTCCGTCCGTCGCATATGTCCACGGCTCGATCTTGACGACGGCACCTTCGGGGAGTTGCATGTCCTTGATTGCAGCTTGCACTCGCGGATCATTGAGGCATGCTGCCTCGGTCTTGACCATATCATTCCCGTCCACATGTGGGTGTCGACCGACAAGTTGCTCCCTGTGCACAATCTCTCCCGACTCCACGTTAACCTTCAGCTCGTAGAAGTGCTCGCTGTCTCGCTTAGGGCCAAAGAACACCTGGACAGTCGCCAGCCGAGCGGGCTTCTTTCCTACCAGTTGTCCCTGATGTTCGGCATCTAGGAACAACATCATTTCCTCCTTTGGTGGTTCTGCAAGGGTGACGACCCGAAAATATGCTTCACTGTCCGGGAAGGCTTTTCGGACATGTTTCGCGGTCTAAAGGGTCAATTTCGGTTTTTGTGAAGTCGCGAGGCTGCTCTTACTTGAGAGATCTCCTGGGGAGTCAAAGGGTCCAACGGATGGGGAGTTGAGATTGCCATCTTGCCCAATGATTCTATCGCTATGATTGTGAATCCAGCTGATGAGCAGTCTTGAATATTGGAGTCGGCCTGCTACTTCTCTAGGTTCTGACTGAACCTTTGACGACGCTTGTGGCAGGGCGGATGTTCCTGGTACTTGTAAGTTTTCAGGAGTTGCTGCATGCTGTGGGAGGAGTTCCTGGCGCTTAGGGCGCGCCCTCTGACGGGATTTGGACTCAAAAGGAAAGTATATAAGGACAGGGCCGTGTCCTCCAAAGGTAGGTTGAGACGACGCCAATGGCATCGTGCCGACATACGGAGGTATCCGCTTGTATGCGGGTGGCGGTTTGGCAGTGGTCGGAATTACGCGACACCGGAACTTGCTAACCGACCTAGGGAAAACGGAGCATGTGTTTTCATCATCAGACCTCGTGCGCTGCAGCAGACGTTGGTTTGAAGCGAGAGAGGGAGAGAGGGGGAGAGAGAGAATGGTCAAGGATGGCATAGTAACAACAGGAAGGATACACAGTGGCCGAGATGCACACGGAACACGGAACAGGGGTTCGCCTCGTCGGATCAACTCGAGGGAACTCATCGTCACAGCGTCTGTGAGGTTTGCAGGTGCTTCAACGAGGATGGTCGCTGGCAACTCACATGCCAGACCTCCTGGACGGCCCCGACTGGGGAAGTTATGGCGGCTTGGAAGTGACAAAGATGTGAGAGACCTTCCAGCGATCAGCGAGGATCTTGAACAAAACAATTTGATGAAGGTAACCGAGCAAAAGGCCCGATCAATGGAATTATGTCCAAGTGGATATTGCTTCCCATATTGAAGCATGCCCTCAACCGGACCTGGTATACATGCTTTCTCTTTCGTACACAGAGGCGAGAGTCGTCAAAAGGGGGGCATATCCTTCGAATCTCCATGCGGCCGCGGCTAGAAGCCACTCGGACTGCTTCGTTAAGAAGGTATCCGGTGGATAAGAGAGCCAACACTTCTGGTCGTAGGCCATCCCGCAAAGAAAGTCTGTTGCTGGTAGTACAAATTGCTTTCGGATCGTCAATTCGTTGAGAATTCTATTCAACACCGGGGCCGCTGTCTGAAGTCTCGCTGCTTGCGCCAAAATTGCCTACTTTGAGGTTCTTGTCCTGGGCGACCATGATGGCGAGGATCTCGAGGATGTCTTTGGGAACGGTGTTGTCGTAGATGCCGATGAGTGATTGCGGCTCGGGGTAGACTTTCAAGCCCTTGTAGAAGCAGAGTGCGGCGCCAATGGGATCGGATCCTAAGTGAAGAGTCAGCCTTGTCGCTGGCGATAGAAGAGAAATGAGGCGCACCATCACCAGCAAGCGCCTCGCCCTGGGCGATTTGTTGCATGAAGAATGCCTCCTTCTCCTCGATGTCCGTAGGGAATCCTTCTTCGATGGCTTCTTGTACAGCTGCCTTGATATCTTCTCGCTTTTGCTTTCCCTGGACCTCAGCCTCCTCCTTCGCTAACCTGGCTTGCCTGCGCGATTCTCTCTTCAGCGCCTTGCGGAACTCAGGGTCGTTTCTCCGCCTGTAGTCGAAATAAACAGCATATGCTGTCGTCGTGTCAGCCTCATCAACCCAGAGCGGTAGGTAGCTACGAACCGACGAGCCCCGTCACCACGGTGCCTACCGATATCGACACGATCGTTGAGGTCTTCATGATGAGGACAATCTGAGGTGCGACCTTGCCGGAGATGCCGTGCACTCTCTCTACTGACCCAAATCCACAGAGTAACTGGGTCAATATGACAAGTCAGGAAGGCAGAACTAGAAGCAGATTACAAGAATATGTGAATGTCTATTCTCTGGTGAACGGCGTGTTGAGCAGTTTGCAAATAACCTGCAACAAGAAGCTTTGCCAAAAGTTTGGAGACAGCGCAGCCGCTAGAACTTCGGCTGGCGTCTCCGAATTCAGTGATCAACCGTACTGCACTTCAACCTCAAAATCTGTTCATCGGCCAGACCGGCCCAGGACATTCAGACACAACTGAGGCCATGGACGTGGAGTTTGCTTGCCGTTTGCATGCACAATACTGTACGCACCACTACATCGTGTCGGGCCTGTGTCAGAGACAACGACATCCGGCGACACGCTTAAGTCTGGCCTCGACAAACAACGCTTCCCTCCCCATCTCTTGTGCTTGGGACACGCCGACGAGATTTGCAGTCTGAGGAAGAGTATCTGGATTTCCATGTCGCGGCGCACAGCCTTCCTGTTTAAACATGCCAGACAGGCACTCGCTGATGAATAGATTAGGAGGACTAATTCTGGGTAGAGGAGAGACAGCCTCGCTTCAGTCTTTGATAGCTCGTCGGTAACTGCTCAGCCCTGCAATCATACTCTCACATTTACCTGTTCGCTGGCAAGACGGCAGCCTTACCCCATACTCTCTGACATTTACTCGGCCCTACCCAGCCTAGTCGTATCATCCATATTCTCTACACAGTATATGACGAAGTAAATTTCAGCTCTCATTCAACTTGCGACAGTGCGTTGGTCGACTCAGATGGGACACTGCGCCAAAGAGTTTATGGATGAATGGTGGACAAATGAAGAGGTACCACGATGAGGTGGTGCGCATGGTCGAGAAGAACGGGCCTCCTCGCTGGTAAAGTGGCATGACGGCAGATGACGTTCCACTCCGTCAAAAGTCTGCATTTTGCCGGGTCTTCTGCACCAGGTATTTTCGACGTAGGCGTGGTATTCGCTTATGCATGTGGCTCTCTAGTGTCTTCCGGCTCTTTCGCAGGCTGAGCAGTCTGCCGGTCCAGAAACACCATCGACAAGGGGTAGGAAGCCTGGTGCTTCGTACGGAGTAAGATACCTCGCTCCAGAACGTTTCCGACGAACCCTCTCGCGCACAGGGTGTCGAACCGTCCGTGATCCGCGAGTCGATGGTGCTGGCAGCTGCGCTGGAGCTTGCTAATCGTTCGTTAAGGGTACCTCTTGTGTCAAAAGTTCCAGACGACTAATGCATCGCGACTGCCACTCTGTCAAAGCAACCACTCACGCCACTTCCCCGCCGCTGTCAGTCGAGAGACGGTTATGCCATTCGCGATGCGGAAATCAAGCTCTTTGGAGCTGGTATGCTCCCGTTTCGCAAGGTCGAGCGGTTGATCGAGTTGAAGACATGCCTCTCTCGTAAAGAGCGCTTCTGCTGTGCTGATTAACATCCCATACACTTTCTCTACGCACGTAGCCACCTCAAAAGCGGATCTGTGATAGGGGTTGTAGGCCAATCGCCGAGCTTCGAGGCAAAACACCAGCCGAATTGGGCATAGCCATGCTGTCAGGGCGGGAAGACTTACTCATCGACGACTTCCTGTTCCTCAAGCCCGACAAGTCGTGGTCGACTTGAGGTGCATGCCCAACCACAGGCTCTGCAGAATTTGAAGCTACATGCTGGCGAAGGATCGTTGTGTGCCGCACCACCATCGACCGCTGTAGTGCCGAGCGCAAGGCTTACCTTGGTGGCTGTTGTGCCCGAGGATAGGTTCGCGAGGCTTCTCCCAGGCCGTCGCTGCTGCCTCTGATACAGACCGACAGAAGATATCGCTGCTTATCTGGGGCTTAAGGACACGAGCCTGGAATCGAAAGGAGGCACCGAACTTTTGAAGCCCCCGATGATCAGACACCTGTGCCAAGCACGCGCGGAGTTCAGGCTTCTTATCGCACCAGCGCCCCCTTCACGATGACTCCCCCGCCCTGTCTGCGAGGGTACCCTTTCCTCATGGGGAGCCCGCATGGGGAAACTCTGGGACAAGACGCGTGAAGGCATCCTTCCTTCGCTCTTCGTCCGCCACTGAGAGGGCGAATATCCTGTGCCGGCAAGACGGAACGGATCGTTCGCTGCTCGGTTGCATCCCCGCCCGCGATAACACTGGTTGACCATCGCTCGAAAGCAGTTGGAAGCCCTCATTTCCATTAAAGCAGCAGTGTCAACGGGAAGAAAAGGTTCTCATCTTAGGACCTCTGATTGGTGGTTGGAAATAGGCCCTGAGTAAACCGCTACGTAAGCAGGCATAGGACAGGGGGGTGAGGGGGTTACCGAGCGGGTAGCCAATGTTCGCCCATGCGAGCGTCAAAACGGCTATAGATACTTTCCAAGTCAGTTCAGATAAACGATCGCTCACCAAAAGCTCGATTCACAGCCCGGACGGGTGAGGTATTTGAAGACCATAATTGGTCACACAGGCACGGGAGGTGATAGCTTTCCCGGCTTTGCATAAATGGGGGGTTGACAGAGAGTACAACTAGAAAGTGGTCCCATTAGCTGTAACCTTCCTCCCCGTGTCATAACCGAACGAAGATGGGCGGCGGTAAAGCTCCTCAGCAGCAACCTCTGAGAAAGCGAAGATCCCAGCCGGTGAGTACATCGTCCATCCCTTGGTGCAGACCGGGCCGCTCACGCTCGATCTGATAGGGGTGTGAAAGGAAATCTTCCGTGCGCCAGCTTCATGAGCCCGCCGTTGTCGACAATGACCTTCGGCGGCTTGAGAACCAAGTACACCAACTGAAAGCCGAGTGCAAGATTCTGCAGCGAGCCAGGGACGAGTCAGTGGTCGTTGCGTCCAACATGGTCAAGGAAATCGAGCGGTTGGAAGACCTACTCGAGTCTCAACGCAAGTCGAAAGACAAAGGCCCGAAAAGTACCTCGCCTTGAGGTACCGATGGGGATTGAACCAAGGACGAACGTACGCAACGTCGCCTTTGGATGTAGCATTGCATGAATGCATAGCTCTCTTTCGGACGTCGTCGGGTCTGGCTTGACGTCTACCTTGATGCTTCATATTCTGTCGATGCTCGGCCGAAGCTTTTAAACAAACATTCACTTCTCCTACTGGTGGCAGCAGCGGGATCGGCTTGACGAGCTCTGGAGCTCTCGGTGGAATCACTTGGATACCTGGGCGTTGATGTTGCGGTACTGGCTCGTAGGCACACTCTGGGACTCCATTCGAGGATTGAAAGCTGTACCGAACGGGAGCTGCACCGTGACGGCGGGCCGTCACCAGCTTCGACACAGCGTGCAGGAGAATGGAGAGAGCACCGTAGCAAGCCGCCGCAAGTGTGGCCTGGTTGTCTCGTCAATCCGGAGAAACTACCTGAAAGGTGCGATCTCACTGTCGCCAAGGCTAGCGGCTGCCATATTGAGGTCTCCGAGTCTGACCTGTATGCCAGCTGAGTAATATGTGATTTGGCTCAGATAGTGGGTGGATAGACCAAGTTCGGGCGGGAATGCTAGCGATCGACACCTGATGACTTTTGATTGCATGACCGATGCTGAATTCGTACGAATGTGCATGCTCTTATCAGAGGCAGAAGGGTATGGACGACCGCGGGCAGGAGCGACACATTGAAGCCGGATATGCCGTCGGCCACCTATCGCGCCGTGGCCTATGCGCTGCTTCGAGCAAGCCGCTTGTCGTTGACAATAGGACGTCACACCTGATCACCAGAATGATGTTGCATGAAGGCGATCTCTAGCATTGCGCATTGACGAGGACGAGATCAGTAAGGCCATATGAGACAGGTGCATTCCAGCCGCCTCACAATCAGACATGACTTCGATCCCTTTCGGTTTGATACCGTTTGTTCATTGACGCCACCTCGTCGCAGGGACAGCAGCGCACCCTGCAAATGTTCTCCGGGGAATTACATGGCCCTGGCACCGGTGTCCTCGCCAACTCTGGCGTAATGGGTTGGAAATCCTCCGTTGACTGGTGGCATGATCTTTCAGAAGGCAAGCATGTGTACCGCGTTCCAAGTGACCGGGATCACCGCAACAAAGATACGGTGTAAGGAGAGCTCTGACCGCCAAATTCAGGCCAGATCCAAAGACTTTCTGGAAGTACAAAGTACAAGCGTGCTTCGTTGCAACCAGTGTGACGAAGGAGCTGGTCGACCCCTGTTGAGAGACGGGCAAGCGGGAAAAAGGCCATGCTTACCTGCCTCGTGGCTGGCTCGAAACCGGCAAGAACAACATTGCCTTTCTCTGAAATAGAGGAGTTGCGCATCTCGTCCTCGCCTCGTGCCTGGTCCGAAAAACAGCAAAAACAAAGGTGGCTGGGAACAAGGCTCCGAAAGCCACCCAAGTCATCGCTGTGACACCTTCTGGAACCGCCTCTTCTGACATGAGGCTGCTGCAGTGTACAAAGTTTCAGAGAACAACGCTGTGCAGAGCTCCCCTTGCTCTCACCACTAAAGATTTGCGGGAGGGTCGCGACTCCCAGTAACTGGCTCGTCCCTTGCAGCTGGCGCAGGAACACATGCGCAGAAGGTGGTTCAAGGTCATGGTCAGCAGCGCTCATACGAGGTAAGGCTCCGATCGACCTGTCGCAAGAGCCGTAGAGTCGCTAGAACTTGGCGGAAGAGCTGCTCCGCTGCGTTGAGGATGTCTCAACTTAGTTGTCCGTGACAAGGTGTTGTTGCAAACTCTGATTGCCGACGCTTACCCAACAGTGAAAGACTGCAACTGCTCAAACCAGGCAAGTCACGCAAGTTCATATGTAGTAGGGAGAGACTAGGAGGAGGTTAGACGAGCCCCAAAGTGTTAGGGGCCCGCCGCGATCGCCCATGGTGACAATCGAGGATGCCGAACGGGAATTCCAAGGCTGTTCACTCTGGAGCGCTTTTTCGCTGGAAATGTCGAAAATCAGTTCAGGCCGGGGGCGAATCGGCAGGCCGCCGCATTCAAAAGCCATGGACCAAGCCTCTGTTAGCGCGGGCGCGTAGATGCAGAAGCGTCGTCGGTAGCCTGACGCCCCAACGAAGCTGAACCGGGATGACCCTTGGCCTCACCAACACATGACGCTTATCGATCCGACCTCTGGACTTGGAGGCTGGATGGCGCTCGACATGACGGGCGATGGCAGTGGCAGTTTTGTTGAGATGGGACAGGTGGGATAGAACGATGGCAGCACGCTTTTCCGTGTCTCCCAGGTACTGTATCACAGTGATGACAGACAACCCTCACACCGCCACCAGCGAATACTGGTGCTCGTGTTCCAAGTGCCACACACCACGCCCGTCTTTCTCCACAAGTCTCGCTCATTAAAACTGGATCGCTCCGAGGCTCGAGGCGCATCTCCATACCAATGTGCTGCTTGATCGACATGAATTTTTCCGGCGCGTTCAACGTTGATTGCACGACTTTGAGAAGCAAGTACTCGTACTTTGCTCGTGGGCAGCATCTTCTGCTGCAAGGAAATCCAGTCTTGGCTGGCGCAAAGGCTCGAACTATGCTTTCGGGTGCCACTGCATATCATTGTCTTCCGTGCAGTAGTTAGTCCGGTCATCTCAACCTTCCCAAGCGAAGTCCGACGAAATCGCGGGGCGGTTGAGGCGCCGACACCACACTGAACTTTCAGAGAAATCGTCATAAGAATTTATGCGAGATGTCTGAAAGTTGGGGGTTAATCATGCCCCGTGTCGAGGGGCCAGGAGTCTATGAGCCGACGGCTAAAAGTCGATGAAAGAGGCGGCACATGACGAGCTCTCTCTAAAGACGCCAAACATCGAGCCTCGTGCGAGGTGATGATCCACACTCTGCTGTATCACCGCACGGTGCATCGTCCCTCATAGGAATACCAATGGTGTTGCTTGGCCCTTCGTCTCTGCTTCAACCGCAACCTCGACACCCCCAGCCGAGAGACATTCCACGTAGTGATATATAAGTCTTCCAATGCTCTTAACCAGATAAGCGCTGGACCAGCGGGTCAGGAGATTGCAGATGCAAACGGTCGAGGCATCCAGCGCGCTACCAGGTGTACCAAATCGAGCATCCTCATCCAGGTGGCCCCCGCAGGCGTCGAGCGAGCGGCAGGAAGGGCAGGGCGGCCGTTCCAGGGTTCACGAGAGGGTCCGTTAGCTCCAGGCATCCCTGTATCCCGCATCATTGCTCGACGGTCCAAGTGATGGAGGAAGTGTGCGGGCCTTGCCATTGGCGAGCGTTTCCCCCGTCGCTTGACATTGAGTGTGTGATGGCGGCCGAGGTGCAGCCAATGGCGCCCCTCTAAGCGCTCAAGGCCGTGCAGATGTCCTTGTTCCCTCAATCCTGGCTCACTTCTTCACCAACGACACTATTCATCCCACCCCCATCAAATCGTCGCCATTTGCTCCGACCAGATTCATCCTGCATGGGAGCTAGACAAGAATTGCCATGATTCGGCCACGCCAGACAATCTCTGCCCGCTCACCTGCTTGTGCGGGGCCGCAATCAACATGCCGGCCCATAGAGCTTGCGCACCTGTGTTTCCATCATGTCGTTGGTACCTCGAGAGAGATGACCGCCATCTTCTCGAACCGTGCCTGTCGCTCCCAATTGCGTATACTTGCTCTGCTGCGCCCCTCTTGCGCTTCGAGTGGAACCTCAGCAGAGCGTGAGAGAGAGGGTTTTGTTTCACTGTTTCATTTACCTCGCACCACTATCTCTGTGACGATCAGGTCAGGTGTCCGGTACCTGCGCCCTGGGCGATATTCCCGACATCTTCTGTTCTCCTGGCCTGGTGGTCACGACAACTTCCGATCGGTGCGGTGGTCCCCTAAGCACATCTGCAAGACAAGAGCCCTCCGCGGTTACGTTGCCGCCCGCCCGCCAGAGTTGTCAGGCTTCCACAGCCGGCCGCGAGAAAAGAACATATCCTGCCGCTAGCCACTCACCTGGTTCCACGACCGAACTTTCAGTCCAGATCCCAATAACCGACGCCCTGGAAATACCCCGTTGAACTCGGCTGTGGTCATGTTCCTGTCTCGGAATCTATAGCGGAAGAGGTACACAGAGCGCTATCGTCCTATATGGTGCCATTTATCCAGTGCTGATACCCGGGCAGTCGCATCCCAGTTCAGCGGACTCTTGAACATGTCTGCAGGGCCGGGTCTGTCGCGCCAGAGATCCATCTCGAGCAAGTCGAAAGGAGTAATACTACCACCAGGTCCCAAGCCAAGGGCACCGAGTGAAGACGCCCCCTTTGAGCCATGCGCATCAACGGCGTCCCTTCTCCTGATCGCGCACGGGTCGACCGTCTTGTGCCTGCACCATGACACGCTGGCGGTGGAGCGTCGGTTCGAGAAACATTCAAAGGACATTCAATTGATATCGGCCGACAATGTCAGCGAGACTGGGGCGGGGAGACTTGTGGTGACTTACGATGTCGGACAAACGGCCATAGTCTGGGATTTGTTTACCGGCGACCAGCTGTCTCGGTTCGTCTCGTACGAATCTTTGAGGGTTGCGCACTGGATGAGAAACGGAAATGTTGCGTTTGGTAAGCCGAGTCGACCCTGTTGTGTCAATCATCTGCTGAGAATGCGCCAGGCAACGCAAAGGGTGAGGTGATATTGTTCGAGCCAGCAACCAGCGACCATGTCTCGGCTCGGACCATATTCGATCCAATAACGGCGATAGCTCCGTCGTCGGATTGCAAAACATATGCCATCGGGTGAGCAATTGTGGAGCAACGAGCTTGAGTGTTCCCTACTGATCTGCGGCAGCTATAACAACGGTTCTATCCTTCTAGCAGCACTACAGCCTTCGTTCACCATCTTGCACACCTTGACAACTTCCAGGGCACCTTCGCCGATTGTGTCGTTGACATGGCACGCCTCATCCTCAAAGCAGAAGTCGGATATGCTGGCCACTCAAACGGCCGACGGCGATCTCAGAGTCTGGAGTGTGTCCAAACCTGCAACTGTCGAAGCCCCTAAAGTTATCCGTGTTTTGAAGCGTTCTGACACCTATGTCCCTAGCCGGAACTGGATATCGTGGTCCAAAAATGGCCGCATTGTTCAATATTCCGAAGGCAAAACCTGGGCTTGGGATGTTCGGACCAAGCATGTCACCTATGAACCCGTCCCCACGGTCGAGGGAGTCAGGGCTATTGCTTGTCATGGACCAACAGGCACGCTGTTCACTTTGGGCCCGGACTATACCGTACAGCAGTACGATGTCGAGAGGGCGCTTCTGGTGGCGAACGTGCGACACATGCCACTGAGCGTGCCCCCGACCCCTCCCGAGGATTCAAGGGCCCCAGTCTGGACCACTTCCGAAAGCGAAGAAGAGTTGGCATCCCCACTTGTACGTGCCAGAGGGGAGCTCCGTGCCTCTGAAGCAGCCAGGACTGGGCGTAATAATATACCAAGCCCTCAGTCCGGTATGAGCTCGCAGAAAGGGCCGTTCAAGAACGGAATCAATGAAATCATTTCGCCCGCTGGCAGGACGGAATACACGACAACCTCGTTCGACACAGGTATACAATCGAATTCGACGTTCAACCAGCCGCCTGTGCCGCTGCCTGGCCAAGTCTACCAGCCTCAGTCTCCTGTGGCGGCTAGGACAGCCAGAAAGGGTTCTCGCTTAAAACAGGAGGTTATTATGAGTCCAGAAGAGAGAGTGGTGACAGAGCTCTTCCCTTACACCAGGGCCCGGCTGCACGATGTACCGTACCGGGCGCCGAGAATGCTCGACGACTCACACATGACTCCCGACGACCTGCGGAGGCAGATGCTGAGCGTCGTTTTCGGCTGGGAGGAAGACATTCAAGACCTCATTCGCGACGAGCTGAGCCGACATCCAAATGAGAGCCAAAATGCCATTTTTCTGGCCAAGTGGCTCGACGAGGACCCGGACTACCTGGCCGAGATCATGGGGTCTACTGGACTCGTCTCCCACCTTGACTGGATGCTTCTTGCCTTGGGCACAATCAGCAATCAAGTGGCAGCAAAAAAGATCACTCAAGTCTTCATTGAGAAGATGCTGAGCAAGGGTGATATCCACGCGGCAGCTACTCTCATGATCGCCCTTGGTGACCGGAGTGACGCTATCGAAGTCTACGTCTCAAGACATCAGTATATGGAGGCGGTTCTGTTGACCTGCCTTGTCACACCTGACGACTGGCAGAGGCAGTCCTACCTTGTGCGTCGGTGGGGCGAGCACGTTGTCGAAAACTCCCAACAGTCCCTCGCTATCAGGTGCTTTTCGTGTACAGGCGTTGAGCCATCTGACCCCTGGACCTCTCCAAATGCTCAGCAGGCAACCAACACGTTCATGGAGACGGTTTCTAGCCCTCGAAGCGCGCCGCAGGTGCAGGTGCAGACCTTGGAACCTATGGAATACCCAGCAATTTTCCAGAAAACACTCGAGAGACGACGAACTCTGGACGCCCCAACACCCGTGGCGATGCCTCCACCTCACATAATGCAGACGATGCAACCCCCTACACCCTTCCGCACTGCCGCCGCTCTCGGGACAAGAATCACTCCCCAGACGTCAGCCCTCAAACTTGTCACCTCGTTCGGCGTGCAACCCAACACTAACTACAAATTCCCCGGCCTGAAGCCAGAGGACCGCACTCCGACTGTCGCTGCTGCTGTCACGCCGATCGCAGAATCAGCCATCGATAGATCTGCTCTGTCGCCCGGGGGTCTGGGCTCGTACCGATTGAACAATATCCGCAGTATCAACAGTGCTCTATCCGCCAAAACCGCAACTCCGGGTGGCTTCCAACCCAGCAGACTGGCAGCAATTGGAGAAACACCAGTTGATGTTGAGGCACCGCAGTTTCCTCCTTCGGTCCCGCAGAGATCTGTCTCTGTACCTGCCGAGTTA
This sequence comes from Phialophora tarda, assembly GCA_016109495.1. Classification (NCBI taxonomy): domain Eukaryota; kingdom Fungi; phylum Ascomycota; class Eurotiomycetes; order Chaetothyriales; family Herpotrichiellaceae; genus Phialophora; species Phialophora tarda. Next base: position 1,191,177 of record JADWPL010000001.1, on the reverse strand, counting down.
GCATCTTCCAAGTTGGGCGAAGTCGACGAAGCAGCTGGTGCCAATGAGCCGCAGCGAGCGAAGCAGCCCTCGTTGACTCTCCTTACCTCAGCGCGTTACGAGCCATCCATGAGAACGCCTATCAGAGAAACGCCACAGACCGCTGTTGGCCCTCAGACGGCCATCAAGTTTCCGTCCTCGACCTACAATGTGCTAGGCCACGAAGAGCCTTCCGCAGATATGTCGCGTTCTAAAACCGGCTCCAGAAGCCGGAAGCCTGATGGACTTTCCATCCAGACGGGCCATGTCTCCAGCCAAGAATTCCTGCCAGCTGAAAACTATGGCGAATCGATAAGCCGGCCTGCAACAACCGGATCATACTCCAATACTCAACTTGATATCACGGGTGACCTGACAAGCCCGCCGACAACTGGTCAAAGCTACCGGAGTGCGAAAAGCCCGATGGTAACGGGTCGAAGTATTGACCAATACATCAGCAGCCTAGAGCAAGCCCAGTACTATTCAAAACATGCTCGAGCGCGTGGGTACAGCAGTACAAGCAAGCAATCTAGAGATGACCTATCTGAGCGGAAGAAAGGCAGAGAAGAGGAGAGAGACCCGCGACGAGCGATTCCAGCTGGCAAACGTTCACCCTCTTCGCCCATTCCCATGTCACCAGAGGACATTCGCATGTACAGCACCAGTGTCGAGAGTTTTGAGTCTTTGTACAGCTCCAACTACTCTGGTCTCGACAGGTCAGGCACACCGGCGAGTGTGTCCAAGCTGAGCCGACGCGGCTCTCAATCGACAGCAAAAGGGGCGAAGGCTCGCAAAAGATCACAGTCCAGACAAGCCGGCACACGAAGCAAGACGGCCAGCCGGCAACAAAGTCCGGATCCTGCGTTGTTCTCTCCTAGAGGCCGCAGCTCCTCCCGCAAGGAGAACCTAGGGCATCGGTCTCCCTCATCCCCTCGACCCATGGTACCTTCTGAAGAAGACCGGCAGAGCCGCTTCGATCATGATTCGGCGTTGAGGCTTGTTTCTCGCGACCGCCACCGGCTGCACCGGAGCACTAGTCGCCAACCTGCACGGAGCACAAGTGCACGACGGGACCGCTCGCCGGATCGGCGAAGAGTGCGCGCTCGATCTCGCAGTCGCCCAACAGAAGAAGCCACGACGAGTCTGAGTCGCAAGCCAAGCAGAAATGAACGTCATCGACGCAATCGGCGACCTAGCGATGCAACGTATGATCGGAGTGCCCATCCAGATGACCCCGAAGACAGCATGCCCAGCGACGTCCTCCCGAATTACGATGTGGTTTCCAGATCTGCCAGTCAACCTCAGTTTGCTCTTGAGCGAGGCCGAGCTCAGACCCCAGCAGAACAGCTTGAAGCCCGCCGACTATCGCTGACTCGTCGCCCCTCTGTCCCCAATGTTCCGCCACCTATGCAGACTTTGTCACACGAAAAATCTGCTTCGGCAGGCAATGCAGCGGCGCCGTTCGCAACGTCGTATCCTGATGATGGACCAATGCTTAACTCGCCTGCGAATGAGTCTCTAGCACCAGAAGTAACTGGCCTGGGAGTCGTCACTGGGAGACCCACAACGCCTCGAGCAATGCAGGTCGACACCGCCGTCCCCGAAGACGAAGCTGGATCTGGACTCGACACGAACGGGGCACAACTGCTTACAAGTGATGTGTACCGCCCGCCTACACGAGGAGAAGACGTAAGCCGACCCGGGTCCACACGGCCCCCAGCATCCCTCGAATTCCTGACCCAAATCCCCAAGCACCCGGCTTACGATCGTCGTATCGCAGGCAGCAGGTCAAGCAGCAAGGGAGCTGAGGCTCGCGCCAGCTCACTGAGTAGAGCCACCTCCCGAGATCGAGTCGCCCGGGTGTCTCCACGGGAGATCCCAATGGCATCTCCGCCCATTAGTGAGAGCGAGGCAGTCGTCTATGCCAGTCCAGTGCCGGCACAGCGACCCAATCCACCTATCTTGCCTGAATTGCAGCATCTTGTGGAACCGCTTCCTCCACCGCCTCCACCACCACCTCCTCCTCCGCCTGCACCTGCGTCAAAGATGCCCCTGTTCATGACGAGTCCCAACTTATCCAACCTTCGTGGCTTCGAGACCGTCGATGCAGCGAACGTGGCGCTACCCATGTCGGCCATCGCCACGAAAACCACCTTTCTGAGAGACGACGCGCCAAACACCGCCAACGCCATCCCGCTATCCGCAAACTCGCTGTCTGGAATGGGCCACCGGCGCGGCCGAAGCGGGAATGACAATCAGAGCGGTGGGGCCAGCTCAGGCGGCCAGTTGTTCAGCAAACTGAGGAACTTTACAGGACGCAACAGAAGCCCTTCTCGAGGCAGGAAGGGTGGCGACGATAATCAGGCAATGAGTCCGCGAATGGGCGGGATCGGGGAGAACGCGCAGCCTGCGCCATATGAGAGCATCCCGAGTGCGATGATGGGGAACGCGTGAATCTGCTGAAGTGGTGATTAATGATGATGTTGTTGTTGGTTGCTTTGTGTGGAATGATGCAATGTTTTAAAGCGAGAAACCCGAAAAAAGCGAAGACTGACGCATGGCTCGCGAGGGCTCAAAAGCAAGCATGCACTGTCTGGACGACATGTATTCAATTCTCGACGATCCTTGCTGATGAGCGACTGATATAGTTTGGAGCGATGGCCTCTGCGAGCGATGTTGCTGGTTTGGATGGGAAGGGACGGAATGGGGGTGTTGGAATTTGGAATTTGGGTAATAGTGAATGAATGGGAAGTGAGATGGTGGAGGACACCAGGCACTACGAGTCAATAGCAGCTTTACAGCACAATCCAAGTGTCCTGACGCCTCTTGCTGAAACCTGTCATGTTCTCTCACTAATCCGCGTAGCTAATTTTCACTGCCGGCCATTGTACACCATAGACGAATAGAGTGTATTCACTGAAATTGTGCAGTGATGGAAGGAGGTTGAGTTGAGTTGAGTCGAGAGAGAGGTAGGGTAGCGTAGGGTAGGGTAGCGTAGGGTAGCGTAGCGTAAGGTTAAGTAGTGCTAGGTGGTGTGCTCTGTTTGATCCGTAGTCTCGACTCGACTCGACTCGCCTTTCCGGGTTGTTCTGCGTGTTGGGAAGCACTGTTGTGACCTCATAATAGGAAGGAGTCCACAGGTGCCACGCCTGCCACCCCTGACAGGTGTGGCTGGAGTATGTACTGTAGACGTTATTGACCTGCTATTGATGCAGCAGGTCTCATCTGGTCCGGTGTAGCTTGGTCTGTTCCGCGCGTACGCAGTACATCTTGAATTTGAAGGGGTTGTGGTAGAAATGTCCCTGGTGTGTTCGGCTCGCGTGCTCAGATATCCTTGCTGATCATAGGCCGTGGGGTGCAGGTCGAGTGGTAACGTCGCGTCCATTGAAACGCCGACTGGGGCTCTGCTCTCTGCTCTCCGTCCCGATGATGGTCCTTCCTTCCCCAGACGATGACCTCAGGTCCCGGCTGTCGGATCTCAGTTCTTGGTGCACGTAGGCCCTACTGTCCGTAATCTCACACGTATCGCCGCGATTGCTGACTTGTCGTGCACCGGGCCTTGCACGTCTTGCACCTCAATCCATGACTGCGTTGAATGTATGATGTTCGAAGCAGACGCCGTCATCCCGATCGACATTGAATCTGGATATTTCTGCTCCCTCTCTCGCTTGTGATAGCTGCCCGATATCAAACGCCCCCGCCACTTCGTCCCACCGCGACGCTTAGATCGCGGTCCTTCCTCATCGCAATGTACCGCTGCTTTTCCTTCTCGGCCTGGATCCAGTTCCGGCGTCCCTCTTCTTCAAGAAGTCTCGTCCGTTCCCGGGATTTAGACTCCAGCCGCCGCAGCCAGAGGTACGATGTCAAGGGGATGAAGAATATGGCGGTGAGAAGGAGGGTGCGCGAACGACTGCGGACCATCAAGTCAGAGGACAAAGATCTGAGGAAGGCGTAGTATGGCTGGAGTGGACTTGCAGTGCTCATTGCCCGACAGGGTATACATACGTCAAGTAAGGACCGGGTCGATAGCCTGGGATAGAGCTCTGGGGGTGAGGGTTGGGATGTGGGTCGGGCATTGGGATAAGATGTGTCTGATTCTGTTTGCAGAGATGAAGGTTCCCTTGCTCGTGTGGCGCAGGACTTGTGTCGAGCTTCGCAGATCAGGTGGCGTTCTGGACCACAGCTTGGGAGGCCGCCTTCTTGCAAGTTCGGCAGGAAATGTACGGTGTGGGCATCAACGGGTGGATGGATAGATGAGCTCGATCTCAAACGCGGTGGTGCAGAAGTTGGACTGATGCTGTTTCACAGAGCAAGACCGTGGTCACAGTCACTGAATATGCAAACGGAGGCAGCAGAGACAATAGACAGACAGATTACACTATGTTCCTGCTCGGAGCTCGTCACTCATGGCTCATCATCATTTTGAGGAGAGCATTGTTAACTTTCCTTGGGGGCGGACGATACGAGGATCGGCCAGATTGATTGGCGAGGGGCAGTGGAGAGTTTGGAGAATAGAGACGGAAAGAGTCGAGACAGCCTGCCATTGACACCGTTTCTGCGGGGGAGCGGGAACAATCGTCGTCAAGTCCCAAGTCCACACCCGATGTTCACTGCAGTTGACTGACTCTCGCTCTCGTCTCTCATGTATCTTGCCCTGTTGTTGCAATAATACGAATGCCACAGTCATCGTGAAGCGGCTCCAACCAAAATGCCTCTAGCATGCTGCATGGGCCTTCAAATCAAATGCTCATGCCGCAGCATGGTCACAGTCTCCTCGCTAAAATGCAGCAACCCAAATCGACGGCCACATACGCTCAGCTTTCATGCTTCGTTCCACTACTCTCTCCATTAGTTCCGCTTGGACCTTCTCCATTGTCATCCTTGCTGCCGTCGGCATCGTCGCCGCCTTCCCGACTCTCGGCGTCGTTACTGTCGGTGTCATCATTCCGGTCTGATACCGGTTCGCCGTTTGTCTTGGCTAACCGCTCTTCCTCCTTCAGCTGTCGTAGCCTCTCGGTCTCTTTGCGCATGGCCTCGAGGTTCCATGCTCCCTGATCTTCATTGTCGTCATCATCGTCTTCGTCCTCGCTATCTTCGTCTTCCGAATCCTTCCAATTGCCACTCTCAAACATCGCTCGGCCTGTTGCTTCCCTGGCTTTCAATGCTTCGGCTTCGGCGGCCTTCTTGTCAAGGCGTTCCTTCTTCCACTTGGCGAATGTTTCCGGAGTGACGGGTGTCAGAGTGCCAGTCAATTTGTGTCGTTCGGACTCGAGGAAATCTTCCAACGTTAATGTCTTTAGCGGGGACTTGTCCATCAGGGCCTTTTCAGCCCTCCTCTGTTCTTTCGTCTTGAGTACGAACCTGAACAGTCATGTTAGCAAAGACTTCTAGTAAAGCAATAGATGCAAATCATCATACCCGGGCGGTAGACTGTGCCGGTACATGCACTTGTCACCTCCATTCGGACATGTCCAGAACCAGCCGTATTTCCCATCCTCGACTGCGGAAATGAAGTATTTGCAGACCTTGTCCGTGGTCGTTCGAGGATTGCCGTGTTTGCTCATTACAACTTTTCGTAGTTTTTCTTCATCCCAGTCGTCCATATTGTCCTTCTCCTTCTCTTCCTTCTCCTGTTCCCGCGTGTCTTGGTACAGGTCCCTCTTGGCCACCTTCTTCCCGACTTCGAGGTCATGGCTGAACTTGCATTTCTTGCCCTTTTCGCAGTGGCCTTGCTTGAAGAACTGGCAGAGCACGGTTTTCGGATCGACTCCGAACGGCACCTTCTGAACTTGAATCGGTTTGAAAAGTTCTGCGGCTTCGGCCTTTGCCTTCTCCGCGGCCTCCTTCTCTTTCAGCCGTTGCTCCTTCTCGGCCTCTTTACGTTTCTCTTCGGGCGACTTGTTGGACTTGGCCTGTGCTTGGAGCTGGGCAATTTGTTTCTTCGCGCTGCCGCCCTTTTTGTTTTTCATGCCAAAGGTCTTGTCATCGACCGTGGCTTTGGCCTTTTTGGGCTCTTGTTGTTTGCCCTTTGGCGCCATGTTGGCTGTAGTAGCAACACGAATGCTAGAGGTCCTTTGTGTTGGCTAAGACTTTATGACGGACGTTGCTGGTGGGAGGCTGAAGTGGCGTCCACTCTGCAGATCCGGGGTCTGAAGACGATGATACCGTGAGAGATCCGATCGACGTTAATCTATCAGCGGCGTACGAGAGGTGGAAAGGTAGCAGCGGAGAATGGTTCGAGACGTGCCTGGAGGAGTCTCCGAGGGGCAACAGCTGGTGTTGAGGCGATGGTGAGTGAACGGAGGGTGAAAGTGGGCTGCGGATCTTTTCTCGGGTGACTCTTTGTGTTTTGTGGGGAAGTCACTGACATCAGTCAACAACCTGCCCAAGTCGCATGAGCTGCAGAAGCTCTCTTTAGGTCTCCCTAACATCCTCGACCGTCTCTAGCCGTTCTACACCAGTCTTGGTAGACCAATGGTGCTCGACTGGAGTTCATATTACCTGGAATCATAGACTGGGACTCTACAAAGAACGTGCACCACCCAGCACTCGCCATGGCAAATGACCCGCGCCATCCTCCCACGAACTATCCCCCCTCGATGGGGCCTGGTGCTCGACCAGCAAACCCATCCGGCGACGGCCCAGACACGAGAACAAAATTGATGCAAATCATGCAGGCCAGGTCCAAGTATCAAGTCTCGGTCGAACCAGAAACCCTGTCACTGAGCTACGAATTGAACGATACGCCTCGCCTCTACCGACTTTCCTTTGATGCCATGCCGTTGCAGGGCGTTTCGAGGTGGTGGCTGTACGGAGGGCCTCAGAGGGCACGTCGAGCGGGCATCTTAGCCATCGACATCATACGCGGCTCTGAACATGTAGCCAAGAGACCCGTCACACAACACGAAGCGGAAGCACTTACATATTGGTCCTCGAAAAGGTTGTTGTACAGCTCATATGTCACGGCAGCTAGCGTCGTGTTGGGTACTTTCCTTGCTCGCAGGGGTCACGCCAGGATGAAGTTCCCCATCATTCCAACCAAGCCGTTGGAACAATACAACCATTTCCCACTGAAGCAAATACCTATCTTGACCGGGCAAACGGCACAAGGAGCATGGCAGCTCACGAGGTATGGCATTTGGATACAGCTTACGTTCCTGATTGCTTCGCCGACCATTGGAACCGCTGCTTCGCTCTATATTGCAAACGCGATGGCAAGGGATTCGCGGACGCAAGAACTCATTCACGCCTTGGACCCCAAGAATGCATGGGAAGGCCGTGGTCGAAGCGATTCCGATAGATATATGTCGCCTGAACAACGACGTCAAATGCCATCTGGATTCGAAACGCAAAACGAAGGTCAAGACTCCGAGGCTGACCCCCGGCTCAATTTCAGGGAACTGGAACGGCGTGGTCGTGCCGACCAAGCCATCGAGCAAGGTGCAGCAAATGGCACGGATACATTGAGCGACTCAGCCGTGAAACATCTTGAAGACAGGCAGCAACCTGAGAGTTACCCTTCATCACCTCAGCAAACACCACAAAGACAAGTCCAACCCACCAGCCCATCCGCCTCCGCAGACTCCGATCCTTTCTTCTACGACGATGCATCGCCTACAGCCGGTAACGATCCGGACAACGCATCACCTGTAGCGTACCCTCAGCCTTCAGGTGGGAGTGTATGGGAGCGTATCCGACGGGGCGGCAACGCCTCCGCCGCATCGAGACTGCCGCCCGACGACCCGCGCGCCCAACCCGGCGAAGGAGGGTCCTCCCGCATCGCCCAGCAAGAAGCAGAATCCAGTGAACGCGACGCATATAGTAGCGAAAGTAGATTGAAGTCAGCAGGATCGTTACGGGACGGCCGTGATCGCGAACAAGCACAACGAGAGTTCGACGAGATGTTGGAGAGAGAAAGACAACAGAGCGGGAGTGACGAATATGGCCGGGGGATGAAGGCCGTTGAACAAGGTGAAGACAGCGGCAACGCCGTCTCAGGTGGAGGCTCGGCATGGGAGAGAAGGCGCCGGGAATGATTCGCCGCATTGTCAAGAGGACGTGGTAACACTGGGCAAAGAAGGAGAGACCGATCGAGAAAGACGAATGAACTCGAACCGGTGGGTTGGGTTCCACGCCGCATGGTTTGCTCGTGAGCGAGACGTCTTTCCGTCGCTATGCCTGCGTGAAAATGTACTATAAACTAACCATACTACTACTCCTTCTCCCGTCAGAGGACGGGTCCGGCATGCATGACAAAAGTGAATTGACTGTACTATAATCTCAATTCGAACTAATACCACACGCATATTGCACCGAGGCTCGGTTTCTGAACCTGGATCTGAACCTATCTACCTGTCTCTGTGAGGTTGGCATTCTTGTCCTCTGTCTTCCTGAGAAGGGGATAAGAGAAAACGCACACGGTACGAGCACCTACTACTAAATACCTCTTATGTACTATGCAGGAGTCTTTCTCTTTCTCCTTCTTGCTCTTTCGGCAGTGAGTAGTTGCATACCTGTACGGAGTAGTCGTCGTCCTAGATTGCGTGATAGTGCATGGATGGTGCTGGGGCCGTTATGTAAGCACAGGCACCACCGCAGTAGCACCTAAGTAGCACCGAGGTGAGTAGGCACCGACCAGGCACCAACCGAGAATATCAATGGGTGACTGAACACCAAGGACGTCCTATGACTCAGCAAGCGTCAATAGCCTCGGAGGACGAGGTGACCTGGTTCCGCGCGAGTGAGGTCTAGGATGTTGGCCGCCTGAAGGGAAAGCGCGGTGTATGTGGTACATACTTACAGGGCAAAATGAGTTGGAATACTCGCGAGTCACGTACGGACAGGGCGCCATATGGTACATTGATTAGTAGCTGGAGGAGGGCCTCCAGAGGTCTGGAAATGGGGTGAACGAATGAACGAACGCATGAATGGATGTCTCGATCTCACGTTAGATGCTGGCCAGGGAAGGAGGTCAAATATGTGTATTTCCGACTGCCTAGCAATGGACGGGTGGATGTGCTCCTCTCCAAAAATCTCGATACCAGATGACCCTGTCTGGGACTCCCTGTCACAATCAATCCAGCCTGGAGAAGGAAATCAAGATAGCGCGGTGCGATTGATCGGAAAGACCATACTCTTCCATTACCCCCCAGTCACAATCCATACTCCGTGCTTTTAACGGCAAAGGGGAGAGTTCTAGAGGTAGAGGGTGGCAAGCGCAGGGAACAGTGGGTTGGGTTGGTTGGGGGGTTGGTGTTGCTGGGATGGGGTTCGTAGAGAGGAAAAGTGCCCAACTGGCACTCGGATCTTTGTAGTCGTTCTTTGAGTGCCTTTTTTGAATGCGGCGGGCAACAAGCGCAGCCTTCGCAGGTGGGTATCGTCTTGAGTTGCTTGCTTCAGGGAGCCCGCATGGAGGTGTCGCCTGACTGACGCCTCTACGCCGCCTCCTTGCCCTTACCCTTGCCTTTGTCACCTTCAGCCTCGTCTTCTTCAAGGTCGGGCATCTCATCGTCGTCATCGTCCCCTTCCTCCTCATCTTCTGCACCCTCGGCGTCAGCAGGGTTTTCTCCGCCAAGCCCGGCACCACCACCAAGCTTGGAGAAGTCAATGCCACCGAAACCGCCGTCTTCACCGAGTCCGCCGCCGAATTGGTTCATGTAGTCATCCTCTGGAGCCTCGTTCTGTTCGTCCTCATCGACCCACTGATCTCGAGTTTAGTATCGCCTGGAATGACCAACTGGGTTGTCAGGGAACGTACCTTGTCAAAGTCTGTGCGCAAGTAGTGAACTTTTGCGGTGTCCTTGAGCAGGCGCGGCCAGTACTCCTCCTTCAACTCCTTCTTTCTTAGAATCAGTTGGATGTTGGCTGGGGTGTGATGTGTCTTTGAATTCTCCACGTCGATCTCAGAGAAGAATTCCATCTCAAGGTGGTACGTGGTCTTCTTGGTCTCTGATTTGCCGGTGAAGGTGAGCCCAGTAGGCTTCAGGTCAAGTTTGAGAGACTTGGGAGGGACGTCAGGCACACTGATCGTCAGGTAGACGTAGTTCTTCTCAGCCTCGGTAGCGGATGAGCGCTGAGCCCACAGGACTGCATCGCCAGTGTCAGTTTTTGTTCAGATGCGGAAAGGGCACGGATAATGGTATGGGCACTGTTTCATGGGCGGGAGGTGAGCGACGGGTCGAGTTTACCTTCCGGGGTAACTTGAGTAGCCATCTTGGGGATTGAGATTAGAGAGGCTTCTGATCTCAGAAGACACAGAGATGGGGAGTGATGGAGGTAGGGAGAGTTGGTGAGTTATCAAGGTACGACTGATGCAAAGAAACAACGGAAGAATCGTCTGCTTTCTTTAATGCGCTTGACTGCGGAAGAATCGTTGTGTGTGGGTTATAGGTTCTAAAGACTGAATGGAAAAGGACGCTGCCAGCAACGAATAGAATGACATCGAACTGGGCCAGAAGCTATCCCACCTTGCACGAACAGTAGCCGCCCCAATCCCCCACTCCTCACGGTCCCATAGGCACCCCTCGGAGCAGCCCTACCAACTTACTGAGTACTTCGGCCAACTTGCTCCAGACGACAAACGCATGCGCCCTCGACTGTCATCTCCCAAGACTGTATACTCTCGCAGTGAATGAGCCTTCTGACGGCGGTACTACATTCAAGTCCGCCATGGGTCAGTAGTTGGCCGCAACCAGGCTGCGACGAAAAAACCAGCCCAAGGACCAGTATCCGTTAAGACAACCTCGCCAGCATGCAGTCATTCAAAGCAGTCTTCTTCAAGCCGGATCCCCAGGAACAAGTGCGTCCTCGACCTCGCGCTATGTCAACGCGGACTGACCTCGTCTGTAGAAACGAAAATGTGACGGTATCATCCGGAAGAATGTGCGGGGGCTCGACCGCGACATTACCAACCTCAGAGTCACCGAGCAAAAGACACGCGCGCTCATTCTCAACGCCGCCAAACGAGGTCAGAAGAACCCCTCACAAGCAAAACAGGGAGCCGACGAGGCGCGGATCTTTGCGCGAGAGTTGATCAAAGTACGGAAACAGGCGGCAAGACTACACACCAGCAAGGCGCAACTACAGAGCGTACAGATGCAGGTGAACGAGGCCTTTTCGGTTCGCAAAATCGAAGGGAGCCTCAAGGCAAGCACACGGATCATGAAGGATGTTAATACATTAATCCGGCTGCCGGAATTGACGGGGACAATGCAAGAACTGAGCCAGGAATTGATGAAGGCCGGCATCATCGACGAGATGGTGGGCGACGCACTGCCAAATGATGAGCTGCTGGAAGGAGAAGACGAGGAGGCTGAGACGGAGGTCGACAAGGTCCTGGGCGAAGTGCTGAAGGGCAAACTCGGTGCACAGGAACAGCAACTACCACAGCTCCCTGTCGAGCAGGAAGAAGAAGAAGAAGACAGGGAAGCCGAACTAGAGCAAATGCGAGGGAGACTCGAGGCACTGAAGAGTTGATGTGGGCTATGATGGAAAGTGAGGCCGCATTCACGTCGCGGTAAGAAGGTAGACTGCTTCATTTTGACGAGACATGAATTGGCGTTGTATGGACACATACCTATGTAAGTATGTAGGAGTGGTGTTGTCTGAGGCCCAGGCCGGTCTCGCTTTGAATAGGCTGGTGGTGTTTTATTGGCGCGCAACCCGAAACGGACCTAGTTATGTAGCCTTTGTTTTAGCGGCTGTTGCCTCCGATTGTCCCCCCCTAGGCTACGAGGAGGAGCCACCTCCTTCCTTTCACTTTCACCTCACTGCGCATTGTCACTGCCACCACTTCATTCAAGCGCATATTTAATTCCTGCTTGCGCCTTCATCAACCAAACTTTGTTTCAACAATCTATCTCTTCTTTAACTTCTTTCAACCTTGCAACTTGACGAGTCGCGACGATTCAGCTTGCTTATTCCGTGGCAGAAACCGACCTCAGAAGAGCGCTCTCTGACGACCACAACACTCATTCGCCTTCTCTACTTCCTTCCACCTTGAGCAAACTTCTTCCTTGAACCTCCAAGCTACACGTTCAAGATGTCTGGCCGGCTAGATCAATCTCTTGACTCCATCATTGATAGCCAGAAGAAGGCAAAACGCGAGACTCGTCGTCGCAAGGTCGGAAAGCCCACTGGAACGACTGCTCCTGTTGGCGGTGTCAAGAAGGCAACAAGACCCGTCAAGTCGGCCATCAAACCTGCTACTGGCGCGGCAGCTCAAGCTCGCTCCAGCAAGATTGTCGTCAGTGGTTTGGTATGTTGCGACTCTCGTCATCCCTCACCTTTTCCTGCTAACGGATATCCCAGCCATTCGATGTCAACGAAGCCCAGATCAAGGTATGTTGATTACGAGGCTTATCGACCTTGGATTCCCATCGCCGCCTGTCCACCGCCTGTTATTCTTTCGCGCTCTTTCCACGACCGTGTCCGAGGAGAGGATGTCGATGCGTCGAGAAAGAACTTTGCAGAACATGGCAAGACCGGAGAGACTATACCCATGGATCATATCGCCATGCTGAGAAAGCTGGTTTGATATAGGGCGGGCACTATTATCCATTGCACTCTCATGCCCGCGTTTGTTCGTTGCGGTGCGGCTTATTGAGAAGACGGATTGCCTATGATCTCGCAACATCATGCCCGGCGGCTAGCCACCGCGCAGGAGCTGAAGCAGATTTGCCCAGAGAACCTCTCATCATGCTGAGACGCATTTGAGATTCTCACAACCTTGACTATATGGAGCATCAGCAAGTCGCATCACAGTTCAAAAGAGCACAGCATATCAGCAGAGCACATTCCACGGAACACCCCACTGGCATTTCAGAGGCCGGCCCGGCCAACTTCCGCGAAAGAAGCAGGCCAGAGACAAGGAACAGGAGTCACCTTGTCCGGCTATTCATCGAAGCCGCGCACAACGTATCCGCATGACCTCCCAGAGGTCATCTCGTCATTACAACCACATCGGCAAATCCTTGCCACTGTCTCGGTCACGATGAATCTCAACAATCTGTCTACACTTGATCACCTCATAAGCCGGTTTTACACAACACTGGCAAGCTGAGCCGCCTCGAAGTTCTGGATGTCGTCTACCACATGTGCGACACACCTTCTCGCTGCTGACGCGCCACTGCTCTGACCGATGCACTTGCTGATGCTCCTCTGCAAGAATATGTACCAGGACTGGACTCTACGGTGGAAGCATGCGTTATCAATTTTCTGACTGGGAACGAACGAAGCGGAGATATGCTATCACTATCCATCCACAGCAGCTTACTGATCACTCTCGGCCGAATAGGAATATTTCGGCAAATCCGTAGGCAACGTCAAGAAGGTTTCCCTGCAATACAACCAGACCGGTCAGAGCCGTGGTATTGCCGACATCATCTTCTCAAAGCCAGATTCTGCCGCCAAAGCCGCAAAAGACCTGAACGGAATGCTGGTGGACAAGCGACCTATGAAGGCAAGCACGACACCGCCCACTGCATGCCTGGATTTTTCCTGACCTCAACTAGATCGAAGTGGTGGTAGACGCAAGCCATGTTCCAACACCGGCTCCAGCCAAGTCACTTGCGGAACGTGTTGCGTACGCAAACCCAAAACACTCGGGAAAGTCGGGGCCACTGACCGAGACCAGCGCCAACCCTAAGGCTCAACCCAAGTCAGCTACTGCAACCAAGAAGGTCGCCGGAAAAGATGGTGCCAAGGGACGACCTGCTGGTAAAGCCGGAAAGCCAAAGCGTGGCCGAAACTCGCGACCAAAGGCCAAGACGGCTGAAGAACTCGACGCCGAAATGACCGACTATTGGGGAGGCAACAATCCCTCCGCTGTCACCACTGATGCTGCCGCTACGAATGGTGCCGCTCCCGCAGCCCCCGCCGGCGAGGACGCCATGGAGGAGATTTCAGTGAGCGACATCGAATTTATCTGCTGAACCCTGTTGGAGACTGACACCCGTATCAGTGAAAGCCCATAATTGGATATCCCCGAGAAAACGAGACCGAAACCCGCGCGCGAGCGGCACAAGACGACCAGCGACTACCAAGCTTTCTCTTTTCGCCAGACGACTGTACTACATAGCACCTTGCACTCCCCACCCCTGCTTTCATTCATCCGACAAATGTGTTGCTAGTTTTGCGAGAGAGGGTGGCAGATCGTGGGAAGAGGCAAATTGCGGGCTGATGGGATTGGTGTAGGAGGGCTCTAATTGGCATTGGACGGAAGGGAGGCATCGGCGATAGATCGTCATTGGATCCCACACGTTTGTATCCATGGTACAGGGACTTTAGCAGACATATGTGCAGAGGCAAAAGCTGAATTCCAAGTCCATTTCCGAAACATCAGCGTTAGTACTTTCTTTTTTTTAATGAGAGCTCCATCTCAAATGTAGCTTTCTGGATCCGACTACGCTGTAGACAGTAACTTATTCCCGAATATTTGTAGGTCAGCTGCGTTGCTCGAAGGCACTTTTTTCATTATTGTCATTTTGTCGTGAAGTGATTGTTTCAACCCACCGCCCAACGCCGCCCGTAATGAAAAGCACACCCCTGTCCTCATCCTGTAGCGATCTGGTCTCGGTTCGGCAGCTCCGAGGAGTCTCTGAACCCAATACGTACCGTGGAAGTAGTAGCTCGCGAGGACGACCCCGCCGCCGCGCCCAAGGAAAGCTCCATGCCCTCATTACCGTCGTCGTCGTCGTCATTCTTCTAAACTAGCAGCGCTGCAGGAGAACCTGTCCGCGCATAAGGCAGTTGTTTCAAATAAACTCGTACTCGTCTTCATCTTGGGATTGCAGCGTTGCAGTATGTCGGGCGTGGGAAGTCTGCTGGGAAGGCTGGGCTTGGTGGATCTGACCGTAATGCTCTAGGTCGCCGTGTGGGAAGAACGGGTGGTTCTGCGCTTTGGCCTTCCCTTTGCCATTCCCTTTCCCAGTTCCTTCTGCTTCTACTACCGCCACCTGCGCCTCCGCCTCCGCCTCCGCTCCCGCCGCAGTGTGGAATGGCGCAGGGTTAACAGACTTAGCATTGAGCTCCTCTGCCTGCCCTGCCTGCTCTGCTTCCATCGTAACACTCCCGTGTCGCTTGCTGAGGACAGATTCATCATCGTCATCATCATCATCATCGCCAGCAATGAAGGCCCGCAAACTCGCGGTCATTTCCTTCTCGAGGGGGTCATCCCCGTTGATGGTATCGGCTGCGTCGTCGCCGTTGTCGTCACCGCCCAGTTCTTTGGACTCAATTTCGGTTTTGAGGTCACTCTGGCATGAGTCGCCCGCGGAATGCTCTCTCAGAACTCCTTCGTCGATGTGGACCGCAGCTAGTGGATCGCTCGCCAGATCAACGACCACGGTGTCCGCATCTACACGGTCATCGGTCATAGAAGCGACAGAGGAGATATTTGTCACTGTATGTGTTCCGTCGGTGGCGAGTTTGCTCGCCCTGCCGACTGTCGAGATGGCTTGACTGCTGCTGATCTCTTCGATGTCACTGTTGCTCATCACCGAATCGCCTTGATCATAGGGTCTCCTGATTCGACCTGGACCGAAAGTCTCGAAGGTGGCTCTGGCGGGATCCAGGTTGGGGACCGGCGTCTCATCAAACACACCACCACTTCCGTCGTCGTTGCCGTCCGGCGCCCAGAGCGGCAAGTATCGGAATTCATTCTCACTGAGGCTGAGCACTGAGTCAAAGAGATCCGTTGGCAATAGGCCGGTTTGGTGGAATAGATAGGGCGGATACAGAACACTCGAACAGATGTTTCCCACGGCTGCGCCAATTTCTTGGAGCATCACTTCCGGATTGATAGGGTACAATGGCCTATTCCCCGAAGCGGTGTGGGGACTGCTTTTGTAGTGGCTGGACGGAGATTTGGCCCGTTCAGATGTGTTGCTATTCGAGAAGGCTTGAAGGACGGCACGGCTGCTATTCCCAGAGATGAATTGTAACGGCTGTTGAGGCATAGACTCTACGCTGCCGAAGCCATTGAAAGGGTCCTGGTGATAGGAGGACGATCCTGCTGTTTCCTCCGCAGGATCCCCAGAGACTATCCGCGCGTCCGTCGGAGGGCGCTCTTTGGTGGCGGCAGGTGCATTTGAGCTAGGGTCTGGATTACCTCCAATGCCTGACCATGGGTTGAAAGCCTCTCTGTAGCGGAACCTCCCCGCAATACCTGAATCATCTGCTTCATTTTCTAAGCAGGGGGCCAAGGAAGGAGGGTTCGGCCAACTAGCTCTCTCATCGAATTTCATCGCCATTGGATCAGTCTCAGGACGGTCGGGCAGGGTTGAGGTAAGGTTGTGATTTCTGCATTTTGCGAGAAACGCTGCGTACTTCTGCGCCCACGCGGTCGCTTGGGTCGGCGCTGGCTGGGCATGCTCGACTGTTGGTTGCTTCTCCTTGGGCCGCTGATCTCCCATACGACTCTGGGTGAAGCCAGAGTCATCCATATCCATCGGTTTCTGTCTCAAGGGAAGTGTAGATTGGCCTGTGCTCAGGGCTGTGGTTGTCTTCCCTGGCTGCAGAGTTAGACGGCCATCGATGCTGGTCCAGGACGGTTTTGTGTATGCTGGATTTCCGTAAGAAGGCTGCGTAGTGTTACCTATGTCACGACCTTCCTCAGACACGGGTGGAGCCGCTCCTCCCACGGGCGAGGACAAGAAGATGTCTGATATGGCTTCGGATTCTGCCGCTTGGGCTTGGCCGAGACTTGATGGGCTGGCAGCGAATGACACTTTCTTGCTGGGAGCCGGGTTATTGAAAGAAGGGGCTGAGCTGCCACTATCCCGGAAACCATCAATAAATTCCTCGGTTCCGCTGGTCTTCCGACGTTTGGTAGGCGAAGACTCTGCTTCTGCTGGTCGAGATAGCGTGCCTCGTGGAGGAGTTTTGATCGCAAGTTTGTCCAACGCCAGATCAGTTGGATCACGAACAACAGCTAGACTCGTCCCGGAAACAGGGTGTTCAAAGCTATTCATTCCGCGGCTTTTCGCAATCTCTTGCTTGTACAACATCCGATTGACCGCAACAATCTTGTTCTCGAACATGACCCGTGTGATCTCGTTGATACCGTACAGTGGCTGTTCCTGAGAGAGCGCCCTAAGCGCTAGGGTGTGCTGGGTGTCATGAGAAAGTCCAGTTGTGCCTACGCTGGCGGTGTTAGTGTGACAAATGTCGAATTGCGTGCGCTGTAGAGCAAGCCAGAAGGTTTTTGTGAACGGCCTTGTTGATCGATTGAGGGTGTTATACACTTCGGAAAAGCTGTCGGCCGTAGCTGATCGGAATTTGAGAGTCGAGGTCAAATCCTGCTCTAGTTCTGCAAAAGGCTTCTGATCCTGGCAGAGGACATAATAGATCCTTGACCGCACATAATCCTTAATAGTCCTTTTGGTTGACATCAGCAACTCCGTCTCTCTCGGCGTGTTTGCAATAGTCTTGTCAAGAATGTCATACATGGCGCTCTCTTGTAGGAAGCTTAGGCGTTCGCACATGTGGGAGATGGTCTCCCGAATACGCTTTACAAGAGACGAGGCTGCGTGATCAATACGATTGCGTTCATCATCGTCGAGGAGTTCAAGCTTTCGGCCATGGACGTTTTGACGGAGTGGAGTGAGAATCTCTGGCCGATGTTCTCCATAGGCTTCGATGAGAGCTCTCTCACTAACCAGGATTGAGAATGAATCCTTGAGAAGATCTGGAGACCTGATGCCCATGGCGATTCGATACGCGACCTCGGGATTGTTCTGGATGAAGTTGACATTGTTGTCTGCATAAAGCCAAGTAGTAATCCAGCCCGAGATACGCTCATGCGCAGCACAGCCGAAGTAGCGAGCAAGAGCGAAAAACGTCCAAGTCTTTGGAGCCGAATCGAGCTTCGGGTCATTTCCATTGATGGCCTGCAACAGCCTTTCGAGAGCCGAGTGGTGACGAAGGGCGGAATATTCTGCGGCGACTGTTGGCTGAGGCTTTGGTGTTGATGGTGTGGGTGCATTTTCCGAGGCCCGCGCAGGCTCTAAGGGGTTTGACGCACTGGTATTAGGATCGGTTGGGGTTTTTCGCGCGGTAGCAGAAGGACTAGCTTGCTGCGGTACAGCTTGGGCTGGAGGGTTTCCTCCTAACTCATGGCCTAGCACGGAAAGGGGTGCGAGGTTGTAGTGCTCTTTAGCCTGGTCCCACGTGAGCACCCCTCGAGTACAGGTGAGCTCGGTGATGAGAATCACGGCTTCCTCGTCTTCCCTGGGCGGGCGAAGGTCGATGTAGTATTTGAATTTCCCCCCGTGCCTTTTTTCCGCCTCCTGAAGTACGTTGCGGTGCTCCTTCCTCAATCTTCTCTCTGCACGGAATGATCTCGTCGAATTCAGCAAATCGGTATCGGTAAATTTCGATTCATCGCCCATGAGTCGGAGAGTTTTCGAATCGAGGACATGGACACGATCAAAGTGATGCTTAATATACTGGTAGTCCCGATCGGACTGCCCAGCCTCTTGTGGAGGAACACCGAAGTAGATCGCCGTGTCGTCTTCCGGCTGGTTCAGCGCATCGAACTCATTGTTGAGGTGGAGCGCAAGTTCCAGAGGCACTTTATTCGAGTCACTCTCGACTGGTAGCCGGCTTTGACGAGGCGAGTTTTGTTGGTCCTGGAGTGACAGTCTGATAGCTTCAGCAAGTTCTGCGTCGTTCGCATTTCGCCCGGAAGTAAACGAAGTGCCAGAGGTAGTATTCGAGGTCTGTCTCCAGCTCGGATTGGAAGCAGTAGCAAGACCCGCGTTGTTAAGCGGCGGGTCGGGAAATGTTTGGTCCATGTCCGCTAATGTTGGCGTTGCATGGCTCGGGGATTTTGTCCTGTTAGTGATGAAGTGACTTTGTTCTGTGTCCGGTGATCTCGAAGAAAGATGCTTAGGAAACTCTAGAACTCAGATCAACAATTTCATCGTAAACTTCATAGGACCATAGCAAGCCGGTCTTCGGGCGGGCGCAACAGTGTAGTAATCTGTCTCAGAAGCCCAGGTGAGGCTGAGACAGTCGCAGGGTTGTGATACCAGGCTTGTCATACGGCTGGACGACTTCACTATGACTATGAACGTTGCGAAGCCAGAAATGAGAAAAGGTAGAGACAAGCGACAATTTTAGGTAAGGCTGAAGTGAAGAGTGAAGAGAAGTGAGGCGAAAGGTGCATTGGATGAGGTTTCGTGTTTCCCGGTGTCTGCCTGAGCATTGCAGTCACGGGCTCATGAGACTCAGCTTAATATGCATCATGCTTGCTTCCCCACCATTGAGATGCTTGCTCCCGCCCCAGGAAAACCAATCCACTGAGTGCAGCAAAAGGGACCAATTGGGGGAAGAAAGTGGGCTGTTCGTCAACAGCAGGCAAAAAGGCCAACAGGCAAGCAAAGGCTGACACCGTTGGCGTACCGTTCCTTCATGACCGCAATCTATGCAGCCAATTCCCGTTGTCCCTAAGCAAATACCGGCTCATAAAGAACATGCTTCATTAAATTGGATTCTTGCAAATTGCGCATTGCGGTAAGTTTCGTGATGAGAAACGCACAAAATTGAAGTCGAGAGAAAGATGAGAGACTACGTACAGAGCGGGCGCACTGTGGGTCGCAAAGTCCTATAGCCCGTGGCTGCCTAGAAACAGACACAGCTCCTTACGCCCCACAGAGCGTGCCGTCGTTTGTTCCGTTGTTGGCGAAAGGCTGTTAGCCGCTTCATTCACGGAAGCTGCTACAGCGATGAGCAAAACGCCCAATCGTGGTATGGGACGCGAGGTGATATCAATATTTCGCCGCGTCAACAAGTATTTACCCCAATAGTCCAAGTTGTGGTGAACCGCAATCGCCAAATACTGTACAGCCCTGGAATTGTGCAAAAGCGACACCAAGCCTGCCTGAGCCTGTTTCAAGCAGGACTCATCCAACGCACTTGCTCCAGGCTGGCAGACCGCAGCCGAACCCCACGAACAAATAGATCAGGAAGATAACCACAACCACCAGCAGCGCCATGACCCGAACGTTCTTCCACCACATCTGTCGCCTGAGCCCCCTGCTTCGTACCCGGAAGTCCCTTGCGCTACCTCCAAGCCGATCCGTCTTGTCCACTAAGAGATCAATCCTTTCGCCTCTCTCCAGCACACGCTCAATGTTCTCCGTCATAATGTCTCTCACACTGTCAATCTCTTTGCGTGCGTTCGTGAGAGCGTCGCTTGGAGGCGCCGTGTTGTATTGCTGCATCATGGCCTTGAGCGTTGAATTGAATGCCGCCGTGCCGTACGCTGGAAGCGACTGAAATTCCGTAGACTCAGGCCTGTATTGCGCCAGAAACTTCTTCTTGAGTTCCAACAGGAATGCGAAAGGTATGCGCCGACCCATCTCCGTCTGTGCAACCACCAGGTAGGTGAGAGCTGCATGGCTTGAAAGCTGCTCGTCTGAGCCATTCGAGGTCGAAGAAGGAGAGTCGGCTACATAGTGTACGAATAGCCGATCGTGTGTGTACGTGAGCTTTGCTGGGCTAGACTGGGAGATCTTAGGGAGAATGACCGAGGCGAGAGACGAGGCCGACGAAGACGACGTGCCCGGGGACGTGTGCTCGGTTAGGATAGTAGTTCCATGGGCGATGCATGCACTGTAAGACCTGTCAGAAGCCTGTCATCACAGCGTGCAACAGGTGAACTTACTAGAGCAGTTGGTTGGACTGCCCTGAACTCGTAGTCATGTTCGAAGGCGCCAGGCGCTATGCCGCATTGAATGGAGCGATGGGTTTACGTGTCAAACCTACCAAGGTCTGGTCGGTTGAGACGATGAATGATAGTGGAACTGATGAGAGAAGGGTTGTGGAGGCACCAGCAAGAGGACTGTCCGTGTCGCTGCTCCCTCACGCTCACACAGGGTGTGTTGGATGCACTTTCTGGCGGTTGCGTCACTGGGTCACGCTAAAAAGAGTGGCGCAGACAGCCTCGCGGGCTCATCAGGCCCAGCGATGCCAGGTATTCGGTATGTAGTATGCCTCAATATTATTTAATCTACACGCCTAGGACCCAGCTCGCGCAGGTCATACTGGGTATCAATGCGAGAGCAGAGCATCCACCGAAAGCTTGCACACCCGGTCTTTCCTAAAGTCGGCATGCCTTGACTCTTTTCAACCAAGGAATGGCCTGTCGTGGGCCGTAACCTCCACAGGTTCTTCTTGGTCCTTCTTTGCTATCTCAGTCCTCGTCGCACCAGTCTCTGACTGAGCAAAGGTTCCCTTCTCCGGAGTCCCGCTCGATCTAGGGGTAGCTCTATCCATGCCAGCACCTGCTGTGGCTGGCCGGACAGCCTCCCTCACTCCGTCTCGATCTTTGCGATCAGCCTTAGCCACACGTCCACGACTCTGGCTGCCCCCTTCACCATGCCTCAGATGACTTCGCATCTCGTGAATGACATCCCGGAAACTTTCTTCCAGTGAGTTCATCCTCGCCATCATGATCTTGGTAAACATCTCCTGCTGCGCTTTCTGCTCTTTGGCACGTCGTGACTCGACTGCCTCTTTCGCCACGTGAGCGGCAAACGAACTCGGTAGCGCCCCAATGAAGCCCCCACCAACAGCTTGGTTATCACCAATATCTGACACGAGATCCAATTCAAGCGACGGTCTCCGCCGAGGTTGGCTTGGGACTGGTAGCAGTCCGGCAAGATTGGGGGTCGATCGGAAGGCTTGGTCATTTTTGCCGGGGAGGACCGGTCGCAATCGAGTCGGGCCAACTGTAGGTCGCTTTGGCGTCCGATGGCCTGGAGTATGTGCTCCGGGGTTGGAAACAGGAGTCCGAGTTCCAGATCCCTGGGCCGAGAGCTGTGCTTTAGTCACCGGAGCTATTGTGCCCCCAATCAAGGAAGATTGCTCGGTGCTTGAATCTAATGCAGGTTTGAAGATCATCGTTGCGGTCGAGACATTGCGCTTGTGTGGGAGTGGCCCATACTTGGGAGAATAAGTCTTATCACCCTCGGCGCGAGGGTTTGTTACCACGGGCTGGCTGCTGTCGGGTTCGAGAGGTGTCGGCAATTGCTGAGATGTGAAGTAGCCACGGCGCTCAATAGCTTCAGGAGCTGTGTTATTTTGGTCACTTTCATCCTCATCTGTCGGCCGAGGTTCAGACGTTGTGGTCTCTTCCTCGTCAGCATCATCGTTTGTGTGTAGCTCGTCGTCTCCATCCGCATCGGTCTCGTGGGAGGGCTCTTCCATGGCCGAGGGCGTTACGATCGCTGGCGGTCTTGCGCCTGGAGATAAGAAATCGGCACCAGTTGCGAAGTCGGCCGGATCAGACACAACAGACATTGTGCGGCGCGAAAAATCGCGGATTCGGCTGAAGTGGCGTGGTCGGCGGAAGGACGACCCTTTGCCCTCCAGTCTCTCAACAACCTGTCTGTCCTGCTCCTGCGGGGGCTCCACGGCGCCATCGCCCATTTTATTCATCCATGTGTTCACCACATTGCTCGCCTTGCGGAGATCGCGGCTTTGTTGGGCGCCCCGCACAGTGGCATCAAAGGGTTGTCTGAAAACCTCCTCCAGGGCCCTATCTTGTCGGAAAGTGGCAATGGAAGGCGCCCTAGTCAGGCGCGGGAATTTGGGCGTCCTTCTGTCTTTTCTTCGACGGTCAACAAGATCAATACTGTCGTACACGGTAGCATGCAGGATGGTCTGCTCGTACACGAAGATTGAGAACAACAGCGGTAGATGGGTGATTTTGATAATGGTTCTGTTGATTTTGACGTACTGCCGAAAGGGGACGACGTACCGCAGAGGCACCAGGAGCCATTGCAGGATGTTGGTTGGTGCAACGTAGGAGAAGAGAGCATCGGATTTGACGTGGGAAATGGTGTTGACTGCAAACAGAAATTGATGCTCTTCGTTGGCATTCCGGACGATTGCCATGAAGGAATTCGTTAGGACGGTAATGAGGATGGTAACGACGAGAAAGTGACAGATAAACAAGAACAATGTCAGGATTGTCTTTCCCAAGGCATTGTACTCGTTCCATCGGTCCCACGCAGCAGGTGTGAAACCCATCAGCATTTGGAGCAGCGCATAAGCAACCGAGCTAGGAGTGTCGACGCCTTCATTGCCGAACGACAAAGTCAGTGCAACAAAGAATCCACTGCAGCTGATTAGGATCAACAGTGAGACTGCAATGAGGTCGGCGGCCATGTATCGAAAAGCAATCAAAAGCGGCGAAAAGTAGCGGTAATGGTCAAGAACGGAGAACAGTCTGGGAAACAGCAGGATGGCATCTGCAGCGAGTACGTCGTAAGCCATGTTGGCCACATAGTGTTTCCTCACGTCGGGCATCAGTATACCATACAGCCGGAGCACCAGGTGGACGAGAAGGAGCACAAGGATTCCCAGGTCGAATGTGTTCCAGAAGCTCGCGATGTAGAGACTGAAGCCTTGTTCGTTGAAGCCCACAATCTCATCGAGCATGTATCCCGCTGCCCAAAACCAAAAAATGATCTCGAGTGTCGTAATCTCTAGTGATCGCTGCACAAGGACAGCCACAAACAAGCTGAGAAGGACGGCAAATGACAAGGTTGAGAGAATGTTGCGGTATCGAGGAACACGTAAACGGGATAGTTTGAAGAGGGAGGCGTCGCGAGGGTTGTACAGCGTAACAGCTCGTCGCGCAGGTTGAGGTTCAAGGCTAATGCCGACAGGCTTGCTGGTTGAGTTCCCACCACTTGTGCCATAGCTTCTCAGCTGCTTTGTTGTGGGAGATTGACGATGCAGGTTGTCAGCGGCAGAGTGAAAGACGATATTGCCGGCCCAAATCGCCTCCAGCTGTTTCACCACCATAGGATGAGAAAGGAACTTCTTCGCCTGAGCACGGATGGCGATTTCGAAGCAGGATATTCTTGCTGGGCGCTGAGATCCTCTTTTGGAGATCGCGGTGGCTCTTCGTTCTTCTTGAATATGCGGCATCGCGTCCAACTGTCCTTGCAGAGGATCAAAGTCGTAGGACAGGGCGTCGATCAGTTCTCTGGTTGAGAAGTCTCTAAGCATCTTGATCGCGAGGAGCTCGCAGACCATGGCACGAGTTCTATTCGTTCCACTGTTGCCTGAGGATATAGCAGCTTCTTTACCGTACTGAAGACAGTTGGCCATAAGAGCATAATGCGTGGCAGCATTGAGGTGATTGTTGCGAATCTCTTGTTCTATCGGCTTTACCAGGAACTGAGAGATCTGAGGGGCTCGGAGCTGCTCCCAGGACAAGACGGTGTCGCAACGGGAGGTGACCAATAATCGAACAGCATGTGTGAGAGCAAAGACTGGTATGGCGTCAAGATGCGCGGCTGAAAAGATTGGAAGTAAGGGTTCTCGATCGTCGAGGCCGTCTTCGTCCTCATCGCCGATTCCAGCGTCAGCCTCGTCTTCATCGTCTATCTCTTCCTCTTCGTCTTCCTCCCCACTGTGATTTCCCTCGCCTCCCCTCGGCCCGTCATAACGCGCCTCAGGTGACCGTCTTCGGCGTTGAGGAGTATTGCGTGAGGTTTCGGGAGAACGCGTCGTCGGGGTATAGGTCGAGGAAAAGGGTGAGCGATCACGTTGTCTCCGAGTTCTTGGAGATCGCACGAGGGAGAATGATAGCATGCTCGGGCCTTTGGAAATTGGTAAAATGTGGTACATATGTAGATATGGGAAATCTCGAGCAAATGGTTAGGGTTAATTAGTGGCGCAGACGCGTAAATAATAAGGGAGATGAGCCGGAACACATGTCAACTCCCGCGCATGCTCAAGAACATGATTCTGGGCAACTGGGCTGGGGAAGAGACAAGAAGCCCAAAGAGGGTGGGCATAGTCCTTCTGTGAAGTCGATAGTCAAGATCTTTGCAGGACCTTGGGGATGGGAAATGAGGGATGCCAGTGGTGATCGCCATGCCATCCCGCTTGCCCTCCACCTTACCACTAGCACCCTGCATTCCTGGGGTGCTGCAATTGACAAATGCATCAGGTGAACATCAATTCATTTGCATGTGCCGATCGAGGAAAGGGCTGGTACGCAGTACAGACAAAGTGGTGGGCGACGAGTGAGGCCAAAGGTCATCTGGACAAAAAGTGTACATCCTGACCTCAAGTACTGGCTCAGAGGTTCGCTAAAGATAAGGGCATCGAAGAATCGATGCTCAATCTGATTGGGGGAACCCCCATTGCAGCTGCAAGAGGCGGGCAAGGTGCAGTAAGCGTGCAGAAATTCTCGGTTGCTTGCAGCTGAGGATGCAGCGGAGTTTGGGGGCGGCGTGGAGTACAGTACCGAGTATAAGACGGAAGCTACCTTAGTCAGTCACACAAACTGCATGGAGAGAAGAATTGATACTACTATCTACTTGTAGTCACGCATGGATACCAACAAGCGACTCTTGACGCCGCGATGCACGGCTGTAGGGCGGGTGTTGATGTCGTCACCGACTCCCTGGCGCTCAAAGAAAACAGAGAAAACGAAAAAAAGCGAGCTAGCGGGCGGTGGCATTAGCGGACGGCCAGGCCATTTCATGATTGGCTGAATCATTCTCTTGGCATCAAAAGCCAGAGGAACATTTTCTTTCTCATTGTGAACTCACTACTGAAACTGTCTATCATGTACTAGTTGTCGCCCTGTCGTCTCAAGGGCCGCAACGCGTAGTGGCAAGCATAATCCTCATCATCAGATGCTCCCCTGACCACCTGGCTGCTGTACCGACAGCGGTCGACCCACACTTTTCACCATGAGTCGGACAGTTTCGGTTGCCGTTGACGGTCGGCCCATGTCGAGCGACGGCAATTTGCCCCAAAGCCCAACTGTGGCTGCTTCTGTCGGCCTTAGCAACGCTGACAGACCTTTCTCCCCCAACTACCAAGTAGACGGGGATCCTATGGACGCTCTTAACCTGATGGCTGCTAGTCAACCCCTCAAGAATGAGCAGCCGAAGGTGTACCTCGAACTGAAAGACGGCCAGGTCTTCCAAGGGCTCAGCTTCGGCGCCAACAAGAGTGTCTCTGGAGAACTCGTCTTTCAGACCGGCATGGTCGGCTACCCAGAGTCCATCACTGATCCATCGTATCGCGGTCAACTCTTGGTGATCACTTTTCCATTGGTCGGCAATTATGGTGTACCGTCCAGAGAGACTCTAGACGAGTTGCTCGGTGATCTCCCCAAGTACTTCGAGTCCGACGAGATCCACATCGGCGGCCTGATCGTCGCCTCGTATGCCGGCGAGAGTTACTCCCATCACCTGGCCACTTCCTCCCTTGGCACCTGGTTGAAAGAACAAGGAGTCCCCGCAATATGCGGAGTCGATACCCGAGCTTTGACGAAGATCATCCGTGAAGAAGGCAGTATGCTAGGCCGCATTCTTCAAGCAAAACCCTCTCCAAAATCAAAGCTTACCAATGGCGTCAAGTCCAATTCCCTGCCAGATGGAGACTTAGTGATGGGCCCACAGAACTGGCGGGAGCACGTTCAAGAAGTCGAGTGGCATGATCAGAACAAGAGAAATCTCGTGGCAGAGGTGTCTGTGAAGAAACCAAAAGTCTACTCCCCTCCGACGTCTCGAGCTCTGCTTCATCCATCTGGGAGACCTGTCCGGGTGGTGGTAGTGGATGTTGGTCTCAAATACAACCAGCTCCGCTGTCTGTTAGCCCGCGGAGTTGAGGTTATTGTGGTTCCTTGGGACTATGACTTTCCAACGCTGGCTGGAAAAGACTATGACGGACTTTTCATCTCCAACGGGCCCGGAGATCCTGCAATGATGACACCTACAGTCAAAAACATTGCAGAAGCCATGAAGGAGGGTCGGACGCCCATTTTCGGGATATGCCTTGGTCATCAGTTACTCGCTCGCGCAGCTGGAGCCGACACATTGAAGATGAAGTTCAGTAACCGTGGCCACAATATCCCATGCACGAATCTATTGTCAGGAAGATGCTACATCACCTCGCAGAATCATGGATTTGCTGTTGACTCCATGACCCTGCCAAACGGCTGGGAGGAGCTGTTCGTGAATGCAAACGATGGCAGCAACGAAGGTATTCGACATGTTTCTCGACCATATTTCAGCGTGCAATTTCATCCCGAGTCGACTCCGGGTCCCCGAGACACCGAATTTTTGTTTGATGTCTTCATCGACGCCGTTATGAAGAGCATCGATTCGGTGGAAGCCTTGTTGCAGCCCGTCAATTTCCCAGGTGGTACTGTCGAAGAAAATGAGCAAGCCCACCCTCGAGTCAACGTCAAGAAAGTCCTTGTGCTCGGAAGTGGCGGTCTCAGTATTGGCCAAGCTGGAGAGTTCGACTACTCGGGGAGTCAAGCTATCAAAGCCTTGAATCAAGAGGGCATCTACACAGTATTGATCAACCCTAATATTGCCACCATACAGACCTCGAAGGGTCTAGCTGACAAGGTCTATTTCCTTCCTGTTAACGCAGACTTCGTCCGAAAGGTCATCAAACACGAACGACCAGATGGTATCTACTGCACATTTGGCGGTCAGACTGCGCTGCAAGTAGGAATCCAGCTTAAAGACGAGTTCGAGGCTCTTGGAGTCAAAGTTCTCGGGACTCCGATCGATACCATCATTACCACAGAGGACCGTGAACTCTTTGCTCGAAGTATGGAGTCCATTGGAGAGAAATGTGCCAAATCAGCGTCCGCTTCGAGCTTGGAAGAAGCGATGCTTGCGGTGCAGGGCATCGGCTTCCCTGTTATCGTGAGAGCGGCCTACGCCTTAGGTGGCCTCGGCAGTGGTTTCGCCGACAATGTTGATCAACTACGCGAACTTTGCACAAAAGCATTTGCCGCAAGCCCGCAAGTGCTTATTGAGCGAAGTATGAAGGGCTGGAAGGAAATTGAATACGAGGTTGTTCGAGATGCCCGCGACAACTGTATCACTGTCTGCAACATGGAAAACTTCGACCCCTTGGGCATCCATACTGGCGACTCCATCGTTGTGGCGCCTTCTCAGACGCTGTCAGATGAAGACTATAATATGCTGCGTACAACAGCCGTCAATGTCATCCGTCATCTCGGCGTTGTGGGAGAATGCAATATTCAGTACGCGCTCAACCCCTTCTCCAAGGAGTATTGCATCATCGAAGTCAATGCCAGACTATCGCGTTCTTCGGCTCTTGCATCAAAGGCTACAGGCTATCCGCTGGCGTTTATCGCAGCGAAGCTGGGTTTGGGAATCCCATTAAATGAGATCAAGAACTCGGTGACGAAGAAGACCGTCGCTTGCTTCGAGCCGTCACTTGATTATGTCGTCGTCAAAATTCCCCGTTGGGATCTGAAAAAGTTTACCCGTGTGTCTACACAACTAGGTTCTTCGATGAAGAGTATTGGCGAGGTCATGGCGATTGGCAGAACTTTCGAGGAGGCCATCCAAAAGGCTATACGTTCGGTTGACTTCCACAACCTGGGCTTCTCTGACGTGTCCAATCCTTTGATGTCGGTCGACGATGAATTGCAGACTCCTTCGGACCAGCGCATGTTTGCAATCGCTAACGCCATGCATGCGGGCTATTCCGTGGACAAAATTTGGGAGATGACAAAAATTGACAAGTGGTTCCTCTCACGACTCAAGGGTCTCAGTGACTTTGCAAAGCATATGTCCACTTTCACCGCGACCACCGTACCTCTACCCCTGTTCCAACAGGCAAAGCGATTTGGGTTTTCAGACCGACAACTGGCTCGATGTTGGAATTCAAACGAGTTGGCCGTGCGGCGCCTGAGAGCAGAAGCCGGTATCCACCCAGTCGTCAAGCAGATTGACACGGTCGCGGCAGAGTTTCCTGCTTACACGAATTACCTCTATCTCACCTACAATGGCACAGAACACGATGTCACCTTCAACGACCATGGCGTGATGGTGCTGGGGTCAGGTGTCTACCGCATTGGCTCGTCCGTGGAATTCGATTGGTGTTCAGTAAGGGCAATTCGTACTCTTCGACAGCAGGGCTACAAGACCGTCATGGTAAATGTAAGTTATTACTCTCTTTTCGTTTTGCTCGTTCGGACGCACCTGCTCTCTTACTACTGAATCCGGGGCCGCGCCCCTACTCTCTGGATGGATGCCGGACGCGTACCTTCTACGACCACCGGTCGTCCCTGCCCTCTGGACGGACTCTGGATTTACCTGCGTTCAAAATGGACCTCAGCCTGCGTCTCAACTCGACAGCATCGAGAATCACCCTCCGTTGTTGTCTGCTTGAAGCCCGTCAACTCTAACATCGACGGCGTCGAAAGCACCACTACTTCAACGAGTTACTCGATTGGCCTCTCCAGTCTCAAATCGACAGTGTCAATTATCACGTCGACTATCACACTTGTTCACTTCCTGTTGGTCAGCCTGCCACACATGGCGTTCACAGCTGACACCCTCCTCCAACTCGTCGTCCTGGTCACTTGGACTACCCTGGTCGATACTCCTATCTCGAAGAAAAATCCTCTCTTTGCTCGCTTCTACACCAGCCAGGATGTCCTCGAAGCCATAGTCTCTGCTGCCTCCGTTACTTTCTGTCCAGACCTCTTCGAAGTCCTTCAACGTGTGACACCACCAACCATCGAGTGGTTCAAGAAGCTGCCAACGAGTAACATGTTACTTGTCTGGGCTGTCTATGCTCTCAGTCTCGAAAAGAAAGGATGTCGTCCAAGAGTCTACATCGGCGTTGCCACAGAGGTGAATCTTAGAGTGATTCATCGTCACAGACAATACGACGATGGGGTGTACCTCCCTTCAGGCGTGGCAAGTTCTCTGGAGGAGGGATACAAAATCACTCGAAAGGGTCTACTTTGCTGGATGCCTATACCACGTCCCAGCCTGGTCCCTCTTTACCGCCTACTGTGCTACACTTTGGAAGCCAGCTTTGCTTTCATGTTTTGGGCCATGAACACAGAGAAAGTTGGCCTCAGCATGGCTTATCTCTGCCGCTGGAATCCCAAGACCCTGGAATACGATGGCTTGTGCTCTCATAACGCCTTGAAAGACCCCATCATGGGCGAGTTCGACCTTGATGAGGAGCAACTGGAAGCTCTTGCCGCCGACAGAGAGAAGCAGCGCCTTGAACTCAAGAAAAAGAACGCCACGAACTATCACTACAAGCAGATGGAGACCAACTACGACGAGTACATTACCGCTGCCTCTGAAAGATCCCGCAAGGCCAGATTGAGCAACCCGGAACGAAGTGTGGAGAATGAACGACGCCGCAGAAAACAGGCCGTGGATCAGAACAAGCACCACTGTGGACTTTGCGATCTCTCATTCTCGTCGAGCAATTGGCTGGCCAAGCATTTGAAGACTGCCAAACATCTACGAAAGTCGAAGGAATCGGACAATCCGTTCAGATGTGCTCCCTGCAATCTGGGCTTTCACAACATATCGAACCTGAAGCGCCACAACGAGACCGACCGTCATCGTCGGGCTGTGGCCGCTCTCGGTCTGTCGAGCTCGGAAATAGCTGAGTTCAAAACTCCCAAACATGGAATCGAGCCGGAAGACCCTTGGAAATGCGTTCCCTGTGGCCTCATCATCTACAGAACAAACCTGGCCCGCCACAAGAAGACCGACCGTCATCGCCGCAATGTGGCCGCCACCACTCAGTCGAGCTCCAAGCTCGACTGAGTGCCAATCACCATCCGCCTTTTTGGATTCTATTCTTCCCTTCTGCATTGATCTCCACTGCTTCTTCAACGAGTTACTTGATTGCTTCTCTGCACTGCTTCTTCAAAGAGTTACTCGATTGCTTCCTCTCTGCACTATTTATTTGTCGAAACCTACTAACTTCCTCATTGTTCAATCCCGAATGCGTGTCCACAGACCACAGCGAAGCTGATAGGCTTTACTTCGAGAACATTGATCTCGAGTCAGTGCTCGAAATCTACCAGCTCGAGTCCACCAGCGGTGTGATCATTTCCATGGGTGGGCAGACACCGAACAATATTGCATTGCCCTTGCACAGACTGAATGTGAGAATCCTGGGCACATCCCCAGAGATGGTCGACTCAGCGGAGAACCGGTATAAGTTCTCCCGTATGCTCGACAGAATCAACGTGGATCAGCCGGCGTGGAAAGAGCTTACCAGCATTGATGATGCTCTGGAGTTCTGCGAGAAGGTCAAATATCCCGTCCTCGTCCGACCCTCGTACGTACTCTCGGGCGCAGCGATGAACACGGTATATTCAAAGGACGACCTTGAAAACTACCTCAATCAAGCAGTGGCCGTGTCGAGAGACCACCCGGTTGTGATAACAAAGTACATTGAGAATGCCAAAGAGATCGAGATGGACGCCGTCGCCAAAGATGGAGTTATGACAGGACATTTTATTTCCGAGCATGTTGAAAATGCCGGCGTCCATTCGGGAGACGCCACGCTCATTTGTCCTCCACAAGATCTTGAGCCTGAGACAATTGCGAGAATCGAAGAAGCAACGCAGAAGATCGGAAATGCCCTTAATGTCACAGGTCCCTTCAACATCCAATTCATTGCGAAGGACAACGAGATCAAGGTGATCGAATGCAATGTGCGCGCATCGAGATCCTTCCCTTTCGTCTCGAAAGTCATGGGCGTTGATCTGATCGAGATGGCCACCAATGTCATCGTGGGCAAGCCTGTTACTCCATATCCGCCTGTGGATCTCCCACCAGATTACGTGGGTGTCAAAGCACCACAGTTCTCCTTTTCTCGCCTCTCAGGCGCTGATCCAGTTTTGGGTGTCGAGATGGCGTCAACCGGAGAAGTTGCCTCGTTCGGGCGAGATCGCTATGAAGCGTATATCAAGGCAACCATCTCAACTGGCTTCAAGCTGCCCGAGAAGAACATCCTTCTCTCCATCGGATCATTCAAAGACAAGATGGAAATGCTTCCATCAGTCCGCAAGTTGCATCAAATGGGCTACAAGCTCTTCGCGACGTCAGGCACAGCTGATTTCCTGGAGGAGCACGGCATCAAGGTCAAATACCTTGAAGTTCTTGGTAGCGAGGAAAAAGACCAGAAGTCCGAGTACTCGCTCAGCCAACATCTGGCCAGCAACATGATTGATCTCTACATCAACCTGCCTTCCAACAATAGATTCAGGAGACCCGCCAACTACATGAGCAAAGGATACCGAACCCGGCGAATGGCGGTCGACTACCAAACTCCTCTGATCACAAACGTCAAGATTGCGAAGATCCTGATCGAGGCTTTGGCGAGGCACTATGACCTGAACATCCGCAATATCGACTTCCAGACAAGCCACCGGACTGTGGTGCTTCCAGGGCTCATCAACGTCGCCGCTTTCGTCCCTGGCATTACCGAGAAAGGCTCGCCCGACTTCTCCCTCGTCACGAAATCATCTATTGCCGCGGGCTTCAGCATGATTCGGGTTATGCCTGTCGGTATCGAGGGCGCAGTTACCGATGCCAGATCGCTCAAGATTGCTCAGCACAACGCAGCCCATGGTGGGGCCTACTGTGATTTCAACTTCTCTGTCGCCGCGACCGACAGCAACTCGGAGCAGATCATTCCGGTCAAGGGGGAGGTTGGATCGCTGTTCATCCCATTCAACCATCTATCGTCTGGCAACATCAACAAGGTCGCGACCGTCACGGCACATTTTAGCACTTGGCCTTCATACAAGCCGATTGTGACTGATGCAAAGACTACGGACCTGGCCTCGATCCTCTTACTGGCCAGCCTCCATGATCGAAAGGTCCACGTTGTGAACATCAGCTCGAAAGACGACATCAGTCTCATCGCGCTCTCGAAGGAGAAGGGACTGAAAGTCACCTGCGATGTCTCAATTTACAGCCTCTTCCTATCCCAAGCAGACTATCCAGATTGTCCTGCGTTGCCCTCGCTTGCCGACCAGAAGGCGCTGTGGGACCATCTGCCCATAATCGACGTTTTCTCCATCGGCAGTCTCCCATACCAGATTGCAGGCGAGAATGCTGTGCCCACTGTTGGTATCACCGATGCTCTTCCGCTGCTGCTCACAGCCGTTTCGGAAGGAAAGATGACCATGGACGACGTCACAAAACGTCTCCACGACAATCCGAAGACCATCTTTGAGCTGCATGATCAGAGTTCCACCTCGGTTGAAATCGATATCGACCGGCCATATGTGCTCCAGGCTGGAGATGTGTGGTCGCCCTTCGTTGGAAGAACATTGAGAGGCTCAGTTTCAAGAGTCATTTTCCAAGGGCACACTGCCTGTCTGGATGGTGAGGTCCTTCTCGATGGTCCTCGAGGGTCCGACATGTCGTCCCATCTGATCCATTCTCTCGCAACCGTGGCCAGCTCAACCTCACCAGTCATCCAGCCGCAGGTCGAAAGTCCATTGGACAGACGGACTTCTGTCCTGGACAACCGACGTGTGTCAATGAGCGCAAGAAGCAGGCCTATCGTCCGCGCCCGTCCCATGGATGATCTCTTACCAGCACCAGCGGCGGCAGCGAGTCCCATCCTCACCACCGTGGCGCCCTTGTATCAACCTCAGCCACAGTCCACCATCTCTCCTTCGCTACTGTCCCTCCTTGCCTCATCACCGTTCAAGAACCGCCACGTCCTGTCCGTCAACCAATACACCCGCCAAGACCTGCACGTCCTCTTCACCGTCGCGCAGGAGATGCGCCTGGGTGTCCAGCGCCAGGGAATCCTTCCCATCCTGCAATCACGGGTCTTATGCACCATGTTCTACGAACCCAGCACACGGACGTCCGCGTCCTTCGACGCTGCCATGCAGCGCCTCGGCGGCCGCACTATCGCCATCAACACCGACCACTCGAGCACGCAGAAGGGCGAATCGCTACAAGACAGCATCCGCACGCTGGGCTGTTACGGCGACGCCGTGGTCCTCCGCCACCCGGACAACGAATCCGCCGCCACGGCCGCCAAGTTCTCCCCCGTCCCGATCATCAACGGCGGCAACGGCAGTCGCGAGCACCCCACCCAGGCGTTCCTCGACCTCTTCACCATCCGCGAAGAGTTGGGCACAGTCACGGGCTTGACCGTCACCTTCACCGGCGACCTGAAATACGGCCGCACAGTCCACTCCCTCGTCAAACTGCTGCAGTACTACGAGGTGCGCATCAACCTCGTTTCGCCTGCCGCGCTGGCCCTGCCTGCCGAGGTCCGCGATCAGATCGTCTCGTCCGGCCAATTGGCCATCGAATCAGACACGCTTACGCCCGACATCGTCGCTAAGAGCGATGTCCTGTACTGCACGCGTGTTCAGAAGGAACGATTCCCCTCGCTGGAAGAGTACGAGCGCCTGAAGGACTCGTTGGTCGTGGACAACGCGGTGCTGAAGTACGCCAAGAGCAGCATGATCGTCATGCATCCCTTACCACGAAACCGCGAGATCAGTGAGGAAGTGGATTTCGACCAGCGCGCCGCGTATTTCAGACAGATGCGCTACGGGTTGTACACAAGGATGGCGCTGTTGGCCCTGGTGCTCGCGCATTGACGAGGTAGATAGATGGGCTGGGGGAGGTGAACAAGGACGCTGCTTGCGTCTTTCTACCCCGTCCATTTGTTTTCATTTTCTCTCCCCCACACAGTCTGTCTTTCCGGATCAAAAGCAGAAAACCCAGCACGTTGAAATTGATATTGGCATGGAGTTGACACTTGGGAGGCGAGAATCACAAGCAAACCAGAATGTACCGCCAAAATTTGAACAAAGAGTGGAAGCATGACCAAAAAGGCAAAAGCAAAAGCATAGACAAATAAAGTGTAGACATAGAATGGCAACCGCAGACAGAATCATTCATAGTCAGAGCGTGCGCCTCACGGCCATTGTCTGCAGGAAGACCTAAACTGGTAGTCCACGTTTGAACGCCAATGGCATATATTTTCGTCAGGTTTTAATGAGGTCTCCATTCAGTGGTGTGTGTGCACGCATGCTTAGAGGGGAAGCCCATTTCAAGTCAGCGCAGTCGGCTCTCAGGCATCTACTCCTAATCCATCCAGTTTCGGTGCATGGGCCGGCGAGGGCCGTATGGTAGGTAGGTAGAGCTCCGGCGTGGTCTGGACGCCTTTCAAATGTGCCTGCCGAATTGATGCTGAAACACGGATTCCGGGTTGCAACTCTGCCTGTTCGAGCTATCGTAACTCTGTGCCGGGTAAATAGGTTGACGCTCTCATCCTTCCTGACCTAGCACATTCCCCTTTGAGATGTTATCTCCAGTGTTGGTACTGTTGCTGGAAGATCAAAGACGCTTCCCTTAGCGAGCAAATGAGCCCGGTCAACTCCAGACAGGTCGGAACAAGCCAGTGAAGCGAGAGCCTTGGGTCATTGTGCGCCTGCGGGAAGCATCAGCTCAGCAAGACCACTGTCTATCCCGCGGTCTGGATCGTTCTGCATCCCTTGAAGCATGGATGGTCGAGCAAACAGGGGTAGTGCTAATAGCCTGAGTATTTTACACTGTGGGGACAGAGCATACCCCATGCCTGATGCCGTGGTGCATTGGATGCTTGTTGCCATTGTGCAGCTCCAAGCAGCCGGGTTAGCTAGGTGCAATCAATGGCCTGTCGTGCTGACTGATGCGCTGTAGTTGTCGCAAAAAGGAAGGCGGGGAGTTGGCTGAGTCAAAGTCCACGTATGTAATCGGGGGCCATGGCAACTAACATACTAACAAGTAAGCCAGCCGTTTCTGGTGAAGCCTCCAGAGTCTTTGTCAATGCAGGTGCAGCTGTTGCAGGGCATGTCGACGAAGCCTGGACAATGTCGAACACGTCGCCATTGGGCCGTTTTTGGTCTCGTGTTCCCGTGATGTTTCGAGGCATCGTCTTGCTGCCAGCGCTTGATGGCTAACCGCATATGGTAATTAATTATACATCCTGCTTAGGTCTTCTGTGCTCCCTAAACTCGTGCGTAGTTGGTTGCAGCATGGTGTTGCGTGAATGTCCGTGTCGGGTTCCGTCCAAGTCCCAAGCCGGAGCCCCCTCAAACTCTGAGCATCGTGGTAGGGAAATCAACGCAGTATGATGGTCCTTGCCGCGGAGTTTTCGTCGTCCCCACGTCCACAAGACCAATTCGATGAACGTGACGCTCTTGTGCTATGAGGCCTTTTCGAACCTTCTGTAGTTGAACCAACCGTTTCATCCCACGGTCCGATCATTTTCGTGGGAGAGACATTTGAGGGATATTCATTGCATGTGATTCGGAGAGGATTCCGAAAAAGAGGAGAAGGGATAAGTCCGGCGCTCAGATGGTGGTAAGTTCCGCACCGGGAAACCATCTCCGTCACGACGGTGACGATGGCCTGCAGCCCCGCAATCTGCGCTGCGTTTTCGAAAGCCCGGGCGCAGAGTCAGCGCCGTCGAGGGTAGAGCCTTTGAGAGAAATATACTGTACTAGCTTGCGACCTTTGTGCGACACGCTCGATGGACGGTCCGTGTAGGTCCTTGGACATCAGCACGATCGTGACAGTGTCCTGTGAAATTGCTTGCCAAGCGACAGGCTTCAGCTCTCCTGAAGTTGCACCAACAGAAGCCGAGGAGATAACCGCTCGACGCGATTGCGGAGTCGCAGGAACATTGTACACCGGATTCCGTTGTTCAACCGGTGTGTGTCCGCGGAGGGCAACGCTTGTAGGTGTACGGAGGACCCGGCTGGGTAAAGACCGAGAATCACGAACTCACCGCACATTGATGCTTGCAATCCAGTACAGACCTCTGAAGCTTCTTGCTGTGCTCGATGTAATTCCAGTCAAACACTCGAGTTCCTCGCAGCGGTCATTGGACGGAAAGCAGACGCCCTAGATTCAGAAGTTGCGAGGGTGGATAGTAAATTGTAAGCACGGGGCCTTCTTGCTTTCTAGAAACCTGCCACTTTTGGCAATCCCGAAGACTTGTGACAAAGCAGGGAGAGCCGCGTCATGTGTCCTGTATACCGTATCGTAGGTCGAGGGGTGTGTGGGAGCGAAGAAGGATTCTTCTGTGCAGGCTTCTACCGCGTGGATCATCACTGCCATTTAAGGGAAGTTTCCTGATCTCGTAGATCCAGCACCGCTCCCCTACCGCATGCCTTGAATACTGTTTGAGGTCATCGCATCCAAACTCTTACCCAGCGAGGAGTGGTCGAGAGTGTCCTTTCGTGGATGGAGTAGACTGCGGCAGTCCACTCGGCTGCAGATGTGTTGACAAAGCTCTCCACCTGGACTTCTTCTGCGTCTTCTGGAAGCATGCTAAATGGAGTATTCGTAACGAGGAAACCCAGAGGGTGACCAAAGGCGGTAGCGTCAAACACTTGAACGAATCGAGTAATCGGTGAGGTGGTCAACAGTTGGCGCGCCTGCTAGGCCGTGCTGAGAGAAGCCGTGCACACTCAATCATGTGCGTGTCTGGGCGGCAGGTGTTTCCCACCTATCTCTCGACTGAGCAGTGGGCTTACCTTATCATGGTCGAAAGCGTATGCGTATTGGAAGCGACAGCGCACAGCGAGGGGGACGGGACAGCGGTCTGTTGTTATCTGGAGGTCCAGACTCTGCACGCTCAAGTCATCAGAGGATGTGAGGGTATCATTGGTAGTTGGCGCCCAGGGCGAGCCAAGCGACTGGTCGGAGCGTGTCGACAATGCCTTACTCATCGGTTAGTGAAAGCGTTTAACCGAAACAGGTGATGTCGGTGGGCTGAGAACCTTCGCAGAACTATTACCCGTCAGCTTGGGATAGTGCGCGTCCTGATTCCTGAACGTTGTAGACGCACGTTACAGCCG
Source organism: Phialophora tarda (assembly GCA_016109495.1). NCBI lineage: Eukaryota > Fungi > Ascomycota > Eurotiomycetes > Chaetothyriales > Herpotrichiellaceae > Phialophora > Phialophora tarda. The sequence goes on along the minus strand of JADWPL010000001.1, from coordinate 1,153,469 downwards.
GGCTGCTGTCGTGATTATGGTTGTACCGCGGAAATCGAGTGACTGCGCAATGGAACAAAATTCAGACCGTGGAGAAGAAAAGGTGAAAGAAGAGGCTTTCGCTACGTCATTGGTTTTGGCCTGTTTGCATCAATGTTTGCGCGTGCCTGTCTCGTGCCCCCGAGAGTTCCAGTTGTTCGGGCGGCACATGATCTTCGGGCTCCCCTAAACTCCCAAACCTGGGGAAGACTGCGCCTAAGCCACGCTCTTCTCCCCCGAGGTACCTCGTACAGTATTTGATATTAGGGAGCTCGTACTCGTGCAGTTGCCGGCGCTGCGGCATGAGATCACCGCTCGAGAAAGATTTGGCATCGATCATTCGTCCGGCTGGCGAGTCAGCCGCCTAATCTGGCTCCGGAGAAAGGTTGGCAGCTGTTGCTGCGTGTGCTTCGTGTATTACTGTACGACGCCCTGCAGGCTTACCTCACGACTGCCGGTTCCGTCGAGAGCGCTCTCAGCATCCCCCAAACCCACGCTGCAGCCGTCTCTTCCGACCTTGCTTTCCGCACATGCGGTGACTGACGATACGCCGCAGGTCGCTTAGTCGCCCTGTTCAGGTAATTATTGTACCCTAATCCCTGCACTGCACCGCCGTGTCGCAACACTCTAACTCCCATTCATCCTGAATAGATTCAGGCCCCATACCCCGGCTATTCAATTCCATCCCGTTCTTCGATCAGAAAAGATATATTCCTCTGTCCCATCCCTCCTCGCCGTCCAGTTCACTCCCATCAATCGGCCGACAGAAGCCAAGCATCACATCGACAAAGCTTAAATACTATCCACTCCTCCAACAATGCCTGCCGCCATGCTCGCAACATCCTCAAATCCCGCCATTCACGCCTACAAGGTGTATCACCTCTCTCAGACCAAGCTCGACAAGGAATGCAGACGTCAAACCCCGGACTTGCACCGTATTGTTCTGCACGCCTCCATCGTCGACAACGTGCGCCGCTGGTCTCGTGACCTGGCCACTCCCTCTGAGACCGTGGTCGTTGACTCGGACTCGGATACGGACAGCGACCCCTTCGACGACTCGGCCTCGTCGGAAGACGAAGCTGAAGACGCCGTTGCCATCTTTGACATCGATGTCGACGACGACACGACAATCGAGGAGCAGACCCAGGCCTCGGGCAAAATCACCTACCAAGTGCAACATGTCGAGAAGCAGGACTCCAAGTCCTCGCCGGCGTCTCCCAAACGCCGAGCCCCCGCGCCACCAACGAATCACGAGATGAAGTCCCAGGCCTGGAAGCAGAATCGTCCCGTCACCGTGCGGGAGACGGCCGTCGAAGTGGACAACGACGACTGAGTTCTCAGGCTGGCTCCTGTTTGTTGATCATGGACTTTACGACAACTTGATACCCCACGACTAAAAGCATCAGCCGCGAGGCTACGACTTATCATGAACCTTGGCTTCAACTCCCGCTGCCGTTGCTGTCACCTTCTGGGCCACCAGGACAGCCCAGTATACAACACAATCGCTGACTCCAGTTGAGCTTGAACGCTACGGAGTCCACCACCGACACAGCGGCCGGGCACAAGTCAAGAAGCAGAACAAGAAGAAGACGACGACGAAGACGATGAGCCAGAGAAGTTCTGCCGAAGAGGATCACGCAAAGGCACACCGAGCTGAACGTCACGCCACGCCACTCCACTCCACACAAGAGATACCAACGATTCCACACCGCCGCCCTCAGTAGTCGTGGCTTTGATAGCCAGCCTGGGGAAAGCAACCGTGGAAACGTCACTGGTATCTCGTCGGGGCTGGATTTGCTATCGCCGGTACCATCCATTGACGTGGTGACTGGGCAAGGATCACGGAGAATGATGGGAAATCTCCTGTACAACACGGGGTGCGAATGGAAAGGGATACGCATGCTACAATTACTCTCCCACGGGATCGAGTTTTATCAATTCATGGCTGTACTCTTAGTATTGTAATTATTTATTTACTTGGTCAATGCCAAACAAACATGAACAAAACAACCAGCTTTCTTTCTTCAAACCCTTTTCTCTCCATTCTCCATGTGAATTACAGCTATTTAACATCAACATCAACACGACATCTCGCCGATGTACCGTATCTACAGTTCCAGCACGAAGGAGAGCACGATTTAACAAGTCCTCATTCCGTACGACGAGGCTCAGGTCAGTCGGGCTCAGGCCAAGCACAAGCACATCCCCATGCCGATCATTGCGCAAAACACTAGCACATCAGTGGATGTACTCGGTATCCTGATGTATATATCCTGCGAGCCTGCGTAATACATCCTGGGTAGACAGTTCTCGTGCTTGTTACTCGTAGACGGCCCTCCCTGGACCCGCCGCGGGAATGAACGCCGAAAACAAACCTGGCCTGATCGCCACTCTTCCCTCTCACTTCCGTCGCCACCGCCCTACGTAGTAGTACAGATCGATCGGTTCGGCGTACGGGTACGTATGTTGCAACCAGGTTCGAGGTTTCTTTCTCCGGCCCGGGCGGAAATCCCGTTTCACGTACGAGGTACCTCGTACTTTGGAATTATTACGAGCACGACCCAGACAGTGGGACAGTGGGGGAGTTTTGTCCTTTTTGACTTTTCTATTTTTGAATTGTCGGCGGTTGTCACTTCCGGTGTCTTGTCCTTGTGCTTGCTGGTGGCGACCGAACGGGTGCGCGACTTTTTCTTTCGAGGACGCGAGAAATGGCTCGTGGGTATAAGGTGTGGGTTTTTTCGGTGGTCGGTACTACGTAGACCATTGTGGGTTGTCGATTTTTCTGTTTCCTTCGCGCACGCATACAGAATCGTTCTGGCTTTGGTTCTTGGTTCTCGACGCTACGAGTGCTTGGAAGTCATGGACGAAGAGGACGGGCGAGGACGACTGTTTCGGCGGGGCAGGACGAGCATACTCTTAGCTAGGTTGTCAAGGCCCTGACTCAGACCTTCATCGTCCGTGACTTGTCTGTACTTGTCATGCTCAAATGTGTGCGAAGTGAGCTGTTGGAGCATGTACAACTAGTCATATCATTTCTGTAGAGGCTTGCTGGAGATCTTGACGCCTTGGGTGTGCCGGACACTAGACCAAACACTTTGGGAGACTTTGACCGGCAGTTTCCTCCCTTTCAGTCTCTGATCAATTAGCCATAATCCAACCACGAACTCCTCCCGGTTGAGGGTCTTTACATCAGGCTGTGCGACAAGATCCCAGATTTCTTCCAACACGTCCCTGGGTAGTCGACTGCGTTCCCAGATATCCCGCACAACAACATTGACTACAAGGTCATTCGCGGGAGTGCCGTCTCTCCTGTGCTCGAGGTTGAAATTCTCGAGGTCATAATCCAAAAGTAGACCTCTGTTGGCTGCCCAGACGCCTTCGTAGCGTTTCCTCTCACGCTCCGTAACCTTGTCCCGCCATCTTCTGCGATCTCCTTCGTGGTGCATGTTAGGGTGACGCCGCCAATGTTTCCGGCCACGTTTCTTCTCGTCGTACGGTTCGTCATGTTCTGGAGAGGAACGCAACGTCTGCCTCATAGGCTTCGCCGGTAGCGGCTTAAGTTTTGGCGTACGCGACCCTGCGTCACTCCGCATCCCAGGCAAGTGCATCAGATGCTTTCCACTTTGAAAGGCGCCGACTGATTGTGATCGCCGGCGTGGCACGGGCGGTGGCACTTTCATTGGCGCGGGAGATCCGCGGCGAGAACCGGTGTGCGAAACTGCTAATGAGCCGGCAACCATAGCGTCTGCCAGAGCGCTCGCCGTCAAGGTCGGCCGCGGGTCTACGGTGGGGCTACTGGGACTTGTAGCATGGGCTGCTTCTCGTGCTGAGAGAGCCGCACGTTGAGCGCGAATTGGTACAGGTGCTGGCAGAGGTTTCTCGGGCGATTCCTCTCTGGAACGTCCATTGTCGCTCCCTGAGTCGGTCAGTGGAGGTGTTACTTTGAGCCGCGGTCCAGATGACCCGCTATTTGTTTGAGGAGATGTGGTAAGGTGTCTGGCCACTGGTGCACCTGGGCTGCTTTCCTGGGATGTCGACAGAGCTCGCCTCCTAGCCTCCAAACTGGCAGCATTCCTAGTTGCTGTGACTGCGGCGGTGGTCCCTGAAATAGAGGCAGAAGGGCTTGGAGCTGAAGAAGGCTGTGCAGATGGAAGTGTAAGATGGGAAAGATAGCTGAGGTCGTTCTTCTGCTTGTCGCCGGTTGCAGTCTGAACCTGGATTGGGACTGTTGTCATAGAGGCCTTCGCCCCAGCCAAAGCAGCCGCACTCTGTTGGAGGGACTGTAAAGTCTCGCTATTGCTGCTCGTGCTCATACCCCGACCTCGACTCTGGGACGGATCTCTTCGTGCAAGATAGGAGCCGTGATCTCTCTTGAACTCTGGCCTGCGAACTGGGCTCGTTTTCGCAGACGCAGCCACGGCGGCAACGGCGGATGTGGACCGAGGGGCAGATGGACGCAACCCGAGCTTAGGAGGGGATATGGAGCTGTGATCGGCGACTGCGACGGGCAGTCTTTCAGTTGTCAAAGGTCGGCCACGTGAGGATAGATGGGTTTCCTGAGGGGGAGGAAGAGGGGCATTTTGCCGATGCTGCTGCTGCTGCTGCTGTTGTTGCTGTTGCTGTTGCTGCTGTTGTTGTTGTTGCTGCTGCTGCTTCCTTGTTGAGGCAGCGGTAGCCGCGAGCAAGGCTCCTGCAGACGCAGATGGATTATGTGATGCGGAGGCATTAGGTACAGATGGTTTCAACGGAGCTGGGCGGAATGCCAACGAGGCACCCTGGAGGGCGGGTGAGGGCAGTGGAGATACTCCAGCAGCCGCGACATCGTGCTGTTGTCGGATGAAGGAGGGCTTTGGCGCCACAGGAGGACGCCGTGCCTGCTTCTCAGTCATCAATCCATGGACAGCAGTACAACGAATACAGGGTGCCGCAGCACCGAAAACAAAGTCCGAATCAAGCGAATGAGGGGAGGTTCAGCAGATGAGTAATGGCCTCATCACATGTCAGTCACTCCAACTGTAAAACAGGGTTCAAGGCATGCCACGGAACGAATGATAGACCGGAGAGCATCGAATAAGTTGTCGGACCAGCAGGAATAGGAGAACGGCACAGCACTGAGGTGTGGCCTTGTCAGCGCGTTGCCGACGGCTGCTCTGGCCACGTGACTTCGTGTCGCGTGGGCGTTGCGTCACTTTCTTTGTCCGGCAGGCAACGACGAGGCAAGACTGAACCATCATTACAGCACTCATCGACAGCGCAATGATGAGGTTGGAGTCTTTGGCAACGATGATGCGGGACTGATTGTGATTCGCCCCGTTTGCCTTTGTGTGAACACCTGTTCATGCAAGTCAACTCAAACTGACATCGGCCGGCTCTCAGAATGTCCCAGGACGACAGTCAGCATGGCTTCTCGCAGCGCTCAAATGCACCTCGAAGCCGTGAGGAAATCGAGAAACAACTTGATGAGGAATATCCAAACCGCCCGCGCAACCATGGCAAATCCCGCCCCTTTCACAGCCTCTTCCAGGAGCTCTTCAACCCTCTACTTGAGCTGAAGCAGAACAAGCCAAAAGCGGCCGTGGTCAACCGGAGAAGAGTAGGTCCAGATGGGCAATCTAACAAGTCTCCATTCGAGAGACGTAGAGACTTGATCGAGCGCTATATCGGTCGGTGGCGAAGGGAGGTCGGACCTGACTTTTTCCCGGCCTTTCGTCTCATCATCCCGGACAAGGACCGTGAGCGAGGCGTGTACGGCCTCAAAGAGAAGATCATCGCCAAGTTACTAATCAAGATCATGAAGATTGACAAGAACTCCGAGGATGGCTACAACCTTCTGCACTGGAAGAACCCCGGCCAAACAAGCACATCCGCTGGCGATTTTGCTAGACGATGCTATGACGCGCTCTCTAAACGACCACTGCGCACTAAAGTGGGTGACATGACCATCGACGAAGCAAATGAGATGTTGGACAGATTGTCCGCGGCCCCGAAAGAGCAAGACCAGCTTCCAATCCTAGCCGAGTTCTACAAGCGCATGAACGCCGAAGAGCTGCAGTGGTTAATCCGAATAATCCTCAAGGAGATGAAAGTGGGTGCGACCGAGAGGACTTTCTTTGCCCTCTGGCATCCCGATGCCGAGAGCCTGTTCAACGTCTCTAGCAACCTCCGAAGGGTATGCTGGGAACTGTATGATCCCAATATTCGTCTCGACGGTGATGAAGCCGGGGTGGCTCTGATGCAGTGTTTCCAACCAATGCTGGCACTTTCCAAGCAAGAGCCGCTCAACAAGGTTATCGAGGCACTACGGCCAACACCGGAAGACCCTGAGTTCTGGATAGAAGAGAAACTGGATGGCGAGCGTATGCAGATGCACATGGTTACCGACGAGTCTCACCCAGGCGGCAAGCGCTTCCAGTTCTGGTCTCGTAAGGCCAAGGACTATACCTACCTCTATGGTAACGGTTTCCTCGATCCAGAAGGGGCATTGACTCAATCAATCAAGGACTGCTTCCGAGATGGCGTTGACAGTATTATTCTTGACGGTGAAATGATTACTTGGGACCCAAACGAGAAGGCGCCGGTGCCGTTCGGAACTTTGAAAACGGCTGCTCTAGCGGAACAGCGTAATCCATTCGCTCAGGGCCACAGACCGGTCTTCAGAATCTTTGACATACTGTTGCTGAACGGCCAACCCCTCACTCGCTACGAGCTGAGGGACCGTCGCAAAGCTCTTGCAGCGTCAATCAAAAGCGAGCCTGAGCGCTTCGAAATTCATGACTACGTTGTCGCCACTAAAGTGGAAGAAGTGGAAGACTTACTCCGCCAAGTAGTCGCAGAGGCATCTGAAGGGCTGGTTCTGAAGAATCCACGGTCTATGTACCTTTTAGACGATCGTTCAGGCGACTGGCAGAAAGTGAAGCCCGAGTACATGGAAGGATTTGGAGAGGACCTTGACTGTGTAATCCTGGGAGGATACTACGGATCGGGAAGGCGTGGAGGGTTCTTGTCAAGCTTTCTCTGTGGGCTGCGCGCTTCAAGGCAAGACGTAGAGGTCGCTAGTCAACAACAAAGTCAGAGTCAGAGTCAGAGCCAAAATCAAGGACGGAAAGGCCAGACTCAAAGTCGAGGCCGCAAGGCTCCCCCTTCGCAGCGACAGCGACACTCTCAAGCCGAAAAGCAATCGCAGTCCCAGTCGCAGTCCCAGGCACAGGTTCCAGACTCTCAGCCAGCGGAGCCTGAGGACGGCCCCGTCGAAAACTTTACCACTTTCTTCAAGGTCGGCGGAGGCATGACCGCCGACGACTATGCGGCGATCCGCCATGCCACAGATGGGAAATGGCATCGCTGGGACTCTCGTCGTCCAGCCGCAGAGGATTATATCGACCAGGGTGATTTGAGCAGATTGGCACAGAAGCCGGACATGTGGATTAAACCTTCAGATTCGGTCGTCGTACAAGTCAAGGCCGCCCAGGTCACGGCCAGTACTGACTATGGCTTTGGCTACACGCTCCGATTCCCGCGGTTCGTGAGGATCAGGAGAGATAGAGACTGGACGACCGCACTGTCGGTCAACGAATTTGCAGATCTCAGAGCGAAAGCGCAAGACAAGGAGGAGGAAAAGAGATTGGAGATCGACCAGAAGCGCAAACAAAAGCGCAAAGCTCGCGCTGGCGGATACGCAAGTCGGAAGAAACCGCTCACCGTGGCGGGATACAACGCCAGAGACGTGAACGCGGCCGAGCTGCCAGAGGGTCCGCAGGGCAACGTCTTCGAAGGCCTGAGCTTCTACATCATGACCGAGTCATCGCTGCCGGGAGACCGCAAGAAATCCAAGCTCGAGCTCGAAGGCCTCGTCAAAGCCAACGGTGGCAGAATCGTCCAAACAGCCACGCCCACATCCGACGACCAAGAGTCCGTGATATGCATCGCGTCGCGTCGCACCGTGAAGGTCGCAAGTCTGGAGAAGCGTGGCGAAAAGGAAATCATCAAGCCGATTTGGATATTCGACTGTCTTGGCCAGGCGAACCGGGACTTTGCACTGGGATTTGCCGACCAGATGGTCGTGCCGTTCGAACCGGAAAGACATCTGTTCTTTGTGCCTGAGGAGATGAAAGATCGGTTTGGGGGCAATGTGGATGAACACGGCGACAGCTACGCTCGGGACACCAGTGAAGACGAGCTCAGAGAAATCATGGACAAGATGGGAGCCGTCGACATCGAGATGGACGAAGAGAAGCGCATCCCCGATGTCTTTGGCGACGACTTCCTTAACATGAAAGGATTCCTCTTCCACGGCATGGTCTTCTACTTCGACCTGGGCACAGACGTGCCCGTGAAGGATGTTCCGGAAGTGATAGCAGCGGCAAGCTCGACTTCCATCTCAGAAGAAGACGCCGAACCCCTAGCGGCAAACACCACGTCCTCGGGTCTCATGACCACGTCTCTGAGAACGATGGCGAAATTCGCCGGCGCAGAAGTCCTACCGTCTTCCTACGGCAAGCTCTCCGCCGTGCCCACGAAGCTGAAACCAACAGTAACGCACATCATTGCCCATCCTGCCTCGGAGCTGCCTTCTCTAAGAAAGGAGGTGGCGAGGTGGAAAGGCAGGAAAATACCCAGGATCGTGACCAGGGAGTGGATTGAAGTCTGCTGGAAAGAGGGCACCCGGGTCGACGAGGAGGCATATGTAGCTTTCAAGTCCGTCTGAACCGAGCGCCGGGCAGAGGTAGAGCAGAGGATCCGGAGAGAAGAATCATGCTCGGGACCGACATATTGAGGGAGCAAAGACTGCGAGACTCGGCTCGATATAAACGACATTTTGGATTCATGAAAATGCGTTATGCATACCGTATCAATAATATGGAGGACTCCGTACTATTATCAATGCCAGCACAGATACCGATATTAATACGATGATCAATACCAGCACATCACACTCAAAATCATCTACAGTAAGTAGCCTTCTTAACATCCAACATTTAATATCTAACATGTGAATCCACCCACTTACTAAGCACACTATATAAATCTCGCATCGACAGCACCTACATCTACCCATACAGTAATTTACTGAATCCAAATCGAAGCATGAATAAGGAGTACTTCTGGATATACTGAATAGGGGCCAGCGGCGGAGGTGCTACAGCTGTTTGGGTTGAGGTGTGGACTTTTCCCTCTTTTCAAGGGAGAATACTGTAACAATTCTGCAACTGGCGTAGAGGTTAGGCCAGCTCGAGCCTCAAGGTGTGAGTGTTTAACTGTACCGTACGCATGGGTTGCTGTTCACCTTTGCTCTGATGAGGATTCTCACTGACATCCAATAATCAAGGCTAGGCCGCTCGGATCTGGTATAGTGAACAAAGTATTTTATACAGCTTTACTCTATCTGCCGTGCCTCAGAGCTGTCCCGCAAAAGGCGAGACGTCGCTACAATATCGTCGCATGTACGCGTCACAGGGGAAAATCACAAGTCGTCGGCAGACCAAATTGCCCACCGTTGCTCTCCACTCCGCCTTGGCCTCTTCTTTCCTTGCCGATCGCTCTTGTCACCTTCGTCAACGGGCGGTAGCCATAGCTTTGCCCGTCCGAAAGCATCATCTGCTAACTTCCCATTCTTGCGCATATTCATCTCGCAGACGAAGACGCGCAGAAAATCGCGGTTCTCCCGAGGTTCCCTCGGCCTGGGTTGTCCTTCATCGATGCCGTGCTCCGGGTCCGCCCAGAGGGTCTGAGCCGCGCGATATTTGTTAGATGGCGTCCCGTCAGGCTCGAGCCAGGTGGGTGGGGAGGAGGCGTGGGCAGTGCGGATTGTGGAGGGTATACAAGTTGCCAGCGGGACCAACGAGGGGAGCTGAGAGGTTGTGCTTGCGAAGGAGGGAAAGGGAGCTCTTTCGTTTGTGGGAGACGGAGAGCGCTGCGTTTGATATTTCCTCTTGATTTTGAGTTTTGGTTTGCTCTCGGTTTTGGAGGTCTGATTCGGCGTGGGTTTCTCGTCGACCCAGAAGTGCAGCTGAACTGGTGAGTCGGCGGGTACAACAGTGTGGGAGTTGAGGTAGCGTCGGAGGGCTGCCGATGGAGGTTCGTCTGAGGGTGGAGGCCGCCGATCGTCGGTCAGTGAAGGTCTGAATTCGAAGACGGATCTTGACAGGAAATCATCGGGCTGGACCAACGGAGGAGTAGTGGCGATATTGGACACAGTTTGGGCAGCAGATTTCAACGCTCTCAGTGACGCTGTCAGGCTCGATTTGAAGGAACTTTGTGTTTTCTTCAGGGGCATTGGTCGCCGTCTCAGCTGCGGTGGTGGCGAAATAGTCAAGTCAGGTGTGGATGTTCCGCTGAAGTGGTCTTCCTCGTCCATTGGTAGCAGAGGGTGCTCGTTGCTGCAGTCTTCGGAGCTCGCCATCTGCCGAAGTCGGTGATCTGACGGAGATCTGATTGTTGCTGGAGAAATACTGCTGAAGTCGTCGGCCGAAGACAGCGAAGGCATTGATTCAGCCGAGAGGGATCTGGCCGATAGGATGCCAGCGTCAAGACCTTCACTGCCTACTATCATTTGTCCCTCCACCAGGCCGTCGATGTTGCCGAACAGTCCCTCGAACTGTGGATTCGTCCAACTTCCCGACAGACTTCCCTCATGGCTTGGCTGGACGTCGTCCCGGAGAAGCTTGCTGAAATCGGCAACGTGGTCAACGTTTGGTAGTCGCTGACTGGGTCGTGGCTTTGGTTTCCTCCGTATGGGAATTGTAGTCGCTGACAACACATCCTGAGCCGATTGTTTCCTCTTCGGCACCGGCTGCGATCGTAAGACCGGACTCGATGTCGGAAGCTGTAATGAGGAAGGTCCGGGTCGTCGAGGGTTAAGCTGGATCCGCGGTTCTGTCCTCGAGGGGATCTTGACAGGATCGGCGGTCGGTCCGTGAAGAGCAGCGGCTCGTTCTTCGGAGAGACTCTGAGATAGCGCAGAACGGACAGGTGGTGACCGAGAAAGCGAGTCCCGCGCCTTCCTCTTCGCAAAGGTGTCCTTCTCTTTCTCATTGAAATCAATCTGCTGCTGCCTTTGTGCCAGGGGGTTCTGGGCGAAAGAGCGAGGGACCATCATCATGGCGGCGGTGAGCAGGCTCGATGGAGGACAATGGCTTGATCTCCGGTCCAAATCTCAACTCAGCACTTCAGGACGCCGAATTCGAGCGGCATGCCTGGGGGTTGAGCGAGCGTGGGATGTTCTAGTGACCGGCTCACAAAGCCGGGTCAAGCCCACTGAACAGACAATTGAAGGTGAGGCAGCGAAACGGCAACGACGAGGATAGTGAAGATGGGGAGGATGGCATGACGAGCCAGCCCTACTGATATTAGGAGATAGGTTTCAGCGGTTGTCGTTAGCTAATGGCCGTGTCTGTAACGTCTCGCAGATTCGCGCCGTGTTGTTCGGTGTCAGGCAACTCTGGAAACGGGCAGCACACGACCGACCGACGCCCTGGGCCGAAAGATAAGGGAGGCCGAGCATATCCAGCGGCGCCCATTGGCAGAACCAGAAGTCAGCCCCAAATGGGTGGGATGCCCTCGTGGGCGATGACGAGTCTCCAGGCATCCCTCGTCGATGCCCGAACCCACCGCGGCCACTAATATTTCTCCCTGCGACCCCTGGTTGTGCCTGGGGCTTTTCTTTTGGCTCGATCCGAATTCCCAGAGGCCCCCTTGTGCGGGCCTTCCGACCTGCCCATTGTGGCAACAACATCCAGTACAATGACAGCACATATATTGGGCATTATTCATCCCAAATGTTGCGGCATTCTTTCTGCGCAGCCGGACACACATTTCTATGTACTGACCCTGGAGGAACTCGCGGGTCTCAGGCTGCTTCGGAAGATCGCCAATCGGCCGCGGACATGTGAGCCCTTGATCCGCATAGTCCTTGCTCGTACCGGTTCATGGCAAACATGCTTATTCTTTCGACCAAAACAACCCCGGGAGTTCCTTTTTCTATCAGTAACGAGGCTCATGGCCTCCGATCTCTGCTGGGTATTTCCTGCCACGCGATGGTAGGCACCTACGTAAGTGTGATCTATCCCCGTGGAGGTCTTTTCCAGAATGTGACTTCATCGCTCCATCTAGCACCCGCAGGCCGCTATAATGGATCGCTCACGATAAGCGATTGGCAAGCGGAGTTTTGGTCGAGTAATGCTTATTTCGTCGCTGGGCATTTGGAAACGGATTGTGCCGACACACAAAAAATTCCTCGCCGAGGCATCCTCGTATGCGAGGTACGGTTTCAGAGCAAAGTATCTCGTACGATGGGACGAACTGCTCGAGCACGTCGAATCAAGAAAGGTTCTGTCACCTGTCACGGCTTTCCGTCGTCCGTTGAAGGACTGACGTCGACGTTGAAACAAATGGAGTTTGCTAAACATCGGCAAACCAGTAGAAAAAGCCATTCGACGTCGATTCCACAGTTCCCAAACATTGACAAGGTGAACACCGGAGCGGACCTTCGCTGCCCTCATTTCGACGTTCAAGCACGGTAACCGCCGAGGCTTAAGAAAAGAAGTCAATAGTATCGCTCACCAGCACCAAAAAAGGTTTGAATCGTATTGATTGTGTTTGCCCGGTACCTCAGCAACGATGTACGAGTACCACCAGGAAGCAACTGTTATGAGTTTCGTACTTGGTGCTTATCATGTACGAGGTTCTGTACGGCCTAAGCGGCGGCGAGACTGTCATCCAGGCCCCTCGAGCGCAAGAAACTCTGAGCTTATCATGAAGAAAGACTTTTGCAGAGTGGATAAAGTCACCGGCTTTCAACGCCGCCCCTCCATGTCTCGTTAACTTTAGACCCGGTCTTATAGGGTAGGTTGGCTGTTTGCTCCTAGAAACCCCCACCTCCACCAGGGCGGCGATAACGAGCTACGATGGACGGTGTTCGCAGGAGGGAAGTTGACGGCGAGGCTGAACCGAACTTGAAGAACAGTACTGATTGATACTGTACTCGACCAGCCAGCAGCAGCAGCACCCGCACATACACACATACACACACATGCAGATATCGCGGAGGAATACTCCATAGTGAGCATCAACAGCATGATATGACATGCACGGACGTGACTTGACATGGCACGATATGACAAGCAGTGCCTCCCTGCGTTGACTTGTACTACAAGAATGCGAGGCAGAAACAGATACCCAGTAAGACCCTTCCTTCATGAACCTTCAGAGCTAAAGCTCCTCGTCCTACTCATATGTCCATGTCCATGTCCACGTCCACGTCCATATCCATGTCCCTGAGATTCAACACAACACAGCCGACGCAACACGACACGACATAATCCATCCATCCATTCATTCAGCCATCCATCCATCCATCCGTCCATCCGCGTCTGGCAAGTCAAGGCAGATCGAGCGTGTTATAGAGCCTAGCCTCGAGACTATCCGGAACAGCACAGCACAGCACACAGTACAGTAGAGTCTCGCCCCTCGTTCTCCTCTAGGGTCCATATATACCAAGCCGTGCATTATACTGTATGTGGCTTCCTTCCTTTCTGGTTTCCAAACTCCAATAGGCCAGAGCTCCAAAGCTCAACGATCCCAAACCACGCCGCTGTTCGGCGGTCTGTAGTCCTATCTTTTACGAGGGCTCGACAGCAGTGAAGGGAAGGGCGGGGAGGCAGGCTAGCAAGCAAGCAAGAGAGAAAGACGAAAAGATGAGTTCAAGTCTCGAAGTCAGAAGAAACGTCTCTTTATCTCTCGTCTCTTCGCTCCTCTATGGGTATCATGCATTGATTCTGCCGGCAACATATCGCAACACCAACACCAACTCCAGCCCGCCAATGTTTGTCCTATGAGATTGAGACCGAGTCTGAGACGCCCCAATCCGACTGTGCACGCCCTGCCCTGCCCTGCGGTGGAGATGCAAAGCCAGCCGGGTTTTAATGTTGTTACAGGAAGTACTCCCCCACCGGCTTTTTGGCCGGCATACCCCTTGTGCCCTGCGGCGCCGCTTCAAACACTCTATACCTCCGTCCCGGGGTGGCCAGATTCCACAGAACACCGCTTCCGCCTCCGTTGCCGTCTCCACCGACGGGTTCTCGTCTTCCCTGATCGCCATTCGCCCGTTGTATACAGCCGCCGTTTGAGCCGTCTTCGCCGAGCTCCAAGATAGCAGCCACGTTCCCGCACCGGTAGCAGTAGTTCGGCGCGCTCCAGACCGTCACGATCGTCTTGTCGAACATCTCCTTGTACCCTTCCATGACCAGTTGATGGGCCCGTGCGATCAGCGACAGGTCGTTGTTGTGATTGAAGTGCCTCACGATGTCGGCACCAAAAAGGAATCCCGCGCCCCGCGGGCTCAGTCCCCAGCCCTCGATCTCGTCCGGGTCAGACCACAGAAGGTCGCACATAGCGCCCTCATGCGGGACTTCTTGCTTGCGATCGATCAGGCGAATTTTGTCGACCGTTTCGATCAGCGGCGAGAGACCACCATGCACGCAGAGCACCGCGCCGGTAGAAGAGGTAGGAGGGTTGAACAACGACTGAGATGCCCCATTATTAAGGGACGGCTGCGAGGATATCGACGACGTAGGCGGCTCTAGCGGGTCCATGTCCGGGGCGGGGGATATTCGACTCGCAGACGCTTGCTGTGAGGGTTCTGAACCCAACGACAGGCCGTCGAATCTCCGACGCAGCGATTTCGTCATGACCTCGCCATTGGCATTGAGGACCTCGGACTCGATCTCATCGTCTTCGGGCGTGAGCGTGGATTGTGTGTTATTGTTGTTGCTGCTTTCGGTTGCCTGCGAGCTGCCGGTCGGGGGAGGAACATCCGTCGTGGCACCCAGGATCAACGCCCCCAGCGCGAGATAGTCAAACACCTCGCAGCAGTACCGCCACACGTTTGCGCTGCCGTATTTCCTGATACATTCGTCGTAGAAGCCATACACGGTGGTGATCTGCCGGGACTCGTGGTTCCCTCGGATCAGCGTGATCCTGTCCGGGTACCTGACCTTCAAACAAAGCAGCAGCAGGAAACTCTCCAGGCTGTAGAACCCGCGGTCCACGAAATCGCCCATGAACAGGTAATTCGTGTCGGGGACGTCGCCGCCCACGCGAAACAGCTCCATCAAGTCGTGGAACTGCCCGTGTATGTCGCCGCATATTGTCACCGGGGCGTCGACGGTCACGACGTTGCCTTCTTCGATGAGCAGTTCGCGAGCTTTGTAGCAGAGTTCGCGCACTTGGGGTTCGGGGATCGGGCGGCAGGCGCGTAATTGCGCGATGGCTCTGCACCAAGTTTTGTTAGTTTACTGCGCTGGCAGGTCCGACAGGTATGGTGGGCAAACCGCTGCTTACTTGTCGAGGTCGCTCATCGCCGCCGAGCAGAGCAGGTGAGGCTCTCTCTACCTGCGACTGCGGCGCATGTGTGAAGACTTGGTCCGAGCGGAGTGGCGGGAGGTGAATAAATCGTTAGCGGTGTAGTTGAGTTCGACGACGGTGGCGGGTTAAGAGAACCGCAGTGCGTGTACCTGGTTCTGCTGTCGGAAGGTGATCGCTTGATGGAGGTAATCGTCACCAAGGGCCCTGAGACCGCACCTATTGCTTGAGATAGTACACAGCGATGTGTCAGTTAGCATCAAACGTCCACCACAGCGAACCCCGCGAACTATGGACTTTCGATATGCAAATCGTGTGGCGGTCTCAGAAGCGCCGCGGTTAATCTTCGGGTCGAATATCTTATACGGCGGAGGATTCAACCAGCACAGGTCGTCTGCATTCAAATCGAGCTCGAAGCTCCTGACAAGAATTGTAGATCTTGTACGGCGACGACACAGCATAGCACCCGCCCGTCAACAAGCTCCTCATCCTATCTCTAGCGCGTTAATATGCCTCCCCACCTGCACCCGCGCTCGACAGCAACGTCCACACTCTTCGCCGGCACGCTCCTCGCCTCCTTCATCGTCGTCGGCATTCCACATGTCTTCCCGTGCCCGCGCCCGCGAACAGGCTACGCCGCCGACGCGGGCCGGATAGAGTTTGACGCCGACGGCAAGCCTATTAGGAGAAAAGCCAGATCAAAGGCGAGTGACGCAGAGGGTGATCCGGAAGCTCGGAAAGCGACGCAGCGACGCAGCCCAGCTCCGCAAAAAGGCCTGAACCAGACAAAAGGCATCGACGAAGAAGCGGCCCTATTCCGTGAGTTGGCTGCTGAGGCTGAGATGTTGGAGAAACAGGCCAAGTTGGCGAGGGAGTGTCCGGTTCCGAAACCGACGGGCTGGGTGGGACGTATACTGGGCTTCGAGGAGCAGCGAGCAGCCGGAGTGAGCGGAGGAGGGGGTGAGAAAGGGTGACGGGCTTGAGCTTCCTGATTGAAGATCAACCGGAGTGATCCGGTCCCTGGCGAAGCAAATCAATCACCCTGCGCCGAGCTGTTGATGATTGATCCGACACCAGATATTCCTCAACAGAGGTTATAGAAAGCCGAGGTCGACGCTGGAGGAAGCCTTGAAGGAAGATACGGCAGGACCGAGCACCTCGGAGCCAGCCAGGTGACGCTAGAAGAACTCATTGAAAGGAGATCCGCCGGAAAGCGAGCACCTCGAGCCGGACCGGTCGACACCGGACAACCTCGTGAAGATCCCATCGGAGCAAGCGAAACGACACTGCCGGCAACAGCAGTATGCAAAATGCACTTAGCAAGAATGCCATGGGGAGGGAGATTGTTAGTTATACTTGGCTGAGCTGGAAGCTAGAAGCTAGATGCTGGTGCCGGCGTCCGTTCTTCTCATATCTGGGTGTCGAGATACACGGGCCATCAGTGTCCACGGGGAACAAGAGGACGGGATGACATACACTGTCGAGGATACATGCTTTGTGCATGGACGCCGTGAGTGTCGGTAGCTGGGGAGCGGTCGGAGGTATTGACCTCTGATTGAACGTGAAGGACCGGGCAAGCCGTGCAGGGACGATTAAGAGGACACAAATGAGAGCCTTGACTGAGAACGGATCAAGACCGATCAGAGTGATCATATCGGAGTGTCTGAATGGTAGCAACCTATCCAAATGTTTCCTCTGGCGCTCTTAGAAGCTTGATCGAAGTCCGCAACCACCAGCAGCTGAGCGGCCATTGACCATGAGAAACAAATCCTAACAAAAAGGAAAAGCTAGTCAAACACATCAGGACGACCTCCTGCCATCTGCAAGCAATGCAAAGCATCTCAACATGGCTGTCAACCCTCAATCATTTCACCTTGCCGCCCAGTTGACTTCACCGTCGGCTATTCTGGACGGTCGCTGTCGCTGTCGCTTCTCTCTGCTCTTCCGGGGTAGGTCGGCTTACTCCTCCCGTTCCCTGTTGCCGTTGATCTCCTTGAGCTTCATCCCTGTCTTCCAGTCCAGCTCCTTTGCGATTTGGGTCATGCGTTCAAAGACCGGCCTGCCAACGTACCTCCAGAAACCACCTGCTCGGACACATGTCTCGCGCTGCTCGTTCTCGAATCGTTCCAAGTCATCTCTCACCAGGCCTTTCAGGCTAGCAATAATGGAAATGATCTGGTGTGGCCTGCAGGCTGCGTCCTTGTCGGCTCCAGCTCCATTCTTCTTGGCAACACCACCATTGACGACCGGGACCGCAAGGGGCGTGCCACAGGATCGGGCATGTTCAGCATCTACTCCAAGCTTGCCCAACACAGCGACGAGCAGATCGTCCATCTCGTCATCGGCCTGGTCCTCGTCATTCACACGTTCACTGAACCTTCGCTTCTTTGGGCCACCGCTACTCGCCGCAGATGAGCTCTTGCGCCGATCTCGGTCACTCCTTCTCCTCTGTGCAATGCTGGACAGCAACGCCTTCTTGTGCTCGTCAATACTCGACAAGAATCCCATGTTGCGGGCAATGACTTCCTCGATGGTCCTGTCGGTGGCTAACGGATGTGTTGCGCCTGCTGGCCCTTCTGCATTCGCCGCGTCTCCGTGCAGCACCTTTGCGACAAAGGAGACATCTTCAGTCCGGACATTGATGACATGCTTCTGCTGATTCTTAGCAGCTTTGGACTGTGACTTGGCGGCCTTGGAAGCTTTCTTCATGGCGCGGATTTCGGCTTTGGTCAGCTTGGGAGGAGCCATACGGGCGCGTTCGCTTTCATCCGCCGTGCTTGCCGTGGTGTCGGTAACAGTGTGTGCATCATCATTCTCTTCGTCGTCGAACTCGGTATCGAAAACATCAAATTGACGGACGGCCTGCTGAGCATAAGGGACGTTGACGGGCAGTTCTTCCAATCTGTTTCTGGTCCTTGTCGAGATCGGGCCTGTGCCAGTTGCGACCCTGTACTCTGCGAGGAGCTCTGCGATCTTTTGCATGCAGCAACGGCGATGTCAGTGAGTCGTCTCCACGCTTCTCGCTCGTTGCCCCAGCAACGAGATGCTCTAACAACTCACCTTTCGATGCCTGTTTTCATGTAACTCATCTGCCTGGATGCATGAGAAGCAGTTGTGGCTTGTTCCGATAGCGTGCATGGTCTGGTGATAACGAGTACAGGGGATGCTGTGGGTTCCGTAGCAAGTTTGGCGGGCTTTGGGGTTGCTCATCTTCATGGAACAGAGGTAACAACTGTGCTCTGTACAGAATTAATCATCGGTCCACGGGTACGGCAGGTGATGGTGACTTGCCTAGTCCAGACGCCGCCTCCCACTTGAAGGGGCTATTGGGCGCAGCTGGATCCATCACTGTTCCCTCGCCTCTTATGCCTTGGTCTCTAGTTTTGCTGCCTCGCACAGGCTTTTCGCGTCTTTTGGGAAGATAGAATTGTTTTGGCTTGGAAGTACTTCTCGGTGTGCACGAGGGGCTGCAAAGACAATGACGTGTCTGGAGGAGGGTGTCGGTCAGGATCGATGTTTCAGATCGATCAAAGGTAGCGCGGTGAGGCAGGGGAGCGTGTGAAAGAGAAGATTTCAAGTGAAGAAAATGTGCGCCCGCAGCTTCTGGCAGTGAAAGTGCGGGAGGCCAGACGTGACGAGATGTGAAAGGCTGAGACTCAGAAAGTGCAACAGGAGGACTGTCACCTCGCTTCAGGACGCGGACGAGAAAGCGAGAGATCTGACACGTTTTGGATTAAGGTCTTCGACTGCCTGGCGGCATCTGTTGTGATTTCTTGCAGACATTTCTCGAACAAAGAGCATACTGCGCGTAGGTGCAATCGATAAGCCACGGGTGCGGTACATAAGGGAAAGTTGTTGCTGGCTATCGGGCAACTGCAACTCGGTGGAGTTGGTCCGGTATGAAATTCAGCACACACACAGGCGCTGGCAAGACGCCGCAGGGAGGATTGAGGGTGTCAGCGGAGATGGCTCGACAAAGCCGCCGCACTGTGGGACGGAGGAAGACGAGGAGCAGAGAACTTGATCATTGCATACAGCACTGGCAAAGTGAGTGAGCGGCAGCTATGGAAAGCAGATTGACGTTACAAGAAGGAGCGACTTGGTGCCTCCACCATTCGAGATAAACCATTTCCGAGGAAGGCGCCCGTTGGAAGCCGACGTGGACATTCCGAGTTTGCTCTCGCCTCAACGAGCCGCAGCCTCGTTACAGACCGGAGAGATGTTGACTCCACCGAGTTCTCGGATCGCAGTCGCCAGAGAGCACGGGTGGAGGGTGGAGGGTAGAAGCAAACCGACGCCGGCAGGCCGCATACTGGCCTGTCGGTGAGTCGGTAAGCCCCAGCCCACATTCCACCTCCATCTAGACTGCAACGTCCCTGACCAGTCTGGTCGTGCACCAAACATAGGGATAGTTCCTCTGGTACCAGTTGACAAAGGTTTTCTTCAGGGCGATGCGAGGCACAGTCGCCCAGCTGCCACCGAGACAAATGTTGTGCTTGCCGTCGAAGAAGTCGGCGGTATAGCCCGGGTACAGGTCCATTGCCTTGAATCCCTCGTGTAGCGCCAACGGCGTGCTAGTCCATTCCCAAAGACCTCCAAGATCGCTTTGGCCGCAGAGGCGACTGCCGTTGCCTGTCACTGGCGTGGGATGCCAGTGGCGAAAGGCAACATTGCGATCATCGAGCTCGACGAAGAGCTCGCGTGGGTCTGGTTTGGAATGTTTGGCACTGCCGTTGACGGCGCCGTTAGACAAGCGGCTTGATGGCGGGGTCTCCTCGACCCCGTCGTTCGAGAGATGCCTAGGGTGGTCAGATCATTTGCCAGGCTACGAAGATAAGGTCTTACCCGTTAACTGCCGAGATCAACTTGCTCGGCACCTTCTGAAGAATGCTCTTTTGCTCCTCGACGTACTGATACAGGCTTCGGGCTTCCTCCAAGGTTGGGATACGGCCACCCGACCACTCGGCGTACGCGGCCAATTCGTCGTAGGAGGCCATAACGGGCCAGTCCAGAGCGTATTTGAGGGGGACGAGCCCATAGACGGTTCGGATGGCCTTGTCTTCAAGGAAAGCGGAGCTGGCCATCTTGAGCGTATCCTTCGCATCGCCATTCACCCCATTGGTGCCGTTGGCTTGACCGTTCATGTTCAAGGTTGCCCATGATGCCGGAAGGGGGTGCTTTAGGGTGACTTCTAAGAAGTAAGCATATTCGCCATTGCTGATGGGGCGGCTTTGAGCCTCGAACTCGTGGACCGTCACACTGCGTGACGGCCTCTCATTGTCCCAGCCAAAGTATCGGTCCGGGCCCAGATCGTTCTCTGGATCGTCCAAACCCAGCTTGACCTCGCTAGCGGGAATACGATGCCACTGGTTCTCGACGCGTTGTGCACGGGCTTCTGCTGCCAAAGCCCGGAAGTCCGGTGATCCTTGGCCTGGCGGCGGAAGGATTCGTTCGCTCTGTAGAAGCATGTACACGAATGTCTCCAAATGCATCGCCTCGTGTTCATATGCTAACCATAGTGCTCGGCCAAGTTTGCGATCCGTATAGGCCAGTCCGGATTGCATGCTCTCCACTATACGTGCTCGAACACGTTCAGAGTAATCCAGAATCTCTTTCAGCGGAGGCCATGCATCTGGGACTTCGCTATGGTCATGGCACAACTCAGGGTTGTCCACATCTAGAGGGTGTTAGTTTCGCACAGTGGTAGAGAGCGTGGCTGAGCACCTACCTGGATCAATTCCGCGTTCAAAGATGGAACGATAGGATGCCGGATTTGTAGGCTTTCTGGCTGTAGCCTTGGTATAATGAATGTCTATATTTCCGTCAGTATGACAGTCTAGCGCACTGAGCGACATTGTATACCTGCGAAGGTGGGTATGTGGCCGAGATAGAATATCAGGTCGTTTCTGAGCTTGATTGGCTTGTTGAGCAATTCATCTCTCGGAACCATGGACTTCGTGACGGTATCCCAAGCAGCCCATAGTTGCCTCCAATCATTCTGCGCCGGAACGGGACTCGCAGCGAATTTCGCTGGCTTGGTGGGGAAGTTAATGCTGGATGGAGACAGAAGATGGAGGTCTGATTCAAGAGTTAGCACGAGTCTGAGGCCGCAATCGAGGCGCTTACGATAATCATTGCTCTCATTGCCATAGGACATCTGAAGGATGAACCCAGCATCATGCCAAAGTGCATCGCTTTCAACCTCAGAATACTTGAAAGCGTCCTCAAAATGGATCTTCTCGCCTTTCTCGAAGTGGAAGTCTTTCACGTGGATGGTCTTCAAGGCGACGTACGATGCTTGGTGTTTGTTGGACTCTTCGTCATAGAACCCTTCAACCTCCCACTCGTCTGGCTTGAATGCTTCATATCCAAGGATTTTGTTGGCATGTACGAGGCCGTTGCGATAGAACTGCTCGGTGACATGTTGCGAGTCATGATAAGCGCGGAAGACTCGCTCAGGTTGTTGGCACGCATCGAGCCCGACGAGCATGAAGTCTGATGCCGCCAGGGCTTTTTTGAAGGAAGCGAGGAACTGAGCCGCGCCGTCACGAGTGAAATTTCCCAAAGAAGAGCCCATTGTCATGACACATGTCGCGGCGGAACCTGTCCGGGATTGGCCCAGCCAGGACAGAGCATCATCGTAGGTTCCATGCAAGGCGTGAAAGCCGACATAGTGGAAGACACTTGTGTCCAGCTCAGCGAAGGTCCTCTTGAGTTCGGACAGCGACAGATCCAACGCAAAGTACTCGACCGTCTTTTGGGCTCTTTCGAATGCTTCGAGAAGAATGTTCACCTTGCGAAGATTCCTATTGGTCACTCAACCTCAGCCCTGATCAGGTGGACTCTGACTAGCCTGGCCATACTCACCCGCTGCCAAGTTCCACAAGACGACTACCATCTGGAATTCGTGCGACAATCTCGCCGGCATGGAGCTTGAGGGCCTCGATCTCGGCGTTCGTGAGGTAGTATTCATCCAGGTAGGTGATGTCCTCAAACAATTTCAGGCCCTTTTCTGAGACTGTTTAGTATTCGCCTTGGACGTAAAGGACCTCTGTACCGTCGTAGAGCAGCAACGTAGGGAAGGTCCGTGGCTGCCCCTGCCTAGGATTCAACGATTGCTTCAACGTCTCAACCAGAGACTGGTCGGATTTGTCCCTCCGGATATCATGGATCGGCACACCAGCCGAAGTGTGGGTGGCCATGGCAGTGCTTCGACCAGGGGAGACTCAGAGTGGAAACACGAGGAGGTTTGGGATTTTCGGGCACAGGCTAGATCAACATATACTCGCTGGAAGTAAGACCCCCGAAGCAAAGATCAAGACGAGCATCAACACGACGGAAACACCTCGACGTATGTTGTATGCAGGTCCCACACTATCCGGGGGCTGGTTGGACCATTTGCCAGGCAGGGCAACATGTGCTATGCCAATGGGAGCGCCTCTGGATTTGCTCCGCCGAATGGCTGAGGTGAGTCGGAGCACCGCACAAGGTTCCATTTCCAAGCAGCGCATCGGGATCATCGAGACTGTTTGGATACGAATGCCATGTGTGGACCTGTGAAAGGCGTCCCTCAGCGGCCGTGGAGAGCTAAAACGTGCCGGGACTGGCTCGCGACGCAGAAACTTGACGTTATGGACGCGAAAATACGCATGATCAGTCAACACAACATGCCACTACCAAGACCCGGGGCGGACCAGGGTGGCGACCGCAGAGATTTCATCTTCAGGAACGAGGCACAACGGTAGGCGTCTGTAGGCGGAAGCAGCGTCTGAAGCATAGCGGGGTAGCGAGCGCTGACGGTGACGACACGCACCTAACTCCGAACCCGAGTAGCGCGTACAAACTCTCCCGGGTCAAGACATCTGCCGCGAGGAGCTGAGAGTCGTGACGACCTCGACCTTGTGGCGCACAAATAGCAACACACGTTCGGCTAGTGGTGTGGCATGTTCGTGTGAGAGAATCCAAGGCGCCATGGGGTAAAGAGGGGCAGCTCAACCATACTGCTTCGAGCACTTGTCGACGTAACATGGATTCCGGCTTCACAGGCTGACCGGGCGAATTTTCCTACACCCGGCAAGATGGTGCTGCCGAGGGTTCCACGGCAGTCGGCCAAGCATCGACTTGAGTGGTTGTCGCGTATCAGAGTCAGCAGCGACCTTATGCTCGGACGAGAACGGTTCTCTAGGTAATGTCCGGAAGGCAGCCGCTGCAAGCATTCCATAATCACCGACCTCTTCGGTTTCAGATATGTAGTTAGGGCAGGTAACTACTGCCGTGATGAGCTAAACACACGGTGCTATGGAAAGTCAATGAGCTGTTCCTGACCAGCGTCAGCCGAGACGGCGAAGACGCGGTGCCATTCCGGCTCCCGCTCTTCCGAGCATCAGTCAGCATTCGCAGCTGGCACGTGAGAACGAGTGTTCTCATCCTCCGGCACGGAACAACATACGGCCGCAGGGCTAATCCAAAACAGGCAAAGAGTAAATAGAGCACACGCGCACTTTGAGCTTCGCTGAGATCTCGACACGACAGCAGCTTCTCATCCCAACACAGTTATGCCACGCGCTTCCATGCATCTCAATTGAGTATTTGCGTCTCTAGTCGTGTTACGCCGTATCGATTCTGGTCATGGTCGTCCGTGCTGCTTCCGTTTCAGCCTGACCGACCCACACTTACATTCTTCGTTTGGCAACCTCCACTTCCACCTCGCTTCGACCGCCATGTCAAAGTCAGGCAACTTGGCCGCACTCTCGGCCATTCTCAATCCTGGAGAAACGCCCACGATATACTATGCAGAAGACCCTCCTTACCTCCCACGAATACTCGTCTTCTACTTCCCGGTTCAAGCAGTTGGCTCACTGGCTTCAACATCTCGAATCCGGACGACCATCCTTTCCGCTGCCGGCTTCAAAAGCTATGGAGCCTTCTCCGTCGCGCCCAACAGCAGTTACTATTCTGCAGTCCACAAGCTGCCCGAGGACAAACAAAGGGATGACGTCTACAGAGGCATCGCATTTGCACTGTGCAGGTACTTCTCTGAAGTCCCCTCCGAAGTCAAGAACGCAATCGATGAAGAGAACGCCCACCATGGAATAGCTATGAAGTGGGGACAGACGCACGCAGCTCAGGTTACGTGCCGGATGAGCAGGGTCATCAACACGGAAGAGATCATTGACGCGCTGCGCCCGTTTTCCAAGGAGCGACCTTCAAGTCCACAGACACCCATCCGGCCTCTGGCATCGATTAGGAAGACGCGGCCGTCGTTTCTACCGCAGGAGTCGAGCAATCATGGCTTTGGTCGCATCGGCCACGCGTTCACGCCGTCAAAGAGGATACCCAGCGGACAAGCTAGACGCACTCCGTCCATGTCGTCTCCCGGAACTCGAAAAGCGAGCAGCACGCCAGACCCAAAACACTCGGTTCAACAATTAGAGTCGCTACGCTTCAAGATGTGCGAGTTTGTGGATACCGAAGATCGATACATCACCCGTCTCCAGCAGTTGATTGAGTTGGTCACCAACCAAGGGCGGACTCCCAAATCCTTGAGTTCCAAGTTTTCGACCAAGGGCAACCATAAGGCTATGAACGCTATGCTTCAATTTCCCTCACTGTTGGATCAGATCAGGGATCTAAACATTGCATTCCTGGACGACATTGAGACGGCATTGCACAACTCGGAAGATGCAGCACTTACCTTCCTCGACTCGGCTCAAGCCAATCCCCAGCTGCTGCAGAATGCTAAAGATCCCTTGGGTGTGCTCGGCTTTGCCAAGATCCTTCTGACGCATTTCCCCAAATTCCCAATGCCCTACAGAGAGTACCTCGACCTGCATTCCCAGGTCTCATCCAACCTCGACCAATTTCTGAAAGAAGGCACGACGTCAATCCAACAAGTACCGTCCCTGCTTATGGAGCCAGCGCAACGTATCTCCCGATACGGCCTTTACATCGACAGCATGCTTCCCCACGTGCCTGCCAACTTCACCGTCGCCATCCGTACGCTCGAGAAAGCGCGCAAGATCATCGCCGAGATTTGCGAAATGGAGCCCGCGGCATCGACGATTCTCGACTCTCTCCGCATCGAACACGAAGCAAAGAGAAAGGGTCTCTCCCCGACAAAACTTCTCTCCGGCCTGACGAGATCGAATGGCACAATCCGCGAAGCCCCAGCCCTAACAGGAAGCTTGAAAGAGCGCGAGGGACCGCGCCTATTCCCCAGCCTCGGTCGCAGTCTCAGTCGGCGCACGAAGGCCTCTCGCCCCGGCCTCGCGACAATCCTCGCCGAACAAGATCCCGAACAAGTCAATAACGTCCAGGTGCAGCCGCGAAACGATGAGAACAGGCCCCTCACCTCATCATCGGCCCTGTCCTTTGGATCGATCAAGAGACCCCCGACATCAGGCTCCAGCGTCAGCGCAACGAACCGTTCAACCGCGAGCGCGAGCCCTGGCCCCAACCTCGGAGGGCTGCTAAGCGGCAAAAAGCTGCGCGTGCGGACTGCCCCTAGCGCCGCGACGAGTTCGCGATCCCCAACTGAACTGCAGGGACAAAGTCTCGAGCACTCTCACCCGGCTTCGTTGCCGCCCATCGGGGCGGGGACTGAGCAGCAGGGGAGCCTAGAGCACCTCAAGGCCGAACTGCTGCGCGTCGAGGAGGAGAATTACAAGCTCTTGCAGGAAAATGCCGACTTGAAGAGGCTGATCCGGGAATGTACGTGCGGAGGGGCTGCGGGGCGCTAAGGCCACAGCTAGAATAGCTAGGACTACTGTCGCTGTGGTGCTCTGGTGCACAAGCGGGCCCAGGGAAGGGAAACCGGGGATGGAATGGGGTATGAATTGGATGTTTGCTCATGATTCACGACAATTGCTCGCAGCTTTGCGTCCCTGCATTTTGGATTTGACTCGGCTTTCGCCATTCGGCATTGTATCTTGCCTCGAAGCTGTACGAGTATGATTAGCTGCCGGGTTGGGGGATGGGCGCATTTGGACAGGCATAGGCATAGGCAGAGGCAGAGGCACATTTGCATAGACACCGGCACGCACAAAAAGTCGGTATGGAACGACAGCACAGTACACCGACTGATAGACTGATCCGAAGGCTCTGAGATAGGGAAACTGGTCCACGAATGTCTGAGGGTCTCAATTTTGATTTCGTTTTCTTCTCGTCCTCCCGGCCGCAAGGAGTGAACAGGCGCCCTCTGCCTGCTACACAGAACTACGGCAAGCCTGCCTGCCCGGTTTGAAGCCAACAAATGCTCGCTTTTGCCGCCGCTCTTCGTCTGATGCATATCAAGGACGTCTCGGTCTTTGTGGGATGCCGGTTTGCTGGAAGACGAAGACAGCTCAGCCCCTAAATGTCGCCACTTCTGAGAGCTCCCTCCTACCTTGCGGTCATCTTACAGCCAAACTGCACTGTGGAGGTCTGTCCATTGACTGTACCGTCCTCAGTTCTCGCCATAGCTCTTTATTCTTTTCTCGCAGCCCCGAGCTACGGTATCAACGATCAATGCGTGACTGATCTACTCCTCCTCATCCCACCCTGCCACAACGGCCGCCCACCCGCTCTTCGCTCTCCCGACGTCCCGTGCCGCATTCGACCTTAGCCCCCGTGCTTTCTCTGGGTCATCCTCGTACCAGCATCGCGCGACATAATCGTCCGCTATGGTGACGAGTTGTCCGTTGCCCGGGATCCATGCGCAGCAGGAAACTTCCTTTCTGTGGCCGTTGATGAGGGCAGTGCCATGGTGATACATTGGTGTCGACTCTGGGTGGCTGCTGTGGAAGGAGCTACGCGACGTGAGAGAAGTGGGCATTCTGGACGAAGAAGTGCGCTGGAGGAGAGTGGGGCGTGAAACGTAGGTCGATGTGCCTGAAGAGGCTCTGGTGGTAGGAAAGGGTGTTCGAGCAGCTTTTGCGAGGTATCGTTCATCGGTGGGAAAGAGCACCGCGCAATCTTCACCTGTGCCTGCGGCCAACAATTCTGTGTGCTCATCTGTCTTGGGACGAAGGGAAAGTTTGTCGTAGAATGACCCGAGGCGCAGTTTCTCGTGGCGGAAGCCGTACAAGGGACCAAGGCCCGTGCCGGCGTTGCGCGAGGGTTTGAATGCTTGCTTTGAGGAGGGGTTCATTTCCGGTGAGCCACCAAGGACAAGATGGGCTGTAGAGTAGGCGTATATGGTATTGTCCCGGCAGAGAGAGTACAGCCTTGAGCCATCTGTGCTCATCACGATGGAGGTGATACCGAAGGGGCGGGTAAGCTCGTGACTCGTGGGCTCAGCGGTCGCCGAAACAGGAGTAGGTCGACCTGATCGCTGCTTGTACGACGCCCGCAGGTCCCATAGCTTGATGATGGCGTTGTGCTCAGAAGCCGTTGCTAGCATATGCGGACGAGCGTCGCTGATAAACGCGCAGGCTGTCACTGCGAAGTCGGCTTTCGAGGATAATGGAGCAGACGGGCGCTTGCCGTTCACCAACTTGATCTTGTCCCAGGGCGTATGCGCGCCAACAATCTCGGTTTCGGGAACGACTTCTCTGCTGTTGTTGAGGAAGTGTGGCGAGCGCGTGAGTGGCTTCACTTTCAACGACCCCAGAGCGTTCTGGGCACAGCGCAGATCCCATAAGCACACGCTTCCATCTCGGGAGCACGTCGCTAATATCTTATTGCCCGAAGCGGGTTGCCACCGCACGTTTTTGATAGAACCAACATGACCAACCAGCGTGTGCGTGCCGGTACGACTGTTCATGTCAATGATTCGGCAGGTCTGGTCTCCAGAAGCCGTAGCCAGAAAATGGTCGTCTGGCGAGAACTGCATATCCATGATCGCGTTGTCGTGAGGGATCATCCGACCCTCGAACTTGAGCGAGCCGTCGTAGCCTTGCACACGTGGCCACGCTCGGTACATATCGATTTGGCCTTCTTCATTCCCGATAGCAACAGACTCTTGCTGGTTGAAGCTCGTAGCACAGAAGGGCAATGATCGTGCGCGTGAGTTGGTAGAGTTGGTGAAGACGTCGTCCGGAAGGGTATAGAAGTTTGCCGTCTCATACTGCCATAGTTTGCTGTCGTTGGCTTGTCGAAGAGTCCCTCTGCCACCTAGTTGCCTGGACAAGTAACCTGCAGAGCTGCTGATAGATTGGTACCTGGTCATTCGAGGCCGATATGCTAACTCGTCTTCGTCCAAGCACTCGTCATTGTCATCATCATCATCCTTGTCGTCGTCATCTGACCCAAAGCAGGCCCCACTGGAGCCATTTACTTCTATCGTATTCCGAGCATCGTCTTGGCTGGCGGGGATTTTCGTGACTGGCGAAGAGGGAATAGAAGGTATAGAGCTGAAGGAAAGCCGTCTCTTCTTTGCAGGTGGGCCTTCGTCTTCATTAGCGGGCAGTGTGGCCTGGCTGCCCTTCAGGCGACTGTTGAGGTTCGCTGCGGATAACTTCTGCAAGGCTTTTCGAGACGTCCGAACCGACTTGTTCTTGGTATCTTGTAGTCTGGGATGGAAGAATTTGTTGAAGCGGTTCGGGGTGATGGAAGGGTTCTTCTTGACACGGCTGCTCCGACGAGGGCTTCGGGTTTCAGCGGGCTGAAGAGGTATCTTGTCCATCCGGACACGTCTCTCTGGCGTCGTCTGTTCCATTACGATGGTGGGAGTCTCTGGAGGCTCTGGGATTTATTTCAATGTCGATGGACGATTGCCCAGCTGGTTCAAGCGTGGAAGACTATAGGCATCGACGGCAGGAGACAGAACAAGGGTTGGCCGAGAACGCAGGAGCTTGAGATAGAGAATGGGGAGCTGTTGGGTGGCAATATAAGGGACAGTGGTAGGGGAGTGCAGGGAAGTGGTGGCTAAGACGTTGAAGACCAGCCTCGCGTAACTTCGCGCTACGCGTGGACGTGCTGAGAGGCGCGTTAAGTCCCAGTTAAAGCTTAAGGCCTATTAGGGCAAGCCAGGGAGGCCTCTGCCCGGACTTTAGGCGGGCCTGACCATCAACGGCTGCCCCACACGGCAAGCTGGATTTTGATTGGCGGAAGGAATTTCTTCACGATTTTGCTCCGCAGCCTGCAACTCCATCCAAAATTTTGTCTGCTGCTAGTTCCTGCAAACCCACGCTGGCTGAGGCTGCTGTGGATGATCAAATATACACACCGCCAATGTGCTAACACTGCACAGCAAGTGTCAATACCTCACCGATATGCCTTCCGCGAAGCGCAAACCTGAAGCGGCTCCGACCAAACCGCCGAGCAAGAGACCGAAGACGGATTCCAGCTCGAAAGTAGAGGCACCTGTGAAGGAAGAGAAAAAGGACCAGAAGCCGAGGCCAGCCTCAGTTCTCACGAAAGAACAGCCTGCTTTTCCTCGAGGCGGTGCAAGTCTCCTGACGCCCTTGGAACGGAAGCAAATCCGAGCAAAGGCAGCACGAGATGCGGATCGAGAACAGAAGCCTACAGAGGACCTCTTCGGAAGAGGGGACGGAGCGCCCGATACTGAGAGTGATGAGGGTGAACCAGGAAAGATAGGGACACAGCCGAAGAGGCGCGAACGGCAGCGAACGAAGGGCAAGAAGAAGTCCGACTCTGCTGCGGCCAGTACGAAAGCAGAGGTTCAAATTGGAGGCCTCAGCTACAAACGGATTACCACCGCCTCCCTCATCCTCGGCCAGATCACATCCATAAGCGCGCGGACGCTGACCGTCGCATTGCCCAACAACCTCGTGGGGTATGTGCCTTTGACCGCCATCTCCGCCCAGTTGAGTGAGAAAATCCAGGGCCTGCTGGAGAAGAATGACGACGAAAGGGGTAACAGTGACGATGAGGAAGAGGATGACGATATATCCTTGACCAACTACTTCCGCATTGGTCAATACTTACGGGTTGCTGTCACTGCTACTGAGCAGGAGAGAGAAGGACCAAACTCGTCGGCACGAAAGCGAATCGAATTGTCTGTGGAACCAGCCTTGACCAATGCAGGCCTCAATGGACAACATCTCACCATTGGTGCTACTGTGCAGGCTTCGGTGAGCAGTGTCGAAGACCACGGGTTGGTGGTCGATGTCTCACTCGAAGACGACAACGTCCGTGGCTTCGTCCCGAAGAAACAACTCCCGAGCGGCTGGTCTCTCGCGGACATCAGAACTGGTGCTGTCTTGCTATGCCATGTACTGGAAGCCAGCCCCAACAACAAAGTGGTCAAACTTGCAGCTGATCTTTCCAAGTCGGCCGTGCTTAAGACTGCTCCTTCCGTGGACCTGTTCCTTCCAGGTACCAAAGCAGAAATACTGATCAGCACCATAACGGAGGCTGGGCTTACGGGAAAGATTATGGGCATGCTGGACGTGACCGCCGATGTGGTACACTCTGGTTCGTTCCGAGACAGGGAGGCCTTTCTCTCCAAATTCCAAGTTGGGAAGAAGATTCCAGGTCGTCTCGTTTGCAACTTCCCTCTTTCCGACAATAGGAAGCTGGGGTTCTCGGTACTGGAAAATGTTCTGCACTTAGGCGATACCACAGCGCCAACCGATATGCAGAGTGAAAGCCTCGCACTGTCGTCTACTATCGAGTCCGCCTCCGTGATTCGTGTTGAACCTGGTCTGGGCGTCTATCTGCAGTTGGATGAGCATAATGTTGGCTTTGCTCACTTGTCTCGTCTGTCAGACAAGAAGCTGGACGCCATTTCTGAACTTAGTGGTTCATTCAAGCTTGGGTCTGAGCACAAGGCCCGTATACTCGAATTCAACCCGGTCGACAACCTCTACATCGTGTCCCTCCAGGAGAGCGTGCTTCAACAACCGTTCCTGCGATACGAAGATGTCCCTCTCGGTGCAGTGGTCAAAGGAGCAATTGAGAAATTGGTGATTGGAGAAAGCGGAGTCGAAGGCCTGTTAGTGACGCTTGCTGAAGGTGTGACGGGCTTTGTTCCCAAGATCCACCTGTCCAATGTCAAATTGGACCATCCGGAGAAGAAATTCAGAGCGGGTCAAGCGGTCACCGCGAGAGTTCTGACCAGCAATCCTGCCAGGCGGCGTCTTCGTCTCACCCTAAAGAAAGCCCTCGTTACCAGTGATCAGAAAACTTGGCTGCGATTCGAGGACGTCGAGGTTGGAACTTCTACGGTTGGGACACTGGCAAAAGTCGATCCGCTTGGGGCAGTTGTACGCTTCTTTGGGTCTGTCAAGGGCTTTCTCCCTGTGTCCGAGATGAGCGAGGCCTTCATCAAAGACGCGAGAGACCACTTCCGGGTGGGCCAAGTTGTTTCGGTGAGCGCCCTCAGCGTTGACGCGGCCGCGAAGCGCATGACCTTCTCATGTAGAGACATCAATCGATCAAACGCGTCGATTGAAAGCTCCCTGTCTCGCCTGCTACCCGGTACCATTACGGATGGCACCGTTTTCGAAAAGTCCGAAAATGATATTCTTTTGCGCCTAGAAGACAACGACGCCATTGCACGGCTCACTCTGGATCATGTCTCCGACGGGTCGCTCAAAAAAAGGCGATCCGCCTTCGACAAGATCCGCGTCAACCAAACGCTCGAAAGCATCCTCATTCTACAGGTCCAGGTGAAACGACGCCTCGTGCTGATATCCAACAAACAGAGTTTGGTCAGCGCAACACGGGCTGGCACGTTCCTCAAAAGTTATGAGCAATTGCAACTTGGCGCAGTCGTGACCGGATACGTCAAAAACATCACAGAGGACGGTATATTTGTTGGCTTTGCTGCTGGCATCACTGGCCTCATTCCTAGCAGTCAAGTACCTGTGGAAAGTGAAGACAAGGAGAACTTCGGCATGACGGAGTTGCAACCCGTTACAGCCAAAGTACTCAACATTGAGTATAAGGGTGCAACGCCCAGATTCTGGCTAACGATGCGCGAGACCGGTCCAGCGACGAAGTCTGAAGTCCCGCCCGCTGAGCCGGCCTCGTTCAAGCTTGTAGACCCGGTCGATACCAGTCTCTCAATTGTCACTGATCTTTCGGTCGGCATGAAAACGAAAGCTAGGGTCGTTTCAGTCAAGGACACGCAAATCAACGTCGAGCTGGCAAAGGACGTGCAAGGGCGCATCGACGTCTCCGAAGTCTTTGACGATTGGAAGGACATCAAGGACAGGAAAAAGCCCCTAAAGCCATTCTATCCGCAGCTAGAACTGACCGTCCGTGTGCTCGGTGCCCATGACACAAGGAATCATCGATTTCTCCCGCTTACACATCGAAAGGGAAAGAACACCGTCTTGGAGCTTACGTGCAAACCAAGCTCGGTCTCGAGCGAGAAGCTGCCCGAGTTGACCTTGCAGGATATGACTGTGGGCTCATCTCACCTTGCCTTCATCAACAACATCTCCGACGACTGTGTCTGGGTCAACATCACGCCCTCTGTTCGTGGCAGAATCCGAACCATCGATATCTCGGACGATTTGTCTCTGACCGCCAACCTGCCTCGCAATTTCCCTCTGGGCTCCGCCGTGCGCGTTCGAGTCCTCTCTGTCGATCCCGAAAAAGGACACCTAGACTTGACAGCCCGTTCTGATGGTACTGCAGGCTCTCTGAATTTCGCCAATATCACCCCAGGCCTTGTTCTCCCAGGCCGGGTTACTAAAGTCACCGACCGCAACATCTTTGTCCAGCTCAGTGACCAGGTCGCCGGCTCAGTCGAGTTGGTCGACATGGCAGACAACTACAATGAAGCAAATCCTGCCAAATATCAGAAGAATGATATCATTCGAGTCTCCGTTGTTGGAGTTGATGCAGCCAACAAGAGGGTCAGCCTCTCAACGAGACCCTCGAAAGTGCTCAGCTCCTCGATGAAAGTCACGGATCGAGAGATCACCTCTGTCAATCAAATCGCTGCCAACGATGTTGTTCGCGGATTCATCAAGAATGTGTCCGACCAGGGAGTCTTCGTTACGCTTGGTCGTGGCATTGTAGGGTTTGTCCGGATTAGCAATTTGTCCGACAGCTATCTCAAACAATGGAAAGACCATTTCCAGCGCGACCAACTCGTCGAGGGCAGGATCATCATGGTTGATGAGGCTTCTGGGCAAGTACAGATGAGCTTGAAAGAGTCGGCTTTGAAGCCCGATTACAAGGTGCCTCTCATGTTTAACAACTTGAAAGTGGGAGATGTTGTGACGGGCCAGGTCGTCACTGTCCAACCCTTCGGTGTCTTCATCCTCGTGAACAATTCTGAGAATATCCGTGGGCTATGCCACCGTAGTGAGATCGCCGAGCAACGAGTCGAAGATGCCAGCAAGCTGTTTGCGGTGGGTGACAAAGTGAAAGCCAAAGTGCTGAAACTGGACCCTGCGGCACGCAAGGTCAACTTCGGCATGAAAGCGTCCTACTTTACTGACTCTAACGAGGAGGAGGCAGAAAGTGATGCCGACTCTGAAAGCCAAGGTGGCGCCATTCTCGATGCTGAAATGGAAGACCTGCAGGCCGATGATGACGAGTCCGAAGACGAGGAAGATGAGCCCGGGTCACGAGATGACTGGTACCTGGAGGAAGACAACGAGGATTCAGACATGCTTGACATACAGGTCCATGCAGACATCAACGACACTGAAGATGAAGGCGAGGGCGAAGCCGTACCGGTATCCGCAGAGGCTTCGAAAAGCACAGGTCTCTCGGTCGGCGGCTTCGACTGGACGGGCCTTTTACCGGCACAATCGACCTCGAACAAGCGACTGGCAGAAGCATCCGAGTCCGAAGCTGACACTCCAAAAAAGAAGCACAAGAAGAAGATAAATCAGCCAACCATGGACGTGGACCGTACCGGCGACCTGGACGTCAATGGTCCTCAATCGCCCGACGATTTCGAGCGCCTCCTCATTGCCGAACCCGACAACTCCGTCCTCTGGCTCCAATACATGGCCTTCCACCTTGACTTGGGCGACGTTGACGCCGCTCGAGCAGTCGGAGAACGCGCCATCCGCACCATCTCCATAGGACTTGAGGACGAGAAGTTCAACGTCTGGGTCGCCCTGCTCAATCTCGAGGTTCATTTCGGCAACGATGAAAGTTTACAAGAAGAGACGTTTAGGAGGGCATGTGAAGTAAATGACGAGCAGGAGATTTACTCAAGCCTGACGAGCATCTACATCAAGGAGGGCAAGTTTGACAAGGCAACCGACCTCTTCGAACGCATGATCAAGAAATTCGCCCAAGACCCCAAAGTCTGGGTCAACTATGCATCCTTCCTCCTCAACAAGATGGCCGACTCCGGCCCCGAGAAAGCTCACGCGCTGCTCTCGCGCGCGCTGAAGACACTCCCACAGTTCACACACTTTGATATCACCAAGTCGTTCGCCCGCCTGGAATTCACATCCACGCACGGCCTGCCGGAGCGGGGCCGCACCCTCTTCGAGGGCCTGATCGCGTCGTTCCCCAAGCGCGTGGATCTGTTCGACATGCTGCTCGATCTGGAGATCAATGCGACCAAGGACGACGAGCAGGTCCGCGCCACGTTCGAGCGGATCTTCACCCTGAAGTTGAAGCCCAAGCAGGCGAGGAGTTTCTTCAAGCGCTGGGACCGGTTCGAGACGGACAAGGGGGACGAGAGGCGCGTCGAGGCCGTCAGAGCCAGGGCCGCCGCGTGGGTCAAGGAGAATGCGAAATCGAGCGATTGAGGTGATTTAGGAGGATCAGAGAGGACTGCGGTGGAGACGGATCTCTATTCTGGTCCCTATTCTGCAGACGGTAGATTGAAGACTGCAGACAGGAGAGCGTGGGATGAGGGAAAATAAAGGTCATGGGCGTGAGTCAGTATTTGTCAAAGGTATATATGATCCGCCTGCTTAAGAGGTCACTTGTAGACTCAGTTGGCCACGCCGCCAGTATTGACATCGATCTCGGCACCAGCATCATCAGCAAGGGACCAGCAATTTCACTAACAGCCTTCCTTGATGATGGTTGTGTGGTCGACGAATTAACGTACTGTACATATGAGACTCGTTCATCCTCTTCACAAGGGGGTATCGTATCTATCCATCCAAGTTATCAAAGGCACTAGTCACCATTGTCGTTGTCGTCCTCACCAAGTCCTCTCTCTCCCTCTAGGGAATATCCGGGGTATATATATAATTAGTAGTTTGTAGGGTGGTGATAAAATTCGTGTAGATCCGTCGTTTGCCAGGAACGTGTCTTTGTACCGGTGTTTCGGCAAATCCTATTTCTCCTATCCTATCTCCTATCTCCTCCCTTTCTTCCCACTGGCATTAGTGGTGCCCTGCTGCTCTTCAATCACCCTCTGCAGCATCTCCGTCGCTTGCCTCTCGCGCTTCCTGAACCCGCCGGTGAAAGTGGGGGGCACGATCTTGGCAGAGTTGGCGTGGTTGTCTGCAAACTCGGGCCCTTGCCAGCCTTTGTCTCGGCACCACGCGACTGCCTCCTCGAGCAGGCCTTGGCCGATCCCCTTGCGTCTGTACCGCCGCTTGACCGTCCACGCGCGGATATGCCCCGTGGTAGGGTGGGGCGCGTGCTTGCGCGATTTGCCGGTCGAGGGGGATGTCGGGTCGCGAACGCCGCGGAGGACGATGGCGCCGATGACTTGGTCGCCGTAGCGCGTGAGGAGGACGTCGTCCTGCGAGCCGACGACGATGCCGTTGGCGTGCTCGGAAGAACCATCGTCGCCACCCCAGCGACCTTCGTTGAGCCATTTCCACGTCCCGATCCGCTCGGCCTCGAAGATGTACCCGCCCGTAAGCCAGCGGACGGTGATGAGCACGGCCATGAGGATGCCGGCCGACGTGGTTCCGATGATGGCCAAGTCAGAGTACGAGCCTTTATATAGATTCTGGTACGCAAGACCGAAGAGAAGGACCAGCGCGCATAGGGTGAACGGGTGGAATATGATGGCCGTGGAGGCGAGTTGGCGTTGTTGGGCGACCGAGTCGGCGATTAGGTGGAGGGCTTCGACCCTGTCGTCGTCGGTCGCGGCTGGCTTGGTCGTGAGTTCGGGGAGGGAGTCGAGGAGATTCTCAGGCCTCTCAGCAATGGTCGTGCTGGTGGTGTCGTCGTCGTCCGCCATTTCAGAGTATTGGCCGAGTGGTGACGCAGAAGCGTAGTAGAGGGTGCCCTGATTCATCCAGTCTGCCGGGCGGAGGATATCTGGAGTATTCACGGCGGATGAGGTCTGTTCGAGGTCGAGGATAAGGTTTGCTCGGAGAGTGGTGAAGAAAGCTGTTTCCGCCGACAAAATCTGTTAGAGCCGTTCTGCTCAAACGCCCCGATCTTGTCGTGTGAGCTCACCGGCAGAAGTTTTGAACCCCGGGATGCGGTCTCCGATCGCGAATGCCCTGGAGCGACCGACCTCCTGGAGCAAAGAAGCAGACGACGTGAAGTATATGGCCGACTTGACCGCGAGGAGCGAAGGAGTCGGGGGAAATGAAGGGTTTCGTGGTGAAGGAGGAGAGAGGTAAAGGTGGTCAGGAAGACGAAGAGGATGATGGTGCCTGCCCATCGAGAATAAAATTGTGTGACGCTGCCAAAACTGGCATGTTCAAGCAGCACCGAACCAGCGGCAACGGCGAGGCCCCGGATGGAGAGAGAGGCTCGCCTGGAACCGAATCAAACGGGCACAAATCTAGTGTAGCGCGCCCCTAACGAAGAACAGAAGCCGCCTAGGACCAGCGCCCTGGGACGGGGGTGATCCTACAGCACCATGCAGAGGCACCGAGTTGAAGAAAATGCGTGCAGAAGGATGGAGGGGAAAAATTGTTGGAGGCGACGAGGGGCGAAGTGAAGTGGAGGATATTAATTAGCAGAGTTTTAGTACGAGCACGTTGACATGTTCTTCAAAGGGACTGGCCCGCGGGCGTCACGATGCTTTTGTACTCATCTCCATCTGACGCCACTCTGACCGACGATGGTGTCTACTGGGGTATTGCTCGACGGTGCCAGCTATGGACTCCCCTCCTCCTGTGCAGCTTATCGTCCAGGGCGACGTTTGACACAGAGCCAAGCTCCCCCTGATAGCGACTGCTGATAAAAAGAGCGCCGCGATTGGGGCGTTGGCGAGGCTCATGGCTGATCTTGTCCTGTTCCTGGCCTCGCCGGGGTCGAGAACCAACCATAACAAGCCTCGTGGGTGTCGCAATCGAAGTGTCGATAAAGCTAACCAAGCCTCAACTCTTTTCCTCAGACACTTGACACACCTCAAAGCGATGGATGTGGTGTTGTCGTGCGCGTGACCCATTGATCGTGAGTCAACTACTCTAGTGCATGACCCATGACCTTACCGCCTTTGACGGCATGTGCGAACAAGGCTGGGCTATCTACTCGATTGTTCGTTTTCTTCATCACGTCGTCTACTATCCCCGACCACCCCAACTCACTGCGCCGACTAGTAGGACCGGCCAAACAAGCACCATTTCTCGGCAAGGTTCGAGCAATTGGGATTTGTGCACTTGGTCACCCCCTTCTCAATCCCTTCCGGCTGGTCGAACGGAATGCACAAACTCTTTGCGCCCATACTCGGAGCACGATCATCTTGCGCAACACCACTTTGTTCTTCAGCTTTGCGTGCGCTCATATCCTTGATTTGGTCCTCGCAGGCTTCCGTCAGGCAGTGAGGGATCAGGATCACATTCTTGTCGTTCAATGCCGGGACGAATTCCTCCCAGTCGGTGATTTTCTTAACATGCGACTTGAATTTGGC
Organism: Phialophora tarda; assembly: GCA_016109495.1. Classification (NCBI taxonomy): domain Eukaryota; kingdom Fungi; phylum Ascomycota; class Eurotiomycetes; order Chaetothyriales; family Herpotrichiellaceae; genus Phialophora; species Phialophora tarda. Next base: position 1,115,449 of record JADWPL010000001.1, on the reverse strand, counting down.
GTCGGCTCGGTCGTACAAATCCTTCTGGATGGTGTCCAGGAGCTCGGGAACTGCGGTGTTAAGTTCACTGATCGCGATCTGACCTTTGCTTTCGGCTTTAGGGAGGTCTCGTCGGGATGTTGTGACAAAGTGACCCTTGCTCTCTCCTGGTCCAAACTCGAGACGAAGCGGGACACCCTTCAACTCCCAGTCATTGAACTTCCATCCTGGAGAATATCCCTCCCGGAAATCAGCTTGAGCTCGAACATTGACGGCCTTGAGCACTTCTACAAGACCATCAATCTCCTTGTACAATGCATCTTTCTCTTCTTCGGTGGTCTTCGCTGTCACTCCGACCGGCACAATGACAACTTGAGTTTCGACGACACGGGGTGGAAGCACCAGACCCCGGTCATCACCATGAATCATGACCATGACACCAATGACACGAGTCGACAAGCCCCATGAATTTTGCCATACGAACAGCTGGTTTTTCTTTTCTTCTTCCGTCTTCGCGTTGGGATCTTGTACCGTGATGCCGAACATCTTGCTGAAGTTCTGACCCAAGCAATGCGACGTGCCTCCCTGAATGCCGCGACCCGTGGCTGGAATGTATCCCTCGACCGTTGTGGTGTACAGGCCTCCGGCGAATCTTTCTTTGTCTGTCTTCTTGCCCTTCATAACCGGCACAGCCAGCAGTTCCTCGTAGACTCGGGCATACAGATCGAGAATCTCGAGAACCTCCTTGCCGGCCTCTTGTTCTGTGAGATGCGCCGTGTGACCTTCCTGCCAGTGAAACTCTCGAGTACGTAGGAAAGGCTGAGGGTGCTTAAATTCCCATCGGACGACCGAGTTCCATTGATTGAGTTTCAGAGGGAGATCGCGGTGGCTCTGGATCCATTTCGCGTAGTAAGGGTACATGACGGTTTCGGAAGTCGGACGGATCGCAATCTTCTTCTCCAGCTTCGTGCTGCCCCCGTGGGTCACCCACGCGACCTCCGCCGCGAAGCCTTCGATGTGGGATTTTTCGCGATTCAGCACCTCCTCGGAAACGAACAGAGGGAAGGAGCAGTTCTTGACACCCATCTTCTTGATCCTCGAGTCGAACCACGCTCTGACTTCATCCCACACGAATTGGGAGGCTGGCTTGAGGATGTAGCACCCAGAAATATCATAGTAGTCGAGCATATCTCCCTTGAGCAGAACTTGCTGGTACCACTCCGGGAAATCGACCTCCTTGGAGACATCAATGCCAATCAGAGCAGCTCCCTCCATCTTCTTCTTCCTCCCTCCACCTCCTGCTTTCTGCGGCATTTTGGCTTCTTGCTTGCCGATGGGCTTTGCTGGTTTCGTTTTCTCCATTTTTGGTTCTTTCTCGGTCTTCGGCTCTTTCTCTCGCGTAGGAATTTCAGTCTTGGAAGGGTTTCTGGAGTGCGACATTTTTTGCTCAAGGGCGCGTCTTTTTTGGTGGGCAGGTAGAAGGTGAACGGAGTCAGAAGCCGATTTGCGTCCGAAGATTACTTTCGCCCTCCGGGTGTTGTCTCGCACAGTGAAGGGGATTGAGGAAGGGCGGATTTCTGACTCTTTGGTGACTTGACACACAACCAGATGCCCGCAGCCCAACCCCGCCGACGCGATTGGGAGTCAAAAGTCTAGGTGGGGGCTCTCACGTGACATGGCCGCAAACTATCTTGGCATGTTTGGGCTGTTTGGGCTGTTTGGGCACTTTTCGCAACGCGTTCGGTTGATGAGTCGCGTGTCACAAACTGATGAACCGACAGCAACTTGGCAATGGCCCAAGAACACAATGGAGCGACAGACGCGACTTTTTCTTGAAAGAAAGGGTGCAGGTAGGTCTTAGAAACGGTGACACCGACGTCAATGGGGCCCCGCCCCACTGCCATAGCCCTCCTCGTCAGGCCCGGGATCGATACGAATATCTGAATGTCGCCTGAACAGTGGCTAGGTACCATCCGGTCGGCTTCTCACCTTCTCAAAAGGCTATGCCCATGCGACGATAAGCTTACAGCAGTTTCCTCGGTTCAGCACGTGTAGGGCAGCTACCAGGGGATTGGCAAGCCAAGCTCTCTGGGCTGTTGCTTCAACTGTCTTCGCCTGTCCGCCTCCAAAATGAGATGCTTCAAGCTCCGAAAAGCTGACCTTGGCGGCTGGGCCCCCCTTGTGGTCAGAACTATCAATCTCGCTACGGCCTGATATGGTGCTGCATTAAATGTGGTGTTAAGTCTCGATCGAATCCAAATTACTGGGTACTCGCCGCCGCAGAGCAAGAAAAGACGTGCCGAACATCCGATTGGACAGGTCTAGGGCTATCCCAGTAATGTCAACCTCCTCTCATACCACAACCATCACACACTGCTACTCAGTCGTCCGGCTCTCGAGGTTGAAGAACGGCGCAGCGCGTGGGCGGCTGGTGCACCGCCAAGTCTGGCCAAGCCGGCGGCCCTCACGGTCGATGCAACGCGGGCCAAACGGATCGCTCAGTCGAGGAACAAGGCTACATACCCCGATCGGGAACGAACCAACCGTGCGGCTCATATCGAGAACGTGCTCGCGACCTGCTGGACATTCTCGCTTCCGCCACCAAATATTAATGGTTTCTTAGATTTTCTTGAGATGGTCTGAGCCGCCAAGCCCGCTCGAGTTGCAGCCAAGCTTCTGGAAGTCGTGAATGCTGCTTGAAGTTGCTTCTCTTGCTCTTAGGTGTGGGTTATCTGGGCTTGGCTGTTGCTTCGTCCCCTCCTTCGCGGGCGACAAGCCCTCCGAACCATGTCTAGATCGGGCCGGCTCCCTGTGCAGCCTCCAGTACGGCGACCGCCTTACCCGAACCATTGACGACAATCTGCTGATGGAGTGTTCTGCACGAATGAGATGCGTAGAGTCGAAGAAAAAAACACTCATTGTCGTGTCCGATGGGGCGGACCAGCAACCACGAACTTACTGCAGCCAAGAGATACAAGTTTGCAGTTACAAGCAATGTGCCCTTCTCTTGGTATGACAGGGAAGGGTCGCTCGACATAAAAGCCCTGTCCAACCCTATGTCTCAATTCTGTCTCTCTGTATTCGACACAACCCAACACCACTGATCGAGACGAGTCTGCTCGACCCCCGGTCACGATGGCAGTCCTCTCCGAGTACAACTATATCTTCGCCATCGGCACCTTGTTTGCCTTGCTTGACGCCTACAACAACGGTGCAAGTAAGTTCCCCCTGCAATGATCTACCTTGGAGGATAGTACTGACTGATTGGATAGATGATGTTGCAAACAGCTGGGCTACCAGTGTCTCATCACGATCCGTCACATACCAGCAGGCCATGGTTCTCGGTGCTGTCTTTGAGATGGTCGGAGCTATCACCGTCGGGGCCCGAACTGCCTCCACCATCAAGAATAAGATCATCCCTCTCGATGCCTTCCAAGACAACGCCGGAGTCCAGATGCTAGCATTCACATGCGCCCTTGCGGGCGCCTCAATGTGGGTCATGTGGTGCACTCGACATTCAGCTCACGTCTCCTCGTCCTATTCACTGATCTCTGCTGTCGCTGGCGTCGGTGTCGCAACCGCCGGAGCTTCTCAAGTCGAGTGGGGCTGGAACGGTGGCCAGGGCCTGGGTGCCATCTTCGCTGGTCTGGGGTTGGCCCCTCTCATCTCTGGTGGTTTCGCGGCGACCATTTTCATGCTCATCAAACTCATTGTGCATCTCCGCAAGAACCCAATGCCATGGGCCGTCTACACCTCGCCCTTCTTCTTCCTCGTCGCAGGAACGATCTGCACACTGTCCGTCGTCTACAAGGGTTCACCAAATCTCGGCTTGAGCAAGAAACCCGCCTGGTACATCGCCTCGGTCACATGTGGCGTCGGCGGCGGTCTCTTCGTGCTGTCTGCCATCTTCTTCGTCCCCTGGCTTTACGCTAAAACCATCAACAAAGATCACACCATCAGATTCTGGCACTTACCCATGGGTCCCCTGCTCTGGAAGCGACCGCCTCCTGCCGTGGTCCACGAGCATGCCAACGTACCCGACTATGCCGTTGTTCAAAAGGATCATGACGACGAGTCGACCCACTCCAGCGACCTAGGTGTCAAGGTCGAAGGCGATGGACACAAGGTTCCTGTACTGGGTTCACAGGAGAAATCATCGCACGACCGAAGCCTCGCCGAGGCTGAGGCTGCAACTCCTCAATTGACCTACAAGGAACGCGTGGCTGAAGCCCAGGAACGATTTCACTCCAAACTCCGCAAGAAGAAAGGTCCACTCGGCTGGGCCATGCGCATGCTGCACAACAACCCTCTTGCTCCTGGCGAAATCTATGAACTGAAGAACATCAAGATCATCCTCAAGCGCATTCCCGCCATGATCACGGTCGCGGTTCTCTACGGTGTCAATTACGACATCCACGCCGCACAGACTGGTATTCACGGCACGCCTGAAGGCCGTCGCATGGAGCGGGTGTACTCTCACGCCACCAAGTATCCCAACGAGGTGGAGCATACCTACTCGTACATTCAGGTCATCACAGCTTGCACTGCCTCATTCGCCCACGGCGCCAACGATATCGGCAATGCAGTCGGTCCCTGGGCGGTCATCTACTCCGCCTGGAAGACGGGTGACGCCGCCAAGTCCAGCGCCGAGGTCCCCATCTGGCAACTTGCCGTGCTCTCCGCGACGCTCTCAGTCGGTCTGATCACCTATGGCTACAACATCATGAAAGTCATGGGAAACAAGATCACCTACCATTCACCTTCACGCGGTTCCTCCATGGAGATGGGCGCCGCCATCACAGTCCTTCTGTTCTCGCAATACAAGCTCCCCGTCTCGACTTCCATGTGCATTACGGGCGCGACTGTCGGCGTCGGCCTCTGCAACGGCAGCTGGAGAGCAGTCAACTGGCAGCGAGTCGGGCTCTTGGGCTTCTCTTGGCTCATGACCATTCCCGTTGCCGGCACCCTTGCAGGTTGCATTATGGGCGTTGTCCTCAACGCGCCTCACTTCCTGTCATAGGCCAGACATTTCGGTTTCCTCTCAAACGGTACTTCACGCACGGTTACGCATACGCATACATCCTCTATACAGGTTCTCCAGCGGTTTCAGAGTTGAATGGCCGAAATGACCGGGTGTCTTTGTGAACGGACATAGATGATGACCTCTATTATAGGAGGAATTACTCTCAATGATATATACCCTTACTGTCCTCTGTAGACATAATCATCATATCACACGTCTGCTTGCGTTCGCTATCTGTCTGTCTCTCCATCTCTATCCCATTTTGGTAGAACCAGGTCATCGCACATGGGCGCTTGTGCTCAGTCCCAGTACTCGACTGCGGTGTCGGAGTCACGCTTGGATTTCTTGTCCCTGTAGTGCTGTCAGACTAGCGTTCCAGTATGCGGGTGGAAGGGACGCGCGGGCGAGGAAATAACAGGGGGAGAGAGATTGCCCTAGGACGCAGACAGAGACGGACAGGGACAGCGAGAGGGAGAGGTGCATTACCAGTACTCGACTGCGGTGTCAGAGTCGCGCTTCGCCTTCTTGTCCCTGTAGTCGAGTGAGTGCTGTTAGCCGACCGACGCGGTTTTGGACTCGTTGATGAAGGGGGGCGAGGGCAGATCAATTGACTTACCAGTATTCGACGGCCGTGTTGGAGTCTCGCTTCGCTTTCTTGTCCCTATAAAGTTCCTGTTAGCGAAGTCCGGCGTCGAAGGAGGGGTGGGAAAGGGTGTGCAGGGAATGAAGTAAGCTGGGGAGATGTATGGTTGTCAGAGAATGGGTTGACTTGCCAGTATTCGACGGCCGTGTTGCTGTCTGGGCTACGCTTGTCCCAGTATTCGACCGCGGTGTCACTGTCGGGGCTGCGCTTGTCCCAGTACTCTACGGCAGTGTTGCTGTCCGGGCTCCGCTTGTCCCAGTATCTAGAAGGATCTGTCAGTCTCATGTGGCTATATCTTCGTCCACTCAACTCACTCAACGGCAGTGTCACTATCAGGGCTGCGTTTGTCCCAGTACTCAACAGCGGTATCGCTGTCTGGGCTGCGCTTATCCCAGTATTCGACCGCGGTGTTGCTATCTGGGCTTCGTTTGTCCCAGTACTCCACGGCTGTATTGCTGTCCGGGCTTCGTTTGTCCCAATACCTTGTTCCAATTAGCTGGAGGACAGGATAACAGAACTGAGTACTCACTCAACAGCAGTGTCGCTATCTGGGCTCCGCTTATCCCAGTACTCGACCGCAGTATCTTTAGCCCGCTTCGCCTCCAAGATGTTAATGATAGGCGAGCAGGTTCAAGGATGGACGTACCCTTTCAATCACAGGCCTCGCCGCTGGAAATGCGACCACAGTCACTGCGGTTGCAACGCAGAGCAAGAAAGCGTACTTGACCATGATGGCTGGAGAGTGGTGGCGACGACGTGAATTAGCCCGAAGAAGTTTTGTGCTTTGTCAAGCGGTTCCTGGAGGGTGGGCAGAAGCTGGCACTGACGGTGGAGTCCGAGGCGCCTGCTATAGAGCTTGGTCACCGTCGAGACCTACATCAAACGGACCACTCTTATATACCGTTTTTGAACTTCTACTTAGCTGTGACGTCGATCCTAATCAGCTAGAAGACATGGTCACCGTGGGAAGAGCCTCCAAGGCAGCGTTGATCGATCCATGGCTGGCCCGACACCTGTCGATCGAGGAGGAGTGTAACCGTTGGAGGCTGACGGCCGTGGTCACAATGAGCAGCCGCTTCGGCGGTGATGATGGCGACGTCCGTGACAGGAGGGGGGACACAAGCATGTAAGGCTGGACAAGGCTGCGCACTGCGGACCACAGACTGTTCAGACGCAGGATGCTGCATCTGTCATGCCTAATGACAATCCTGCTGACCGTGACCTTAGCTTCCCAGTCATCTTGGCTGTCACCACATACGTTCACCCAGCAGAGATACATCATGGCCGATAGCCTTGTCTACAACGGTGTATGCACGATGCGTGATTTCGGGGACTGGGACATGTCAGAAACAGAGAAGCATGCGAGTTTTGGCATGGACTCAGTGACGCCGCGTCGCTTCGTCCATACTGCAACTCGTAGGGAAGGCCTGCTACTTCAGGCTGAATTAGAGGGAAGCTTTCAGTCCTCGATAACTTACCATCGAGTTCAATATCTCTCGCGAAGGAACCATCGCGGCGCCAATACACCCGCGGTGTCAATGAACTCAACTTGCAAAAAATGTACTCCAGCAAGCAGGAGTCTGCTCTCTTGGACACTCGACAGCTCACTTATGTCCGACTGCTGTGTTTGACCTGTGGCCTCGGTGGCCTTCAGACTGTCTGGGCGTTGATCATATCGCATGGAAGCGTGAGTGGCGATACTCCCATTGTTTTCGCTGTCGGTAGCCCTGGCTAACTTTCTCAAGCCATACCTGATATCACTCGGGTTATCGCGGGCAACGACTGCTTTGGTGTGGGCGTCAAGCCCTGCCTGTGGCTTCTTACAGCCTGTCATTGGCATCATGAGCGACCGGTGCATGCTCTCTTGGGGACGCCGGCGGCCCTTTATCTTGGCCGGAGCAGTGTCTTCTATGGCTTGCATTCTGGCTTTGGCTTGGGTGGAAGCCTTGCTTGGACCTGGCCTCCGCTTGACACAAATCATGGCCGTACTGATCGTGGTGCTGCTGAATATCTCAATGACACCGCTCGCATTCGGCCTACGGTCTTTGATCACAGATCTCGTGGTTGCAGAAGCACAGAGCCAGGTCACTGCATGGGCGAGTTATTCGGCGTTTGCGGCCAATATCATGAGCCTTTGGGCGGGAAGTCTCGATCTGCCAAAGGTGCTCGGGGCGTCTTCCATGACTCAGTTCCAAACACTCAGCATCATCGCGTGCGTCAGTCTTACGACAACAACGGCAGTCTGTCTCTGGACGGCAAAGGAGCAAAACCCGAAGTTGGATGTGACCCATGCGGAGCCCAAGACCATGGGACTGCGTGAAGTGCTGTATTCAATCAGACAAGCCTACAGACACACTCCGCCTCGAATCAGACGGGTCTTCGCAATTCAGGTCTTTTCATGGAGCGCTTGGTTCCCCTTTCTATTCTACATGACTAGGTAAGCCTTTCGGGTTCCAGACACATGATATCAAGACTGACCTCAGTGGCACAGCTACGTGAACACGCGATGTAGGTATGGTATCATCCGTACAGAACATGCCACTAAATCTCCCTAGATGCCCTGTCCCAGCTACGAACCTTCCACGGCTGGACCGACATCACCAAGCTCTTGACCACCCACAGCACCCGAATCGGTTCGACGGCCCTCCTCATGTGGACGGCTGTCTCCTTTGCAACGACGCTGGTTCTTACGCACAGCATTCGCCGACCTCGCCGTCGGCGGTCTGCCGTGCTTTCACCAGAAGACGCTGGTCTCTCCATGGCAACGGCCTGGGCGTACAGCCACGTCATCTTCGCAACCTGCATGGTCTTGACCATGGTGGTGAAATCCTGGGAAGGCACCGTCGTCCTGGTCTCGCTAGTTGGTTGTTCCTGGGCAGCCACACAATGGATCCCGCACGCCATCCTCGGGGCAGAGATTTCACCCAAACACGACATGGACGATGCGCTGCTAGAACATCGGGGCACGATCTTGGGTCTACACAACCTGGCCATTTCTACACCGCAGATCATCGCAGCCTCCGCGAGCAGTGGGATCATGTGGTTGATGACGGCGGCGGGAAGCGTCGAGCCAGCGGTGTGGCCGCTGAGGGGGCTGCCCTTCCTGCGATGATTGCGGCCACTCTGGCCTGTGGGCTGGATGCTTGAGGCGTCAAGCCAATGTGCGTTGTAGATGTCATGTCCCATAATGATACAGTACACCGTGTTTCTCTGCTCTTTCCTTCAATTTCACCTCTAGTGTCTGATACTTTCCCAGCTTCTTAGATGCGTCTCACATTCTACGGGCAGTCAGCCACAAGAAAGGTACTGGGATACGCCTAGTATGTCATGCCAGCCCTGATTGTATGAACTGGGCGAACCACAAGTGTACCAAGTAAATATCCGCATCAATGCATGAACGACCTGGCCCGCATGAGTCATGTGGCCCGGTGCCGGCGAGAACTGCATGCCTTCCAGAAATGGCTAGCTTGGCAGAACTGGACCCGGAAGTGGACCCGGACCCATTACGCTAATTGGTTAGCCATTTATCAGTACGGAGTCCCCTGTGACGTAATTGCTGCACTGTGTACCTCGTCGGTGCCTCGTCACCAACTCGTACACATGTCAGCAGTCAGTCAGCAATACATGGCCCAACGACATGAACGAGCTGAGGGAATGTAGTCCATCATCCTACTGACGGTACATCGGTGACAGGACTCAGTGACAGTGCTCCTTTCGATGTCCGCACAGCGGGCCAGAAAGTCCCGCCTTCTGAGTTGTTCTTTGGCCGTCCCTTGAGGTACATGCATGCATGGGTGCGTGCCGTGATATGATGTGGTTTTAACCCACTCTTCTGGTCACACACGTGTGTACTTCGTCCGGTCCTATAGGAGTGTGGCATGATAATGCGGCATGGTATGGGAACGCACATCATAGCAGGTCCAGCGTTCCATCCAGAGTCAGGCTGAGTTGAGTTGAGCCTCTTTTACTTTCTTCTCCTCAAGCCCGTCCGGTGGAGCACCGCCCACCACCCAACTACGAAACGCGCATGTCCTTCTGGGACCTCCTGTCCTTTCTGCTCAATGGAGCACGAGGAGAAAGAGCAGACACTACAATCCCCCTCCATGGAAACAGCCAGATTATTCGACGAGGAGTGTCCGAGTCCATGTCCAGATCCGAGATTGTACCCCAGCAAGGTCACCTGGAACTGGAACAGCAGCCGGAGCCGGAGCCGGAGCTGCAGCCATGGCGCAATCTGGTCTCCAGACGCAGAGGGAGAGGCAAGAGCAGCAGGCAGAGCGTCCAACTTGAAACGACATCTCGGCGACCAGGGCCCGGCGTTTTGGGTCGTACACGGCATTATCCTCCTCATTTCGTCCTCTTTGGCCCTTGTGGGAGTCACAACTCTTGCGATTGCGACCTCTTCACATCACCGCGGCAGCGAAGTCATGTGGTCGCCTGTCTTGGACGCGGTGCCCGTTCAGAAGACCCGATTCAACGAAACGTTCATGTATCCGACACGGTACCCGTCGCGGTTTTCGCATGGCCAGGCGTCCAAGGCCGAGTGGCGGAAGTGGACTGCTCATCGTGAGTTGAGCCCCGTTTAGTGTTTTTCCGTGAGGCGGTGTCTGAGCGTTGAAGCCAGTCTTCTATTACTTGCGTGTACGAGTGTTTGCCCCAATGCTGTGCTAATCCATCTGCTCAACTCGACGCAGCGATGCTCAACGGGCAGAACGGCACCATTGCCGTTTCTGAGGAGACTGTCAACAATATCGCCCAATCGTACAGTCCAGAATGGAAAGAGTCAATAGTTCGACTATCTCATGCCGGTGAGACGAAGTACATGGGCCAAATCGCCATGTTTCATCATTTGCACTGTTTAGTATGTAACCCCCCGTCAAGCCTTATCTTGTTCCTGTCTGGGTCCTTCTGATATTCAGTCGGGGTGGACGTGCAACGGGTGCCAATACGGCTTGCTGACATGATCTCGATATTCTCTCTGGCAGAACATCCTCCGCCACGCCGTCCACCCGGAAATATACGGCTCCGCAGCAGGGGGTGGCCATCTCGGTAAGAACGGACGCCCAAGGCATCAGATTCCCAGAGTTTGAAAGAAATCCAGCTAACGCCTCCCCGTCGTCACGTCTAGACCACTGCATAGAGAGCCTCCGCGAGGTGCTCATGTGTAACCCACATGGCGGGGAGGTAATTCTCTTCCACTGGATGGAGGATTCCGACAAGCCGTACCCGGACTATAATACGTGGCATCGGTGTCGAGATCCGAACGCGATCCTGGACTGGGCGTTAGAGCACGCCGTGAATATTCGGGGTCCGTTAGGAAAGCCAGAGGACGCGTTTGCCTTGCAGAGTCCGCCATATTGACCCGCCTGTACTGTACTATAGAAGGATGGACGAGAATATCAGAGTAGAATGACCGATTCAGCCTTTTTTTCCAGCTGATTTGACGACCGAAACCGAACCGATGCACGACGTCGATCGATCATCAACTCCGGGCACACAGCAAGGCGCGAACTGTAACTTACGCCGGGCAGCGGTGGTGGAGTCGACACAGGAATAGTGGAGGCTAGAGAGGAATGAGTGCTCGAACGAGTACTCCGTTGCAAGCAGTGACGGTGACGGTGACTGTGACTGTGACAGCGGCGTACGTATTGCGCGCATACATACAGTATGTGTCCTGACCGTCATCCTGTGCCCTCGAAACCCCACGTATAGTGGGTGGCTAGGAAGTGGAATACTCGACCAGACTTAGAGTCTTTCCAGCTGGAGCGGAGGCACTCGTACCGAAACTTTCCCAGTGTCTGCCTGTATACAGTACTGTGCGTACACGTGTAGATAAGATGCTGTCCGCCGCGTATGGCCACGTCTCGCTCGGGCATTTGCAGTGGCAGTAGCAGTCTCACCACCGGTCTCTGTGGCAGTGTCAGTGTCAGTGCCACTTCCAGAGTCAAGTGTCGATATATCTCGACCGGCATGACATTCCTGTCTTCTTGCTCCCTATTGACCTTGTTATTGATATTAACTTTTCCATTCACGTTAACTTTAGCATTCGCATTTCCACGCCCATTGCTGGGCCGGCACCCGCCCGATCTGCCAACTCGGCCCCAGAGTGTCCTGCACATGGACTTGGACGTCAATATAGGCTTGGATAAGGACGACGACGACGATGACTCTATCCCCGAACGACCCGCCACCACCGGTCCTCACACCGAGTCCCTCGCCTTCTGTCCCCCCCTCACCCATATCCCCCACACCATCCCCTACCTCGGCCCCGACTACACGAGGGCCGACAAATCGATCTTGGAGATCCTCGAATCGTCCGACCAAACACGCGGCTTCGTCGACGCGTTGAGGCCGTTCCACGATCTGACTTCCCGATTGAAGGACGCGCAGTCCAACAGCACAGTTTGGGCGGTCGCCAACCTCGACGCCAATGCGACGACTGTGCCTCGAGAATGTGTGGCTGACGTTTCCGCCCACGCATATGCCCCCGCCTCCGCCTCCGCCTCCGCTTCGGCCCTCCACGCCTGTCTGGCAAACCACATCTCTCCGCACTGGGTGCCGACGATCCGCGAGATGAGCATGCCCAACACGCCGACCTTGCTCCGCCCGCAGACCCTGAACGGCGAGGCGCGCGTGCACGTCAGCTTCGCCATCTCTGGAGCTCTGGGCACCGGTACAGGTACAGGTACAGGCACAGGGACAGACAGGAGCTCAAGAGAGTCGAGACCCACCACAACCACCACCGCCACAGTCCTCCTCAACAGACACGCCCGCATACTTCACCACGACATCATGGCGCAGAACGGCGTGATCCACCTGGTGGACGCGTACCTGCCCCCGCTCGTGTCCATGGCCGAGTTTATCGACTCGCTTCCCGAGACCAGGTTCGGGGTTCTTCGCGGACTGGTGCGCCGGAGTCCGCAGTTTGGCCGGTATCTGAGAGGGGGCAAGTTATATGGCGGGACGTTCTTTGCGCCTGACGATGATGCGTTTCGGCGCGCAGGCTTGGGTTTAGATCTGGATTCGGACGTCGATGGCTTAGTATTGTTCGCAGACATGACGAGCCCCAAGCTGCCAGTCTCTCCCGACAGCCTGCTGGATGGCCATCTCGTGCCGAATAGGACGTTATTCTCGAATGCGCTCTATGATGTTGTCGACGATTCGAGTCACGGTGGGAGTGACGCTGTTGCATCACGCGCTCCTGATCCTGCATCTGTACTGCCGACGACTGGAATCCTCGCCAAGGCTGACGAGGGTACACATGGACATGTCAATTCGCGCGACCATGAAGACGAAAATGGAGAACATGGCGACGAACATGGAGACAACCCAGCCCACCGCTCGGTGCAAGTGACACCGAGCTCTCAATCCCAACCCCAACCTCAACCCAAACCCCAATCCTACCAGGTCGTCGCCGGGGCGAACTGCTACAAAGTGCCGTGGGGGACGAAAGAGTTCCATCTCCCCACCATGCTGGAAGATCAGGTCCTCACGGTGAATATTGCACGAGCGGGCGGGTGGATTGAGATGTCTGTCGGCGACGGCGGGGCGGGAGCGCGGGCGCGAGCGCGAGTCACCGAGGCAGATTTCCTGTGCAGCGATGGGATTGTGCATTTTGTGGATCGAGTTCTCTAGCACCTACAGTACTCGTCGTAGCGCTGGAGGGTACTTAATGATTCACCCACTCGCCTCCTTACACACTGTAATGCTGGAGAGTAATGATTCACGTATCAGTACTGTAAATGGCTTGATCTCTGATTCCGGGGAGGTCCGAAATATGGAGCCGCGAAGAGGGTGTACTCTATGTTGTGCCGAAGGATACATGGTGTACGTACCTAGGTATGTACCACTATTACGCGGTATACATACTTACATGCTTGTGTATGTGCATGCACATGCCTTCTTACATCATGGTTGCATTCAAACAGGGCTGCAGGTCGACTAGGCTCTGAATGGGTGGAAACCACAGGTGACAAGCGTTGCGGTAGAATGAAATCGGTATGCACACATCACGGGATAACTTCTTGATCGGGTGTATCAATGCAAGATCGGTGTTCGAGCTCCTGTACTTATGCACTGCGTCCACTGGTATGCAGTAATCAAGCAGCACGCAGCACGCAGAGCGCCACTAGATGGTCGATGCACGCAAGATGCAAATGTAATCTGCACCAACCAAACCCCTTTTGCCAGCATGCGTGGTGCTAGAGCCCATTTCAGTAGTCGCATGTCGGTAGGACGGAATCGAAATGTTTCCATGATGAAGATACCCCCTGCAAATCTCAGACCCAGCTGTCCGTGGCTCTCAGTGTCGTCATGGTTGGTCGAGAGTTGCGCTCTTGCCTTGGAAGTTGCTGGCTCGGTTGGTCGTGAAGCGATTAGAGTGTTCTGCCTGCTTGTCCAGGTCGGCAAACTTCCTTTTGATCTCCGAGAGTAAATCTTCAAGTTCTGTGTCCTTTGACTGGATGTCGAGGTAGACGCCAAGTTCGTACAGTTTCATGAGATCGGTTGCAAGCTTCTTCGATCTCTGGGTCAACGTGGACGCGATCGGAGATCGCTGCGTTTCCCAGTCATCGTTCAACTGACTGCCGGTGTCGCTAGAGCTTGGGCACCGACATGAGGGCGTGGACGAAAACCTCTGGATAGCTCCAGCTGGGCGGCGATGGTAATCGTGATCGTGAGAGTCCGACCAGGTGCGCCTGTATATAAGATTTGAGGGCTGGCCGCGGCGAGGATCGGTAGCTACCGTAGCGGCTGTGAAGCCGCCAACAGGCGCCATCGAACTCGGCTCATCCGACCCTGGCTTAGAGTCACTGTGGCTGATGTGTAGCTTTTGACCTTGTGGACGGTGTTGGCACTTGTCGTGGGCGCGAACTTCGCTATGTTTAGACCTCCCTTGATGGGGCTCTCGTAGACAGCGATTCAACGGATCCGTCATTGGCGAGACTGCAGGCGGTATGTTGTGGCGGCAATACTGGTCGCTCATGCTCCGGACCAGTCGCTTGTGGAAGGATCGATCCTCATGGGCTCCGGGAGGGCTGTCGTCCAGTGCGTCAAGGTCATCCAGCTCCAAATCCTCGGGCAAGCCCAAATCCAGGAAGCCAGAGTCGGTATCCAGCGTAGAATCCTGAGTCCATCCTGTCCCCGGGATACCACTGAGACTAAAACCCAGATCGTTGCCCAGGAGATTCAAATCATTGTTTTCAAAGCCTGTAATCTCCGCCACGTCGACGCCGACGGTCTTTGCATCTTGTCGCAAGCGTTGCCCTGTGGTGGGAAGAGAACTGTCAGCGTGACAGCAGTTGGCACAGAGAGCCAATACACTTACTCCGTCGTCGTTGGGCGATTCGATTCTGGGCTTTCCGACGCTCGTGGGCGTCAGTGATGTCTTTCAATTCCTCTGCCAAACCGCTTGCGCCGTGCATGATTTTGACTTTCTCGGCTGTCTACTTGATAGGAGAATTGGCAGAAACTGCCGAGCAAAGCTTCGCAAGCGCTGCTGGTTGTGATAACATCAGCACGGCACGGTCGGCCTGGGATATATTCGTCTATCGACGAGGGTAAGAAGTCCATGTTGCGTGTATTGTCGATGACGTTCAACCGGGCCCCGCAAGCTGTGGATGCAGGTGTTTCAAACCATGGTCAAATGGCTTTTTCCTTGTGATCGCGATCTTCATGAAAACTGCAGCTCCTGGTGGTATGATATGATATCCATTCTCTTGTCCCACGCTGCAGATGCGCAAATTCCAGGTCCTGGGGATGCCAGTCGCTGGCCCGAGCGAAACCTTGGTGGCGGTGGGTAGTATCGGTACACTCTCTTGCAGCATAATGAATCCTTCGAATGAACACGAGGCCCTGATTTGTTTACAACATCCGTGGAAGGCGTGTCCGATCCTGCTTCGCCGATAAGCTGAGGTGGGAGTGTGCGGAGGAAAGGAAGAATGCGGCATGCGCGAAGGATTTAAGCTTGCGTGCATCTGCCCTTTTGAGGGTGACTGAGAATCCTACAGCAGCAGCGTCGTGAGAATGTCTGCTATGCTGCAGCTAGCATGCTCCCCCCGGGGTGCGTGATTGACTGGCATATGGCGAAATGCCAGGCTAGCTCGCTTTTACTTGGGTGCGTCGTCGATCAGACATTCTCAAAGCCGACCCAATGGTGGCAGTGGAACGCCTTCCAGACTCACCTGCTGCAAGGACAAGGGCTGTGATACACCCGAAGCTCCACGAGTCCACAAACTGCCTGTTTAGTAGATGTCAGCAATGACAGTGCTGAAGAAGTTGTCGGTCAGCCAAATGATTTGCTCTGGGATGCGGGAATCCGTGCCGTACAGATTCCTTCCGAGAGTCAAAGTCAGCGTCAGTCAGCCCTATGAGAGCTCATCTCCAGCCTCCGAACAGGGAAGACTGGTCCCAATGATAATACTAGGTCAGTGCCAACTGACTTGGTGGTTGGGAGAGATGATGATTGAGCGGCCCTAACTGACTGATTTCGCCCGGGCCGTCCATTCTGACTGCAGGTCGGTCCTTCGCCTATCACAGGAGCCATGTCGAGCAACAGCCACGACGCTGAAGCAGAGATCAATCTCCTGCCCAAGCACACGCAATTTGCGACAGCATCGCTTGAACCAGACGACGCCAACGATCCAGTTGCAAATTACTACGACCTAAGCACAGAGGATGTCTCGATGCTGAACGAGAAGAGGCTGGAAGAAGAGCGCACCGGACTGGCGAGAAACAAACGGGGGCTACGGAAGCCGATTCTGCTCTGGATCTTCTTTTTCGCCTTGATCATTTTCAGCTCTGCGGCCTACTTCCTTCTGCCATTTAAGATGAACCAGACGCCGACATTCCATCCGGTATTTGGCGACTGTGGCAAGACCCCAGACGAGGCGCGAGGAAAAGGCTGCATCTATGATCCACTGGCAGTCACATGGGTACGCCCGGAATGCTATTATCCAGAGCTCATCGACGAATTCATCGACATGGAGCCGGTCAGGTTCTACAACGACAAGACCCTGAGCAAAGAATCCCAGGTGCCAATCGAAGAGATCATCCCAGGGGAACGCGAGCAGGTGTGGGCACCACACAAGTTCCACTCGGTATGCTCTACATATCCGATGGCGTAGTACAGGGCTGACAGCCTCGCAGGTTCATTGTGCACACGTGGTCAAAAAGGTTCATCATGCGCTTGCAAATCGTCTGCCGATTGACAGCTTCTCTCTGAATTACGCGCATACTGAGCATTGCCAGCTGGTGCTGCTTGAAGAGCTCCCTCAGTGTGCCAATCCTGGAACGTGCCGACTGAATAACGTGATTCAAAAATACAGTTCCTGTGGGTATGTGTACTGAGAATTGGTGACGGTCGGAAGCTGGAGGTGGATGATAGGATCACCTTGACTGTTTCCCGTTTACCTCCGTCTCTTGAGGCGCAGAATTGTGCTTGCATCATAGACGCTTTCATGTATGCAATAATCCTCCAGTCTGTCAAATAGAGTGGCTTGAAAGCGTAGGAGAATTAAAAAATACAGGACGCGGCGCAAACGTGACGGTCAACAATCGACGTCATTGTTCACTTTCCACTCACTCGTCCTTCACCTGCAGCTTCCTGGTTTCTACTCCAAAGGAAGCAGCTGGTACCTACCACCTGCTCTTCTTGGACACGTTACTCGAACGTGCATATAACCATCAAGCCGATGGATCTGCAACCTTTCAAGTGTCATCTTGCATCCGTGACCCCAACATGACAACATGTGGTTCGGTCCGAACGCCTTTCCTCGGGACCGCCGCGGTTGTCATATCGTGGAGCTCAGATCTCGCTCCAGCTGACATACAGATACTCTTGCGCTTTACAGTCGTCAACCGTCATCTTTGCGGCCGTGACTCTAGCACGCCTTGGTTCCTCCATGTTCATCGACATGCAGCACACTTCCCGGGTTCCGGGCGCAACTGGGATAGCGAAACCAGCTCCCTCAATTCCAGTTGCAGGCACTCGGGTCTCGTTCTTATGATCTCGTGATAGCGAACCTGCGTGGTCTTGCCTCTTGACCCGTCTCATGTAGGTCAGACTCATCTCGTCCCATTGAAAGCATCTTTTGTCTGTCGTTCGACAAGGTGAGCGAGGATCGAAGCCACGACTTGAATTCAGCATGTTCGAACCCGATGGGTGGTGGCCGTCCATCCAGAGTCAAAGATATCATTACAGGCCTATTGACGGGGACGACGACAAGGAGGAAGCATTTAACAATGAGAGCGCGTCACTCAGAAGGCGACGCCAAACACGTTCTCGTATCTCAGCAATCACGTTGAAAGCACTGTACATGGGACTGCTGGTCGGCAGCTTCATCTTGTCTTTCATTGCTGGCAAAGTATACGAGGAACGGCAGCACCGAATGGAAGATGGCCCGGCCGGGATATTGCAATGTGAGCGGCTCTAAAGATGCGATGCCAACGACGAAAACCGACAATAGAGCACTAACATGGAAGCAGTACGAACACTTCCTATTCGGCTGGAATATAACGCCACGTTCGGCGACGCTCCCACCGCCATCACCGAAGCAGCATGGGACAATCTCCTACCCGTGCAGGGCGGCTTCTTCCAGCACCCTACCATAGCGCCTGCTCGCTCCGACTTTGCCGTCTTCCACCAGTTACACTGCCTGGTAAGTGAATCAACCGGAATCGCGCCACCAACATCCCAATACACAATACACGGACGCCGTACTAATCGACGCATGTCAAATAGAACGGCATCCGCCAGGCCTTCTGGTTCACTCACGACGCGGCCATCCAAGGCCGCCGCATCACCGACGCAGACTTTCCGGACATGATCTCTCCAAGGCATATGAGCCACTGTATCGACCTGCTGCGCCAGTCGCTCATGTGTCAGCCCGATTTGACCGTCGAAGTCAAGGACGAGCTCGGCGGCGTCACGGGGTTCGGCACGGTCCATCAATGTAGGGACTGGGGCCAGTTCATGGACTGGATGGAGGAGTGGGAGACGTATGGGCAGGAGGAACCGTATGTTGCAGCGGAGCATCATCATCATCATCAGTAGCGGTAGTGGTAGCGGTAGCTCTAGCAGTAGGAGCTGCGGCATGATGGCTGTGTATGAATGTATTAATGAATGAACAAAGAACTTGCTTGATTGACGCGCAGGGACACGATCTATCGTCACTTTGAGATTCATATATTCCGTAATGCTAGGGGTGGGAGAAGGCGGGAATGGTAAATGAAGCGTGAATGACACATTATATCCATACATCTATAGCGTCAGATAAGATTTCAATACTCTCAGGGGACAGAAGGCTCTATATTTCCTGCTCTCAGCTCGCTGAATATACTTTACAACCAACAACTCTGATACTAAGAAGGGCAACTGCGCACCGTCCTTACTAGGTACTCACCGCACACACTCACCTATTTAGACTGGCTTTAAAGATGAATCTCAATCTCATCCCTCCCCTTCCCATTCAGTTCTCATACTCCGGTCCTAGCAACTATTAAACCCAATCACGATAACGGCATGCAACTCGTGCCGATCCACGGGATCGATCCCCTCCTCCAGCCTCTTCAGCAGACTATCCGTGCAATGCAACGAATGCGGCACCGCACTGTCCATCATGCCCCGCTCCGTGAACCGCCCTTTGCCCTCCAAGACGCGCTCGATCCGCCTCATCCAGAAGATACAGTGGCCCAGATGTTCCTCCTGGGTCGTGTGCGCCAGGGACCCCGCGCGGAAGGACATGGCCTCGACGTCCGAGATGCGCACGGTGGCGTTCCGGTCGATGAAGAACGGGAACGCGCCGAACCGGCGCGTCGGACTCGCGGTCCAGGCGCGGAACTCGGCGTCCGTGTCGCGCTCGTAGCAGGCCGACGGGGTCCAGCTGTAGCTGAGGAGGTCGAACGTGCAGTTGTTGGCGCGCGCAGAGGCGAGCGAGTGGCCGCAAGTGAGGCCCAGCGCGGGCGGTTTGAGTTGTGGCTGGGCTGCGGACGGGGGTGGTTGTTGTTGTTGTTGTGGTAATGTTGATGTGCTGAATATGAGGGCGAGTATGAGGAGCATGGCAGTGATGATGGCGGTGGAGAGGAGACAGATCTTCGTGCCTTTGTGTTTTCCCCAGGGAGCCGAGCGCGTGAGAAGTGTTGGGTGCCCTTGCTCTTTGGGGCTCGAGTTCTTTTCGTCGCTTGGGGGGAGGGCGATTTCCTCGTCGCTGTCTGTTGGGATGTCGCTGCTCGTGGCGAGTCTGTCATATCTGCTCTGGAGTGGTCGTTTCTCGGGCGCGTCCCGGCCCCTGAAGATGATCTTGCGGGGGATATAGTCCCTGAGATACCGTATTGTTTCTGCCATTTGGGTTTGATCACCACGGTGAGTTTGGGTTTCTTAGGAATGGAATGGTAATTGATGTGTCGGCGTTGCTGTTCATGTTAGTGTCTGCTGTAGCCCGCAAAGCCTCAAAGGGTCTTGGTCGAGGCATCGTCGGAAATTACCCGCACAATCACCTACCCTGGGACAGCATTGCAATGGATACCTAGGATGAAGTCATCCAAGCTTACCATTTGCGCGATGCAGAGGAGACAGACGTAGACGCAAATGGTATTCGCAGTTGTATGCGTCGTGACCATTTTCACAGTTGGCGATGGGACAGGCGAGGCTGCAAGATGACGGCGCTAATGGCGCAAGGTCAGCCTTGCATATTCTATTGTCATCGCAATCTAATGGCCAAATATGGCAAGATGAAGAGCGCGTGATATCTGACAACTGGGAAAGTGTCATTCATGAGACGCATGATATCTGTGACTGCGCGGCAGGGCTCCGGTATTGTAACTGACGTGTGCGTAGACTTTGGAGGTGGTGACTCCGCGACTTTGACGTGAGTACCGCGGCAAGCCGTAAGATCCTTGTCGGTCGTCTCTCAATTCCATGCGGATGTCCCACTTCTGAAGATGCAACTGAGCGTGGTATTCATCTTCCAGGGCGGTCCTTGTTCTGAGAACCGGATGCATTCTTGGTTGGAAATAGTCGTTGCTCAAAAAATCTGTCCGAACTCTGCTTCAGCGTGAGCTTCTCAGGTGGCCATAGACCGCCAGCATGCCATCCGCTCAGCATGTCAAGTATGAGAAGCTGGAGGCGGGAATGCACGATTTGGAGAACGTGGCGGTGAACGAGCAGCAGATAGATGGCACGTCACGGCGCCTATTATGGCAACAACACACTCCGTCAACGAAGCTCGGTTTCGCTGTCCGGTGTGTCCTGGGCTTCTTTTTCGTCCTCACACTACTCAATATCGGATTCTTGCTGGGTGACAGATTGATCGGAACAACGTGCGATGCAAGGAAACCTGGCTCGACATCGTCGGCGGATATAATCTGGAGTAAGTCCATTTGAGGGAACTGTCGTCAGGAAAGATGACGGATATCTAACGGAAAATTCTCATCTTAGGAAGCAGTCTTCAAAGCCTTACCGTCTCCAAGCCACAAAGATTCGATGCCACTCTGTACAGTAGGAACAAGTATCGAGGTCCTCCAAGCCCGGAAATCGATGCGGAATGGGACCGATTCACCACGAATCGTAAGTGAAAGGATAGCCAAACTATTGTCGTTCATGTATTGATGCAGGTCCAGCTTGGATGGTTGAGACAGCAGCGGTTCTGAACGTCTCACGAGCAGAGATCTTCAGGTCTGGAAACACTGCTGCCTTGGAGACAGTGGTGGAACTTGATGAAGGGAACGGAGGTGGGTACATGGGGACGTTAGAAGTCTTCCATCAGTTGCATTGCCTGGTGAGTGGTGATGTTATATCGGCCTAATGAAGGCCTCCACTGACACATTGACAAGAACGTTTTGCGGAAATGGACTTACTGGGACCACTATGTCGATACTGATCCTTTCTTCCAAACTCGGCCGGACCATCGTCGAGAGCATGCAGACCACTGTATAGACGTGCTTCGTCAGGCACTCATGTGCAGAAGTGACTTGGGTCTCATCCTATTTCACTGGGTTAAAGGCATTCAAATCCCATCGCCGGATTTCAACACTCTTGTAAGTCAATAACTTCCGGCCCGCGACATCACGATACTTACGAACCTCGCTTGCAGCACCAATGTCACGACCCTGAGGCCGTACTTGCATGGGCACAAGAGAACAAAGCTCCCATACAGCACTCGATTGTCAAAGCCATGGGCGCGACAGAAGCAGAGCATCCTTTTTGAGGGCCTCATTCTCTTCAGCGGGATCAGAAGGGGGCTTTGGAGTGGACGTCCAGAGAGCCTGATGATCGTGAGCCACCTTATGAAAAGGTCATTGGATTTGCGCCGGAGCAGGAAGCGAGGCTGAGAAATTGGGATTTGGGAAGAAGTTACCAATTTAAGTCGAGGCTGTTGGGATCCACTGTATTGTCCATACTGATACCCCGGTTTATGTATCTGCCTCGGGAGGTTACGACCAGACAGTCCAAAGACAAATGTACTTCGCACAAGCAATGAGTAGTTGGTGAAATTCTTCTGGGGGGCGTTTGTACACGTATACAGCACTCTGAAAAGGAGAAGATAAGCCGGAACGTACACGACAAGCCCTGTCTGTGCTGGCAGATAAGTTTATGATGGCTAGGTAACAAGCCTGAGAGCGGGGAGTAAGGAGAAGAAAGATCTCCCCGTGCTCCCTTCCAAAAAGAAAAGACTGCAAACATGCCAAGGCGCTGGTGATAAAGGGCACGTGATGATAAGTCTCTCGAATTGCTCCTCCCACCAAGGCGCGTCGCCGTAGCCGCGACCATCAGGATATTTTTCTAACCCATCCGCCAACGACATATTTTGGCCTCTAACCTGAACACTTACCGATTTTGAGGACACTTTCGCTATGGCTGGCATCTTCGAGGGACCGCGCAATGCTGGGACTCTATTTCTTGGAGGTACAAAGCTCAGTGGGCAGGACATTCGAGATCAAAACGTTCTCGCAACGCAGGCAATCGCCAATGTGGTCAGGACCTCGTTTGGGCCTTCGGGTTTGGACAAGATGATGGTCGACGACATCGGTGATGTTACAGTCACAAACGACGGCGCTACAATCCTCAGTCTCCTCGACGTCGAGCATCCGGCCGGCAAGATTTTGGTTGATCTGGCGCAGCAGCAGGATAGAGAGGTCGGAGATGGCACCACGTCCGTCGTGCTTGTCGCTGCAGAACTCCTCCGAAGGGCGAACGAACTCATGAAGAATCGGATACACCCTACCGTCATCATCACTGGTTACCGTCTGGCCCTGCGAGAAGCGGTCAAGTACATGCAAGAGAACATTAGCACAAAGGTCGAATCACTCGGGAGGGAGAGCCTGATAAACATCGCAAAGACCTCAATGTCGAGCAAAATCATTGGCTCTGATGCAGACTTCTTTGCCAATATGGTGGTCGATGCCATGCAGGCGGTAAAATCGGTCAATCAGCAGAAAAATGAAATCAAATACCCTGTCAAAGCCGTCAACATCCTCAAAGCACATGGCAAGAGCGCAACCGAATCAATCCTGGTCAAGGGTTATGCATTGAACTGCACAGTTGCATCACAGGCCATGAAGACGAGGATCACAGATGCGAGGATTGCCTGCCTCGACATGAATTTGCAAAAGGAACGGATGAAACTCGGAGTCCAGATCACCGTCGAAGACCCTCAGCAGCTGGAAAAGATTCGAGAGCGAGAAGCCGGCATCGTTCTAGAAAGAGTAGACATGATCCTCAAGGCTGGTGCCAATGTAGTGCTGACCACCAAGGGGATCGACGACTTGGTGCTCAAGCTCTTTGTGGAACGTGGCTGCATGGGTATCCGAAGATGTAAGAAAGAAGATTTGAGGCGGATTGCAAAGGCCACCGGGGCTACCCTGATTAGCACGCTGTCCGACCTAAACGGAGATGAGAAGTTCGAGAAGGAATTCCTGGGTCACGCCGAGGAAGTTGTTCAAGAACGGATATCAGATGATGAGTGCATTCTGGTGAAAGGAACCAAGGCTTTCTCGTCGGCGTCGATTATCCTTCGAGGCTCCAACGACTACCAGCTCGATGAGATGGAGCGGTCAGTGCATGACTCGCTGTCTGCCGTCAAGCGGACTCTGGAGTCTGGCAGCATCGTACCCGGTGGTGGCGCCGTCGAAAGCGCGCTGTCTATTTACCTCGAAGAATTTGCCATGACTGTGTCCTCCCGCGAACAGCTGGCGATCGGCGAGTTCTCCCAATCTCTTCTGATTGTACCGAAAACACTCGCGGTTAATGCCGCGAAAGATGCTTCCGACTTAGTGGCGCAGCTACGTGTGCGGCATGCCTTGAGTCAGAGGGTCCAGGAAGGCGAAGCCAATGAAAGAGAAAAGGATATTGCGAAGAAGCGACAGTACAAAAACTATGGTCTGGATTTGATGCGGGGCAAGGTAGTGGACGTCGTGAAGATGGGTGTCCTGGAGCCAAGCATGAGCAAGGTCAAGCAACTCAAAAGCGCTGTCGAAGCCTGCATCGCCATCATGAGGATAGACACTCTGATCAAGCTCGATCCTCCTGAGCAACGAGATGACGATGGCCACGGGCATTGAAGAGCGAAAAGGTCATCCCCGCAGGACCCAAGGGATTGAGCCATGAGAGGCGTCACGAATAGCAGCAGACCTTTGTCATTGACCTGCACCAGACGTTCAAACCCTCCATATCCGATCATCTCAGCGGATGTAAGGGTGCTGGGGAGAGTTCCAACGCGGCCGTTGCGAGCGAGCACCGTTGAGTCTTAGGAAGTTGACTCACGCAGACAACCACGAAGCCACTGCGCTCGAAGAATGTCTTGTGGTGGAGCTAAGGATCCTCGACCGAAGAGGTTCAACGGTGGTCAGGAACGATGTCGATGACTGATGAACAATGTGGCAATGGTGAAAGAGCGCGTTGCTGGTGAACGGAACCGATCGAAAAGGAGAAGAAAGCAAGGCAATAGAGTCAGATTACCAGCCCTCTCCTGGACTTGAAGTAGCTGATAGTTCATGATGCCGACGTTGCGCGACATTGAGCAATTGTCCGCTTTCAACCTGCGTGCTCTTCTTCGACAGCATTCTTGTCTATTCGACGATCCTCAGCTGAAGAATCGATGACACCCTCTTCGAAAGCGGAATTTACGTGCGGCAGAGGATCCATCCACGCTCAGCTCAGTGCGAAGGTGAGGTAGACATAAAACGCGGCAGGGCTAGGGTTCACCTGCTCCTCTCCCTGCCAAGCTGTTGATGTGGGTGACTCAATTCGGAGGACATGATAGATTCAAAGGGGTCTATATATTTACGAAGGCCTATAGTGATATCACCAGCGGGTCCCAAACACCCATACGGGCTGTGACGCCTTGGCGGTGTCTTTACAGACTCTTCGGATAACCTTCCCAGTCACACTCTTCTGTTCAAATAGTTCTGAGATGAAAGTCAACACACTCAAGTTGACAGCAGGGATAGTGCATACGCATACCCACAGCTGTAGTCTCAATGCGCGTTTCCAGGGGGCCTTCTCTTTTCCTCTTGATGTCTCCTTATCTAGGAATCTCAATTCAGACCACTGGTCGTGTTGCTTGCACTTTCCAGGCAGCTCGTCCCCATGCACAAAGTTCGGTCGCATGCGGGATGGGCAACGTTTCAAAGGGATCCATAACAGCTAAGAACGATTGCGCGGTCGATGGCTTTTCGGTGCGATGCTCAATCGCCGCAGACATTTAGTCTTGCTGAGCACAGTGCGATCTCTTCTCCCGGAGATCAATGCGCGATGAGCCTGCGCGGCCCGTGGAACGACCGATCCTTCCTGTGTGATGGCAGATGCAACGGCACAGCAGCGTCCAAAATCTAAGAGAAGGACCGTGTTCTGTGTGGACTCGCCCAGCCATGGATAACCCATGCATCGGACGACGAAGGATCTAGTGGACCAAACGCGTAATGCACATTCTTTCGGCACCCAGACCGCCAGACTCGACCGAACTCAGAGTAAGTCGTCGCGTTAGTTCTTGGTTTGGGCTGAAGTGGCGTTCGCTGAACAGTACCAGCACTAACAGCGTCAGGGAACCGTGTGGACGGTCTGCTCGAGAAGAGATCTCCGCCGGGCACCTTGCACTATTTCTCCAGTCTCCTCATCCCGACATATCAACCAGGAACACGCAACCATTAGATGAGCAATATCAAGCCGGATGAACCTCTGCGAGGAGATGGACGCCTACCGATTTAGTCGTGTTGATGTCCACTACGCCAGACACACGATCCAGCCTGCGCTTCCGCATGGCGTTCTCCTGGCAGCTTAAGTATGTCAGCTGCGAATATCGACGCATATCTATCTCTCCACCTCGGATCCTCAGAAGAAGTAGAAAGGCGGTCTGCGTTTGTTTTCACAGGGGCAGCCGCCAACTTCGTCAATCATCGCTTTCCTGGTCGACATAGTCGGCTCGCACTGGACGAACTGGGCCAGCCGGCGATTCGAAAACATGTTGGTATTGAAGCACGAGAAGGGGTACTCTAACCGCAGCTTCGGGAGCTCTCGAATTTCGAAAAGAGAGGACAAGGTCCGCCAGTCTCAACAGCCAAGGTCGTCTGAAGATGAGTCTCGGCATGGAGACCCCCGGGTGGCCACCTTACCAACGCTAGCTGAGTCACCGTGTGTCAGCGGCCAATCAGACGCCGAGGTCTATCTCTTGAGGAGAGTCCCAGCCGCAGCACAGCGTCTCCCATGTTATTCACATCCAATATGTGATGAGATTTCTCGGGTTTTCCTTAACGAGACCTCACGCAAGAAACCGGCGGCGGAGTTACATGTGGTTCAATGCTGAATATAGGAACGGCCGAAGTCCCCCCTTGGTAGCGAGGAACACGGATTCGGGTTTGACTGACTCATGATATCGATCTTGTCCTCTTTCTTCTCTCCATGTCTGAAGTCCCTGAGGACGGTCAGATTGGCTGTTATCTGGCTCGAAACCATTGCCGGACATGCAGTCTGCCCTCGACGAGTGGCTTGAGACTCGGTTGTCGGCCTCGAAGAGCCAGGCTTCCAGTACTTCGGGAGCGAGTATCGCTCTGTCAAATCTGACTCGCAGCCAAACAAGCAATACATTAGATGTGGATAAATCGACCTTCTATCCAAACCTAACAGTGCTCGAAGGAGACCCTCCGCGACCACCAGTCATCCTTCCTCTACTGCGGGCACCTGACAATCAACCACTGCAACCTGATATTGTGCCTCACTCGAAGAGGCTTGCTCCAAACTCTTTGGGCGATCTTAGTGCGTCGCAGGTGGACGAAAGCGTGTTCACCCGGCCTCAGCAGGATAGGCTAGACAGGGGACTGGACAGCAGGCCTTTGTACATTGAGTTGCCTGCCCTTCCGCAAAACATCCTTGCCACAAGCCACGCCGGCACTCAACACAAGGTTGTCGAACCAGAGCCTCACGACAAGGGTCAATCACATTCGAGGCGAAGTAATCTTGAATTGTTGCTCAACTCACCTCTCCTGCCAATACCCAGTCTTGAACATGCTGCATACCTCCATCCTGGGACAGCCGAGATCGGTTCAGTAACCAACCGACTAAAGAAGGACGAGCACAACGAGTCGGAACGTGCCGAGACGTCAGCGGCTTCGGCCAATTTCAAAAGGAAAAGAAGCCCACGACCAATATCACCAGTGCGGAGGACGACGAAAACAAACCAACGACCAGGGCGAAAATACGAGAACCAGTGGCGGGTCGGTCAAGCGCCAACCGCGGGGCTCAGAGACTCGAAAGAGCAAACAAATTTCGATCGGGTCCTGGCTGCTGTTTCTCACTACTACCAAGGAAATGCGGACGGTACTTGGAAGATCGCCCTCCACCACAATGCTGCGGAGTACGATGGAAAGGGTCTGACGGAAGCCATTGGAGCGTCGGTGATCATGGCCGCCGGTTTGATAGCGGCCGGTCAGGCTCAAAATGCGACCCAAATCCTGAACAGGACACTTCCGCTCGCCGAAGTCATGTTGCTTAGCCAGCACCCTCAAGTTTGCTACTGGTTGACCGAGGTGAGCATGGATACATCTCAGACAGTAGCCGGAAGCGTCCGACGAGCTGTCAAGGCTCAAGTCGCACCACTTGCTTGCAAGCTGCTGGGACCAGACCATCCGATTTCTCTCGTCCTCAGAACGCCTTTGACGAGGGACCAGCAAATCCGGATGCGCAGAGAAGGCCAGGCCGTGGCACATGATTACCATGTCCGGACATTCGGCAAGTATTCCTTCCAGACGATGGCTCACCAATGGTACTGGGGTCGGATAACCGCGGCGTCAGGGCAGTTTGATGAGGCAATTCGGCTCCTCAAGGACTTGACCCAGGACTGGGAACAGCTGTACTCCAGCCCGAACACGGCCGTGGCAGTTATATCGCTCGTCGAGCAAGCGCGGGTGATGGTAGCCTCTGGAGACGCAGGCA
Organism: Phialophora tarda; assembly: GCA_016109495.1. NCBI lineage: Eukaryota > Fungi > Ascomycota > Eurotiomycetes > Chaetothyriales > Herpotrichiellaceae > Phialophora > Phialophora tarda. The sequence continues at coordinate 1,087,384 of JADWPL010000001.1, read as the reverse complement.
TCGTGGTGGAATGTCTCCTCAGCGACGCGCTTCGGCGGATTGACGTGCTTTGTTCAGCCCAGAGCTTAGAAATGCCGGTCCTGGATGCGGCGGAACTACGACTGCGAGTGGGTGGGCTGATCTTCGCGCGGTTGGCAGCACTTCGAGCCCTTGGGCGGGTGCATGCCATGAGGTTGAATCTGAGCGCTGCACTGCTGTACTTCGAACAGGCGGCGACGATTGCCCAGGCGGAACTTACAGTGCAATCCTCGGTCCGGAAGCTCTGTGAGGCTGACCTCGAGGTCACCAGAATGATGGAGTTGGAACGGGCTATGGGGGTGTTATGGGTCGAGGATCCTGCCAGCAGGCTTCCTCCCGTGAGCAGTATTATCTCTCTGATTCCAATTGAAACTTAAAGACCCTAGTCGAGCTGTCCGGAGTACATGTGACACGTCGGCAGCCCTGTCGTCTTCTATTGGGGGGTCCTCACCTCTTTATGTTGGGCGGCACGCGAACAAGGCTGAGAGCCAGCCTTGCGACCGCCCCTCCTCGCCACGCGGATTCTCCAACTGCGGGACATTTTCCTCATCATTCAGATCAGACCAGATCAGATCCTGTCTCTTGACCATTCACTCCTCTGACCCCCTAAGTCTGCTCATCATGGTCGCCGAATTGATCACCACCATCTCCCCAACCACCAACAAACCGATCCTCACGCGGCACGGCCTCCCGCCGCACGAAATCCTCCAACTCGGCACCACCGCCCAAGCCGCCTTCAAAGCGTTCCGCAAGTCCCACGCCTCCCTCTCCAGCCGACAACAGATCATTTCAAAAGCACTACAACTCCTGCTCGAAAAGCAAGATGTGCTCGCCCGTGAACTCACCGAACAAATGGGCCGGCCCATCGCGTACACGGCCAAAGAAATCACCACGGCCGTCAAACGAGCCGAGTACATGAATAGCATTGCGCCCGAGGTTCTGGAGCGAGACGCCACGATCCCCGGCCAAGCGGAGGAAGGGTTCAAGCGATACGTCACGCGCAGAGACCCCGTCGGCGTGGTGCTCGTGATCTTCGCGTGGAACTACCCGTACCTGATCCTGGTGAACAGCTTGATCCCCGCGCTGCTGGCGGGCTGCAGTGTGATATTGAAGCCGAGCCCCCAGACGCCGACGGTCGTCGAACACGTCGTCGAGTTCTTCACCCAGGCAGGCCTGCCGCGGGACGTGATCCAGTACCTGCACTGTGGGAACCCGCTGGATCTGAAGCCGCTGATCCAATCGGCCGACGTCAACCACATCTGCTTCACCGGCAGTGTCGCGGCCGGGATCGCGATCCAGACGCTCGCCGCCGCGCGGGTCTCCTGCTCGGTGGGTCTGGAGCTCGGGGGCAAAGACCCCGCGTACGTGCGGCGGGACGTGGACGTGGCGTGGGCGGCCGAGGAGATCGTCGACGGCGCCGTCTTCAACTCCGGCCAATCGTGCTGCGCCATCGAGCGCGTCTACGTCCACGAAGAGGTGTACGACGCGTTCGTCGATGCCGCGAAGCAAATCCTCGCGGGCTACCGGCTCGGCGACCCGCTGGACGAGACCACGCAGCTCGGACCCGTGGTTTCGCAGCGCGCAAAGGCGGAAATCAGTCGCCAAGTCGCCGACGCGCTCGCCAAGGGTGCCAGAGACGAGACTCCCCGCGTCGAGTCCTTCGCGTCACCCCGCGGGCCTAGCGAGGGGAACTGGGTCGCGCCCACGCTGTTGACCAACGTCAACCACGGCATGGCGGTCATGCGCGACGAGACGTTCGGCCCCGTCATCCCCGTGCAGAAGGTCGGCTCGGACGACGAGGCCGTCGCCCTCATGAACGACAGTCAGTTCGGCCTCACCGCCTCGATCTGGACAAAGGACGTGGCCCGCGGGGAGGACCTGTGCGGCCAAGTCGAGGCCGGGACCGTGTTTGTCAACCGCGCCGACTACCCGAGCCCGGACCTCGCGTGGACCGGGTGGAAGGATTCCGGCAAGGGCGTGACCTTGAGCCGCGTCGGGTTTGAGCAGTTCGTCAGGCTCAAGAGTTATCATGTCAAGGAGTATCCCAAGTGAGGTGTCATCGGCGTGCACACGACGTATCCCGAATCACGTTGCAGAGTATAACATATAACTCACAACGCATAACGCATAATGCATACCCCGGTGTTTCACGAGGATAGACACGTTAAGACACATGGATAGATACGGAGTACCGAGTGTTCGGAGATAGAATGGGCCATACCATACGTACGGAGTATATATGGAGTACCTCGCACATAATCTTACATTCTCCGCGCGTTTTCTCCTGCCGGGTGAGAAAGGCACCCAAAGTACAGAGTACGTGGTGAGAGTTCGTGAGAGATTATGGCCGGAAGTCAAAGTCAAAGTCAAGCGGGTAAATCGTCTTGAATCGACTCTCTTATCTTGTGTGCGTGTCTTTTGTGCTTCGTTGCGATCGAGTTCAGAGCCGACCACCCTGGCTCGATAGTAGTACAGTACAGTACAGTACTAACACTCAGCTCTGTAGAACTAATAAAATTAAATGTAGGTAGGTAGGTAGGGAGGGCGATGCAAGGCAAGACAGCGCGTCTCTATCCCGCTTTCATCCTAAGCGCACCACATTTCAATCATCATCGTCAATGTCCACGTCGATGGCGTCGGGGTTTGCAGACGCGGCAACGGCCTTTGCTTTCCCGTTCGCTTGTTGTTCGTCTTGATCGGCCCCTTCGCCCATCTTCGTGGTTGGCCTCTTCCCTCCTTCAGGGCCCGTGCTCGCAGCGACAAACCCAACCGGGGCGCGAGCTTGTCTTTCCAACGCCACCATCGCGTCTGTGTTTCTCCCTCCTCCCTCTTCCTCGTGCGCTCCGGCCTCGGCATTCGTGGCAGCGGCGGCTTGCCCCCTCGCAACAGCCTGGCTGGCAATGAACGCGACGTCCGTGTTGAACTGCGCGGCCACGCTCCGCTTGATGCGCAGCATCTCTTTAAACGTGTCTTCGTTCCCGTGCGCGACTTCGAATTTCTCCCACGTGTCCCAGAAGGACTTGTCGACGCGGGGATCCGCATACTGAGACGCGTGCCCGTAGATGGCGCGCGCGCGGTCAATTTCGCCCAGCCGGCGCTCCATCTCTGCAAACTTGAGACACATGGCTTTGGCGTCCGCGTCGGGGAGGGCGGCAATGGCGCGCTCGTAGATTGGTCGCGTCGACGTCAGGCCGAAGTTCGTGGCCGATTTGGTAATGTAGAATTCGAACATGGGGAGGCGGTCTTCGTCTGACACGGCGCGGGTGGCGCGCTCGTAGATACGCATGGCTGACCTCGCGAGCCCGCGCTCTTCTTCCAGATTGCCGTACATCAGATAAATGGGCTTGGCGAATTGCGCGGGCACGTTTTCCACGGCTTGCTCGAAGAGGTCTCTCAGGCGCTCGAGCGCGATTTTGCGAGTCACGGCTTTCGTCAGGTACAGGTTCCAAAGTTCAAAGGCGACGGGGTAGGTGAACACGTCGAGCCCGCGTTCGTACACTTTGAAGGATTCCTCGAAGTAGCCGTGTTCTTCCAGGAGGTTGGCGTAGTTGACCACCGTTTGGGGCGTGGCAATGCGGAGTTCGAAGATGCGGTCGTAGACGGCGCGAGTTTCGTCCAGTGAGCCGACGGACTCGACCAGGTCCACGTAGAAGGACCAGACTTTCCAGGACTTGTGGACACGTTGCTGTGGCGAGAGGGTCTCGTCGAAGTAGTCGACCGTGCTTCTTTTGGGCGCCTTTGTTGCCGTGGCCATGACTTTCAGTGCGTTGTCGAAGTTCTCGTTGCGAAGTTCCATCTCGGCCCAGCCGACCCACGTGTCGGCCAGTTCTACCACGGATTTGTAGGGCACTTTGACTGCTTTGTCGAGGATGATCCGTGCGGTGTCGAGGTCGCCGTTTTCTTCGTAGAATTTGGCGTAGTTGAGCCAGAGTTCATGAAACTTGCCCACGGCTCTCTTCGGCTGGATCGCCGCGATGGCGTCGGTGTAAGTTTGGACGACTTCCTGCTTGTTGTCGTTCCACAACGCCACTCGCTTCTCCCATTCGACCACGTTGTTCGGGTTTTGTCGTAGGAGGACGTCGTTGACCAGGAACGGTCGACGGTCCATGAGGTGCTCGAAGCGCATCATCCTCAGATCCAGGTCAAAGTCTTTGTCGGCGTCGACCACGCCTTTCGCAGCTCGGGTTGACGCGGCGTCCATGAGCGTGGATAAAATCGACTCCTCAAACTCGACATAGGCGTCAAAGATCATGGTGAAATCGCGAACAGTCATGACTGTCGTGATTCCCTCCTCGAACACATCTCTTGCTCTTTCAAAGTCTCCCCGGGTAATCCAGTAGGTTGCCAGTCCTGCCCAGAGCTTGCCCCTTTGGTCCGCAAATCGTTCGATGCCACTCCTGATGATGGTATCAGGGTCGATGCCAGATACCGAGCTGTCGCCGATTTCTCTGGCCTTGTTCACCATGAGCTCAACCATCTCACTCCACAGCTGGAAATCGCTTTTTATGTGTTTTGACTTGAACTTCGGATTGTCCAAAATCTGCATATATCTCTTGACGGCCTCCAGGTAGTGTCCGGTCTCAATCAACAGATCGACATAATCTTCCATGTCCTCGGGATGGATTTGGACATATCGGGCCCATATCTTGACAGCAGTGTCGCCACCGACTGAATTGGCGAAAGATTTGTACAGCTTCCATATCCTGTTGTGCTGGGTGACCGGTAGGGCTCGCAGCGCCCTGTCGAAGGTCCTTCGAGTTCTAGTGACATAGGGTTGTCGCAAGAGGAATGTGAGGTACATCTCCCAGATGGCCGGCATTTTGTTCAACAAGATCAGTGCTCTTGCGAACAGAGCATTGACCTTGTTGTACTCGGCCTTGTATCTGACTGGGTTTTTCTTTTTCAAGTGCTTGACCCGGAACTCCAGGTACATCTTCCACAGCTTATAGGACCGCGGTAACTGTATGCATGCCCGCTCTTGTACGAACGCCTGTTCGTGGATCGTGCCGTTGCGCATTTTGAAGTCGATGTAAGTGAGCCATGGCCGAATGCTGCCGGGATTGCGGAGGATGTCCTGTTCGTAAATAGCATCCTCGTTCGCGATGAGATACAGGTCCGGCTTCTTCGCGGCTTGGGAGGATGCCATGGTGAGGGCTGAATTGCCATGCGGCTGACGCACAATGCCAGGCATGGCGCGATGGGTTTGTAACGAAGTTCTCGTCACAGGTTCACGCCTCGACGCCTAAGAAAATGCAGACAACTTCGACTTGAAGGCGGCGGGCTTCGGGATGAAGTTCGTCCGCTCCGGCTTGGCATTATCCGGTCGACAGCTTCTTGTTTCTCATTGCTTTCACTCGCATGGAGCTTTGTACTTTGCGAGCTTCTGGCCCAGGCGACTGAAGGACCTTTTTCTTCCACCACATGGGCGGACTACAAAATATGCAGCAGCCCTGCTTGGGCCCAACAACTGCGAAGTCCCGCGACGACAGCATGCAACGGAACAGTAAATCCGGATTGGGCTTCCTGGAACTTGAACAAACACACTCTCTCTGACAATCATATTGTCGTCCGGCCTGAGTCGGACCTATACCAGCCTTCCAATTTCCCATGAACTTGGTCGGAACCCCTCATATATCGTCTCTCGCTCTGCTCCTGGCGCGAAAAGGCACCAGGTCTGTCAAGCCTTGGACTGCAAAATCTATGTGACACGTTTATTATGCGGCTCATTCAGCCCTATCGAGTCTCCCAATGTCCAGATCATCTCCAAGGTAAGATTAGAGAACTTCCAGATATCTCCGGAATCACTTCGCACCCTCTTGAAAGATGAATAATAATACCCTCCTTCCATGAAATGCTCAGACAAATCATGCTCACTTCTGCCGTGCGTGGCGAAGCAAGTATACCGGGCATGAGCGACGTCATCAGACTCGAAGAAAACCGTGAAGTTGGTGGCAATGTGCTATCATTGACCGGTCAGACTGCGCGGGAATGTGGAAAGGAGGCAGATACTTACCAGCATGCGCTTGAAGCGCGACTCCGCGATCATGCCGAATTTGGCGAGCCCTTCTCTGCCGCGATGTGTACCGAACGGGTACGTGACTATGCAGTCTTCGGTGAAGAGATCCGCCCAGTCTTCTGCGACTTTCAAGTCCATCATGGTCGAGTCCAGGGTGTACGCATAAGTGTTGCACAGGTCAACGATGCGTTGCCGCTCGTACATGTATAGCGTCTTGTCTTGAGGGGTCTTTTGAATCGCCAAAGGAGAGTATTCTTGCTCGGAAACTCCGTTGGATTTGCTCGATGTTCTCTTGATACGCTTGGGATTGAAGTATTTCCTCTGACGCTCGAGGGATCGGGGGTAGGAGAGTGGGTGGTCCACCAAGGACAGTGCAGGAATCGATATGGAACCCATGAGGGATATCTGGGAATTGCAGAGCCCGTATTGCGATGCTAGCAGCAGAGAGCCTCGGATTTATGAAGGCGTCGTCGAGATCTCAACTCGAGAGCCTCCACGATAACTAGAAGGGCTGCCAAAGCTCAATGCTGACTCGTTACCGGTAAAGCTGGGACTGCATTACACCCGCCGCAAGTTCGGAAACGCGCCACAAAGGAAGAACAGATGGTGCGGTGGCCCAGGCTATCCTACTGGACGAGGCTCCAAAGTGAGTTTGGCTTAACTGTGGGGTCCCCAGAGGCTACGGTACTACTCATACTTGTTGGAGCGGGAGTGGAGAGGAATTGAAACAAAAGAATTTGCAAACATCGACACCACGAGACCACAGCTACATCGATCAGCCAGGCGTCCACACACCGGCATAGCCCTCCATGATTGCGGAGTCTCCACACTCATCATGATGGAGCATATCTAGCTCCAGGCTGTGGCACCCATGGGGACTGTATCCTAACCGACCCTCTTGAAGTGGATTAAACTTGACGGGACACCAACGGCAAGTACGCTGCGGGAGAGAGGTCAAGTACCTTCGTTCCGACACGTTCCCTCCGTGTGTGGATTATAAAGAGCTATATCTTCACCGACAACACCACGACGTGAACATTACCTCCAAACAATTCCTCACAAACAACGATCTGCTGGGACCATGGCCATCGCGAAGAAACCATACCTGGGCCTGCAAGGCCAATCTCTTTCTTGGGCTATCACATTGTGCGCAGGCAGTGCCTTCCTCCTCTTCGGCTATGACCAAGGTGTCCTGGGTTCCATTATCTCTGGCTCTGATTTTCTCGGGGCATTGAACATCGCCCGGGACGATGCTGACACATTGTCGACGGTGGTTTCTATATACGACATCGGAGTGAGTCCACTCGAATCCCGGCCCAGTGTTCATTACCAGAGCTCTCTAGGGCACTATGACCTAGATATTAACACGGTCAGAACATGATTGGGTGTCTTGCTGCTGCGATCTGGGGCGGTAGATTTGGACGCCGAGCAGCTATTACTTTCGGCTGCATCGTCACTATCGTCGGGGCCGCACTCCAGGCATCGAGCTATTCGGTCGCACAAATGATTGTCGCACGTATTATCACTGGCATTGGGAACGGAGTCAACACTGCCATTGTTCCGACCTGGGTCGCCGAGACAGCCAAAAGCGAGCACCGCGGAAAGCTCATTGCTACTCAGCTAGCAACTGCTATCCTTGGCATTGTCGTAAGTATTTTTCTCTCTGCGGGATTCTCTTCCCCCGCGGTGGGAGGGTGGACGCATGCTGATAGAGATTTACAGATTGCATATTGGGTGAACTATGGTTTCTTCCATCTACACGGCCAGATCGTTTGGCGGTTCCCCATGGCATTCCAGATTATCTTCGTCTTGTTCACGCTGGCCACACTCCCGTTCTTGCCAGAGAGTCCTCGCTATCTGTACTTCAAGGATCGCATCGAAGAGGGCAATGCGGTGCTTGCAGCCCTGAAAGCTCAGCCCGTGGGGAGCCCCGTCGTGCAAGCCGAGGCGGCGGAGATTTTGGCCGCAATCGAGATGGAGAACAGTCTCGGAAAGGCCAGTATCAAGGATATCCTCCTCAATCGATCTGGAGACCAGATAATTAAGAGACTGACACTGGTCGTGGTCATTCAAATATTGCAAGAGATGACAGGGGTGAGTCCGTCCGTTTGCCCCATACACCTTCTACTAACCGGAGCAAGACACAAATCGTCGTCTACTACAGCTCTTCGATATTCATCACTTTAGGTATCGAAAATCGTCTGGCCCTTATCCTCGGCGGAGTTGTCTCTATCGCCTTCTTCCTGGGCTCCGTCCTCGGTGTTTTCCTCATCGACAGGATTGGCCGTAAGAAACTACTGATCTCCGGCACCATTCCGATGTTTGTCCTTTACATTGTCTACATGGTCATGGTGAAGAACGGCGGAAGGGCTCAGCTATGGGTTGAATTCGGCGCAACATGCGCCATCATGTTTGCGTTCGGCTGGAGCTGGCTTTCAACGTAAGCTCCGCGATGAGCTTTCCATGTATTTCCCTGCTGACGGTCGTTCTAGGGCCTGGGTCTACGGCCCGGAACTCGTGCCCGTGCGATACCGTCATATTGGCGGTGCCCTGAACGGTATGGGTTCTGGGACATTTGCTCGCTGTGTGCTGACTTGTTCGATGTAGCATTTTCAAACTGGACCTTCGCATTCGTCACAGGTGAGTACTCGCTACGACAATTAGACGGTACGCTGCTTACGCGCCTCCAGTCAAGATCGCTCCGATCGGAATTGCGAACCTCGGGTGGAAATTCTACATCATCTTTGTTGTCATGTGTTTCATCCAGTTGCCCATTGGTATGTATTCCGGCGGCGATCCCTCAATAAACTCAGCTGAACGTATCAGTGTGGCTCTTCTATCCCGAAACAAATGGACTGTCTCTCGAGGAGATCGATAGATTGTTTGTAAAGGGCGGCGAGGCGACTGAAGTGCTTGCCGAAGCCAGCGAGAAGCGACACCAGCTGGAAGCGAAGGACACAGGTTACACGCACGAGGAGGTGTCAACGCTGGCATGAAGCTTTGTAGATCGCCTAGGGCCAGGGACATTAGGTTTGCTTTAGTGCTCGCTACCCCATCAACCCAGGTCAGTAAGCGGCAACGGCCCCGATGCTGGGAATCGCCTGGGGAAAAGCCGAGGGCCTAGAAGTTTGAAGGGCCACTCAAAGCCCGACTTCCCTAAACTCCCTCCATTTGTCCCTCCCTTTTCGGCCCTCAACTTGGGACGGGCAGCCAATGTTCTTGTGAAATCTCCACCGAATGTGCTACCAGAGAGGCCCAACTAGACTATCGCGGTCAACATATGAAGCGTCGATGGACATGGCACAACAGGCACGGTGTGCTCTCTGATACTGTCACTTGTTAATGGATGACTTGTTAATGGATGAGTTCACTGCCACAAAATGTCCAGCAACTCGGCAGATCTCAACCGCAAACGAACGCACGACTCGCCATCAGCGTTGACAAGCGTAAAGCCGCTGTCAAGAAAACGAATCCGGTCAGAGCAAGCGTGTAATCACTGCAGAGCGCTGCGAAGAAAGTGCGACGCTCGCAGCCCATGCGGAGCGTGTCGGGATGAGAACCTCCAATGCGCCTACGCCGGCGTGGCTCACCCCTCGGAGCGCTTGACTCTTGCCAAAGCGGTCAAGCGGATTGCGCAGCTCGAGGAGCGGCTGCGTCTTTACGAAGGGTCTGGATCCGCCACAGACGGAGATGGCACCGCCTTGCTCTACAGCACCGAGGTCCTCACGGCGGCCACTAAGCCGGACGACGATCTGGTCCGGGCGTTGCGAGGTATCAACCAGCTGAGGGGTGCGCCCAGGCATCCTGAATTCTATGGCGGTTCGTCGGTCAATGTCACGATCGAGGCCGTGCAGACGTCCGAGGCAGATGCAGATGCAGATGCAGAGGCGACGGAGGATCATGACCACCGGGCTGGAAGCAACACGACAGACATCTATTCTCCCGAGAACAGGGCCCAGTTGTGGTTGGGCAGTGGCTCGGCGGCTTTATCCTTTGGCAAAGCATCCGGGGCCCTCCTACCGCCCGAGTCGGTCGCGAATGAGTATGTGCATCGGTACTTTCAGACCGCGCACCGCATCTTCCCCATCCTCAACCGCAAGCTGCTCGTCAACTCGTGCGCGGACTACTGGAATGGCTTGCCCACGGAGGGGAAAGGGTACGAGTACTGGACCGCAGTCATGTACATGGTCATTGCGCTCGGTCACCAATACAGCCTGGTCGATCCGGACGACGAGGTGCGGACGAGAGCCATCGCCTCGCCGCAGCACGGGGAAGCGTGTTTCCAGCTGGCCAAGTCGACGCTGAGTGATGTGCCGTTCACGGGGGGCGACATCTCGGCCGTCAACAGCATGCTGCTGGCGTTTCTGTGGCTGAGCAACGAGCATCGACTGCATGAAGCGTACACCGTGCTGGGGGTGGCCTCGCGGATCGGCTACGGGATCGGGCTCCATCGAGACCTGACGTTCGACCCGAAGCAGACGGAACAGACGCCTCACATCATCGGGTGGTGCTCGTCTTTTTGGTGCATGTTCACGTAGGAAAGAGAGATGGTGGCCTTCCTGGGCCGCCCCTGCGCCGTCGAACCGGGCGAAGTGGACATCAAGGCGTTCAACCTGGAGACCTCGCCCGTCGACCTCCAGTACGTGGAGCGGATGCGTCAATTCGCCTACGTGACATGGGACGCCTACAACCACGTCTACTCTCTCTCCTTCAGACACGCGAGTGTTGCCGAGCGAGGCAACGCGCTGCGCAAGGCCGACCGGGCGTTTGAAAGCTGGTTCGCCAGCTGGTTCCACGACTGCACGTGGGCGAAGGAACCACACGGGCTGGTGGCGCGGCTCCGCTTCCTTCACATGCGACTACTCCTGTACCGCGTCTTTCTCAACCTGGTGGTGCAAAAGAGCCGGAAGAAAGAGCCTATCTCAGAGGACCTGCAAGATCTAGCGGCCACCTGCATCCACGTCGCCGCCGACATCGTCACCCTGACGGTCAAGTCGGTCCACGTCGGCGTGCGGACCAGCGGGACCCTCCAGGGCGCGCTCTTCCACGCCATGGCCTATCTCTGGAACGCGCTCGTGACTCTGCTGCTGTTCGCGAGCTCGCGGTCCGCCCAGCACCGTCTGGGCCCCAGCCTGAGCAGCAAACCCATCAACATCCTCGAGGAGGTCAGGAACGCCATGGCCGTCTTCGAGTGCCACAAAGACGCCGTTGCCTTTGCCCGGACGGCCGCTCAGAAGATCGAGGCCCTCCTGGCCAAGATTGCACAACAGAACGAGAAGAGCGACGACGCTGCTGCTCCGGGCCAGTCGGGGGCCGCGGCGGCCGGGGTTCCGCCTTCCACTTCGCCGGCTTCGCTGCTGGACTGGCCTACCGGTCTGGGGATGGACTTTCCGGACTTCGACGCCTCGTTTAATGACTTCCAGACGTTCTTCAACGTCGATCTTTACTCGCCGTTTGCGGGGGCGGAACCGTGAAGCCAAATACGGAGGAGAGATAAACATCGGAAAGGGAAATGGAAGAAGCACAGTGGTTTAACACGGCACGGATAAGCACCCCACCACGAGTCACTCACTCACCCGCGCGTGCCACACTACGTGGTAATTATCAATGCAACCTTGGTACGTACCACTTAGTGTGTTCTACGTGGCAATTGTCTACGCAATCTCCGTATAATTTAATGACCCTCCCTCTCCAGCCAAGGCCGACACCCCTCCAACAAGGAAACATGACACGCCCCGTCCACACCGACCAACATCCCCAACTCCTCGTCCCCTAGCCCTTCAAAGAAGCGCAACACGCCAACCCAGACGAAATCCGCATAACTGACGCTCCTGCCCTGGAAGAACGGCCCCGAGGCATCCCGGTCCAACAATTCCGCCACCCGCCCCACGAGCGGCGCCGCCTCGGTGTAGACGTGCACGTGCGCCCCGCCGCCGCCCTTCTGGACCGCCACCTCGTCCAGCGTCAGCCGTCCGCCGAACCACGCCTCCCTTGTCCGGCGCCAGTACGGGAGACTCGCGTCGCCGAGGACGCGGTGCGCGATTTTGGGAATGAAGTCCGGGGATACGATCTGGGCGGTCCGGTCCGCCAGGTCTTCGATCTCGGCGAGGTGCGGATCGGTTGGGATGCCCAGGCTCGGAGTCGGATACAGGGCGTCCAGACGGGTGGCGATCTCGTGGGATCCCATGATCCATTCGCCCGTGGGGAGCTGGATCGTGGGGATCGTGTAGGGAATGCCGTGGTCGTTAGGGGGGAGGCTGTGAATAATGTAAGAAGGGAGTATATATGTGATTAGCTTGTGCGTTGTGGTTACTCAATTAATCAATTGATTGATTGATTAGCGGCAATTCACCCCCGTCACGCACCAAAGGACATTTGAGGCGGATGTTCAGTATGTAGGATTTTCTTTCCGAGCGACAGACACGAGAATGGAATTATTAACGTACGTACTGTGGTTCGATGAGCCCTTGCACGTCAGGATACTCGACCCACACGGTGCGATAGGGCAGGCGCTTATAGTTGAGGAGTAATCGCGCTGTCGGGTCGAGGTCAGTCAGTCGGCAAATGAGTCAGACAGATAGATACTCAGGACTGAAGGCGTCGATAGGTATGTAGGTATGTAGGATAATCAAGTCATGTGTTGTGTTATCTTGTCCTGGTGGCTATTGTGTACTCGAGTGGGAAGACAGCGCTGGGGAATCGAGTATGTGGAGTACTCATTTATTGTGGACTGCATTGTACTGCACTCGACTGCACTGTATTGTACTGTACTGTGTTGTTGGTGGGTGGAGGGAGGTCTTACTTTTCCACGGATTGAGAGACCAACATCTTCGCGGTTCTCGGCTCGGGATGTCGTAGAGGGTGATCAATTGGGACTGTGACTGTGACTGTGAGGGCTGTGATTGAGACTCCGACTCTGACTGTGGTTGAAACTCTGAATGGCATTGTGACATGCTGGGCTGGATGGATATAAACGATTATTATGAGGGGACTTGTTTCCTAAACGAAGGGTAGGTAGGCGTGGAAGTGGGCAGGTGGATGAACTAGTCTTATGATATGATCAATAAAATAAGATCATAAAATCCAGGGCAAGTAGAGCAGAGCCAAACAAGCTATGCGCACGGAGTACTTACTGTATATTGTATGCTGCTGAATGATCAAGCATAGACCGGCCGGACCTACCAGGCTCGACATGATGTCTGTCACTCTGGGGAGCATACCGTACTGTGTAACTACAGTTTGTAAGCGTCCAGCGTAGCATGTCACTGTATACAGCAACGCATCTTACTACGAGTACTCGTTGAGCTGAGCGTTCATATCCCAAGGGAGTGAACGAGTCAATCTCGTAATCCCCTGCACTTACTCTCCCTTCAACTGCCTGGCCCGGGCCATCCTATTGATCAATTCGGGTCCTCGTACGTCCTGTGTGACCGACCAGACTGTCCAATCGGTGTCCACGCACGCCATGCAGGAGGCTGTATCGGGTAAGGAAGGGAGGGGTGGTTGGTTCGGCCCAGCCTTTCCTATTGGTTGAACTGGTTGAGTTCGAGTTCGCGTACGAGCTCGGAGTACACACCGGGATGCACACTCACACGCTTTGACATTACAGCGTACGTCTTCGTTGCTCAATGGGCTGGAATGGGGCTGGGCCGGAATAATACGTACGTGGATGGGGCCCACGTTAGACTACCACCGTGATCTGCGCCGTAATCACTGGGCACGCGGTATAATGAATTACTAAGGAAGGACTGGGAAGATGGATTGAAACCTTACATTTTACAGGAGCATAACCTGACCTGCACGACCTGTGCGACATTGATACTGTAGTAAGCGCCTGCGCAACACAGATCAACGAGGGAAGCAGGAGAAGGGAGCATAGCTCATAGCATCTACTGTACCCTTGCCCGAGAAGCACCATGGCAAACTCAGCAACCTCGTCGCCGTCAATCACGCTATACACGGCCGCCACGCCGAATGGGATCAAGATATCGATTGCGCTGGAAGTGTTAGGCCTCGTGAGTCAAGCCTCTCCTCCTCTTGTCCTCCTCCGGGAGATACCTCATTTGAATGCCACTGACCTTGTGATTCAGCCCTACAAAATTCACGCCCTCGACCTGTCCACAAACACGCAGAAAGAACCGTGGTTCCTCGAAATCAACCCCAACGGCCGCATTCCTGCCATCATCGACGCCAACACCACGACCGGGCATCCGATCCGCATCTTCGAGTCCGGCGCCATCCTGCTGTACATTGCCGAAACATACGATCCGGATCATAAGATATCCTACCCGAAAGGCACGCCCCAGTACTTCGAGACCCTGAGCTGGCTGTTTTGGCAGAACGCCGGCCTAGCGCCGATGCAAGGCCAGGCCAACCATTTCCGGCGGTATGCACCTGAGAGGGAACGGCGTGGATATAGTCTGGAGAGGTATCAGGCCGAGACGAGGCGTCTGTACGGTGTGTTGGAGCGACATCTGAGTCAGCGTGGGGGAGCGGCGTCGTTCCTCGTGGGCGAGAAAGCCACGGTTGCCGACTTTTCCGTCCTGAGTTGGGTGTTGTTTGCGGATTGGGCGGGCGTGGATATCGCCGAGTTCCCGCGTGTGAGGGATTGGGAGGAGAGGCTTTGTGTGATCCCGGGTGTGATCAGGGGGACGGAGGTGCCGGGGAGGATGTTGGATTTGAGGAGTATGACGGGGAGGGAGAAGGAGGAATATGCACAGAGGGCGAGGAGGTGGATTGTTCCAGGGCAGGATCAGGGTGAAAATGCGGATGGGGGTAAACAGTAGGACGGCAGGGAATAGCGTGAAACTGGTATGAGATGACTGGTAACTCTCAAGCTCGCAGCGTGATTTGCGCCAATTTCTTCAAAAGTAGGGACCAAACCAGTGTTTCAACATGTTGTTGTCGCCATTTGCCTCGTTCGCTGAGGCCACAAATCGTATTCAGGGGCGCCCTAAAAAGTGTGTCGGGGCAGATACCCGCCTGCCACGTACCGACCATAGACAAGAGTGTATGTCTCGACAGCAGTGTAAGAAGCTCTACGCTTCGGCTCTGCCTGAGTCGGCATGATCCTCCCTGCTGGGTCCAACAGGCATGAGCCGTGCATCGCATCAACATTTGGGGGGGGG